>CM050523.1:52428518-53156018 GCA_027563665.1 Antrozous pallidus
GAGTAATCTTAATAGTCATGACATTATGCTAATTCCTAAATTCTTTAGGCATTTGTAACTGTAAAATTTTGTTAATAGATTTTTAAATTTTTGATATTGAGTATCATTTTAAAGAAATACTATAAATTTGTTTCAACCTGAATGAACAAATCTATTGACTTCACTTTCATTATTGGAGAAAATGGCAGTAAGTTTTCTTAACTACAGGAAACATCTGATAGTTTTGTTTATGCTTAAAATCAAAATTTCTTTCCCCATAGGATGTGTACTATGTGGGCGCTGATGTCAGTGACTCACAGTTACGAGGTGCATATGACAACCTGAAAGCTGCAGGCCTCACGGGTAAAGTTGAGTTACTTAAAGTCTCTGTTATAGGTAAGATATTAAAAATGCTTAAACACTTAGGAAAATGAACATATGTAAATATCTTCATTCCTCTGGATAAATCCCTTTTTCAGCCTCATGCAAGCCCTCGCTATTTGTAGATGCAAAGACAGGAGAGAGCTATTGGAATGACAGTTGTTAGAAGCCTTCAGTGTTGGGTAGAGTCCAATGAGAGGATGAGACTCTAGAATGTGAGACTCTCCAGGGCAGAATTAACAGCTGTCTTCCCTCATGGAAATACTGAGTGTGTGAGTTAATTGTGACACGCAAGGTATAGTTATGACAGGGAGTGATGGATTTCCCAACTTAAGGGGCTAGGATGCTTCTGTTGGCCTGAACATCTGTGTAGGAATCACGCTGGAGCATTGGGAAACTCCATCCCAGCAAGACCTACCGCCATGTTGGCCTTGGGTCACATTACCAGCTAGAATAGGCCAGCACTAGATAATTTGGCCTTCACCCCAGGCTTTCCCATTTAAAGGCTGTCTCACCTTGAAAGCAACATTTAACCTCTCTGTATTGTAGGGATGATGATAATTATTTAGGATGTTATTGAGATTCAATTAGTCTCAAGTTCAGTTCAGTTAGTCACAATGCACAGTTCTTGAGATCCTTAGGTGCCACCAGGAAGACAGCTTGAGCACAAGGGTTGTTGAGGCGCCAGAGGAGTTGGTTTCAGGACGATGTCAGGAAATTGGTTGTCACTTCAGAGCCCCGAGTTGGAATGTCAGTTGAAGGCCATTTGTGCCAATTCAGATGCCAACAATGATCCACAATTTGGCGTTTGGTGAAGAAGTAGTTTAGTGCAAACAACTCCACTGGAAAGCAGCACTGCTGTGGAGCAGCTGGATAGTGCTGCAGCCGCTGCGGAAACAGCAGGCTGTGAGGCTGCCCCTGGGCCGGGCCGCGCTGCTCTCATCTGCTCAGCTCTGCTCCAGTGAGAGGTCCCCAGTGATTCAGCTCCAGCCAGGGAAATGCAGGCTTCAGTCTTCGGTGGAAAGTCTGCTCATTCTCCATTCCAAGTTTGCTCATGTACATAAAAGTGGGTGGGAAGTTAAAATAAGTAGAAAGTGAAAAGTATCCTCAGAAAATGTGGAAGTTAAGATTGGGTGTATTGCCATATGATAATCTCATTTCTGAGACCAAAATGTAAAGATGAGAAAAAAATTTAGATTTCATAATCAAACACTTTAATTTTATTTAGTGATAATCTTCAACTTGTTGATTATTGATTGTTTAGGCTTAGGTTTAGGTAGATATTCTTAACATTTTGGATCCTCTTTAAAAATTCAGTGAAAGCTAAAAATAAAATAAATATGGCTATAATCAACGTACTCATAATACATAGTGTTTGACTATTCCTGGTGAAATAACTTGGTAAAATATATTCTTCATAGATGCTAAACCTAGCATATTTTATTAGGTCCATATTTACTAAAACCTTTATCAGTCAAGCAAATTTTCTGTGGCCATACTAAGAGATGTTTTAAATCATAATAAAACAGTATGCCTTAGACCTATATGCCTAGGATTTCTTATTAAAACAATTAAAATGATTGTCCTTTTTTATGTTAAATTCAAACATTTATCATCACATGGCTTTAAATGTTCATACCACATGGAGAAATTTTCATCTGTAATATAATGTATTACTTTTGAAAAGAGTGTTTTGTGCCCTATCTATCTTATACTAGCGATCCAGTGCATAGATTCATGCACATTGAAAGGAAATTAATTAGAAGAAAGACTCAGGCGGTAATTATGTTACTGCAAAAAATTACATGTCAAGCCCTAACCGGTTTGACTCAGTAGATGGAGCATCAGCCTGTAGACTCAAGGGTCCCAGGTTCGATTCCAGTCAAGGAAGAGCATGTTCCTTAGTTGTGGGCACATACCCAGTAGGGAGTATATAGGAGGCAGCTGATTCATCCATGTTTCTAACTCTCTATCTCTCTCCCTTCCTCTGTAAAAAAAAAAAAAAAAATCAAATATGTTTTTTAAATTACATGTCGAAATAATATATATAATATAGTATTATAAAATTAAAATACAACAATTTTAATGTGCATGAGTCAGCGTTTATTTTTAAATTGCCAGTGTGTGTCATATGTACTGGCCAGTCAGTCGGGTGGATAGATGGTTGATCACTTAGCCTTTATGTATATAGATTATCGTCTAAATTCTTTTGATAAAGCAACTGAATTAAAGAATCTCATTCTCCAAAATAAAATAAAATTCAGTGAAAGCTATGGCTCATCTCCCTTAAAAATAAAAAGATCTACACATTCAAAATTTTATATATAACTCTGAAAGAGAAATGAAAGTTATAGAATATAATTTTGTAAAAGGTTTTTCTAGACAATTTAATAGATTTCTTCTTGGATCTGTCTGGCAATTTTCTAGTCTTGTACTATGTTTAGAGAATTGAATTTTCTGGTTAATTTGAAATTCTGCTTAACATATATTTTATCATACCTGAAAAACCAAAGAACAGAATATAATTGCTGTACCATTTACCTTCAGTGATTCTGAGATCCTTTCAGAAACTTGTAATTTCTTAGACATAATATAAGCTAACCTAAACTTATTTAATATGCAAAAATAATCCTGCATATTTTAATTTTCTCATCTTCAGGTTGTAACTACTGGAACTTACCTAATAGGATTCTCTGATTTCTGTATTTCAGAATTGCCATTGCCTTCAGAAAGTGTCGATATTATTATTTCTGACATCCCATTCGGGAAAAAGTTTAAGTTAGGGAAAGACATCAAAAACATTCTACAAGAAATGGAAAGGTAAGGTGTTGAATTTATTTCAATAATTTTGAGCTATTGGGCATTTTACCAAAATATATTATAGCTCTTCAGTTAAGATTCTATTGCATTTTAGTAATTTCCTAGGGTGTTTATAGCTTAATTTTTTAAGGTTTTAAATCAGAAGTTTATGACTAAGAGAAAAGCAGTTTATGACTAAGAGAAAAGCACTATCTACTTTAGGTAGATAGTGAGGGAGGGCTCTCCAAGGACATGGTAGTTGAACTCTGGGACCTCAATAATGAGAAAGCACACAAGGGAATGAGTGTCAAGTGCAGACTGACCAACAAGGTCAAATATTCTAGGATGAGAAAAAGCTTATTGAGTTTGAACAACTGAAAGGAAGTTAAATTGCTCAGACCGTAGTGAGCAAAGGGAAGCAAGCAGCAATGGAGTGGCAAAGGTAGGTGAGGGTCAGATCGTGTAGGACTTTAGAATTTATTTGCAGTATAGTGGCAGAGAGGGTTAGCAGGGATTTACTTTTGTTTTCTATGTGGAAACTGGGAGGGGAGAGTAGGAGGAACAATGAGAATGGAAAGGAGATTGTTGCAATAGTGCAGCTAGATTCCAGGATGGGAGTGATACAGATGTGTCGATTAGAGACAGACTTATGTGGATTTGCTGATTGTCCTGACATCTCTTCTGGGCATGCAGAGATCCTGCTTAACTCTCGGTTCTCTAGCTGTCACGCTGGTTCCTTACCTACACAGCCAAACTGCTTGACAGGAGTCTGTACTTGACATCTCTGCTCTTCACCTTCCAGTCCCCTCCTGGTCCCAGCAGACCAGCACCTGCTCCTGCCGTCAAGTCAGGTTGTTCTCTCCAGGTTCACTGGTGACTTCTTATAACCATAGTCACTTGTTAGCCGTGGAGCATTCGACACTGTTGAGACCGTTCCCTTCTGGAACTTCTTTGGCTTCCGTGACATTACTTTTGTCTAGATTTCCCCCAGGGTTGAGTTTCGTGGGCTCTCCCCCTCTATCCTTCCTTAGTGAGCCTCTATTCCTTGCCCCCCTTTCTCTTCTTACTGTGCATTGCCACTTTAGATGATCTTATCCACCATTGTGGCTTTATCTACCATTTACTGTGGAAAACTCAAAAATCTCCTCCTGGAGCCTGGTCTTTCTCAATACCTCCAAGTATGTATATCCAGCTGCCAATTAGAATCCACACTGATAACCAAACAGAATTCTTTTCCTCCCTCCTCCTCCCATCACTCTTACTCACCCTCATGCCAAACTACTGTCAGTGCCTCCTCCTCTTT
Organism: Antrozous pallidus; assembly: GCA_027563665.1. Taxonomy (NCBI): domain Eukaryota; kingdom Metazoa; phylum Chordata; class Mammalia; order Chiroptera; family Vespertilionidae; genus Antrozous; species Antrozous pallidus. Next base: position 52,432,981 of record CM050523.1, read on the forward strand.
ACTCCTCCCTGTCTCTGATGCTTTCTCTGCCTCTAACACCTCCCTTACTCCAGCGCCTACTTGTCACTTGGCCTGGCTCACCTGCTTATTCTTTAACTCGCAGTGTAGGTTTGGGGCCCACTCTTTGCTGGCCTCTCCCCTACTGTTCAGTAATCTCTTTAGCAACTCAGAGGACTGCATGTCATTCATGACTTTTTCCACATAAGTACTATACAGTCTTTGGCCAGAAGATTGAGTAAATTAATTCTCCTCAACAAGCTGATATTCCCAGGTCTTCCCTTTTGCCAATCCTTTGTTCATATCTTCTTTCTTTCCCGGTGGTTTTCTTCTGCCATCAGCTGATTGCCTTAAATATATGCCGATTCTTAGGATTTTTTCATTTGCTTTTCCTTTTATATAATCATTTATTAGAATATTATTATACATTACTTTGAGGCTTTCCTTTTAAGTAGAGTAAAAATAGATAATTAAAGCAGATTTGTATTAGTGATTCTGTAATTACTATAATGAATATGCATTATGGAAGAAACTGCCTAATTATCAAAATCCCTATATTTAAATAAATAAAATTAAATTTTTAATTAAAAATACCAAATATTTTAAATAAATATTGTTTATTATCTGAAAAGGAGGAAATGCTCACACCAGTATCATTTTTTGTCACAGAGTGCTTCATGTTGACGGGACCATTGTATTGTTGCTTAGTGAAGATCACTGTAGGCGCCTCGAAGACTGTGAAGGGAGCAGCTTCCCTTTGAATTCCAAAGGCAGCCACTCTGAACCGGGAGTTGAAAAATGCTTGATTCTTGAAGGAAAAACTGGCATGTCAGAGACAGTGTCATCTTCATTTGAAGCCAGTCACCAGGAATGCTTATATAAAATTCCACCATTTGGCTCCTTGGTGCCAGTGGAATGCTACAAAGTTAGCCTTGGGAAAACAGATGCATTTATATACAAATATAAGAAGTCATCTTCTTCTGGACTATAGCAGGCTAGATACTGTGAGCCAAGTTCAAGGTCTTACATGTCAGCCCTGCAGAGAGTGGTTGTCTCTAGGGCCCTGATAGTGCCAAAGAGTCACCAGTAGACAGGTCTAGGGGGTGTGGCTGTTGGACACAAGATTTTAGTAAGTTTCTGCTTTAGGCTTTAAAGGGTTTAATGTTTCTGACAAAGAATAGTGAGTGCATAATTAAACTAAAATACTCCTAAACTTTGCATTTTTATGTTCTTCTGATATCAAACTTGATTTTTGAATCTATAATTTTTTTTCTCTACTGGAGTGAAAATGTTATATGCAATACATTTTGTATGTTATATGTCTCATATTATGTGAAACATCAATGGGAATAACAACAATCTGAATTAAGCCAATGAGGACGAAAGGCAAGTAATATTAACGTAAAAATATAATTCAGACCTGTAAAGAATTTTTGTGAATTTATTTGAGCCAAACTGTCGACATATGCTGGAAAGCAGACCCTCAATGAATTGAGATAATGCTCTGGAGTATGGAGGGTTATATCTGTATTTGTACATAGCAATCAAAGGAAAGGGACATAGGTGAGTTACTTGAAATTCATTGGTGATGGATTAAGGAGATGGGATAAAGCAAAGCTGGGAAACCTCTGGGATAGTGAAATGATGGACATATGCTTTTTTTACATAGATGGATACAGGATACTTCAATGTAATTAACAGTTGACAATTAACTTGATAACAATAACAATGAGAGAATGTCCCTGTTGTGCCCTGAGGGGTCCCGGGTAAAAAAGGAAGTTACAAGTTACCCAGCCATCTACAGTGTGTTATCTTAGAGGCAAAAAGGCAAATGGGCTCAGTAAAGATCTAAGTTGATCTTTGTCATAATATTGGTCTAGAACATGACTACCCATTATAACTTGTTTGTAGTTAAATATTTAATTTCAGACCATCTTTTGTGGTTATTTTAGGTCTCTGAGTTTGCAAGACTGCCACTCAGGCCTCCCCTGAGCTTGTCAGGTTAGCATGTGGCTCCTTTTGTCCACAAGGGGCAAGAGTAGAAGTAGAGAGGCCAGTTGAGAGGTTTTTGCAATAATCCAGGCAAGGTAGCTTGCCCCAAGGTGGTAGCAATAAAGGCGTAAGAGGCGGCTGAATTCTGAATGTATTTTCAAGGTAGAACCAACAAGATCTGATGTGTATGTGGTGTGATAGATGGAGAAGAGACAGAAATAACTGCAAAATTTTGGCCAAACACCTGGAACAATGGTGTTTCCACCAAATGAGAGAGAAAAGGCCACAAGAAGGACAGGTTGGGTGGGAAATGTCAGAAATATACAGTTTTAGACTTGCTATTTTGAGGTGTGTATTACACCCAGATGGAGATGTTGATTTGGCAATTGAATATATTAGTATGCAGTTTAAGAAAAAGTCTGTTCTAGAGATACAAATTTGGGGATTTTCTGCAGGTATGTATCATGAAGCTGAATGGGATCACCCCAGGACTGTGTGTGGGAGAGAAAGAAAGAGGAGTAGGGTGGGTATCTCCAACACTAAGAGTTTGGGAGCAGGGGATGAGTGATTGAGGCAGGAGGAAAACAAGAATAGTTACCTGGAAGGCAAATGAACAAGGGATACGGTAGAGACAGTGATGAACTATTAAATACTGCTAGCTCTCCAAGTCACATAAGGACAGGGAATTGAGCATCAGCTCAAACAATGTGTCATTCCTGACAGTGGGAGTTTGGGCAGAGTAGAGAAGAAACAAAACCAGACCTGATTAGGCTTAACAAGACAGGAGGAGCTGGAGATAGTATGAACAACTCTTTCACCTAATTTTGCTAAAAAGGGAGAAAATGGAGGTAGTATGTTGGTAGTGTGTAGAAGCAAGACAATGATTTCTTTTTTTTAATGTTGACAAGACTGTTCCAGGAGAGATGCAAAACTGATGAAGCAGGACAAAAGGATAAATGCTGGAGAAGTGTCCTTGAATAAGAACTGTCTGCACAAGAAGGAATAAGCTTTTGATAAGAGCATGAATAATTTCTCCATGGTTATGAGTGGGAAAGCAGTATACAGGCATTTCTGCAATAACATGATAAATGTGCTCCTAAAAATTTTTTATTCTCAAATTCATGCACTAAAAATAACAATTTATGGAAAAAATCAGGTTGGACCTGACTGTTCCAAATCTAACTTTGCAACCTGCACCCTAACAAAAACACCAATTACCGTAATTACTTGAAAACAGATATATTTGTAATAAATACATCAGAAAATGATTTCACTCCCGAGAAAGGGGCAAAGACACCTTAATAGAACCTGATGAAAGGGTAGAAGCTGCTCCGAGACAGAACCTGTGGCCACCCTGACCCCAGAAGAGGAAGGCGTGGTGAATAGACATCATGTCAATACCTCATTCTATAGCCTGTTCATTTGAATTATTCCACCAATGCCCTGCACATTCAGCTGCTCTTATCTGATGGCACAATACATTAATTGTGCTGGGAGGAAAAGTAACGTATGAACCCACCCAATTTCCACATTACAGTGACATCATTCCCCAACTGAGCTGTAATATATGAGTTAACGTTACAGAAACATGCATTGTAGGACAGACCGCAAGTGGGAGCAGATGCTGGAAGGTAGGCAGATGTGAAAGTAGACTGCAAGTTCTCTTCTGACTGCTTCCATTTTTCTCAGTGAGAAATTATGTGGTAATTTCCCCAGTTCCTGAGTCTAAGTGAGAGCAGCTCTCCTCGGCAATTGCAGAATGCCCACAGTAGCTCCCGACCCATAGAGGAAGGGTGTCCATGATTAGAGGGTCAAGGTCATCCTCCTTAGGCTTTGCTTGCAACCCAAAATAGCCAGACAAAAGCAATACCATATGAACTGCAACTCTTAGAGCTACTGCAGATGCTTGATGGAACTTTGGCATTTGAAAATAAACCTCTGTCACATTTGGGTTTGTTGCTCTGACTCAGTGACTTTTATTGGAGGCCTGGGCCAGAGAGGGCTCTCCAGCTGGTCCAGGCCCATTGTTCTCAACTCTGCATTTTTGCCCTTAACGACCCGGAAGGTCTCAGAATGTCTGTGGCTGACCACGAATGCTGTGTGGAGCCTGCAGCAAGTCCTAACAGAGGAAGTACAGCTGCAGCCTCGGCTTTTGGAGCAAAGCCAAGTGCTTTTATGCAAGTAATTATCCTCCTTTTGGAAATACTAATCCGTGACCTGGTCCTAGGGCTTGCTTCTGAGAGCTGGACCACAGGACACTAAATTACCTATCTTGAACTGGGAGTGATTTGACCTGCCAAGCCAAAAGTTCGGTGGGCCCAGCCCCGCATCACGCCCTCTTCAGGTGTAAATGGAATATGTCGGCGCGGAGCTCCAGGTGCCCCTAAGGTTCTGGTGATAAGCTGCTGGGGCAGTCAGCATGGTATCCTGCGAGGTGCCTCCTGCCTGCCTCAGTGCTATCCTCCCTCACGACCATTGTCTCACGGGGAATTCCCAATGAGCAGTTTGCCAAGGAGGTAAAAAGTCAAGTCTGGTTTACAGATAGCTCTGCAAGTTTTGCTGGATTTAACTGCTGGGGAATTTTGGCCCCACGAGCAGTGGGACAGTGGGGAAATGAAACCTTCTGAAGGAAACCTCCACACTGTACACTCTGCTGAAGGAGAGAAGGCCTGAGAGGCAGATGCTCCCCATGTCATGGACACTAGCTACCTGTTTGAAAGGATGGTCAGCAACGTAAAGGATGTGTGAGGAAGAGGACCATGGATGGACATCTCAGAACAGGCCTAAGTATGGACGGATATTTGTGTCCCACCGTGTGTCCCAACGCTGGGAACGTCCCAGCGTTCCCACTGTGGGCGAGGTCTAAGTGTGCAGGAAGAAAATCGCCTCGCTCAGTGGCCTCATGAACAAAGTGGCCATGGTTTCAGGGACAGAGAGAATGCTTTAGCCCAATAAGGACTTCTCCTCACCAAGGCTGGTTAATTTTCAGCAGCACAAACTAACTCTGAGACTTGTTATAACACCACATCCAAGAGGGAAATTATAGTGGAGACTCTTCCCTGTGGAGAGGGCAATGATTCATCCTCACTGGAAAAACTACTCTCTTGATTTGGATTCTCAGGTCAGCAACACCTTTCATGGACTTACCAAATTGCCTTATCCACTATCATTTCTTTCCATGCAACAATGCTTCTCACCAGAGTTCACCTACAGTGATGTGAGACAGTAGACGGGCTTGCCTGGAACAGAGGGCCCTGTGGCTTGGTAGAACAGCCCATTAAGCACTCCATTTATTGTGCCATCAGAGAGAGAATTCCTTGAGGGTGAGATGCCTCCCTACAAGATGCTAGGTGTACTATGACCCAGCGACCAATAGATGGTGCTCTTTCTCCCAAAGTCAGAAATAAAGGGCCAATGGGTGAAAGTACCTGTTACCAGATCAACCTATTACCAGGTCACATCTAAGTGGGCACCATAATGGGACCTACGTTCTGGAAGGGTGACAGCTGAAGCATCTGGCCTTTGGGTCAGCAGGGATAGAGCAGCATTTAGGGTTCAATGGTGCACGCTATGGTGTGAGTGCCTAGCAGAGGCTGCAGTGGGTCATATGGTGGGATGGTGTTTCTGCTGAGATACCCGCCCAGACTAGTCTGCTGGCCCTCTTGAACATCTTAACATATTTTTAAATAAAATCCTTTGTTGCTAAACTTCCTGGAGTAGATTCTGTTCATTGTAACTGGACGCCCTGTCCCACACGCCTGGGTTACTGAAGCACACTCCTATTGTTCAGCCTACTTCATGCTCCATGGAGTGCCCCCTCCAAAGCACTTTTAATGTTTTGGTCTTATAAAGACTTTGAACAATACATTTTTCTTCTAATTCTGTGTCGAAGCCTTACATCTTTCTTAAAAAATATATTTTGTTGATTTTTTACAGAGAGGAAGGGAGAAGGAAAGTCAGAATCATCGATGAGAGAGAAACATCCATCAGCTGCCTCTTGCACACCCCTTACTGGGTTGTGCCCGCAGCCAAGGTACATGCCCTTGACCGGAATCAAATGTGGGACCTTTCAGTCCACAGGCCGACACTCTATCCACTGAGCCAAACCAGTTTCGGCTAAGCCTTACATCTTTAAGAATATGTACGGGGATGAACACCTTTGTGTATGTAACCAAGAGGCAGCAAATGGCAGGTAGAAAAACATGCTTCTTCAGTGACTCAAATGACAGTAGTGGAGATTATTAGAGGCCGTGGTTCTAATTATCTCAGTGTATTTCATAGAATTAAGTCATGGTTTTAGTTTCAGCTGGAATATCTTTAATATCAAGTACATAAGACAAAAAAAGCTTTGGGATAATTTTCCAAAATTTAAGGTTATTTTCTTGTTGGAGTATTTTGTAATATTTTTCCTTTGGCCCTACGTGTGTGTGACACATAAGAACAATTAGTATTTTTCAAACTAATTAAAACCAGCTCCTGTTAGAAGAGAACCAATGGCTGCCGATCTGAGGACATTGAATCAAAGGGACACTCAGAAGAAAGTCACGCTATAGATAGCTGTCAAGGAGACGGCGACTTTCTCCATAAGAATGTTAAGTCTCATCAAGGATTCAAAATACATTGATTTTCAAGAAGAGCCCCTCACTTAGATACTAGAGAAATATGATTGTTCAAGGAGCTGTGTAAGAAAGCCTTTAGGCTAAAATTAGGTGAGATGCAAGGTCTTCAGAAAGATATCCTGGTAACTGAGAAATCTCAGGTAAGTATTTTTATGCTTATTATACAAACACCACCTTCCCCTAGCATTTCCATCCTTTCATTCTTTTACTCATTCATTTACTCTTTCATTCATTCAGCTATCAAGCATTTACTGAATACTTGCTATGTGTCTTGCTCAGGGGATGCTTCTTAGTAAACTGGTCTTGCTAGAAATGCTGCTGTGTTGGCTTTTTAGGAAGAGGAAAGCAGGGATGGGAAGGTACCAGTCGAAGTATATGAGAGATAGGATTATTTCTGACTTCTAGGAATGGATGGATGAAATAAATAAAAAAAAATTTTTAAAGGCTTGACAGAGAAAGATGAGCAGAGCTCAGGAAAACATTTAAGAATAAATAGTAATTGCTGAAACAGGTTTTGCTCAACCTACAGACTGAAAGGTCTCAGGTTCGATTCCTGTCACATCCTTGGTTGCTGGCACATCCCCAGTAGGAGGTGTGCAGGAGGCAGCTGATCCATGATTCTCTCTCATCGATGTTTCTGACTCTCTATCCTTCTCCCTTCCTCTCTATAAAAAAATAAATTATATATATATTTTAAAAGAGTAAATAGTAATGGACTTGTTGGGAGTTTAAGGAAACAACTGAAAACTTGCCTAGGTACTTGAAAAGCTTGGTTTTAAATCAGACAGGCTCATTCAAGAGAATCAGGAGATCGGAAGTATAATTTTGCCACCAGAGTGCCAGTCATTTAATATTGTCAGTTTTCATCAAGTTCCTTCAGCAGGAACTGCCTTCTCAAAGGTGTGACAAATGAGAGCAATTACACTGGGTCCCCTTTCTGCCTGTCCCCCTGTCTCTTACACTTTGTTTTTACCTTTTAATGGTCATCCCTCTGGCTGCCCTTTTGTGATGTCTGTACTGTCTGAGATTGAGTTCAGCTTGGAAGAGCATGCATATGAACCATGTATCTGTCAAGGGGCCCCAAATGCTCAGTCCTGGACTCTGGGTGTTAGGACAGAAAAAGGGGCCTTTCTTTCTTTGCTGAGGCCTTCCACAAGCACCTGGAAATTAAACCCCAAGATTGTTAGCTTCTCTGACTCAAATAGCCCCTCTGTTCAAACTGCAAGACAAGCTACTTTCAAGGCTACATTCTTTGATTCCCCTTTTCCCTGCTGTCTTGACAACACAGGGATAATTCATACCAAGGAGTCTCTAGTTAATAAAAAGTTCCCTTCCCTCTCCACTGCAAACAAGCCTCCTTTGAACTCTTCATAACTTTTGCTCTAAGCTTGTTTTACAGGCTTGGGAAAAACACTGATAAGAACCCTCCCTAGGACATCTTCCTGGACTGTTTCCTACAAAGCAAGCAAACTTTTCAAGACAACCCTCCCTAATGTCTGCTCAACTTCAGCTCAGGGTTCCCAGTCCCTTCCTTGTTGCTTAGCAACCACCAGGGCTTAAAAGGGGGAGCTGCCCTTTGTTTTCTTGCCCTTGTATTGATTAGCAATAAGCAGGCCTTCTCCCTTTGGGGAAAGTAAAATAAACTTCTTCTCTGTATCTATCTCTTCTCTCAGATGTGAATTCTTTCATGGCCCATGTGACCAGCCAAAACCCTAACACTGGGTATTAACATGGGAACTGGGGAAAATTAATTCACTGAGCCAGAGGATTTTTAGTTATTGTTTTTCTGTAAGTCGTGTCACTTTCCCGCTCAAAATCCTCCAATCACTTCATTTTACTCTGAATAAAACTCAGTCTTGATCTGGCTCTTGATCCCCCTTTAATTTCATCTCTGACACTCTCCCTTTTGTTCTGCCACCTTACTGACCATGGAATGGAATACACACAGCTCAGACCCATAGCAGGCCTTTATCCTTGCTGTCCCCTCTCCTCTGGACACTTTTCCACATACCTGCATCGCTCAGGCTCTCTGCTCAAATGTCCCCTAATTAGCAAGGAATTGGCTTCCCTATCTAAATGAACCATCTCCTCACCCTTCACAGGCTATTCTAGAGGTCTCCATTTCTCCTTCTATTGTCTGTCTCTTTGCATTACAATGGTTGCTCTTAAGGGGAATGGCTTTCTTGGTTTGCTCACTGACTGTCCCCTGCACTGAAGTCAGTCTCTGGCATATCCCAGGGACTCAGTGTAGATCAGATAAACAAATGACCACATGCAGATGACTTCTCATGGTCTCCTGCCAGCCAGATGCACAGAGACAGGAAGTCCCAGGATGCCAGGCTGAGTTCCCTCTCGTTTTGATCAACTGTATGCATTCCAATGTCACAAAGGAAAAAATAAAAACATTTTCAACTGTTAATCCCCAAAGGAAGATTTCTTTTCCCTTTTTCCTTTGTGACACTGAAGCCTATGGAATTGCGCAACAGAGAACCAGTTGCTCAGTCATTACTAGGCAAAAGCTTGACATTTTCTGTGACACCCTTTGTGGTTGTGCAGGCGTATCACAGACCCACAGGCTGATTGCTTTAAAAACTAATGAAGCTGTACTCAATTTCAGCTTCACCCGTTTCCTTCTTCACTCGTCTGGCTTCCTGCAGGACGTTTTTCTGTGGGGTTTGTTGATAAGTGTGTGTGGGGGAGTCCACCAGTCGCGCTCCTTGTGGTCCCATGTGGCACAGGGTGCTCTCTGCCCCTGAGCAGCCTTACTCCAGCTCACTTTCACTTCAGTTCTCTCAAAAATCATTCTTCACTCCTGTGAACACCCTTTAAACTGTTACTTTATTGGGAAAATTCTTTTAAGAACTGGCTCGTTCTTTCCATCAATACTGCATTCATCACGTGTTTTATCTCCCCCGGTTTACTTTTCACAGTTGGTTTAGTTTCAATTCCCGGGTCCATTTTATGTGAGAGACATGTTGGCATGCGAGTGGTTTACTGTAGTCACAGCAGAGGCACATAAAGCAGGGGCTGCTGCTCCATTGATATGTTTGCAAGAGTACAGACACTTACTCATTTATGCTGACCTCAAGCCCTGGTTAGGGCATCGGCTGGGGAGTTAGACACCTCGCTAGAGACAGGCTGAGAGATCCTGGTTAATGTTCAGTCTCAGGGTTCTCCATTGTGGACAAGAATGACAGTCAGAACCTTCAGATACCTCCCTGCCTTAGCAATCCATCTCTCAAAGAGAAAACCTAAAATGAAGTAGTCTTCTTGATGCATAACAAAAAAACTGGGAAGATGCCCTTGCAAGGACTCAACATCAGAGGGCTTTACTACATTGTGTGTGTAATTTACATACTGCATTTTAAAAAATATTTTTTATTGATTTTTTGCAGAGAGGAAGGTAGAGTGATAAAGAGAAACATCAATCAGCTGCCTCCTACACGCCCCCTACTGGGGATGTGCCCGCATCCAAGGTACATGCCCTTGACCAGAATCAAACCCAGGACCATTCAGTCCACAGGCTGACACTTTATCCACAGAGCCAAACCGGTTAGGGCCATACTGCATTAAAAAAAAAAATTGATTCATGTACAATTTGAAGGAAAAAATAGAAAGTTTATTGAGAGGTGTTCAAAGCATTTTGTGGGCTTTTTAAACATAGGGTGATCGCCAACACCCTGGAAGGCACATCAGCCCACGATCGTCTCCAGAGATTAGGAAGAGATGATCGATCGACTTTCAGGGCCACGCAGGAAGACGGTCACTAACCAGGACTAAAATCCTCGAGTCTCTGAGTTCTCATTCTCTCTCCAACCACAAAGTGATGTAGCCTCCTGTTTTTTGAATAATAGCTTTCATTTAATAGTTTTTAAAAAGCCAACGGGAATGCTTTCACGGGGCAAAGTAAGGAAGACCTACCCACTTAAATATTAATCTTTCAGCAGCCCTGGTGGCATGGGAATTTCTTAAAAAGCTCTGGAGGGGGAGTGCCAAGAAGTTAATTAAAATTGCTGTCATACCTTTAGGCGACTGCAGAGTACGGGGCCTCCTGAAGGTCAGCCACATAAGGAGAGGTTCTGTGCTTATAAAAATAGGTCTGGCATTCTCTCCTGAATTCCAAAGGGCGTGTGTGCTCCGGTTTAGAAACAAAGCAGCTTCATTAAAAACTGCAAAGCAGTAAGTTCCAAGGGGACCCAGGAAAAATGAGGAGTGTGAAGCTATCTAGATGCGGACAATTTTGAGAAACAAGCTCAGATATTGTTTTAGAATGCACTATTGGTATTTTCCCTGGGTCTCAGGTAAGCGATCCGTATCTTTTACTCGAGAAAGTGGAGCAGTTGGAATGAACAGGCCAGAATCCAAACCTTGGCTCTGCCACTTAGTGCCCGAGGGAAGGTTATTTAACCTCTCTGAGCCTTGCTTCTCCATCCTTAGAGTAGGGGTGTGTGTAAAGATCACAGCTTGGGAGAGGCACAGAGGAAACTCGGAGTCAGTCCCTTGGGCTTCTCATCAGGTGCTGAGAGACGGAACTGGAGAGGACTTGAGAATGAGGCTTTCTTTTCCATTTCTTTGTGTCTAACTAACCTTTGCAAGAATGAAGGAGACCTAGGAATTGACAGGAATGGAACTCTCGCACCATCCTCTTAGAATCAAGTGCTTTACAAGACAGGGAAAACTAAGGGTTGGGGAGAAATGAAAAGACCTTAATAATTAATGCAGGTCTCTGGATTCCTTTTGCATTCTTATGTTTAACAGCTTCCATAGGTGTGATAAAATGTGATGTGAGTTACCTGTGAGGGACGAGTTTGAGGCCCACTGAAGCCACGGAGCTGAGTGAAGTTTAGTTCAATCATGGCCAAGTTTCTAAAGCAAGTATTTGTGCTATCATCACAGTCAACATGACTGATGGGCAAAGCTTTGGGAATAAAAATAAAAGGTGTTGTATGCTTCAAGAACTAAAGGTCCAGAGCTTCACTTCTGGATGTGACTGTGAGGGCCCTATTGTGGTCTGGGAGCACGAGTCCTGGCCCTCCTTGTCTGGGACAAGATTTAAAAAGGCCCCCATGAGCCCTTATAGCAAGGCTTCAATGCACTTCCCAGAATTCCACAGACAGAACATTTCCTAAAAAGCCTGAGGGAATAGTTCCTGCACCCTCAGAGCCCACACTCACTGTGGTGGGATCATCAGATGGCCATGCAAGTGAAGCAGATCATAAGGCAAGTGGTCTGTGCATTTTGTGATTGTTGGCAACACCTGCCCTAAGACTTGATTGGGGCTTAATGAAAGCAGGCAATAGTCTAGCTCAGTGGTGGGCAAACTCATTAGTCAACAGAGCCAAATATCAACAGTACAGTGATTGAAATTTCTTTTGAGAGCCAAATTTTTTTAACTTAAACTTCTTCTAACGCCACTTCTTCAAAATAGACTCACCCACGCCATGGTATTTTGTGGAAGAGCCACACTCAAGGGGCCAAAGAGCCGCATGTGGCTCGAGAGCCACAGTTTGCCGACCACTGGTCTAGCTGGTGGGATTTAAGCTGGAGGTGGGCCCTGTATGACATCCAAATTTCCCATTCACTCATAATTACTACATTCTTTCCCCGAGGCCTGGGCTGAAATCTTCCCAGTCACATGCTGACCAAATTCACATTCAAGCTGACTCCTATTTGCCAACCCTTGATGAGGTAGCTTCTGGAAAACTACTAGAAACCAATGAAGGTGAGGCTGGCAGTTGGAAAAGTTAGAGAAGGAGCATTGGGGCCATTGGACCATGTACTCAACTACAGCTTTTCAATCCTGAGCTCCACTCAGTAAAGGATACCTGTCATCCTATGAGACACTGGATTTACCATGAAACTTAATATTTTTTTCTTTTTTTTCCCCAAGTTATCTTATCCCCTCTTTTATACAAGAGCCATAATTGCCTTAGTAAATAACCTAGCTCTAAAAACTGCTGAGTTGTCATCATGCCCCTACCCTTCTCCCCATCTCTTCCTCTAATTTTCCAGCAGGTCTTGTCAATTCCATCTAGAAAATATATCTGCCCACTTCTCTCCACTTCTTCTCTACCTTCTCAGTCCAGTTGTGTTGCCTAGATTTCTATAAAACTCTCTTCCTACCTAGCTTGTTCACCTCCATTCTTGTCTTCTTCCAATCCATTTTCTATCCAGTGCAACAATGACATTCTTTTTTAAAAAATATATGTATACTAGAAGCCCAGTACATGAAATTCATGCACAGATATAGTCCCTAGGCCTGGCCTGTGATCAGGGCCATCTTTCCCGTCCCCTCTCCCCCAGCCACCACCTATCCCTGTTCCCCATTCCCTATCAGGCAATCGGAGCCTGCTGGCTGGGAGGCAGGACCAAGAAGTTGGCCATTCCCACCTGCTCACCAGTCCTGCCCCCCACTGCCTGAAGCCCTCTATGTGTGGGGCAACCGGTGAGGCAGGGACCTTGGCCTAGCACCCACCCACATCTGCCACTACCCACTTCCGGTTCCCCATTCACCACTGGGTGATCGGAGTCTGCCACCCGAGGGAAGGGACCGAGGGGTTGGCTGAGACATTGGCCGGCAGGCACCGATCCAGCAATTGGAGCCTGCAGGCTGAGGGCAGCTCCTGCGTTGAGCATCTGCTCCCAGGTGGTCAGCATGCATAATATTGACTGGTTATTCTGCTGTTTGGTCAATTTGCATATTACCCTTTTATTATATAGGACTGGTGGCCTGGTACACAAAATTCGTGTATGGGGGGCAAGGGAGAGGGTGTCCCTCAGTCCAGCCTATACCCTCTCCAATCTGGGACCCCTTGAGGAATGTCCGACTGCCCATCGGATATCCTTCTCACAATCCAGGACTGCTGGCTCCCAATGCTGACCTGCCTGCCTTCCTGATTGCCTCTAACCGTTTCTGCCTGCCAGGCTGATCACCCCCTAACCACTCCCCTGCCAGTCTGATTGATGTCTAACTGCTCCTCTGCCAGCCTGTTTGCCCCAACTTCCCTCCTCTGCTGGCCTGGTCACCCCTAACTGCACTCCCCTGCAGGCTTGATCACTCCCAACTGCCCTCCCTTACAGGCCTGGTCCCTCCCAACTGCCCTCCCCTGCTGGCCATCTTGTGGTGGCCATCTTGTGTTCGCACAAGGGCAGGATCTTTGACCACATGGGGGCAGCCCTCTTGTGTGTTGGAGTGATGGTCAATCTGTGAATTACTCTTTTATTAGGTAGGATAGAGGCCTGGTGCATGGGTGGGGGCCAGCTGATTTTCCCTAAAAAATGTCCCAGATCAAGGTGGGAGTTCCCTTGGGGAGTGGGACAGCCTGGGTGAGTGGCCTGTGGTGGTTTACAGGCCAGCCATACCCCCCAGCAACCCAAGTGGAGGCCCTGGGATCTGGGATTAACTTATGTTCTACAATTGAAACTTTGTAGCCTGGAGCAGAGCCAAGATTTCTGCTTGCTCCAGGGCAACAGCCATTTCTGTTTGGGCTTATTTAAATTTTATAATTGAAACTTTGTAGCCTGAAGTGGAGGCCTAGGAGCTAGGGCTGCAGAAGCTTGGCTTCCTCCATCACCCGGGCAACCCTAGCCTCTGCTTTCTCCAGCTCCATGGCTGCCGCCATTTCTGTTGGGATTATCCATCTTCTATAATTGAAATTTTGTAGCATTGAGTGGAGATCTAGGTTGGCAAGGGCAGATGGAAAGCTTGGCTTCCTCCATTGCCGGGGAAACTCAAGCCTTCCTCCTACTCTCTGTGGCTCCAGCCATCTTGTTTGGGGTTTATTTGCTCTTGATTGGCTGGTGGGCGTGGCTTATGGGAGTATAGGAGGTATGGTCAATTTGCATATTACTGTTTTATTAGATAGTATTTTTTTTTATTTCAGAGAGAGGAAAGGAGAGGAAGAAGGAGAGAGAGAAACATCAATGATGAGAGAGATTTGTAGATCAGGTGCCTACTACATGTTCCCTACTTGGAATAGAGCCCACAATCCAGGCATGTGCCCTGACCATAAATGAAACTGTGACCTCCTGGTTCATCCGTCAACTCTCAACTACCATGCCACACCAGTCAGACAACATTGACTTTCTTAAAGTGAAAATCAGATCACATCATGGTCCTTTAAATACTTGCACTGCTTTCCATTGCCAGAATAAAACCCAGCTTTCTTACAGCAGTCAGCAAGCCTCGGCCTATCTTGGCAGCCTCACCTGTCCCACTGCCGCTGCTCTCTCCACTCCAGCCCCATGGTCTCCTCTGAGTTTCTGTCTGTAGAGAGACTCTAGGAGAGCGCCAAGGGCAACCCATGAGTAGCCCAAGGCCTTACATATAGCAGGGAGTACTTTTACAAAACTTACATGCTAACGGGGGAAAATTAGGCAATAAACACAGAAAATTATCT
Organism: Antrozous pallidus; assembly: GCA_027563665.1. Taxonomy (NCBI): domain Eukaryota; kingdom Metazoa; phylum Chordata; class Mammalia; order Chiroptera; family Vespertilionidae; genus Antrozous; species Antrozous pallidus. The sequence continues at coordinate 52,447,988 of CM050523.1, forward strand.
TATGTTATAGCCAAGCAACTCGGAAACTTCAAGAAGACATATTCCAATGGTTTCGAGAACAATTAGAAATCTTGTTTTGAAGGCTGGCAAAGTGTAGGTTGTATAGAGAGAGGAAATATATTGGCTAGCCATGTTCCTGGGATTGCAATCTTTGGGCATTGGTGATTGCCCTGGAGCAAGAACTTTCTTTCTGGTCAAAGACAGGGGCCTGGAGAAATTCAAATAATTCAATTTAAATGAGTTCTTGGTCAGTAAAGCTTTTTGCAGTTAAAGGCAGTCATTTTTGAAGTAGTCCTTTCAGAATTCCAATTAGAGATTTAAAACATACCCGAACATAAATGGGAAAGCTTTTCAATTGAGGTGTAAAACCACACTGGGGTTACTAACCTAATGCTGTTTGAGCCATCAAATAAATGTTCCATAGTGCTTAGTTCATAACACATTTCAAGTTATATCTGGGTTAGTTTGGGTTAATAGCCCCTTTAATTATTCCAATGAAGCTTACTTGCTTACCAAGCTATATTCTCATCCCATTTAGCCTATTTTACTACTGTATATTTTTTTATGGGCTCCCCAAAATTGTTGCTAAGGGAGTGAATTCTTGCCAGGGAAGAGGAAAAGTCTATCTTTGTGACTCTGAATTCATGCACTTGTTCCACAAAGATGTCTGAGCACCTTCTGGTTTCCAGGGCGAAGCTCTGGAGATAATATATAAACAAGAAAGTTTCCTGCCAAGACCAGTTTGGCTCAGTGGATAGAGCATTGGCCTGCGGACTGAAAGGTTCAGGGTTCGATTCCGGTCAAGGGCATGTACCTGAGCTGAGGGCACATCTCCAGTATGTGGTGTGTAAGAGGCAGCTGATTGATGTTTCTCTCTCATCCATGTTTCTGACTTTCTATCCCTCTCCTTTCCTCTCTGTAAAAAATCAATAAAATATATATTTTTAAAAATAAAAAATAAATAAACAAGAGAGTTTCCACCTTACAAAGGTCTTTGATCTTGTTAGAGGTGAACAGGTGATTAGGATATAGTGTCCCATGTTCAAGGCAGGCTTCCAGGAGGGTTGTACTGAAGCTGAGGCACAAGGGAAGGTCAGCGTGAGCTAGGCAGAGGAGGAGTGGGTGACCCCAGCAGTGGGGACAGCCTGAGCCACGCCCTGGAGGCAGCATTAGCATCCGCATGCACTGACCTCCATTGGGGTGTTGATCTTTACCTTGTGGCCTCCTCAGTCTCCAGGATCCCATGTTCTTCTTCACCTTTCACTCAGGTTCCTGAGGCTTACCTGTGCAGGATACCTTTGTCGTTCTCAGGTTTAAGTTTCAAATGGGAGGTCTTTAAGAGAGTAAAAAAAAAAAGTTCATGTACAAAAAGTTCATGTACTTTTTATGTTGCTGAGGATATATGAAATAAAATGTACAGCCAGTGAAAATGTCACTCAGGAGAAACATTTCACTATGTCAATTTACTTGAATCCTGGATTTATGAAAACATTGAGGGCTTGAAAGATCTCATTTTTCACTTGTACTTTAGTGCATTTTGTATTAGAATAAACTTCACTAGGACAAGAACCCTTGTCTGTTTTGCTTTTTGGATATTTCCCAAGTACCTGGCACAGGCAGGCATTCAGTAAATATTTGTTGAAAGGCATAGTAACTTTTATGGAGAAATGACATTCTGTGTAGGTTTCCCACATCCTAGACTCTGGACTACATGGGTCCATGGTGCTCCAAAGAAGGAGGTGGTAGGGTTCCCTCAGAGTAGGCAGCAATGGTTCTAACATTGCAAACAAACCAATAATGACACTATCAAAAGGAGGGGCCTGTGGGCCATAGGGAAGCCCTTTTTTTTTTTTCTTTTAATAAATGTTGTCTATATTTAGCAGGTGGACACAATTTTTAGTTTACAATCCCAGGAGTTCTGTAAATCCACTTTCTTGTCAAAACTCTATCCTGCAGCACTGGGGGAATTTGCCCTCAATTATCATTAAGGCCACACCCGCACAGTTGTGTCAATGTCTCTGGACCTTCTGAGGGTCAGGCTGGCTATCACGGAGGAACCCTTTATTCCAAGGCTTGGTCCCTCCCAACCCACTGCTCATGGCTGGGGCATGAGAGCCCTTGAAGCAAAAGCCCAGCATCCTTGGACACCCCATACAGCCATTCTCTCTGGTCCTGACGTCCCCAGAAAGGGAGCAGGCCCAGAGCGGGTATGCCTTGAACTGGCCTGTGACGTGTAGGTTCCTGACTTTGTGCAGGAAAGATTTCATGACGTGAGTCCAGGTGATGTGGAGAATGCCATCATTCAAGCGGGGAGAGTGAAACAAAGGAGAGCCTGAGATAGAAGCAGCAACACGAGAGAGCCCAGGTGGGGCTGCTTTGGCTCTCTAGAAATGTCAGAGAAAAGGGACCTGGTTGGGGGGGTTAGCCCGGGCCAAGCTACCACTGCCCATTGCTCCCCTGGTTGCAAGTCTCATGAGGACCCTTAGAGTTTAGGAGAAAGAAAAGGCGTGGGCATGATCCAGAGAAAGCCCACTGACATCCTTTGTTGTAAGGCTTTTCTCTCTCTTTTAGGGGCAGGAACACTAGGGTGGTGGGGGTGTCTCAGATTATTCATCAGTTTTCCAGGTATGTTTTTATATTATACTAGAGGCCTGGTGCACGACATTCGTGCACTGGGAGGGGGGTTGGTCCCTCAGCCTGGCCTGTGGTCTTTTGCAGCCCAGGAGCCCTCTGGGGATATCCAACTGCTGGTGCGGGGGTGAAGGAGGGGAAGGAGGAGCGGGACAGTGGGCCTAAAGACATCTGCCAGACATCCTTAGTGCTGCTGTGGAGAAGGGAGAGGCTCCCGCTGCCACCACCACTGCACTCACCAGCTGTGAGCCCGGCTTCTGACTGAGTGGCACTCCCCCTGTGGGAGCACACTGACCACCAGGGAGTAGCTCCTGCATTGAGCATCTGCCCACTGGTGGTCAGGGCACATCAGAGCGACCGGTTGTTCCACTGTTCGGTTGAATTGCATGTTACCCTTTTATTATATAGGATGTTGCTGTACTAAAATGCATGCATAGAGGGACCAGGGTCATTTTCTGGTCAGCTCTGCCTGTATCTTGAATTTGTTTGGTTCTAATTTTTTTGTTTTGTTTTGTTATTTCCCCTCCCCCCCCCCCCCCCCGCCACCCCCTCGTCTTTATCAGTCCATGGAGTTTGGCTGCCATGAATGGTACTGTTATCTATGTCCTGACTGGGTGATTTAAGCTATTTACGCTCTGGTTAGGGAGGAGAAGAGCAAATTATTTGCTCTCTCAAGTGTCCTTGGTTTAGGGAAGATAAGATCTTGTGATTTCCTAACTGGCTGTCAGGTGTTTGACTTGTTTGGCCCCTATTTGTCTAACCACCTGTCTCAGTTTCCCCTTTCTGACTTGTCACACATTCTCCTAGCATCTAACTATCCTGCCTCACTGTACTGTCACCTCATGGGGCATGAGGCCCACCTAGTCACGGGGTCGCTACCCTTTTCTCTTTCTAGTCTCTGGGATGCCCTTGAGCTCTGCTAGCCCACAGTCAACCCTCTGGCTTGGTCTCCCTCCCAGACCTACCGTATCCTCACTTCAGTGAGCTCAGCTGCCTCTGCTTTCTATCCAGAAAAAAAAAAAAACCCCGAGGCAAACAAATACAGCTGGCTACAGGCATGCAACTAGCGGTGGGACAGAGAGAACAGAAGGAGAAAAACAAATCGTCTCAATAAATTATTCTGCCCCACGCAGGACTGCAGCGGCCATTTCAATCGTCTTCATTCGAAAGCTAATTAAGGAAATAACCCTAAGAGCAGCCCAAGGACTGGGGGGCCAAACGCTGGGCTTTGGCAACCTCTGATTGCACTTCCTGACGGTAAACAGAAAGGCAGAAACCGTGGGCACGCCGCTCCCTGCTTGGAGCTCGCTGCGGCTGGCAGGCAGCGAGGCTCTGTTCCTGCCAGCGCACAGGTTTGAATCCTAACTGAACTCTCCCAGCTTCTGGGCAAATCTTTCTGGTGCGTGAGCCCTTCAACCTCCTGTCCCTCTGAGGCTTTCTTCCGTCCTCACCCCCGGCCCCTAGGAAGCTTCTCAGACACTTCAAACGTCAGTCACTCAGACGCTGCTTTGGTGGTTGGAATATAAATGTTCGAGAGTCTCGACATCTTCTGCGGGGATCTGTAAAGAAGACTTCAAAGAAACAGCTCTCCTGCTTTGAGAATTTCCCCTATAGAAGTCATAAATAAAAATAACTGCTCCGTGCTGTAAATCTCTGATCTCGCCCAGGGACGGGTTTATTAAACAGGCCTGCAAGGTGGCCAGGGATCATACCCACAAGGCCTTAGCGAGCGCTCCTGTAGTCTCTGGGGTCATCTAACCTCTTCCAAACACTGTCACTTGAAAATCAGGCTCTATTTGCCAGAGGAGGGGGGTAGATTATCGCCAGTCTTTTATGAGTTCTGAATCAGTGTTTGAAAAGAAGGAAAACTGTATCTTTTCTGAAATTAAAAAAACTCAGAGTGGCTTACTTCTGGATATGGCATTTTCTCCTATTTTAAGAAGCATTTTTATTACACATTGTGCATAGAATAAAGGATAAGGTTGGCGTTAAGAGGAAAAGCTTAGAAGTGAGCTAGTGCCCACCCTTCCAGTTAAAGATAAGGAAACACAATGGAAGGGTTTAAACCGTTAGTCCTACATCCATCCACATGTAGGGAAAGAACTGAGGAAAAAGGAAGCAAGCTTTCTGAGTCTGATCCTCAGCTTCTTTACTAGGAAAATGGCGTGAGAGTACCTACCTTAGGGATGGAAAGGATTGCATGAAGTTATGCCTGGAAAAATCAAAGCCTGGTTACTGGCACAGCCTAAGAGGTAAATAAATGTTAGCGGCTGAGGCGGTAACAGTGGCTCTCCACCCCACCTACGTCAGAATTGTCTGCGATGTTTTTCCAATAACACTCAAGCCCAGCTGCAGACATTCTGAGTCAATTGGTCTGGGGTGGGGTCCAGTGTAGGTGCAATTGAAGGAATAGATGACTCTAATGGGCAGCCAAGGTTGAAATCTACTGGCCTAGGTCAGTGGTCGGTAAGCAGTGGCTAGTGAGCCACATGTGGCTCTTTGGCCCCTTGAGTGTGGCTCTTCCACAAAATACCACGGCCAGAGCGAGTCTATTTTGAAGTGGCGTTAGAAGAAGTTTAAGTTAAAAAAATTTGGCTCTCAAAAGAAATTTCAATCGTTGTACTGTTGATATTTGGCCCTGTTGACTAATGAGTTTGCCGACCACTGGTCTAGTTGGTCCAGAGAGAAAGGCAGAGACTTTGTACCCTCAATACTGGCTAAATACCAGGCAGATGGTAAAGAAGAGAGAGAGGGGGGTGGCGAGATTTAAAATACTATGGTAAGGTTTAAAAATTTTTTTTTCAGGCTGGCTGGTGTGACTCAATAGGTTGAGTGTTGACCTATGAACCAGGAAATCACAGTCCAATTCCTGGTCAGGGCACATGACAATGGTTTTGGGCTCCATCCCAGTAGAGGGCTTGCAGGAGGCAGACAATCCATGATTCTCATCATTGATGTTTCTTCCTCTCTTCTCTCTCCCTCTCCCTTCCTCTCTGAACTCAACAAAAAATATATTTAAAAATATTTTAATGACATATTTTTTCCGTAGCAAGTGAGTGGCTGCTACATACAAAAGATAAATCACAATGGCCAACGTAATCAAAATGGAGTGATTAAAAAGGCATAGTGACAGTCTTATTAGAACAAGGTTCTCATCTGTCTGTATGGCTGGCAGCGTGCTGCCACAGCAGAAAGATGGGAAAACACGCCCAGGTTAACAAGGGGGCAGTCATTTAATGCAGGAACCAGTTAATGTAAAGAGACCGAGGGTGGACAACAGGTAGGACTTCAAACAATACTGCAGAGTGTCACGAAATAGCTCTTACACAGTTGATCTGTTTTCCTTGTGGTTTTGATTCCAGTACAAAGACGGAGAAGAGACTTCAATTCGAAAATAAATAAGGCAACAGAAGAAGAATCCTCCTGTGACAAGGAATGTCCACAGACATTTGGTGCTGACACAACGAGACACCATCAAGACAAGTTCTGAAGAGGCTGTATGAAAATTGAACAAGCATGGTCCAATGACAAGCAAAGTATACTTGCTTTGTTATGAATCCTTTTGCAAATAGAAATGATTCTCAGGTAATTGTTATATACAAACTCTCTGCAATAAGTGGCAATCATACAAATTCTTCCACTACAACCGCCTCTTTGTCTCAAACCTAGACGTGTTCCATGGCGCTGGCTCCCTATTCCTCACAGTCAACGCATATACGTAGTCGTTAAAGCACTTGAATCCACAGTAGTCTTGTCCTCAGGAAGGTGGGGAGGTTTTGCAGGACTTTGTATCAGTCACCCAGAAACGGCTGGCAGGCAACAGGTTGGAATGTGAAAGACGGCTTTGTGCTTGGGATCCTGGTGCGAACTCCATTCCGTTCCCCTTGGGGAGTCACCTGGCCACTGAGCAGTGAACTTGAGTGTGGACAGTCATACTGTGGAGTCCCTGCCAGACTTGAGCTGTGCAATCTTGGTCCGGCTAATAAAGGGGTAAGCGATGCAGAGACCTCCGGCGGCCACAATGAAGCCTAAGCTGCACCAGGCGCAGAAGATAGACCAGCTGTAGCCGTGCTCCACGTCGTCGGGCAGGCTGTAAATCAGCTTCGGGAGGCGGTGCAAATCATAGGAGATGCTGGCAGCGTAAGTGCAGAGGGAAATGGTGCAAAATATTCCTATAAATAATACAAAGGGAACGAACAAGGGATCAGTTACAGTGTTGACAGCTACATGCAAGGCAAATGCCAGACCGGCCTTTGTGAAAATCAGACCAACCTATGAGGCGATCACTCCAAATTAAGACAGGATCTATAATTTTTTTGGACTTAAATGACTTCACTCAGCAAAGTCTGGCAAAACCTTTATGTGCCAGTCTGTAGGCTAGGCATTGTAGATACAGGAATGAAGAACACAGGCGACAATTCTAATAACTTGAATTATTCAGCATTATCTTGCTTGAATGGTATATTTAAATTTATATTTGTTTCCTTTAAAAGTTAAGAAAAATTGTAATTATTTTTAAAACTCTTCTATCAACACTCGAACCTAATGTAAAAGTTTTCACTTCCCTGGTTCCATACCTGATTCGCCCCATTTTTATATAGCTGCCATTATCCTACAAAACCGGCTTTCCCTTTGAATTACCACCAGCATTAGTGCTTGTCATGTTGCCTGTAAGTAATATTTAAGATTAGTTTTTACAAGTGCTAAATCATTTCTTAAGTTACACAGCCTGGCACATACTAGGGCCTCAACAAATCATGTGGGGATTTGTGTGTGTGTGTGTGTGTGAGTGTGTGTGTGTCTGTGTGTGTGTTTCTTTTAGTGAATGACTAAAAACTTTTAAACTATATTATTAAATCCAGAAAATTGGAAATGATGTAAAAATACTGAGTAAGCAGGTCATATGCTTCAACCATTCTGAATGTAGGCGATTTGGGTGATATAAATGGACAAACCTGAAATTTTACTTTTTTATATCAACACATGTATCAGTGTCCTTCTACTAAAATGGGGACTCTCATAAATATCCCCTAAACACTGGCTTTTTAGTATTCAAGTGATGCTCCTATTCCACCACCATGGATGCTCCTTTGGACGGGCAGGGGATCAGAGGAGATTGCTGCTGAGCTGAAGATGGCAATTAAAACCAAACCTGGTCCCCTCTGACCTATGGGAATGCCCACTTTGGTGCCAGTCTTACCCAGCTCTCCTTCGTTCTTTGGTTTATCCTGTGTACAGCGGAGGTCACACCTATTTGCTGGGAACTTGTCTTGGTGACTTTAGGGATCTATGCAGCCTCTCCATAGGAAATGGAGGAACAAATTTGGGAATAAAAATAATGCCCCCTTTTAAACAGAGCTTTGGGGATCAGAAACACTACCAGAAAAATAAACTCAGAGCCGGCAGCAATAGGGAAGAAATAAAGATGACCTGAATGCAATGTTTTAAGTGCTGCAATTCTGCCTCCACTCAAATCATGTAAGAGCACATCGCCTGAATCCTTTTTCCAAATGTTCACTTGGAAAAAAATGTTTTCAATTAAAAGGATGCGTGATCTGAGATAATTTGGTATTTTCTACTCGGCCTAATTCTGTTTTTAAACTCTAAAGTGATTGCTTTTCTACAAAGGATAAAATCTTGTCTTCGGAGTCCTTGCTCCGGAATATAAAAGCAAACATGTCACTTTGAGTTCTCCAAAGGAAAATCATCATAGAAATAATTCTTTCATAAAGGAATGAACCAGGCAAAAAAGAAAACTCCTCTGCTCTTTTCAAATCTTGTGAAGAGCAAATGTCCTTACATCTACAAGAATGTTCTCCCTGGCACCAACACAAAGACAGTGTTTATATATAACAAGGTCCTTCTAACCAATTCTGGGAATAGAACAATGAGGCAGTTAGAAAAAATCTGATCTTCAACAGGTACAAGATAATAATAGAAAATGACCTGTTTGCAGGAAAAGCAACTCCATTCTGCATTTAACTGTCTGCCCCCAGCTGAATGCTTAAAACAAGGCTTTTTGTCCTGGCTGGGTAGCTCAGGTGATTGGAGTACTGTGCCATACACCAAAAGGTTGTGGATTCGATTCTTGTTCAGGGCACATACCTAGGTTTCAGGTTTGATTCCTGGTCAGGCTCATAAGGGAGGCAACCAATCGATTTCTCGTTCACATCTATGTTTCTCTCCCCCTTCCTCTGTCGCTAAATATATATATATATATATATATATATATATATATATAATGATGTATTGTGTGTGTGTGTGAGGAATTTTTTTAAAAAGTCTTTTTACAAGTAACATGGTTTTAATGACCTCTGAAAGCTTGAGTCCAAACTTAGACTTTTAAACATCCTTTGATGTCCAAATGCAATAGGCTGAAATGCATATTCTGGTCCCCAGATCCACTGCTAATCACTGTGCAACCTTGAAATTACCTAGCTTCGCTGAGCCTTCATTTCTTCGTCTAGGAAAAAAAGAGGGTGGTGGGGAGCTGGTTACTGAAGACCCTTACAGTGTCAAATCTCTGTAATTCAGTTATTCCTGAATGTGGCGTAGTTCCCCGAAGGTCCTAGGGAATCTAGCATCTGGTAATATGCACCTAAATAAAAAATAGATTGTCATGGATTTTTCCTTCTGTATTGACTCCCTTTGATTTTGCACTAAACGTTGATGTTTTTTAGCGCCTTCCCCCTGCCAACTCCATAAAATTGCGTTTGGTGAAACGAAGTTTAGCATAACACCTCTAGTTCACACCGAGCAGGAAGGGATGATCAGAAACCATCCAAGCTGCAGGTGTAACGGAGGCTGGTTTGCTCTGCCCTCAGCATCAGGAGTGGTGGTGCTCTCCCTGGCCACTTGGTTTGTGACACTGAATGTGTCACTAATAAAATCTCTTTCTTGGACTGAGTTGCCAGAAAGCAGAAACTCCCTAAAACTACCTAAAACTCCCACCACGGGCAAAAGTCAGGGACTTTATGGCATGCTTTTTTTTTTTTTTTTGCTACTAAGTGCACCCTTGGGTCCATCATGCCTTGCAAACCTGATTGCTCATCTTATTTTTATGACTTAGTTGTATTTATTTTATCATAAAATGTTATATGCAATTCTGTTTCATTTAAGTTCTTTTTGGAAGAGGGCACTCCTCAATCCTTGATGAAAGCCTGCTTTATTTTCTGAGGCCTTGACAGTGGTAGAAAGGGTTACCATGAACCCACAAATATGCCTCCATCTGCCCTTCTCCCTTCCCACAAATGCCCCCCACAGGCTGGTCTTTAGTGACATTTTTTAATCTTTCCAAGGTGTTCTTGAAGTTTTTCTGAATGAGAGGAAAGCCAAAATTAACAAAAGAGTATTTCTGAGAGTTCCTCCGTTTTAGAGGCTCACAACTCTAAGAAGTCCCACAAATATCATTTGTGGGATGAGCAGGGCTGATTTTGAAATATTACAAGGAAAGGTATGGAGACTAGACAAAGCATTGTGTCCAAAGCTTTTGTAAAAAAGAGGCCTGACTCATTCTAAGTATTTTAAAAAGTAAAAATAAGCCCTAACCAGTTTGGCTCAGTGGATAGAGCATCAACCTGTGGACTCAACGGTCCCAGGTTCAATTCCGGTCAAGGGCATGTACCTTGGTGGCAGGCACATTTCCAGTAGGGAGTGTGCAGGAGGCAGCTCATGGATGTTTCTCTCTTATTGATGTTTCTAACTCTCTGTCCCTCTCCCTTGCTCTCTGTAAAAAAATCAATGAAATATATTTCAAAAAAAAAAAAAGTAAAAATAAAACCATCTAACTTAAAAGGCACCAAGAAAAAGTGTTGTTTAAATGATGAAAACTTCTTTGTTTTACCTGGATTGTTAGTCCCAGGCCAATTTTTATACCATGGAATTCCATTTTGGTTCCATATTGATGATAAAAAATCAGAATATGCTAATTAGACCTGACAGCCGGACGACCTTCCAGACGTCCTTCCAGATGAAGCCAAGGCTGGGAGGGCTGAGCCCCTTACATGAATTTCATGCATCGGGCCTCTAGTTTCTAATAATGCTGCCTTTTTGTCAGTAGCCATCTAGTTAATGGGACAGGGGCATGAGAAGATAAGGTACCACCACTGCATTCAAAAGTTCCAAATCTAATGGTCCCTCCTAAAACCCATGAGGAGAAAAGCTGCCCCTCCTCCAATCTTCTCAGAGGTTTTTCCTTCCCTTGTCTTTCTCCCCGGGCCAGCTGGGGGTGACCTGTGGCCACCATGGCTACCGTTCGGCCCAGCTGGTGGCGTGCAGGGAAGGAAGTCCCAAGCTCAGTCCTGGCTATTGCCCAGAGCATCTTCAAAAGGGTGAATAATTACTATTCTGAGAAAGCCCTGCATGCAGCTCCTTTTCTTATAAAATATTAAGAGGGTTTCTGCCAATATTCTTAATGAGAAAATACCATGATATCACAAAATTATAGGGCTGGAAGGGATATTTTCGGGTCGAGACAGAGAAAATTTATGCGGCCATCCCAGATCATCAACCTCATTTCCCTCCCTAAAATCTTCACGGTGCCTGTGGCCAGCTGGGAAGATGTAATTAGGGTAACTGGACCCATTCTTTGGACCATCTTCCTTTGATGTGCTTAAAAGGCTGAAAGAAGTTACTTCACCCTGGTTAGACTGCCTGATAAATAACATAACTGCAATGCCCAAAGGCATAAACATTGACTCTCCTGCCCTCCTCCACTCCCTCCCTGCCATCCTTTCTTCAAAGAATGACCTGCCCATCACCTTGGTCTCTTTGCAATTTCCAGAAGAAAAAAAAAAAGCCTCATGCTACTTTTCACACAGATTGAATGGGCAGGAGTAACAGAGACAGACAAAACTTTATATATATATATATATATATATATATATCCACAAACATAAATAAAAAATCCACAATCTACAATTATTAAATCCCCAAACACCCACTCTTTTTCAGAAAGATTGCAGCGATCTCATTTAAAGGCAAAGCCTGACCTGCTGGGCCGTAGGCTATTTATAGTCCACATCGATCCGGCTCGGGGTAAGTTTTGCTGCAGACATGTTAATGTATTTGATTACAGACCTTGTTGAAGGTGTGAGATAATATATGCACCATGTTCCCTTTCTAAAGGGAACATCCGGAACTCAAAAACCCACCTGGCCCCAAGGATTTCAGATAAGGCATTGAGGACTTGCAGTTTTAAGTCATAATCAACGGATAACCTAGATAATTCAATACAGCTGTGCGGCCAGGTCTTTTTTTTTTTTTTTTTTTAATGAATGAGTCTTTTAAAATTATTATTATTATTTTAATACATTTAAGCAAAACAATGAATAGCCTAATTGGGGTTTTAATTGTTTCTGAGCTTTGCTGAGTCCACCTGGGTTCTTGTCTCCCCTTTACCTGCTGCCACTGTGGGCAATGGCAGCAGATAAAGGACCCAGTGGGCAATGAGAACTCCATCAAGGGAGGACCGGTACATTAGAAGATAGCAAGAACCCTACAACAAGACACAAAAATTGTACTTAGCTTGGCCGGGGTTGCTCAATGCTTGAGCATTGAGCCACAAACCAAGAGGTCACCAGTGATTCCCGGTCAAGACACATGATGGCATTTGGTGCTTGATCCCCAGTAAGGAGTATGTAGGAAGCACCCTATCGATGATGTTTCTCTCTCACTGATGTTTCTCTCTATCCCGGTCCCTTTCTCTCTCTCTAAAAATCAATAAACATGAATTTTTAAAAAATCATATGTAAGAATGTTGGCATTGACATTGAAACACAGATAGAGGGAACAGCCTGATGTTGCCAAAAGGGAGGAGGGTTGGGGAACGGGTGAAAAAGGTGAAGGTATTAAGAAGTACAAACTGGTAGTTACAAAATAGTCTTGGGGATATAAAATACAACAGAGGAAATATAGCCATTAATATTGTAATAACTATGTATGGTGCCAGATGGATATTGGAAGTATTGGGGGAAACACTTTGTAAAGCATATGACTGTCTAAACACTACATTGTACACTTGAAGCCAATACAAAATAATATGGAATATAAATGTAACTGAAAAATTAAAAAATGTTTGCACTGAACAAATTAAGCCTTTAAAATATTTATATTTATAACAATGTATTCTCATAATAATAATGACTACGGCTACCGAATGGAAGGCATAATTCAACGTTGATGGAAATACTGCTTCCCAGTGCCCTGGAAGCAGTGTGTTCTAATGACGGCCAGATGGTTTCAGCTAGAAGGTGAGTGTCTTTTTTTTTTTTTTTTTTTTAATATATCTTGATTTTTTACAGAGAGCAAAGGGATGGGATAGAAAGTCAGCAACATCGATGAGAGAAACATCGATCAGCTGCCTCTTGTACACCCTCTACTGGGGATGTGCCCACAGCCAAGGTACATGCCCTTGACCTGAATCGAAACTGGGACCTTTCAGTCCGCAGGCCAAGGCTGAATCCACTGAGCCAAACTGGTTTCAGGGAAGGTGAGTGTTTTATTCCCTCCGTCCTCTGACGCCTCTGTGACTGCAGTGTCACCTCACAGGACATGAAGCCAAAGGGCTCTATTTGAAGCCCTTGGGGGATGTGAGACCTGGTCCCGGTCCTTCTGCTGCCCCTCTTGAGAGGCCCCCAGGAAAGAGGGAGGGCGAGACAACCTGGCTCCCGGGGGAGAACTGACAGCACTGCTGTTCTACTTGTGGGGAATCAAGGCCTGTCTGTATGCAATAGGCAGGAGGAGGAAGACCTCAAGCTGTCACATCGCTGATGTTCCTCATTGAAGGTTTGGCTAATACGTTCAGGTGGAAAATGAAGACACCAGCACATTAGAAGGGGCTAAGTTTAGCATCAAAAATCTGTGGGCGTGATTCTGACAAGGGCTGCTGAAGACACTTCTGCTTAATTAAAATCAATTTTTTCTTTTAACCCTTAGGGCTCTCCTGTCCTGCTGCAACTCATGTATCTTCTGCAGTGAATTCACATAGGTATGTTGGTGTTTACAAAGGTAACAAAGAGGCATTTGTAGTAGAAAAATACCACAAACCTCCACAAATCTCCCAATAAAGAAACAGATGACTACAACACAGCATGGCCACTCCATGGAAGAACACACTGAGTAGAGGACGATGTAGCGACATGGGGAATGGTGAGGGGATGATGGTAAAGGGTAGCCCAGAAGACTAAATACTTTCCATGTGATGATGGTCACAAATGTTTCTCTCTCTCTCTCTCTCTCTCTCTCACTAATGAGGCAAACTCATGAGCAAGAAAAATAATTAAACAATAATTTTTTAGGGGATGGGATCTGTAAGTGAATTTTTCCTTTATTCCAAAAATGTTGTTTGGGCAACCAAAAGCACAAGAAGGAAAACAATGTTGTCTTGTGTCTCTTCGTCCTTTAGGAATGGTAATCAACCTTTAAGATTATAAGTTTGTTGTTGATGCTTTGGTAGTTATGGATTTTTATGATTGACTGTTGTTGTTTTTTATTTAACAATTGCACAGGGGCTTTCCGAAACAAAGCCTGAGAATCCCTGAGCTAGTCTGGCCCCAAGTTACAGTTGACGTGTGGATCAGAAAGAAGGACTGCGCAGGGACAGGTGGAGCCAGCTCAGGAAACGTGGCTCCTAGCTCTCCTCTGAGCCAACCCAATACTGAACTCCTGCCCTTCTTTCATTTCATACCAAACCAGCCCCTCAGTCTCCTCAGGAAAATCCACTAGGACTGGCTTTTATGTCCCTGTGATTTATTTTATCGCCAACAGTTGTTTTATATGCTAAATTATTCATGTATTAACCACATTAAAAGTGTCCTTTAAAAACTGCAGACATACCTCTGACATATTGCGGGTTAGTTCCTGACCACCGCAATAAAGTGAGTGCCACAATAAAGTGAGTCATAATCTTGGCCCGTAGAGGGTCTTGCCTTCAATTTATAAGAAAAGCAACCTCTGTGAAGTACAATAAAGTGATGGATAGTAAAACAAGGTATGCCTGGACTACTCAGGCTTTTGTCATCCACAGCTTCTCTCATTTTCCTGACCAGGGTATGTGATGTGGGCCTGCCCAGGGTTGGGGGCGGGGGGAGTGTGAACTTGCATTTATTTCATGTATATGGGGACAAGAGTCAGGAAAATGGGGGCTCAGCTAATAAAGGGAGGGAGGAAAATAGGGAAGATTTTTTATGACCAGTGAACCCCAGCAGAGGCATAAAGGAATTCTCTGGGCAGCATGAGCCTCTGATTCTTTGTTGTCCTGGCCCACTTATTCTATAATTTGGATTTTATTTTATTTTATTTTAATAAATCTTTATTGTTCAGACTATTACAATGTTCCTCTTTTTCCCCCCATAGCTTCTCTCCAACCGGTTCCCACCCCAACTCTGCCCTTACTCCCCCTCTCCCCGCCCCACTGTCCTCACCCATAGGTGTACGGTTTTTGTTCAGTCTCTTCTCCCACCCCCCACACCCCTTTTCCCCAAGAATTGTCAGTCCACTCCTGATTCAATTATATTCATCAGTTTATTCTGCTCATCAGATTTTTAATTCACTTGATTTTTAGATTCACTTGTTGATAGATATGTATTTGTTGTTGATCATTTTTATCTTTACTTTTTTCTTCTTCTTCCTCTTCTTAAAGAATACCTTTCAGCATTTCATATAATACTGGTTTGGTGTTGAACTTTTTTAGCTTTTTCTTATCTATGAAACTCTTTATCAGACCTTCAATTCTGAATGATGGCTTTGCTGGGTAGAGTAATCTTGGTTGTATGTTCTTGCTATTCATCATTTTGAATATTTCTTGCCACTCCCATCTGGCCTGCATAGTTTCTTTTGAGAAATCAGCTGACAATTGTATGGGTGCTCCCTTGTAAGTAACTAACTGTTTTTCTCTTGCTGCTTTTAATACTCTCTCTTTGTCTTTTGCTCTTGGTATTTTAATTATGATGTGTCTTGGTGTGGTTCTCTTTGGATTCCTTTTGTTTGGGGTTCTGTGCACTTCGTGGACTTGAAAGTCTATTTCTTTTACTAGGTGGGGTAAGTTTTCTGTGATTATTTCTTGAAATTGGTTTTCAGTATCTTGCTCTCTCTCTTCTTCTGGCACCCCACAATTCTGATGTTGATAGGCTTGAAGTTGTCCCAGAGGCTCCTTATACTACCTTCATATTTTTGGATTCTTTTTTCTTTTTGCTTTTCCGGTTGGGTATTTTTATTTTTTGTTTCTTTGCTTCTTTGTATTTCAAATCTTTGACTTGATTCTTGCAATCCTCTAGCCTGTCATTGAATCTCTGTATATTATTTTTTATTTCAGTCAGTGTATGCTTAATTTCTAGTTGGTCCTTTTTCATATCCTCAAGGGTCTCACTAAACTTATCCACCTTTTCTAGAAAATTCTTGAAAAACCTTATGACTGTGGTTTTAAACTCTATATCCAGTCGTTTGCTTTCCTCCATTTCTGTCATTTGTGACCTGTTTGTCTTCACATTTTGGCTGCTTCCCTGAGTTGATAGAGTGGCTTTGTGTGCTAGGTGCCCTATAGGGCCCACTGGCTCAGCCTCCCCAGTTGCCTGAGATGGACACTCTTGGTACACCCCTTTGTAGGCTATGTGCACAGTCTTGTTGTAGTTAATTTAAGCCTTGATTGTTGTTGGTATCACTGGGAGGAATTGATCTCCAGGCCAATTAGCTGTGAGAATCAGCTGTGTTTATGATGTGAGAAATTCTGTGCTGGAGTCACCCTTATGAGGCAAGACTTGCTTCAGAGGGGCTTTGGTGCTCACTGAGTCTGCCCCCCTGAGTGTGTTCCTTGGATAGTCCTACTCTGACCCCTGGGTACACTGGCTCTTAGATCTCCAAGGAAGTGCTAATTTATCCTCTACCTGAGGTCACCCGGCAGGAGCTATGGAGAGATTTGCAGCTTCCTCTTCTTTGTTTGGGTTTTGGAGGTGCCCAGATTAGGCTGAGCTGTGAAGCAATGCAAGCTGCTGTGGGGCCTTGGGCCTTCTTTTGGATGTTCTGGGTCTCACTGACTCAGATGCAATTTGTTAAGTAAGTTTAGATTTCAAAGATTATTAATATGCAAAAGCCTCTGTGCACAGCTGGGGGTGGGGCAGAGTTTCGGGGTGGAGCAAACAGCAATACCTTCCCATCAGCCCTGCCCTAAGACGCCCCGGATCTCAGTGTCTCCCAGTAATCACTGCAAACACCTCTGAGAGAAAGCCGCCCTCGAGTTCCGCCCATTGCCCAACAGTCAGTTTCTCCTCGAATGAGTCTGGGTCCCCAGAGTCTCTCACCCAGAACTGGAGTTCAGAGCAGTCAGGAGCTTTAGTCTCCCTCCCGCTTGAAAAAGACAGCCGCATACCAGCCCTCTCTGCTTGTGCACCTCTGTACCTCTGCACTTCACTTCTGCACCTCCTCTGAGTCTCAGTGTGCTTTTCTCTTCCCTTCTACTTGTAGAATTTCTACTCAGCCAGCCTTCCTATGGTTCTAGATGATGTCCATTTTGTCTTTTAGTTGTAGTTTTGAAATGGCTGTGAGAGGCAACAGTTCAGGTGTTTACCCAAGTCGCCATCTTGGTTTCTCTCTATAATTTGGATTTTAAATGAATCCCTCAGGCAGGCACCTGAAGACTAATCTTGAGGGTTCAAATCCTCTTTCAAAACAACAGGAACTAGAATTTTAGTCTCATGTGCTCTTCTGTGTATTCAACAAAATCATAAAAATCTAAATTGGTTTTCTACTCACAACTACTCAGGGGTCACGTGACTTCTGAATGCTCTGTCAGAATGTTGACATGATGACCCCCATAACTGACAGGGCAGGAAAAGGGGCAGGTGGCAGTTTCCTAGGCTGATTGGTCTAGCACACCAGAAAGCAAAGCGCCACCTACCTGTCAGCCGTGGAGACAGACAGAAAGAAACCGGTGTCGGCCACAGAGGGGCACTGCCACCTCCAGTGAACAAGGCTTGCGTGGGTGCCCACTACCCTGAGAAGTGCTAGAAAACTCAGTTGTGGTCATTTGAGTAACGGAATTCCAGATTAACAGAAATAAGCGAAATTCATGCAAGAGTAGGCCTTTACAGCAGGGGCGGTGCCTTGATCCCTCCCCCACAGCAACAGCGGCTGCCTCTACCCTACAGCTGTAGCCCCAGCTTCATCTGGAAGGTCGTCTGGAAGGATGCCCAGATGGTTGTTCTCCTGTTCTGCCATTTAGCTGATTTGCATATAATGCTTTTATTATTATAGATGGCCACTTATCAAGAGTAATACTAGTTCTAATACTGAGCATCCTTCGTAAAACTGTTAATTTGGCATTCACGAATCATGTATACACTGATTTTTTGACGATTCTTTGCTGTCCTAGCCCACTTATTCTGTAACTAGAGGCCTGATGCATAAAATTCGTGCAAGTGGCTTGGCCCTCACAGCCCTGGCTTCGTCCAGGAGGTTGTCCGGATGGTCGATGGTCTGGGTGGTCATTCTGCTGTTCATTCTAATTAGCATATTAGATCTTTATTATATAGGATAGGATAAGATAAGGAACAGATGGAAAGATTTCTTCCCTACAGTCAGTGTTTGCCATCAACTTAGATCCTGACTCCTTTTTAGACAAAGATGTCCTTCCCCTGCTAATCAAAAAAGCCAAGTTATGCCTCCACCTCCACCCTCCACCCGACTCCTTTCCAATCTCCTGTTTTAAGATCAAGTTACTCCTCTGCTTAAAACTTTGTGGTGGCTTCCATCACCGATAAATTAAATCCAAGCCACCTCCTGCTTCTCATGTGATCCTCCCCTTTCTTCCCCTGCTCCCATCCACACCAGTCTGCTTTCTGTGGTGCAAAATACACTTGCCCACCCTCCCACCTCCCCTCCCTCCCCTCCCACCCCCCTCCCACCCCTCGCATCTCCCCCACCCCCGCTCTCCTCAGCTGCATCACCCTCCAGATGGTGCTCCTCACAATTCAGCTCAGAAATCGCTGCCTCAGTAAGGCCTCCCGGGTTCCCCTATCCCACTCTGTTTATTTTCTTCCTAGCTTTCTTCACTCTCATAAACAGTTTATGTCTCTCCACAACAAAAACGGAGAAGGATTTTGTCTGCGTAGTTCCGTGGTCAGCAAACTGCGGCTCTTTGGCCCCTTGAATGTGGCTTTTTCACAAAATACCACGGCCTTGGCAAGTCTGTTTTGAAGAATTGACGTTAGAAGAAGTTTAAGTTTAAAAAATTTGGCTCTCCAAATAAATTTCAATCGTTGTACGGTTGATATTTGGCTCTGTTGACTAATGAGTTTGCCGGCCACTGGCCCACTTCATTGCGTGTCTCTAGTTCCTAGAGCAGGGTGTGGTACATAGTGAGTCCTCAAAAACCATGGGATGAAATGAATGAAGGTTTTGTGTCAAAACATGACACCGATGACCCCATCACTAAGGGATGTCATTGGAGTTGACTTTCAACCTGGGGAGATGGGCTGTGCCAATCTGTGATCCTCTCTCTCCTCAGGGCTCCTTGTTTGTCGAGAGTCTGGTCAGGGTTGGGCTGCAGTATGCAACAATGGGATGGAAAAATCAGACCTGACTCATATGGAGTTCAAACCCAAGATATTTCCATCCAACCTTCGAATGGGCCACGATGAAGAAATCGGGGGTGCATTTTGAACACTGCTGTTTCTTTAAATTCTGTATTACCCACCAATGCCAAATGAACCTTCCTCTGGCCACTTTTCTCCCAAGTGAAAACAGAATAATGAAGAGATAACACAGGGAAGCCAGCGGCTTCCACAGCAGCCTGCACTTGGGCCGGGAGAGGCGTCTGAGGGGCTCGCTCACGTACCTGTCATGAGGAACAGGAGGCCGGCCACGTGCTGGGTCAGGCTCTCCTCCCAGAAGAAACTGACCGTGGCCACGATGCAGCCACAGAGCAGGACAGCCACGGCCATGCCCAGGAAGCCGGCAGTGATTCTTCTCAAATCTAATCTCGAAACACAAACAGACATCCAAAATCATAAGCAGAAGAGAGTCCTTGAAAATTAGAGGAAGAAGTGCTTTATATATGTTATGAAAATTAATAAGTTGCACAGAGCCTACAAGATCGAGGTTTAGGGCACTTTTTTCCCGTTTCATAAGAGGGCAGATGGGATGTAACACCCCGAGGGGTTGGAGTTACCCTCTGCTAGTCCTTGGAGAAGTCCATACCAAGTAGAGAAGAGACCAGGGTCAGGGTCAACTGGGATAACAGACAGCAAGTCACTTAGTACACTGAGAGCAAGGTAGGTTTGGAAAATATCTTTATTATCTTTGCAAGCACAGTAGAAATGCAGGTTTCCACCATGGCAATGGCTATGATTGATATGACTTTGGAGAAAGAGCCTGAAAAGCGAGTTATAATGAAATACGATTTCACCTGAGCACCACGGATGCCAGCTCCTTTCTTTTTCATTTATATCGATTCCTGCCTATTTTCAAAAAGGATTGGAGAAAGCGAAGGCCATTGTGGTGACTGATATAGGGCCCAAAGTGCACAAAGGAGACATCTACTCATAGTCACCCTCCCCCCTTAAACATAGGCCTTGCCACCCTAGCACTCACTGCCCTAGGTTAAGGAGGGACTATTCCCACTATATTCACAACTGTCAGGTTTGGTCTATCACAAAAAACACAATTGTGATCACTGGGCCAGGAACACAGCCCCTCCCCAACCTTCTAGGCAAAAACCGAAGGACGGACTGTCTACATGTACCTGGACCCCTTCCCACTCTGATTGCTACGCTAAAGCAGCATTCATATTGTCCGGCTAACTTTGCTTCTGTTTTCTTCCTTCCTTCCCTCAGCTTTTTATTTATTTATTTTTTAACAAAGCCAATTTTAAAAATCATTAGCTTCTTAAAACAATAGGTCCCCAAGATAGGTCTGCAGCACTTGGGGCCAGGCAACAGGTCTGTGCACACATGGAGCTAGGATGAGGGGCACACCCCACTGCTAGATGCATTCTTTTTTGCTTTCCAGAGTTATCTATTGTCAGGCCGCATAGATCAACAGCTTTCAAGGAAACATCAGCCCTCTTAAGCATCACATGGCATGATCCTTTGTAGGGTTTCACATTTTCCTAACAGTGAGAAAGGGTAGCATCTGCCATTGAAATGCAGAGGTAACAGACACCCTCTGAGAAGATGATGACATATGCTCATAAAAACAGTGCAGCAGAAACACCAAGGTCTAAGATAGACACAGTAGCTACAATGAATAACATAGCGAAAAAGCAAGACAAAAACAGGACCTAAGGTGTAACCTCTTTGGTTTACTAAGATAAGTGGCCCTCCACCCGCAGGTCCTTGTCTCTGATGACTCGGTAAAGAAAGGACTCAGGAAGCCACCAGGGCACCACGCATGCTGCACTGTCTTACGCAGCCTTATGCCTGGTTTTCACACAGTTGATGTGTCACCGAGGTATGACCACGGCACAGTGAAATGACTCCCTGAGTCTCTGACCAAGTCGAGTTAGCCCCAAGGCCCATGTAGATTCAACACAACATCTTTCCGTCCAAACCTGCGAGTACTCGTTCAGAAAGACACCATTTTCTCTATGGCCATTTCCCAGGAATACTCACGGAGCAGGTGCCATTCATCTTGCTGTATTGTCTTCGTTAAATTGAAAGGAATGTTTCGTAAGCGGATTGGCTGAGAGAAGTGGTACTTGATCGCTGTGCACCGCTGCGCAATACCTTGAGGCAAACAAGAGATGTGATTTACTCGTTGCATCTGTAATAGAGTTCTGAAGGCCCGAGGCCAATAACAGCTTCCAAACTGACCGGGATGGGGTAGGGCGCAGACATGTCTTGATTATTTTCATTAATAGAGAGGCCAGTCAGAGCAGTAAAAACCTAAAACATGAAATAATTTTTTTAAATCGTGTTTCTTTCATTCTTTTTTTTTTTTTTTACAGTGTGCTACCTTTAAAAAAAAAAACTAAAACAAACTCCATGTATTCAATTGGATAAAGATCTAAATGCCTTTTATTGCATTTCAACACTGAGTTTGTATTAACTAAATGCAAATCTCCTCAAGGGGAAATGGCCTGAACGTATACAGATGGTTGGGAGAAATCAGCTTGAAATAGTAAGTTAACACAGATAAATTGCATAGGTCTGAATCTGGTCCAACCCCTAACTCTCAAATGGGTTGCATCAGAAAGTTCATTAGGAAGTGTGTGTTTTTGGAAACCAGAGACATTTTTCTATAAGTGACAACCTTCTGCAAGGGGGTCGAGGTGGTGATTAGGTCTTCAGGCAACCGCAAGAGCCTCTTTAACCCCAGGCCACCTGCTGTAATTCCCACACAGGAATTTCACGGACCCGAACTCCGGGTCCTGAGAGAAAGGGTGATATTGAAAAATTCCCTGCTCGAGGCACAACATCTTGAAATGGGCAAGCGTATCCATTACTTTACCTAGTACCTTCTACTGTCCTCCCAACCCGTACTTTTACTGCATAACTTAATATGGGACTGTTTTCCCCCTAACGTCTTCTGAATCCTATAAAACTATCTACCCTCCCTTCAAATTAAAACATAACAGGGCCCTAACTGATTTGTTTCAGTGGATAGAGTGTCGGCCTGTGGACTGAAGGGTCCCAGGTTCGATTCCAGTCAAGGGCATGTACCTTGGTTGCGAACACATCCCCAGTAGGAGGTGTGCAAGAGGCAGCTGTTGGATGTTTCTCTCTCACCGATGTTTCTAACTCTCTATCCTTCTCCCTTCCTCTCTGTAAAAAATCAACAAAAATATATCTAAAAAACACACGCACACAGGACTTCCTTTTTCCATTGTAAAGCATGTTGATCAGTCATTGGGATAAATGCAATCTGATTAGATTAATTTTAAGAGATGTGAGTGAATGTTCATCCTTTAATCCTGGCAGCTGTTAAAAAAATATCCTAAATGCAAAATCATCAGTGGAATTTCAGTAAGTACAATACTTAATGCTCTCAGTGATGGGGAGAAATTGCTCTAGACTCAGAGGGGCTGGCTCTGGAACAACACCCGTGCCAGGGAAGGAGCGTGTGGGTCCTTTTTATATCACTGCCAATATCCTCAGGGCCCGTCTCCTCCTCTGACCCTTGCTGGGAACAGGTACGATCCCAGTGGGCAGGGAGAGTAGCAGAAAGGAGGGGAGCAGCCTGCCCAATCCCCACTTCCCCTAGGGGAGTCCAGCCAGTGCCAGGAATGAAGTAAGCAGTGCACATATCACCACGTTACCGTTCCTTCCCCACCTGGCTCCCAGGCTAAATTTAAACTGCCAGGATCCCCTGAAGTGAGAAGAGAAAGGAGGTGGGGCGAGTTGCAAGGTCTAGCCTGGACAGTAGTCAAAAGCCGTCCTCACAGCCCCCTACGACTGGGAATCTGGTGGTGAGCCCAGGACTCCTCAGCTGAGTTTTCGAGAAAATGTCCTACAGCCCTGATGCTCCCCTCCCTTGGAGATGATTAGAGACTTCGGGCAGAATTAGAAGAGAAAGTGGGAGTGAAGGACACATCAGCCGCAGTGTCAAAGGCCTGCCATTTGCTGTTTCATTTTCTTGTTCTGAAAGGCTTGTTCCACTGTCATAGCTGAAAGTCTAACAGATTACAAGAGGAAAGTGTGTGATTAAGGTCTGGTTTCCTCCAGCACACACACACAACTGACACCTGAAGCTTAACACAAATCACGCAGGAAAAGACCTGTCGTTTCTCGATGGCTTATCAAAGACAGATTAGGTCCCTTTGATAAAAAGACCAGCGTACTCATGTACATGGATGGTTGGTAAGACAGAAGTTCCATGTGATGTTATGGTCAAGAGTGATACTGTGAAAATCCACAAGGAGGCATTAGATTCAAATGTTTTCAAAGCCAGGCGTGCAGTTGGAATTAACTGGCTTCCCGGGCTTAGAGAGCAATGAATCTGGCTCTCTGAAAAGGAACACAAAAAGTGTGATCTCATAGCACCAGATGGCATCACACAATGGGGGGAAGCAACATGCGGAGGGTGAAAAAGAACGAGTTGTGGTCTATATTTGGTGATTAATGAGCTTCTTAAAGGGCCAAGGAGAGCCACTTTAATGACGATATTAACCATAGAATCAGATCTATTAATATGCTGCACAGGGGCTAGGAATGGAGTTTATGGGCTGGAGAGGGTCTGTTGTTTCTGGTGCTTAGAGAGATGAATCCAATTCCAAGCTTAGTCATAGAAACCCACATTCTGGGTTAAATGAGGGAGAAATGTGAGAAACAGGACGAGCCGTAAAATGTGGTTAGTGCCAATCAAGAAGGAGGCAGTGTATGTGCTGGCGAAAGGCCTTGCAGTCAGACAAACTTGGGTTCGAGTCCCAGCTGTGTGGCTTTGGGCAAACTTCACCTCTCGGAGCCTCAGTCCCCTCATCTGGAAAAGAGTGGGGAATGGTGGCAGACCCTTTACAGGGTTATTGTGAGGAATGAAAGAGGTAATTCAAGGACTTAGTCCATAGGGTGTGGTCCACTGTCAAATAAACGTAGGCTTTCAATCGTGAGTTAGCTCTCGGGAGCTGCCCACGTTCCCTGTACAGAACCATTGCCACACACGAGGAGTCTGTACCTGAAATGGGCATGACAGATGGACCCAGGCAGACACACGCAACAGCTGCCTGAGCAGTGATCCAGCCAATGCCTCTCCCGCTTCCTCTCCATTCTCACTCCTGGAAGTTGGCTCTCTGGCCTCCTTGCCACTGTTCTCCCCACCCTCCGAGCACCTTGCATGGCCTCTGCTTCATAAACCTGCTGTGTGCAGATGCGGGGCCTCGGGAGCCTCAGTCACGCGTCTGCTGTGTGCAGCGTGAGGACCGTTAGGCTTTACAGTATCCACCTGCTTGTACAGTTTCATTAACGTCACATGTTTCTTTCAATTGGCTACTGTAAGTGGGAAATAGTTGTCCCGCCATAATGTGATTATGTACTTGTTTTAGAATTATGTATTTATTTAAAAATAAAGTGCCACCGAGTAAGTGCTACATGATGGTTCATTACATAGTTGAATGTCCTGCCAAGGTGCCACTTTCCACACTTAGGCAGAGAGAAGGTGGGAACTTCTCTGCTGGTCCCTGGGAGCAGTAAGCCTGGGTTTGCATCATCCAGCTCTGTCTCACGCCTGTTCAAGAACATGCCATTGGCTTCCCCTGAGTCAAGCCAGGGCTCCAGGTACCTACCATCTGTCCCTGACCCCCCCCATCTCACTTACGCTTACTTGTGACTGATCCCCTGGGGCTACCCCACACCTCCCAGACCCCTGCCCTGGCCAGGTGGTGCCCATTTCTTCCTCTACCTACACCCACACCTTAGAACAACCTACTGTCCCTCCAGGCCACTGCCTACATTCAAACACCCTCCCCAAACACAGCAGCCTATGCAGCTTCTCCCTTCTCTGGCTTGAGTTTGCTGTCAGAATCTGAGGCGCACCTTCTGGTTTGGGTACTGTGGCTTGGTCATTTCCTCATAGATCAGAAAGTCGGCCTCCCTTTGGATTTCCCAAATCCCTTAAGAGTTGAGTCATGTGACCTTTTCCTGGGTTCGTGACAGTCCAGAGACATGTCAACAACAGTTGCTGACAACAGCAGGGTAACCGGGGCTCTGGGTTCTCCAGCAGATGGAAGGGTCAGTGAACAGTTTCCTAAACATTTCAAAGGCCACCGGGAATTCCAGAACTGACCCGTGGGCAGAAGAGTAAAGAACGATTTTCCCACCAGCTCTATCTGCACACACACCCCCCCCCCCTCCAAGTTTAAAAGGAAAGATCAATTGTGAGGGTCACAGGGCAAAGTAGCTGCCATGTTCTGGTCAGAAAGATTTGATTTCAGAGGAATCCAGTGCTAAGTAGGCAAAAGAAAATGTTTTCCTCAACATCTCCTTTCATGGGTGTGAACAGCCCACACTTAAAATAAGTAAACCAAGTGCAGTCAGTGTATAGGCTTAGTGCTGCCTTTGAAGCCTCAAATGACTGAGTCCTGAAGCGCCCATCAACAAGACTCTAGAAATGAAAGGCGGGAGGTACAAAATGAGTAACTCTAGGATAGCACTGTCCACTAGAAATACAGTGCAAGTCACATTGCACTGTAAAAAAACCCAAAAAAACCCAAAAAAAACCAGTGAGATTAGGTTTCACATATTTTCATTTAATATGCAATCAATATTTTGAAAATTGTTGAGCTATTCTATATCCATTTTTCATACTAGGTCTTCAAAATCCAGTGTGCATTTTCCACTTAAAGCATGTCTCCTGAACAAGTCACATGTCAGGTGCTCAGTCGCCTCATGTGGCTGGTGGCTATAGTACAAAAGAAGAGATTTCCAGGAGAAGGTGTTCAAGTGAAAAGCAAGAATTTTGGTATAGGAAGTACCTGAAAGATGTGAAAGTCATTCTTTATTTAGATTCTCTCTCCACAATATGTTATCTTGTTCGAGAATTGTCGATAACCGCCACGTATTACTAATACAGAATCAGCTTCTTAGAAATGTGGAGCTTTAGTATCTGCATTCACTCTCTCTTCTCTGGATGACCACTGGCTTCCCTGAATTAAGTTTTATATCTCCTTTAACGTACTTTTTTGGGAATCTACACTAAAACATAATAAAAGATTTAAAACCAGAGATTCTCCACTTCTCAGAACCATCCTGGCACATAGAGTCAGTGATGTGGCTGATGGGATGGGTATTCTTCACTGGAGAGGATGTGATTTTATGTGGCCTGTGGGGGATTTCAGGCCTGCAGATTGCTCTCTGCTTCTTCCCCCTCCTCCCCTCCCCATTTCTTTTCTCTCCTTCCTTTTACCTTCCCTCTCTAGCTGGAGATGGGAGAACCACAGTGTGGAGACAATTCCTATTCTTTGTCTCCATCTCAAAGTTTTCAGTGTGGGGAAGGGGATATAATTATGGCATTGGGTAATGTCATTCCTTCTGTGGGAGGCAGACACAGACGGAAACAGACACCCCATTCTGTACCTTGTTCCCTCAGCCCCAGCCCATGTGAAATCAAATACAGCCATCGACTCAGTGGATGCTCAACCGCCACACACTGTTATTTCCTTCCCACAGGGGGTACCAAGTTACAGGGAGAGACCCACAGTGGCTGTTGGTTACTGTAGGTCTGGTCACAACATGCTGACCACAGAGAGATCAATACGGTGTGAACAAAAGCTGTCTTAATCGCACATGGGTCTAAAGCTGCTGTTAATACACACCTGATGTTCAAAACTCCAGGATTCAGGGAGGCATCTAGTCAGCGTGGAAAGCAAGTCTAAGCTTTCCTCTTTCCAGCATGACTTTTTTAATGAATGTGACCATCAGTGACTTTAGGCTGTGTTTTTTTTTTCTTCTTTTGAATCAAAAGGTTAAGCCTGTATACTCTCAAACACTGGAAGGAACTTGGCAATATGTTTTTTTTTTCCTCCTGCATGTAATATGTGTGTATAAGAAATAACAGGCAGGGGTATAAACTAGAATATGGGCTTTGCAACCATCTGTGTGACTCAGAGCACTAAATTCAACCACTTTGAGCTGCATTTCCATGTTTGTAAAATGAGGGCAATACAAGTTCACAGAGTTGTCATGAGGATCGAATGTACAGTTGATCTTTGAACAATGTTGAGGGGGGCATGGAGGGGAGGTTAGGACTCTGATCCCCTCCCATTTGAAAATCCTCTTTTAACTGTTAACTCTCCATGGGTCTTTCAAATCCCTGAGTCAAACAACCTCGGACCCAAGGGAAAACAGTATTTTCCACCTGCAGTTAGGAACCCATGTTTGTGAATGTGAAAATACTGTTTGATCTAAGGCTGGATGAATTTGCAGAAGGGAAACCCATAGGTTGCAGGGCCAAATGTACATATGAGGTGGGGGTGGGGGGGTGGGGAGAAGAGAGCCAGATATAAGTGGACCTGAATAGTTCAAATCTGAGTTGTTCATGGGTCAACGGTACTTCTAATTGCATCCTCATCTTCAGCGTTTGGGAAGAAGTAAGTTGCCAAGTCTCATTCACTACTTTTTTTTGCCATCAAAAGTCAATCATTTGTCCTCTTTTACTCATTCATTTATTCATTTGTTCAACAAATATTTATTTAGCAAGTGCCTTTTAGACAGAGGATATACTTTCTGCACCTAGAATATGACACCACAAAAACAAAACCAAAAAAAAAAAATTGTAACTCTGAATTGGGAAGAAGGGAGGGAGAGAGATGGGAAGGGGTGTCCCACCTGCGCCTTGATGGCCTATAAACACTGATGGGGTTAGCAATTTCCCAAATACTCAAAAAAGAGCAACTTAGTGGAGAAAGACTGCCCCTTTCAGAATGGGCTGGCAGTGTTCCGGGCAAATTATCCTTAAAAACAATGCACTGTTAGCCCCTTCCAGGTGTCTTGATAGAATCCTTCTAATTGAGCTGGACTGTCAGAAGTTTGTTCCCTTTATGAGAATGAGCCCTGGATCAAATTGAATTGACTAATTACTCCTGTATATAGAGGTTGGGAAAGCAATGTTTGGTCAAGCTCATGCATGAAAATATAGGCAAGGGCAATGGCGCTGCTCAGACTGTGAAAAAAAAAAACGTAAACACATTTGCTACTGTGAATAGTGTTCTCATGTCCCCTTCACCAGATGGGCTGCTGGATTTATGAGGGGATGTGTCACAGATACATATCAAGACAAATGGATCCTGGGAGCCCCTTTAAAACAGCCTGCAGGATCTAAAGAGAGAGCCTATGTCGTAACTGGCTCCATAATTGATAGAGTCATACCCCTGGGCTTTGACAGGTTATGGAAATCCATTAAAAAATATAAACAAATTTTAACAATATTCTCTACTTTTTCTAAGTCATGATAAAAGGCTAAGCCATCATCAAGTTAAACTGAATTTCATTTTCTTTAGCTTCTTCAGCTTACTCTCTCAGGATGAGGTGGTCTGATAGGTACCAAAGATAAGAAGTAAAATTGCCAAATTGGATGGGTGGCCAAGAATTCACTCCAACACGAGCAGAGGACGGCACTCACCACCTTCCAGTGGCAAGAACCTTATGGCAGGAAGAAGCCAGATCCCAAAGCCATTTGTAGCAGCTGCAAAAGATTCAGGGGCAGGACCCTCTGTCTTTGGCAGCCTTTATCACCATCTCCCATGTGTTCTGCTTCCTCCAACAGCTCCACGGGCACTGCTAAATCATGACAGAAATCTGCAGCAGATAAGCACACTTTGGAGACCACCAGAATTGTGTTAGCGTAGCTCTAGGAAAAGGATAATCACACTCTTATTTATTACATAGCCTCTTCGGCTGTATCCAAAGTGCCTTCTCAAACATTCTATAACTTACAAAAGGCACACACTCTTCCCTTTTTACATATAAGGAAAACAAGGCACCAACCACTTGAGTGGTCTAAATCAGCAGTCACCAATCTTTCGGACCTCACAGACCACCAGTGACCCACAGACCACTGGTTGGCGACTGCTGATCTGAATCGTAATGATAACCTACTGAGGGCGTGCCACATGCCAGACTCTATGCTGAGAGCTTTACTCCCATTTCCCCCTGTGAGACAGGTTCTGTCATTACCTCCGTTTTACAGAGGAGGAAACAGGCTCAGAGAGCTTCAATAGTCTGTCTGGAGTCCCTTGGCTAACAAGTGACTGAGCTGGCACTGAACTTGCATCTGCCTCCAAAAACCAATTTGCAGCTATCTTAACAGACTTTGTCAGATGAGAATCACTATGACTGTATCTGATCATCCTTAATTATGTCCCTTTAAATGGACAAGGACAGAGCAGGCAGGCGAGGACTGACATGTGGCATTGCTTCTATCATACTCGTCCGTGGATTTCTAGTGCCCACACTGCCCTCCACCCACCAGGAAGCAGAAGCAGACTCCAGGAAAGCAGGGTCCAAGGCTTTGGATGCATTTCCTTCCCTGCTGGCTGAACAGGTTTTCAGGTGCCTAAATCCCTGGCTGAGGCCAAGGGAAACCAGAAGGGGCAGAGGAAAGGCTCTGGAAAGAGAAGAAGGGGCTGGAAGAATGGAGCTGGGAGAGGGACACAAGGGGAAGAAAGTCCCCCTCTCTGTAACCCCAGAGCCCTGGACACACACGAGCCCCAGATGGCACGTGGCGGGTGGGGTGAAGTGGGGGAGTGGTTAACCCACAAGTGAGGATAAGAAGGGAAACCTCACCATTGACCAAGGGGAGGTGACATCTCTGGTGGAGATCTCTCTATGCATGGAGAAAGAACCTGCCCCACCCACCCATTAGCTACATATACTCTAAGCTGAGGTCCCCATTCTTCCTATCAACCTAACCACATAGTTCAAACAGTCCAAATAACCTTCAGGCACTTGAGCCTGAAATACAAATGTACTCTTGGTCTGGTTCCAATGACAGCATGAAGGGGAGCTGTAATCCTCTTCTGTTTATCGCCTGTGCTTACCACATCCTTGTTGGAGGACAAAGAGAGAACAAGAGAACTTGCATATAGTTCAGAACTATACTGTACCAGCGCTCATTGCATCTTATAACACACACACACACCACCACCACCACCACCACCACATTTCAGCCCACATCTCATCAGAACACGCCCACAAAATGTTTTCCAGCCCTAATTTTACATCAAGCAGCACGAATGATATAGGCAACTGAGCAGAAAGAAGAGAAAGTGCAAATGAGCAGTTTTACTAAGCATCACTTAAATCAGCTATTTGGGGATACAGCGCAAAGAACTGATGGCAGACAGAATCACAAAAATTAAAGATTCACCCAGCGCCCATTCACCTTGTGGGGTAGCAGCCCTGCCCCAGCTGCCCCTCCGGTGCCCCCCCCCCCCCCCCCCGCTCCCCACCCTGCCCACAGGCTCTGAGCCACCAGCTCAGCCCAGCACAGCACATTAGCATTCTTATCACTCCCCTCAACCCAAGGGGAAAAACTTGCAGCTGCCTTATACTTAAGCATCACCCTCGGCACCATAAGCCTGAGCCTGTGCATAATTGACAAGGAATATGTTGATAAGAAATGGGACTGTTCCAAGTTTCCGAAGGATAACTAGGTAATTAAAAGAAAAAATCTAATTTAAGAAACTTCTGAAGAAATTCTTTTAAGCTCTCTGGCAACATCCTTTATGGATTAATCTCTTTCACCAGTGACTTTTGTTTTGCTTTGTTTGATTTTCAAAGCCTGGGGCTAGATATCTGATGTTCCAGGGCACATGCCGCTTGCGAGCTGCGGTTTGCCGCTCTGTTGACTAATGACTTTGCCAACCACTGTTCTAGTTCATAGGTCGAAGTTCAACTACTGAGCCACAGTGTTCCTCTTTTAAATTCTTAGGTCAGTGGTCGGCAAACCACAGCTCGAGAGCTGCATGTGGCTCGCGAGCCGCAGTTTGCCGACCACTGTTCCAGGGCATCCCACAGTCCAGGGCCAACTCTGGGAGTAACTTAAAAAGCCCTGGACTAGAAGGCAAAGGGCACCTCCATTTCCTTGAAGGGCTCAAGTACCCTGGGTTTTCTGAAGTCTGCGCACCTGGTGACTACTAGGGACTGAGCACAGTGCCCTCTGAGGACCCTGGCACTCCGGCCAGCAGCTGTCCCCACTGTGCAGAGCCACGCCAAAGGTCCCAGGGGTCATGGTTAATTAGCAGGAGCACACAGGTGCAGAGATGAAGTCAGCCTCTGCACTGCTCTCTGCTTCTGGCTGCACCACTCGGCTGCCTGGCTGGTTTAAGGCCATGCAATGAGCCAACCAGCTGCCAAGATACATCCTTAGACATGCAGCTGAACATGTGGGACTCTACAAGCCCCACGCCAGGAGGCCCACCACCTCCTAACAAACAGCGTGGACCACCTTGTTCTTCATTCCACATTACCTCCACATTAAATTGTGGCCCTGCCACTGCTACCTTTATAAAATTTTCTCTTAGTTAATCTGTAAAATGGGGCTGGCGATATTAATTTCAAATGATACTCCAAGGACCGTGAGAGACCAGGCAGTCTTTATGCCTGACCACCTTTAGTCTGGCTTCCTGTATCACCCCCCTTGAACTAACTGGTCTTCTCCAGCCTGATTGCTCGTCTAACCTCAGTTATTAGATTTTGTGATTTCCCCCATCCAGTCCCACCTACAAATGAATGAAAATAAACACTCTGCCCTCAGAAAGTGTAGAGTCTAGTGAAGAACAGTGGCAATATTGAAATAATAGCAATAGTAGACGTAAAATTATAGCTCTGATGGAAAGGAGACCACAGAACAGGAGGCAGTCCAAGAAGGCAGAAGTGCCAAAACCGGGTTGGTTCACTAGATAGAGCGTCGGCCTGTGGACTGGATTGGATTCCGGTCAAGGGCATGTACCTTGGTTGCGGGCACATCCTCAGTAGGGAGTGTGCAGGAGGCAGCTGATCAATATTTCTCTCTCATCGATGTTTCTAACTTTCTATCCCTTCCTCTCTGTAAACAATCAGTAAAATATATTTTTTTAAAAAAAGAAGGCAGAAGTCCCTCAGACGTACAGGATTTTCCTGGAGAAATAGGAGGAAGGGCAGGGACAGGGCTTTGAAAAAGAGGAAGGCCTGCAGAACTGGGGGACAGAGCATGAGAGGGTGTCAGGGAAGATGTGTGCTAGAGAGGGAAATGAGGGCTAGACCACAGAGGGCCAGAAGGTAGGGTGAGAGTTAGTCTCTCTTGTGAGTCTCAATGGAAGTCACCACAGATTGGTAGCTAGGAGAAGACATGATCAAAATTGATTTTTAAAACAAACACACATAAGATACTTCACTCTCGCCCCAGTGTGGAGAACAGGTTGGAGAGGCCTGGAAGTCATTTAAGTGATGGGGATCTGAGCAGACCGCAGCCTCCTGAACAGCAGTCCCTGAGAGAAAGGTTCCCAGTGAGAGGGTCAGAACAGCCTCTGAATTTGAAATTTGAGTTGTCACCCAGGTCTGGGGCAGGAGGGGGGGGGGGGGGTGTTTGGGGAAGGAGTAGCCATTCCAGACAGAAGAACAGCAAAAGGGAAGGTATAGAAGTGTTCACAGGGACTGGCAGGCAGGAGGTTTGATATGGCTGGCGCAGGCATATGAAGTATGAGAGGGAAAGTGGCAAGAACTTAAGCTCTAAGAGGGAAGGCGGGCAGAGATCAGGCGGGAAGAGCCTCTTCCCCTACACTACAAGGCCTCATCCAGGAAGTTATCTGGAGCCACAGAAGGGTTTAGCAGAGAAGTGATAAGATCAAGTTTCATTTTGGATAGATATTCTGTCAGTTGTGGGGGGTTAGGGGGGTGGGGGGGAAGCCTATGAGGAGATATAGAAGCAGGAAAGATTTGTTAACTAGAAAGGTATGCATCCACAGTTAAAATATTATGCAAGCGGTTATGTGATTAAAATCGGAAAATTCTTTTGGATCAACCCTAGATTCAAAGCAGCATATATTGTATTGTCTCAAACAAGTGCTTGTGTATATATTTGCATACAAACTGGATGAAAATAAATCAAACTTTTAACAGGGTTATATAACTAATTTGCAGGGTTCTATAAGATTTTTGTTTTCTTCTCCGAAGTTTTCTGCATTTTCTGCAATGAGCATGTATGTATGAAAGATCATAATTAGGGGAAAAAAGATGTGAACTACATGAACTCAAGTGTGAATGGCCCTACTGAACTGATGGCAACAATTTCACATTTTGCTAGTGCCTGATATTTAGTGACCCTAAATCTTAAGCCTCAAGATAAATATCATTCTCTCTGTGTTCACAGAGAGGAGAAAGAAAAACAGGGAAGCAAAATGATTCATTTAACATGACACAAAGGGCTAAGGCAGAGCAGACAGGAACTGGGTGGATGCCTGCACTCCTCAGCTGGGTCAATTCTTTTTGCTGAGAAATTATCTGAACAGAATGGATCATGTACAATCCCATAATTATGAGAGCCAAAGTAATTAGAGACGGCCCAACAGACTGCCTGATTATCGGCCTAGATCAATAAAAAAGAAGTCAATCCACAAGCCTGGGATAAATAAGGCCGCAGGCTACACTGCTATGGGGGCTGTAATTCCAGAATCCCAAGCTCAATTATGAAAGCATTTTTCTAGGATCAAAGAGGAACCAGCATGAGAAGGGAAGAAAGCAGAAGTCACTTCCACCTGTGCCTGCCCATCATCACCCGTGGTGATCGTGTGCAAAGAGAGGATAGTCGGGGCACACTTCACTCTCATGCCAAAAGCCATAGTAGGCCATTTCCCCACATCTTGCCACCACCCTCAAGAGCTGAATAAACACAATCCTGGATGAGGCCGAAGCTCCCAATATTAGGCCCTCCTGGCTCCCTCCTGTCTGGATAAGCTCCTATCCCCCTCCTGGACAAGGGAGCTGTGGTTACAGGAGAGCACAAGGCTTTTCTTCCATGTGAACCCAGAAAGCACAGCAAAGATGGCCCATTGGGGGACTGGCCTATGTGATACTTATTTTTATTTACTTATTTTAAAACTTCTGAAAAGCTTAGAGAGAGGAATCTAGTGGTATTTTTATAGCTTAAAACACCATTCTTGGCTTTGTTGCATGGGTGAGGTGAGACTATGGGGAGGAAGGAAGGAGGAGGTGGGAGGCTTCCCCAAATTGCCAAGCTTGCAGATTAAACAAGTGCAAATTAGTCAGTGTCCAAATTTATGCTGAAATGGGCAATACTGTATTTTGCAATTCAATAAAGTGGCATGTACATGTAAATACCTTTTCTGTGTGCATGTTCTTAATCTACTGCAAGTGGCCCTGAGGATCAATAGGATAACAATTAACTAGAAGTTCAGCGTCCATGGGTTCTAACTGAGCCTTACTACAGCCAATCCCCTGTATTTGCTTTTTCTAAAGGAGGCAATAATAGGCTGTTAGGGGAAAGTCTGCCAAAGCCATGAACAGGATGACTGAGTGAGATGCTCTGCAAATGAGACCTGGCTGTGCCTGTCAATCACCAGGGCACTCTCATAGACACACTCATCTGCCCTCCTGGTGACCCCTCTCTATTTCTGAGCCTTCTTGTAGTCCCTCAGGCAAAGTCATTCTTACCCTGCTCTCTCCTTTTCTCCTCTAGTAAAGATGGTCACAAACTTGACATCATTTGGTCAATCAGAAGTGTCATACTCCTTGATACTGTGCTTATTGCAACACAGAAGAACACCCCCAAAGGCCTCAGGCAATGACAAGCTTTGACACAAAGAAAGGTAGGTTCTAGCTATCTCAAAAACTCACCCTTTACTTTCTGATGCTCTAAATAAATCATAAATGCAATATTTTGGAAAATTCTTAGAAATCGTGAAGTCTGACCTTCCACTTTTACAATGAGAAACTGAGACCTAGAGCAGTTTAAATGACTTGCCAAGCTCCTATCTGTAGCATGAAGAGCCACTACCAGGCCTGTAGCTCCTGGTGCCCAGAGTGCCTCATGTCCCCCAACCCTACCACATGGACACATGACCCTCTACAAAAATGGTAATTACCAGCAGTCTCCATGTTATTCTCTTCCATCACACATGCTTAGTCAGGGAACAGGGCCCCTTTTCCTCTTTGTAGAAACTGGTTTGAGTTATATGGAAGAAATGTGCCGTGTGCATTTAAGGTACTTTTCCTTATATTCCATGAGTATTGCACTACTGGTCATATGGCCACTCCAGAGTAATTTTACTTCCCTAGTTCCTAATCTCCCATGGACTTTGTAAGGCTCTTCCCTATTATTTTTGTTTGTGAAAGGAAGCAAACAAACAAAATCCCTAGAGAATGAAGAAACTTTGTAAGAAATATATTCCATATCAAGAGACCAAAGTTAAGGCAATTATGTGATGTTCTCCTCTCATTCTCCATGGAATTGTCTTTCCCATCACTGTTCTTTAAATATATTTATTTCCGTCTCTTAGATAATTTTCTAAATAAGTTTCCCAAATGACCAAAATGCTTATGACAGGCAAAGGCTCAAAACCTTGACCGTATTCAGTCTGTCTTCTGAGAGTCACACTCTTGCTCACTCAGTAAGAACCAGCCCAACCTTGATGGGGATGAGGCAGATGTCTGACTTTCTACTGAGTCTTTGCTTTGTGTGGAGAGATTTAAGTAAAGAAAACAAAAAACAAAAAAACAACAAAACAGCTGGTCCTCTCAAGAATCAGAAGTTGAGCAACAGACCTAACATGGTAATCATCACCAGAGATGACTGAAAAGGCTACCTGGGTAGCCTCCTGCATAAAGGAAGAAATCTGGGGTCAAGAAAGTCATAGTATGTTCAATTTTTTTAAAAAGCGCTTTCAATGGAATTAACTATTATGCCCATTATACTATGGGGCAAGCCACCTGAAATACCATTTAAGGAAACAAAGAAAAAACTGAAATGAATAATCAAGATTCACAATACAAATTAAATGAAAGTGATCAAATATAACTTCTAATGGATTATTATCTTCAGAAGGCACATCTCCAAAGCTTTTGAACAAAATGAAGCATGACACATAATTGCAGACTTCACATTTACCTCATGTAGATTATGCGTATTAAATACTCTTATGAATTAAAGAAATAAACCTAGAAATTTCTCCTGTAGTAACAAAAAAAGTATATTTCTTTCTTTCATCAAGATCTTTTCAAAACTTCTTCAAAGAAATTTAAAATGAGCAAGTACGGTAAAATGTAAATTATACTATGCAATTTTCTAAAGGGTACTCCTTTTTGCTCTCCATTATAAACTCTAACTCCAGTTCCGAAAATCAGACATAACTTACTATTACCGATTCCCTGGGAAATCATCTAAGAAGAAAAAAAATTATACAGTTGAGTCCTTCCAACTAAATGGCAAACCTTGCTCCCACAGAAGAGAAGTGCTGGAATAATGTAGAGTCTTGCTTTCTCTTGGAAACCCTCAGGAAATGAAAAAGAAAATTAGCAATAAGAAATCATGTCACATTTGAAAGGGCAAAGGAAAGGCATATGGGTGAACAATTTGAAAACAGGAAAGGACTCTCAAACTTGGACTGTGCTAAAGCTTACCTGCTCCTACAGAGAAATGACCTTTTTCTCTCCTTACATTTTGCAGAGTTAATTAAGCTGCTGTTTTCTGGGCATCCTATAATTACAGCTGGTTAATGCTGCCAGAGACCCAACAGGTTACACGGATACAACCTCTATATTTACAAATGAGAAAATGAAGATCTGGAGAGGGGAGGGGACATGCCCAAGGTCACAGAGCTAGTTAATAGCGGAGGGAAGAAGATGCCCCATGTCTGATTTCTGTCACCTCAATAAACTGCAAAATAAACGTGCTGGGAGGGAGATCACTTCAGAATGCCAGCAAAGTCACGGGTCTCTTGGAGAGCTGGCTCTGCTGGGAGAGTCTGAAGAGCACT
Organism: Antrozous pallidus; assembly: GCA_027563665.1. NCBI lineage: Eukaryota > Metazoa > Chordata > Mammalia > Chiroptera > Vespertilionidae > Antrozous > Antrozous pallidus. The sequence goes on from CM050523.1 coordinate 52,485,009, forward strand.
CTGGCTCCCCATGTGACTCTCCAGGCTTTCTCAGCATAAGAGACCCCCCTCCCCCCACCACCACCCCAAAACAAGTCTGACACCACAGAACAGCTCAGGGAAGAGCGAGGAAGGGCAGCTCCCGGAGGCTTCTAGCAGTCATCCCAGTGATGCTGCTCTCTGGCCAAAGGATGCCATTGGGATTGCAGCCATTTTATTGAAAATAGGGAATATTTAATATGCCAAGACTGCACATGAAAATACTTAGAATGAACTTGACAAAACATCGCATATGTATTGAGTTCCTAATATTTGAAAAACCACCCTATTAGGGCTTGTGAGAGAATAGACACAAAGGAGCAGTTCCTTCAAGGTAGGGACTTCCTATGGAGATAAGCAGGAAGACAAGAAAACCTCAGGAAGAATATAATCCTTTAGTTAAGGATTCAGAACATTGTATGAGGAAAATCCCCCATTAAGAAGCACTCTGTTAGTTTTACACTGATTTTTTTTAATACTTCAAAACTAAAAGTGTTTTTTTTTTATTTTTACTATTATTGCTACTTTTTTTTCAAATGCCAAGCACTTTGTCTTTTTTTGAATTAATTATTAATGGCCTACTCTTTGAAAACAGAATAATTCTGTCTATTCCTTGCCCTAAAATTGAACCAAAAACTGGAGTGAGAAGAAAATGGACCAGATATGACTGTGATTTGAATCAATCCAATGTAACTTTTTTCAGCAGCCAATCTATAGAAAGATAGCCATGTGTCTGATACTGGCATCTGTCCCTGGCCTTAAGAGAGAAAAATAGATAAGAAAACAAACCACAGTACAATGTAGAAAATACTGTAATAGAAGTACATATAAGGCACACTGGGATCCCAGCAAATAAAGCAATTAATTCTGCAGGGAATGAGGGGCTAAGGAGAGAGTCAAGGAAATTTTGAGAGAAAATAACAATAGAACTAAGCTTTCAAGGAAGAGTGCCCAGATGGACAAGGGGGGTGTATTCCAGGCATAGGAAATAGGACACACAATGACATAGAGAGTGAAGGGCATATGCTCTGAGGAAATGGCAAATGAGCTGGTATAGCCTGATCCTAGATGTCAGGGAAAAGTTGCTGGTATATATAACCAGAAAGGTAGTTATAGCCACACAGTGAAGGCTGTCTTATGACCTAATGAGAAATTTAGACTTGTAGCTGTAGGCAGTGGGAGACCATTATAGATTTTTTTAAATTTTTGCCCTTTTAGCCATTTTAAAGTGTACAATTCAATTTTATTTAGTGCATTGTGCAGCCATTCCCACATGGGAATGAACATGTTTATCAACCCAAAAGAAAACCTTGTACCCATTAAGCAGTCACTTCCCATCCCTCCCTCCTTGTTTTCTGTCTCTATGGATTGGTCTATTCTGGATATTCCTATAAATGGAAGCTTAGAACACATTGCCTTTTGTGTCTGGCTTCTTTCACTTAGTATAATGTTTTCAAGGCTCATCCATGTTGTAGCACGTGCCAGCCCATCAGTCCTTTTTATAGGTGAGTCATGTTCCATTCTATGGATATACCACACTTGGTGTATCCGTTCACCTGTTGCTGGACATCTGGGTTGTATCCACCTCTTGGCTAATGTGAACAGTGATGCTATGAACATTTATGCAGACATTGTTTGAGTTTCTATTTTTAATTCTTTTAGGTATATTCCTAAGGATAGAATTGCTTGATCATTTGGTAATTGTTTGTTTAACTTACTGAGAAAACCATCAGGTAGATTTATAATAAAAGGAAAGACTTGATTGTATTTTAGGAATATAAATGTATTGAATAGATGTTACAGAAATAAGATCCCATAGAAATGGTCCCTCAAATATCCACCAAATAGTTGTTCATTTGCTCCTTCTTTTTTTTTTTTTAATATATTTTATTGATTTTTCACAGAGAGGAAGGGAGAGGGATAGAAAGTCAGAAACATCGATGGGAGAGAAACATCGATCAGCTGCCTTTGCACACCTCCAACTGAGGATGTGCTGGCAGCCAAGGTACATACCCTTGACCGGAACCTTTTAGTCTGCAGGCCGACGCTCTATCCACTGAGCCAAACCGGTTCAGCTCATTTGCTCCTTCTTGCTTTCCTTTCTTTCCTGCCTGCTCTCTTGTTTTCTTCTTGGTGTGCTTTTTTTCTATCTGAACCTTCAAATTGGCATGCAATCTGGTGGCCCAAATATATGTCCACCCACATCCCTTGTGGCTCTACACCATCTTCGGAGGCTTCTGTGCTAAAACCCTGCTTGCTCGGCCCATCCGCAGCAGTTCAGATTGTTTTATTGCTTTGATATCCGGGCTCTCAAGAGGCATCAAGCTTTAATAAATAGGTCTCTCAGTTTCAAACGGCGGTCCCATCAGGAAACGTGAGGCGCCCTGGGCTGGTCTAACATGAGAATTCCTCCTGAGATGTCTGGGCTTCATCTTAATGCCCTCCCTCTCCATCCCACTGCTCCAAACACAGAATCAGACACTGCTCAACAACCACTTCCTCAGGTGGCCTTCCAGGGTTGTAATTTCGAAGGCAAACACAGTTCTTTACAGAAATTTCAAGTATTGTTCAAGCCCAATACAGACACAGTGAAGTGGCTTTTCTTCCGGCTAGAACTGGTTAGTTTCTCAAATTTTGAGTATGTCCCTCTGTCCACACATCGGGCAATAGCAACGAGCGATTTGCTAATGTTGTTACAGGTGCACTTGGAAGTCATAAGGATGGTCACTCAGTTACCAGTCAAGGGATGGGACTAAAATATGGTATTGTCACTCTTGTTTTTCTACAAAAACAAACAAACAAACAAACAAAAACAAGTCTTATTGTGGGGTAAACAGATTTTATGAAGTGGCTTGATGGGGGGAGGACATGTTCAGAATAATGATTTCCATGAAGCTGTCCCTGGAGCTCACTGCCCTGCCCCTGAAGGTCTAGGGACACTGGATGTGCAGCTGGGAAGTGCTAAAGCTCTGAGCTCACCAAACCAGAGTGTCTTAAATTTACAGTAATGGCACTACCAAATCTTAGAGTTCATCGATATCCCTTAATATGCACTGTTTAGAACAATTTACATTCCATTTAAATAGAAAAGTACAATTACAAATAAGCCTCCTTAGAAACAGCCTCTGAGTCACTAGAAATTACAGAGTCACAAAAGCAAAGCACAGGACTTGCAGGGAACGTCCATGTACCCATGAAGGGGAGCAGAATATGCCACCTCAAAATAGAACACTTTGACATAAGTGTTAGCGTGAGCTGAAAGCTGATTGAGAAGAAGTAGGTACAAAAAGCTCTCTGCCCCACTCCTACTTGGCTAGAAGCAAGACATAAATTTAAAAAGGTGTCCCACCTCCCCTCTCTAAGAGTAAAGACAGAAGTTAATCATTGGAGACAATCCTAGACTGTTATCAACCCTGACAGAGTACCAGAGGAATCCATGTAAAACCATCGCTAAAATTCACCTTTACCTATACCATTAGTTTCTCCCAGAGATTTACCTTCCCAAAACTGGCCAGCCCATGACACTCAAAGTCCTTTTCCTTTGTCTTGGCACTTCTCTAAAAATAAAAGTGTATTGGTCTTTTGTTAAGATGCTACAAAACCCACACTTTAACCACCACTTTGAGGTACTCATCTCTTGAGTGCTCCCCTGTGCACATGTCTTGTTTTCCTCTAGCTGATCTGCCTTTTGTCAGTCTAAAGTACAGGGTTCCAGCCAGGGAACCTGAAAGTGCAGAGGGAAAATTTGTTTTTCCTCCCCTGTATCAGGACAGGATATGGAGAAAGTACATGGTAAATCTGGAACAGGTTGCAGGAAATCTAGGTTCTCCTCTCAATCCTGTTTTACCTATGGAATAACACAGGAAGGATGGGACTTCCATGAGGACTATTCTGTGGTAGCAGCACCAGGGTTCTGTATGCAATAGGCATGCTTCCTGTCCTTAGCCCCCAGAAACCAGACTTTGTTCAGGTATCAGGCAGCCAGCCAAGTGCTTCCTGGGGAGACAGGACCCTTCTCCAGCACTAGGAGGGAAGCTTGGTTGGTATGAGGAAATTATGATGATTCCATTCCACTTGTCAGGGATTGGTTTAGGAGTGGTCATGTGACATAATTCTGACCAGTGGAATGTTTGCTGGGAGGCTTCTGGGAAATTAGATTCATTGTAAAAAAAAAAAAAAGGTTCACAAAAAAGGGGCTTGGGGGACATGGCCTCACTGGCTTCCTAGCCTTTGCACTGTTTGTTTGTTTGTTTTTAATTGATTTTTTTTTACAGAGAGGAAGGGAGGGGGATAGAGAGTTAGAAACTCCGATCAGCTCCCTCCTGCACCTCCCCTACTGGGGATGGCCAGCAACCAAGGTACATGCCCTTGACTGGAATCAAACCTGGGACCCTTCAGTCCGCAGGCAGATGCTCTATCCACTGACCCAAGCCAGTTAGGGCTAACCTTTGCACTGTTGCTGGGTGAGGCAGTGGCTCATGGCACTGCTGTGAGCAGGAAGAGACAAGCCTGACGGCAAATCACCCATGTTAGGACTACTGACGCCCAACAGCATTACATCTTTAATCAGCCTGAGAGCAGGCTTCCTCCAAACTTCTTGTTATGGGAGATAACACATTTTCCTTGTAAGTCCATTTTTATTTGGGTTTTCTGTTATTTGGCATTAAAAGATCTTTCACTGATAAACTCACCCACATGAGTAGATAAGTGTTTATCAAGCACTTTATTGATTGCATTTAAAAAGTTAGACCCACAACCCAAATTATAATGTTTCATACCTAATCAGAAATGCTGCTGTACCTGGCTTTTCCAGAAATAATAACAACTCCAGAAAACTACATATACAGAATACCTGGGGGGCGAGGGGTGGGGGAGCAGGAAGAAAACAAGTCTACCATTTCAACCTCCAAACAGAACCAGAAGAGTGCTAAAGCAAGAACTCTGTGATAATTTAGAAATAAAAACACACTCTTAAAGAACACCCATGCCACAAATTTCCAAAATGAAAATCTGGAGCCTATTAGTAAGAAGCCATTTCCCTCATGGCATATGAAAATATTACTGAACTACTCTGTTTAATGCCTCTCGTACATAGTTAGTTCAATAACTCTGTCACGTTTGGAGGGCATACAGAAATGTGGCCTTTTATGATTTCATTTAAGTCTCCGCACCCCCTCTCCCAAATCAGGTATGTTGGGATCAGAAATCTAATAGGTAATAAATTATTTTTATAGCTTCCAGTTTTCAAAATCAATGGTACCTGGGATGACTTCAGGCTCTGAAGCAGCCATACTCACAATACCCATCAGCTCCCCTTACAATCTCTACCCCTAAAAAAATACACAGTCTATTGGATAAAGTCCCATCCACACTGCCAATCAGACTGCTGTCTCTAAGCCTCTTCTGTGCAAGATTCAAGGGCCACCCCTGTCCAAATGATAAACTCTGTTTTATAAATGCTTACCCATTTGATTTTATATATGCTTACCCATTTTCCTCCTTCTAATTTAAGTTTCAGGAAGAAAAGCTAACCCTTGAGAAAATAAAGATATATAACATGACTTCGATGCTTCTTTGGTGGACCTGTTCTGGCTGTATTTTATCTTTTATTGCTAAATAGTAAACAGTTTCCTTGTGTCTTTTGGTTTATTTCAAACACCTGAATGAAAAGATAGCATTTTTCAGAAATGTTCATGTGGAGTTGCTGTTGTTTTTCCTGTCACTCTTGAGTTCAGCTTAGTTTTTATCTGCTAGTACTTGTTAGTTTTAGGCTCCTTCAATTAATACCCTTGCTGTCACACACACAAAGAACCAAGATGGCAGCATAGGTAAACACCTATTGTGCTGCCCCGCGCAACAATTCCAAAACTACAACATAACAACAAAACAAACATCATCCAGAATCACCGGAAAGCTGGCTGAGTGAAAATTCCATAAATAAAAGTAAAAGAGGGACACTGAGACTCAGAAGAGGAGCAGAGCGCAGCCTTGAAGATACGCGAGGAGCCAGAGGTTCGGAGCCGTGGGCATGCACAGGTTGTAGGGCTGGCAGCAGCAACTCCAGCTGGATTTCTCCAATGGGGAGGGCAGAGACATCCCACTGTACAGATTCCCCAGTGCCAGGCAAGGTCTGAGGTCTGGGGTACACACCCTAAAAGCTGGGCGCAGCAGAGGTCTCCAAGTTTGAAGAGAGTGAGCATGCTAAAAGCCAGGCATGGCAGAGATCTCTGAGTCTGAGAAGAGTGCACATAGCTTGGAACAGCAGTTTTGCGTGTAAAGTGCGCAACAACACAGATGCGCAACTTGCTCCCTGGCGACTTGCTCCCTGGTTCAGGAGACCCCCAGACTGCTTTGTTTTACAACCCTTGGCGAGACATTCCATGTGCAGACTCATTTGGGGAGAGGCAGAGTTGTCTGGCAATGGGTAGAGACCAGCGGCGGCTTTCTCTTGGAGGTGCCTGCAGCCATTACCACCCGGCTCAGAAACCCGTGCACTGCATAGGGTGTAGCTGATGCTGATGCTGCCTGCTCAGCTCAGAGACTCCGCCCATCCAACCTGAACACAGTTTCCCTACACAGCCAATTGGCCTGGAGGTCAAACCCTCCTAGGGCTAACAACAATTAGCTGGGCTTAAATTCAAAAATACTGTACAACCCATAAAGGATTGCAGTAAGAGTACTCACCTCAAGTAACTGGGGAGGCTGAGCCACTGTCCCTTAGAGGACATCTACCACATAAAGCTAATCGACCAACTCAGAAAAGCAGCCACCATGCAGAGACATGGAAAGAAATCAGATGTGAAAGAAATGGAGGAATAAAGATGACTAGACATAGAGTTAAAAACCAGGGTTATAAGGCTTTTCAAGAGGCTCCTAGAAAAGGCCGATGAACTTAATGAGAACTACGAGGAAATAAACAAGACCTGAAAGGAAATAAATGAGACCTACAAGGAAATGAATGAGCCCTACAAGGAAATGAATGAAACCTACAAAGAAATGAACAAGACCTATGAGGATATGAACGAGACCCTCAAGGATATGAAAAAGGATCAACTAGAAATCAAGCATTCACTGACTGAAATAAAAAATATTACACAAAGTCCTAAAAGCAGTCCAGAGGGCCGCAAGAACCAAGTCAAAGATTTGAAATACAAAGAAGGAAAATCCACTCGGCTGGAAAAGCAAGAAACAAAAAGAATCCAGATAATTGAAGATAGTGTAAGGAGCCTCTGGGACAACCTCAAGCATGCCAATATCCGAATTATGGGGGTGCCAGAAAAAGAGAGAGAGCAAGGTAATGAAAACCTACTTGAAGAAATAGTGACCGAAAACTTCCCCCACCTGATGAAAGATACTGACTTAAAAGCCCAAGAAGTACACAGAACTCCAAAATATAGGAATCTAAAGAGGACCACACCAAGACACATCATAATTAAAATACCAAGAGTAAAAATAAAGAGAGAATATTAAAAACAGCAACAGAAAAACAGTTAGTTACCTATAAGGGATCACCCATACGATTGTTAGCGGATTTCTCAACAGAAACGATGCAGTCCAGACAGGAGTGCCAAGAAATATTCAAAGTGATGAATAGCAAGAATCTACAACCAAGATTACACTATCCAGCAAAGGTATCATTCAGAATTGAAGATCAGATAAAGTGCTTCACAGATAAGAAAAAGCTAAAGAAGTTCATCACCACCAAACCAATATTATATGAAATGCTAAAAGATATTCTTTAAGAAGAGAAAGAAGAAAAAGGTAAAAATATAAATTATGAACAACAAATACACATCTATCAACAAATGAACATAAAAACCAAGTGAATTAATAATCTGATGAACAGGATAAACTGGCGAATAGAACAGAATCATGGACACAGAGAGGGAATGGACTGACAATTCTTGGGGAGAAAAGGGGTGTGGGAAGTGCAGCAAGAGACCAGACAAAAATATTGCAACAATGAGAGAGGACAGTGGGGAGGGGGAGGTGAGAGCGGAGAGTGGGATGGGTACAGGGTGGAGGGGAGTTATAGGGGGATAAAGAAGGGGGAACAATTTAATTAATAAACTGGACAATAAAGATTTTTAAAAAAAGAAAAGACACACACACACAAAAAAAAATACCCTTGCTGTCTGCATTTTTTAATTTTATTTTAGAGGGGAGGCACATTGATTTGTTGTTCCACTTATTTATGAATTCATTGGTTGTTTCTTATATGTTCCCTGACCAGGGATCAAACCCACATCTTTGGCATATTTGGATATGAAAGGGCAGAGCGAGATTGACTCTATTTTGTACCGTGTCCTCCATCTTGTGTAACTGTGTACAAACCACGAAATGTGTGAGTTGGTCAGCCCGCCCTTAATTCAGCCAATGGGAATGCAGGGATATGCTGGTCACATCCTGTCTTTGGGTAGCCAGACCCTGGCCGCACCCTGCCTTTGCATCACTAGCCCCAGCCCTCAGCCAACCAATCGGAACCGGCCAACTCAGCGGTTCGAGTCTGGCCCCACCTCCCTATAAAATCATTATGCTTTGGATATTCTCTCTCTTTTGCATCCTGCCGCTGCGTCGGTGGAGGCAGAGGGCCAAGTTAGCTTGTAATAAATGCTCTTTTGCTTTTGCATCGGACTCGGCTCCCTGATGGTCTTTGGGGATCATGAAATCTGGGCATAACAGACAATGCTCTAACTACCTCAGCTACCTGGTCAGGCCTACCCTGGCTCTCTGAACACCAAACAAAAGTTTTTCCTACAATATGTTAGATACTAAGGATTAAATCACCTGAGATAAGTGATTTTTAAATACCAATGCCATAAAACAAATACTGAACTCCAACTCGCCTCCACAATTATTCCCATTGGCCATTATATTTTTTGTTTCTTCCCCCTGACAGTTTATGTTCTATATCAAATTGTCACTCTGATGATCTGCTCCATAATTTTTCAATCACATGGAAAATTATCTGTTGTTTTTCAGGATAATCTCATTGGATTACCATTTAACAAGATGCACATACTTAAAATTCCATGACAACTATACCCATTACTGAAAGCAGCTTTCAAAATTGTGAGAAGAAATGGCATTCAAACTCAAATTGACCAACAGCCCTCTGCCACCTACTTAGACACCCTTCCTCACTACTCTGGTGTACTCAGGGGAAGTACAACCCCATGGGAGCAGAAAAACAGAACACGCATGTTTTTCACTAAGCAGCCTCTTATTTTCAAAAACATTTCTTTTCCAACATCCAGTAGTGACATGGGTTGGCTGATGGTTGAGTGAAGCAAATACTCGAATCCCCTTCGCCAAACAAAAACTCCTTAAAATGCAGCCCAAAGTACAGCCTCTCCCTCCCCTCAATTCCCTTTACCCTACCTGTTCAGACGTTATAGACCCTAAATCTGCAAATCAATGCTTATCGGCAAAGCAGATGGAACCATCAATGTTAATTTGTAGTTGAGCGACCTGTTCTAAAGGGACAGTTAAGCCTTCTAGAATTACCAATACACTTGTATTTCTGGAATCTCTTCCCTGTCTACCTGCACAGTGTCAAATAACTTGGAAAATCCAAAGGGAGCATGTTACATCCTTTAGATCCTTCGAAGAGGAATGAATTGATTGATTTTTATACCAATGAACAAAATATTAAAAAGTCTAAGCACTGGGGGACAGGCTGCAAGTTGTAGAAAATAATTCAGTGTGTTGTCAGTAATTCAAATAATGGGAACTAAAATCTCGTTTGCAGTGTTCACTTGCTAATGAATTCCCTGATGGGTGTCCCCATGACATTATTGTTTGGTCTGCAATCAGCTTATCTGGCTGAGTCACAAGAAAGATGGAGTGCAGCATGCAGTTTCCCGGTACTCTGCAGCAAACAAAGGCTGTCAGCTTCCTGCTGGCTCGCTCATGCTCCAAGTTCAGTTACTTCCTTTTAGTTAAAACTTGCTGTAAAACAGATTAATCACTGCAATCACTTTAAACCACAGGGAAACACCATAAAAGAGCAAGGGGAAAAATGAGCTGTCATGAATTTTACCAGGTTTTGAAGATAAAGTCCATTTTCTATTTACAAATCCCTTTATTTTGATAACAATCTTTACAACCAGTTGTGCAAAGCTGTATATCAACGGTGCGATGGTTTTAAAAAAATAATAACTGTAGAAAAACAATTTTTTAACTTAAAGCATGTCTACATGGTTAAAATGATCTCATCTAAATTGCCTCCAAAACATTGAGCTAATGTTTTACTCCAACATAGGTATATTTGCTCTTTGTATTATTTGCCAATCCTCCAGTTTGGTTGTCTTCAACTATTTCCTTCCATTTCAGTAGCTGTTTTTGCAAGAGGGTAGGAATTAAGGAGGATGACCAAATCTGATTATTTTTATTCTTTTTAACCAGCAAAAAAAAAAAAAAAAAAAAAAGGAAAAGAGCCCCAGATGTTCACACAATTGAGTATTTAAAAAAGGAGAGGGGATTGTCCCTGAAACATAGGTGGGCACAGAAAGACGAGCTCAGGAAATAAGGAGATAGTCCATCTGGAGGCTTGCTTGGCAGAGGTCACAGATCAGTAACTTAGGGTATACTGCAGGTGTACTCAAAGACGGAATGAGAGTTCATTCTTGGTCACTAGTGGGAAAACCCTATGACCAGCCTAAATTCCTTCACTGTTCCCACTCCTCCTGGTCTCCCACTTTGCATTGACATTGGGAGTCTGGGTCATTCCTTCAATGGAATGTAACATCCAGATGCTCCCCCAAACAAAAGCTTATCTTCTATGGCAATCAAGAACACTTGCAATTATGAGCAGTCCGCCTGATGGAGTTTGAGGGCTCTTTTTTGAGCTTTGAAGGAGAAAAATCAGTAGCTAAGGAAAAATAACACATAGCAACTTGGGTATAATTGGATGTGAACTTTCTATGACATAGCAAAAAACTGTTCTTCTTTTCCCCCTCAAGGCCATGGTTGAGTGTTATCCATGAAACAAATGTCACTTATTCTGGCAATTGAGATCACAAACCACTTAAAGCACCATTCACTTTTGTGATTATGAATTACTTTTAAAAGACAATTCTTGTATTCAGATGAAAAGAATGGGAGCAAGTATTGTCTTCTGAGCACAGAATGGCAAGTAAGAATTTAATTTCTGTTCAAACATAACCTCCAGGAGTGGTAACAGTAGAATGTGTTGAAACAGAGTACCACACGTGGGTATAGTGAGCCTCAAAACACCTGGGGACAAAACTACAAATCTAATCATTTGTACTATGAGCTGGCAGTTGTTTAAATGAAAAGGGTTCATTTAATCTTGTGTCTAATGTCAGAAAGGATAGAGAAATAAAATGCATCTTCTTCTCTCCCCTATGGAAGATAAATGTGTGTGATGTAACAGTGCACTGGGGGACCCACTATAAATTTCAGCCATGATAGGAACAATCACTCCTTCCTCTGTTCAGATGAGAAACTTGGTTCTTCTAATAAGCAGTGAGAGAAGCCATCTTCAAAGTGTGCATCTGCCCGAGGGTATATAAGCAATCCTTTGGAATGAGAGGTGAAATCGTTGAACTGCCATTTATATCTATTTATGACATCCCTTCAAAATTTGCTTTTATTTCTGTTTAATGATGTCTCTGTTAGCACAGTCTAAGTACATGATTTAAAAATTAATAAATATAACTTAAACATAATAAATGATATTCAAAATTATTTCAGAGAGCCCTTCTGGTGTGCCTCAGTGGTTGAGTATCTACTTTTGAATGTGGGGATCACGGTTCAATTCCCAGTCAGGGCATATGCCTGAGTTGTGGGCTCGATTCCAAGTAGGGAGCCTGTGGGAGGCAGCTGATCAGTGATTCTCTCTCATCATTGATGTTTCTATCTCTCTTTCCCCTTCTTCTCTAAAATCAGCTAAATATATATTAAAAATAATAATAATTCCAGAGACCACTTGCCGTAAAAAGTAAAGAAATAAAAAGGAAGTCTTAATGATATTCCCAGCACCTTTGTCAGCAGCACCTTCTGGTCCAAGAGAAGGTTAAAGAACGGTACATGAATGAGGGGGTCAGAAAGGGAAACAGTGCCTAGCCTCTCAGCAGATCTGCTCTTAGAAGATAATTATTCCAACACAAATGATACTTTGGTCTACAAATGAGTTGAAGAAAATCATCAATCTATTTCTGTGTCAGGTAGAACTTGGTGGGTCCTGTACAGCTTATTAATTTCATGGAAAATAAGCAACAGGGGAAACAGATAAATCATCAGTACAGTGAAGAGCAGACCCAGTGAATTCCTACCAATTTCCCTTTCTTTTTCTTGCAGAGAGCAAAATGACAAAGTATTTATGTCCCACTGTCGTTGACATCTCTGTTTATCTCATTAGGGGAAAATGCTTCTGAAACTACAAGAACATGCTTTATTTCAAGTTTCAAGAATTCAATCCCAAATGACTTAAACAAGTTAACATTAAGCATACAGAATTACAATTTTCACATTTCTGGAATGCTTTCATTTTAAATTTCATAAAAACAAAATACTACAGCATTAATTTTCCTTTTGTTTATTGCAAGCAATATATAATATTAAAATTTGAATTACATAAATAAGGTACATGTATTTGGAAAGAAATGTTAATTGTTTTAATGAAAAATTTTAATTAAAAAAGTTTTTAAAGTGTAATATTAAAGCTAGCAAGAACAGTTGGAACTTTTAATAAATTTCAATGACAAATTCCTATTCAAAATTAATTTCTCCTCTATTCACTAGTCTCATCAATGTTTATTTATTAAAGTCAGTGTTTCCAGTAACTGAAAGAAGCATTATATAATGTTTCTATCTGAGTCTCTTTCCATCTGTCCTCTTATTTTACTGTTTATCCAGCAGTTTAAACATAAGAATTGCACTTGGAACAGAATGACTGAGCATCCCCCAAAGCATTCCATCATTTTGCATTGTTTTTTTTTCTGTATTTTGCCTACCAATGCTAGCAGCCTTCCCAAAGTACCCATCCAATAACCTAATAAGAGTAGTTACTGTATAATAACTCCACTACCTGACATAAATTCTATGAAAGCAGGGATTTTTATCCATTCTGTTCACTCCTGTATATTTTATGCATAGAACACTCAATATATATTTGTTGAGTAACTAAATTGAGTGAATGAATGAATAAGTATTATTAGTTCCATTTTACAGAATAACAAAGACTCAGAGAATGTCATAAAGGTAAGGCCATAATTTAATGTTAAGCCAACTTCCAGGATAGGGAAGTGATGTGGAATAAAGAACCAAACTTTAGGTCACCTCCTCTCATATCCTGGGCTCCTTATACAATCCATACCACTTTCCTACTTGCCCGCCTTTCTGTAGCTTTTATATATAAAAGCTTCTTTCAAATCCCTGACCACCCCAGAAGCACTAAGGGGCCAGCAGCTCCAAAGTCCATTCTCTCAAGTTCCTACCACTAGGCTCCCTCAACTTTTCTACCCTTTTACTGCTGAGTAGAGGATAACTTCATTTGCATACTTATGAGAGACAGTCCTTACTCTGACCAGCAAAGCTTCATGAAGCACCAAAAGTCAGCCTGGTAGAGTAGCATAGGGTTCTAGTTTTGGTTCTTTATGGGTTTATCAATAACTTCACCTCTATTCTCATTGAAGGTCCTGGCTGAAGGCCCAATCTAGACCTTTGAGGGTCACTCTGGGCCAGAAGTGAACAGGAATCATAACGAAAGGCTAACACTCAGGATTTGATGATTATTCCCAAATACTGTATTTATCCCATTAAGATCAATGCTTTCTGGCTCATGTGATTTATCTTATAGATTAAGACTATAGAGTCTCCATATTTCCTTTCTAAATTAACCTCTTACTGTCCATATTGACTATTTGTATCTCCTCTACCGTACATCTTTCAAAAATACTTGCCTCCAGGAATAGGAAGTGCAACCAATTCCAATTGTGAGAATGCTTTTCATAGTATCAGTCTGCATTTTCTTCTGCAATGTTCACTCACCTCCTAGCATTGCCCTCTGAGTCCAAATAAGGAAAGGCTGGTCTTGTTTTATCTCAAGAGCTCACTGATATGCCAGGTGGTTCTGGAAGCCCTTTCCCACCAGTCCCCACTCTGCCATCTGAGTCTATTTTTTGGAATTCCTATTATTAAAATTTCTAAATATTGGGACTCATAAACAAGGTATTTCAAAGAAGAAAATAAGAATGGAACCTGAGACCCTACTTACCAACTTTTTAATTGGATATGATGTCAATTTCTAATTATATGTGACCCACTTAAAGAAATTCATACCATAGCCACTAATGCCAGATGTCAAAACAGAGGTGATACTGTTTACCTAATACAGATGCCAAAATCATCTCTTTGAGAAAGGAAAATGTCAGCAACATTTGCCTTTCTCAAATTAGTCATATAATTTTAAAGCTGCTCATTTTATCCATTCACTTTACAGATGAACCTGGTGAGAGATCCAGAAGACTGAGGTTACCTAAGTCTTAGACTTAAGTAGCCTAAGGTAGGTTAGTAGCAATGTTGAAAGTCCTTGAGGCATTTTTGGCCACCTCCCAAGCAACAAACTATGATTCTATAATGTACTGATGTCTTGTCATTTTCTCCAAACTCCTCATGTCTTAATAATGTCAGCTCATTAATTTCCTAAGAAGCTAAATTTACATTGTTATTATTACAACAATGATAGCTTTCAGAACTACAAAGTGCCCTAAAGAATAGACAGCCTTCCTAATACTATAGACTTGTGGTTGGCAAACTACAGCTCGCGAGCCATGTGCGGCTCTTTGGCCCTTTGAGTGTGGCTCTTCCACAAAATACCACGGCCAGGGCGAGTCTATTTTGAAGAAGTGGCGTTAGAAGAAGTTTAAGTTTAAAAAATTTGGCTCTCAAAAGAAATTTCAATCGTTGTACTGTTGATATTTGGCTCTGTTGACTAATGAGTTTGCCGACCACTTCTATAGACAAGAACTGAAGACCAGAGGCCTGGCCATCTGTTGGAGGCTATACAGCAATTTGACAGCAGAGCCAGCAATTGAGCCCATGTCTTCTGATTACAAACTAGCACTTTTTAGTGTTCTGCACAAAGGATTAGCTGCACACCATCAACACTATAAACCCAAGATTGTTTTAACCTAAAACATCATACCTAGAACAATAAAAGTCTTTAAAGTATATAAATTCTGTCTTATGAAAGCACTAGGATAGACAACCATTTGTCAGAAAGATGGTAGAAGGGAGTTTGAACAATGGATGGAAGGTTGAATTCAATGGCCTCTAAAGTCCCTCTGTCTCTAAGATTAATTTGATTCTGGACTACCCAGGAGCTAAGCACTCCAGTGAGCCAGGGCACCTGCAGAGGTGGGTACTGTGCCGTGTCCTGGAAGGGTTCCTCTCCTGCAGTTGGGCAGGATTCTGCCCTCATGGCACAGGCATTACTCTATATCCAGTCTACTTGCAAGCAAATATTCTAGGCATAGAAAGAGTGGAAGGAAATGCAGCTCTGTCATTTCCAAGGACAGACTACACTGCTCATCTTTCTAAATTGCCTTGCCCAAATGAGCATTCCATAACTGAGCCTCCAAACCCAGCGCTTAGTTTGTTCATGTGCTATGCTACTATCAGAATTAATTATGCAGCATCTTCATGAGGAGAAATCAGATTTGGATGCAAGTTGGGAGAGGAAAGAAAAAGGAGCACTCTCCAATAGAAGGTGACTGTATGTGATCCCCAAAGCTCTGGAGTCCTTCCAGGAGCAGGCAGGTTTCAGATGGCAGCCCCGGGCTGAGCTAGCCACAGGAAGCAGGAAGTCAACACATTTGAGAAATGAAGAATATGCCAACTAACAAGATTCTGAAGGCCAAAATATTATTAACCTCCTCTTTTCTAAGCAATTCCATTCAAAATTAGAATTCAACACAAGTCTGTTCATTTGTTTTCCTGAATGGCTAAATACGAACATGTACTGATTTTAGACTTTTTCTTTTCTTTCTTCCTTCCTGCCTTCCTTCCTTTTTTTTAATTTTATTTTGCTAGTCCAAGAGAAATGTTTATTTATTTATTTATTTGCATCTCTAAAAATGGTGTATTAAGCTGGAGCTCTGAAAATTAGAAATGAGCTTCCCCAATAGGATTGTCGCATTGAATAAGTGAGATTATTTTTTAAAATATGTGATTCCAGGCCTGGGACCCAGGTGCTGCATAGATTTCAGGGGAGCAAAGTGCTGCTCTACAACTCGGTGCCAAATGACAAAACAGCGACCGGCACAGCCTCACGCGCTGGCACGCGAGTGAAAGAGAGTGATTGTGCGGGGGCTCCACGCGCAAACCTGGGGAGCTCTACTTTCAGGGGAGCAGGCCGGCTCTCTCCTCTCCTCTCCACGCCAGGGTGTGTGGACATTGAGGACGGGGTGCCGGGTCCTCCCCGAGGCGGAAAGAAGTACATGTCCGCTCTGTGTGCAGCCGAGTTCCACCAATGCCTTGAGGGTGTCTTTGAGGTCCAATCCCTAAGAACCTGGCAACTGAGGAGGTTCGGGGAGGGCTCCTCAGGGCTCCTTATTCCCCATGAGCCTGCCAGCTGCCACACCGGTTCCTTCTGCACCAGCATCAGCTCCCTTCCAGAAAAAGCCCCTCTGCCGGGCTCCCCAGTATTGCACCACTTTTCCTGCAACCCTGTTTCTCAAAGGGAAGCACAACTTGAGGGAGCCCGGTGGGGGAGCCAGTTGGAGAAAATGCACACGCCTTCAAAGTGAGGCAGGTGTGCAAGGCAAGGGGCAAGGGGGCGGAGAGGGGCAGAAGAGGGGGCTCCGGGGCAAAGGGAGGAAGGCAGCAGAGAAAAGCGGGGGGGGGGGGGGGGGGGGGGGGGGGGCGGAGGCTAAAGCATGGACTTGAGGGAAAGGGGAAAGGACAAACAGGATAGGGAGGAAAAGGAAGAACAGGATGGGGAAGAAAAGGAAGAACAGGATGGGGAGGAAAAGGAAGAAGAGGATGGGGAGGAAAAGGAAGAAGAGGATGGGGAGGAAAAGGAAGAACAGGATGGGGAGAAAAGGAAGAAGAGGATGGGGAGGAAAAGGAAGAAGAGGATGGGGAGGAAAAGGAAGAAGAGGATGGGGAGGAAAAGGAAGAACAGGATGGGGAGGGAAAGGAAGAAGAGGATGGGAAGGAAAAGGAAGAAGAGGATGGGGAGGAAAAGGAAGAAGAGGATGGGGAGGAAAAGGAAGAAGAGGATGGGAAGGAAAAGGAAGAAGAGGATGGGGAGGAAAAGGAAGAAGAGGATGGGGAGGAAAAGGAAGAACAGGATGGGGAGAAAAGGAAGAAGAGGATGGGGAGGAAAAGGAAGAACAGGATGGGAAGGAAAAGGAAGTACAGGATGGGGAGGAAAAGGAAGATCAGGATGGAAAGGAAAGAGAGTTGTGGAAAGAATGAAGTGGGAGAGTGGGAGAAGGAAGGAGAAACGGGGGAGGAAAGGGGGAGGATAGAGAGAGGAGGCGGCTGGGGAGGTGAGAGAATGTGCCGGGGAGCGAGCCTGGGACTGGGACTCCGCGGGGAGGTGACCCCGGGCCGGCGCGCCCCAGGGGAGCCGCGCGGGGCGCTGCACTCGCGGGCTCCGGGGAGCGAGGCGCGCCCGCCGCTCACCTTTCAGGATGAGGGTGTCGATGGCTCACCTTTCAGGATGAGGGTGTCGATGTCCCGGTCGATGCCCAGGAAGTAGCACTTCCTCCAGAGGCCAGAGTAGGTGGCGAAGAGCGGCCGGCCGCAGTCGGCGTCCAGCCCCCCGAACCCCAGCAGCGAGCGCCAGGACTCGGGGTCCGCGTGCCCGGGGCGGCCCGGGGGGAACGGCCGGCGCCCCAGCGGGGGCGCGTCCCGGAGCGGCAGGTGCGACAGCGGCATCAGGCGGTTCTTCTGGTCCGGGGGGTCGGCGCCGGCGCGGCCGCGCTCGCAGCTCTCTTTGTGGCGCCGGGGGTCCGTCTCGTACCAGTGGTCGGTGAAGATGGCCGTGACGAGCAGCCCCAGGGAGCAGAGGCTGAGGCCGAGGCTGAGCGCCGTGACCAGCGCCCGCGGCCCCATGGCTCCCCGCCCCGCCGCCGCCCGGCCGCCGGTGGGCTCCGGGCTCGCGCGCCGCCGCCAGACACAATGCACTTGGCCTCGGCTCTCCGCCGCGCTCCCTCCCGCGGCCTCCCCGCCCACCCGGCTGCCGGCCCGCGTCTCCCGCTTCCCAGTCTTATCTCTCCTCCCCGCCGCCCTCAGGCCCCCTTCCCGGCCCGGAATCCTCGCCCCCTCCTCCCCGCGCCCTGATCGCACTTTCTTGCCTCGCCCCCCCCCCCTTCCTCCTCCAGCCCCTCTTCTCTCCCTGCGCCCCACCCCGCGCTCACGCCCCTCGCCCCTCTCCCCTCCTCCGGATCGAACTGCCGGCGCTTCTCTCCACCGATCCCCCTGCCCGTCTGAATCCCTCCTCGCCGCCCTCACTTTGCTCTCTCACATCCTCCTCCCTCCCCTTACCCCGGTTCCTACTTTCCCTTTACTTTTCTGCAACTCTTTCCCTCTTCTCTCTTCCCGGGTGTCCAGCTCCGCGTCCCTTTTTGTCCCTGCTCTGGACTGGTGTCGCTGCCTGCCTCCTGTCCTCTGCCCTCCAACGACGCGAAAAGACATCCGCCAACATCAGGCTCAGCCTTGTCACTTGTCCCACTAGATCTTGATCAGTGCCCTGTTTTATACCCAGAAGCAAATCCCACCCAGGTCGGGCTGCTCGGTAGTATTTAACTCTTTGGAATCCTGAGCTGGAGCTGAAGACCCTGTCTCTTGCCTTTGACAGCTCTGTCGCCTTCCTCCTTCCCTCTCACTTGCCCATTGCGAGCTCCGAGTTCTCTCCGCTCCAGCCCCTCTTCTGAAAGAAAAGACACCCGAGTGTCCCTGGAGCCGGTAGACCCACGGCCAGAGCCTTTCTTCCACTTCCCTGCAGCCTGCTCGGAGAAGGGCTTCTTTTTCCTTAACCATCTCCATCTCTTGCCAGAGTGGCATCCTCCTGGGATTTCTAAGAGGGCAGCGGATCAAAAAACCCTTGCTGTGGCACCTGCTCTGTGAGGTGATGATTGCCTCTGAATAAAGAAAGCCCTGGCAATAAATCAAAGTAAAGCTTTTGCTTCGGGGCAGGTGTCTTGCATGAGCTGGGAGGGTCAACAACAAAGCAAAGCTGCACACCAAAGTCCCCCATGTCAGCCCCCTTCTGGTCTTCAGGGTACCCAGTAGTCACTGATGTTAATTCTGAGAATGGCAGGCAGGTGCACAGTTTCTAAAATGAGGAACTGTTAGGACCCAGGGTACTGAAAGAGTTAATTGCTTATGCTGTGCATTCTCACAACTGAGGGGCAAGACTCTTAGTCCCTGTGCCACTTAGTCCCCTTGGGGCCATGTCAGAGACTGTTCAGCCATGCTGCATGAACCCAAGGATGCCAATTCTTGTGTTCTTATGCTATGAAATATTAATGATCAAAAGATTATGAGGCGGTCATTAGATGCTAAATGTCATTACTCCACCATTTAATGGGGCTTATTAATTAGTGCCCCCACATCAATTGGTATTAATGTGATTTATATAGTTCCTCTAGAATGACATCTGCAAAGGTGGTATGAGAATCTTGCTCAGATTTTTTTCTCATTGCTGTTTGTACTCAGTACCCTCAGAGGGTATATTTCCAATGAAGATTTGTACCCCTTCTGAGCTGTGCAGTTAATGGATAGATCACTTAAGCAAATCTTCCAGTCACATTGGGCCCCCGTGCCCATTTCTGCTGATCTGACAATGTGAATTATTGCTTGGATTTTCTCACAGCTTCAGCAAGATCTATGGTAAGCTCCAGTCTAATTAAGGAAGACAAAGAATTATAATTTTAGTGTTCCTCTCACCTATAAGCTCTCCCTTAAAAGGAAATGCTAAGCTCATCAAAGGCGTCTTATCTGGACTTACACAAAAATGATGAGACTTAAAAACTATCTTTTACTTATTCTCTATAATATGTGTAAAATCCTAGATCTTTGTGGATATGCAGAGAGAATACCTTTAACAGTTGACATCTGAAATTCACTCAAGTTGTCATGTGTCCTTTTGGGTTTTTTTTTTTTAATGCCTTTTGAGATAAAGTGATTACAAACCTTTAGCAAGCTTTCACTCCCTTTTCAAACATTGACGTTCTACAGGAAAGAAATAGTATGCCACATTTCAGAATCACCTGATTCTCTTAACACATCCACCTGTCCTGAACTGGAGTAGACAGAAGGAAACCTCTTTTTCAGGCACATCTGATGAACTTAAAAGAGCATTTTCCTAGCCAGAACCTTTGGATCATCCCCTCCTTAGAAAACAGCATTATCCTCGAAATTCAATGTGTCTATCTATGTGTAAGACCAGTCTCAGCATATAATCCAAAAGTTACTATATGATGAATTACCCTTGACAGTATTTCATTAAAAAATGTCACACATTACAAATATGGGCCAGCAGCATGTAATGAGCACACTGCCTCTGCTGGTGCAGCATTAACGCCATCAGCAGGGATGTGACATATGATGCGTACACAGGCTTTGCTACGGCAACTGCACATTGCTCCATCCGTGTCCTTATAATTTCTCTTTTGGGTATTTCCAACAATGAAATGCCACCCACTAACCCCCACTGTGTCGGGAAAGTGGGGGATAGACAGATAAATAGCTCCCATCTTCAAGATGCTCCCAGTCTAGTGGCAACCCATAGACACATAGGCTGCTCTATGTGCTTTAGTAGAAACAAGAGTTGTGGGACTATGGACAATGAAAAAAAAATTAACTGGCGGGGGGTCGGGGGAGTCAAGCAGCTGCTTAGAGACAGTAACCTTTAAGTTAGTTCTCAAAGGATGAATTAAACTTTTCCAGGAGGATTAGGTCAGGCATAGTGTCATTACGTCAGAATATTAACTCTTTGATTTACATGTCTACCTCGTCAATTTGGAGGCTTCAATATCTCAGGCCACTGTAAAATAAGGTGTTTTTTTTTCCCCTACATTTAAAAATCTAAAGTTTTCATGTTTTAATGCCTGACTACAAGCTAAGTACTTAGAGATGAGAAGAAACAGAAGTCTAGGCCAGAATACAGTCCATGTATGAGGGCTTTTAGCCCGGCAGGGAGGCAGCATGCTGTGAGATCAAATATCCAGCCAGAACACTGTAGCATGTCTCAGCTGTGGCTGCGCTGTGACCTCAGTGTTTTCAAACTTAGCTTGTCCTTCAGTTGTCTTAAATATCTCTTTGCCATCTCCAGATCTGATATCCCTCCGAGAACAACAATGTCCTAAAATGACAGGATGGAGCCAGAGAATTTCCATCTAGGAGTTTCACTGTATGATTGAACTCAACATGTCCAGGAGTAAACTCATATTTCCCTATGGTTCAGCTACCCCTTCCTATTCAAGTCACTCAGGCTCACTATTTTAGAAATATCTATTACGTTCACAGCGTTGTGGGGATTTTTCTTTCACGTGTCTACTGCCTGCTGTCACTATGCCTCTCTCACCTCACATCTGCATTCTTATCACAGCTTTCTCCTTGGTCCTCACCCTTCCAGGAGCAAACCCTGCCTGCAGTGATCCTGTATACTGTTGCCAAATTTATCTTCTTCAGATGGTCCTTTGATTATGTAATCCCTCATCTTCTACCCTCCTTTCTAGGTTAGAGAGAATTATCTACTATCTTGCTCCAAAGTCCTTCTTTGTTGCTATCAGTATTCCCATAGCATTTTAACATCCCAACTAATGTGTTGGCTATGTTTAAATATTTAGAAAACAAAACACTCTGCCTGCTCTAAACACACTTATCATAATATATAGGTGCTTTAGAACATTCATTGTATTTCTCTTTATAGTCAGGAAGTTTTTAAATAATATTTCTCTATAAAAAATGGAGAGAAAGAGAAAGAGAGAGAAATCTGATCATCAGAGAGGTGTGGCCATGATTTATTGACATACCTATGCTAAGCTAACCATGAATATTCTAAAAGGCTTTCACCCTTTGCCCCAGTGCCAAGACCAAAAGCAACATCCCTCTTTATTTCAAACATTTGGATTCCACAAAATTTACTCAATGCAATTTAACCTAAACCACACACTGGCTTTGATAATGAGTGGAGATTTTTTTTCTTGTTTTTTTTTGTTTGTTTGTTTGTTTTTTAGCATTTAATGTAAGGATATAGTCCATTATGTTCTTGACCTACAGTGTGTCATATCTATAAGTAATTGAGGAATGTTGTGCTACAGTCATGATTCTAAATTTTTTTCCCAAAAGAATTTTATTTTTTAATTCAACAAAGTATATTGAGCACCTCCAGTATAAGTGATTGTGCTAAGTCCCACTGAATTATGCAAAGGTGACAAAAAGCATGGTTTGTGCCCTCAGGAGCTGTGGGTTAGTGGAAGAGGAAGGTAGAAATGCAAGAGGCTAAAAGAGGGATGGCCTGGGATGAGTGTTAGCAGAGAGGTGCAAACACAATGCAACAGAGAGATACTATCCATCAGGAAGAACCTGTGTGAGCCAAGCAGATTAGATGTCATTTCAGTTAGGCTTTGGAGGAAAGGGGGTATTTTTCTGTATGTGTGTCAAAATTAGTCCAGGGCAAAGCCAAAAGTAACTTTTAGAAGTAGTGCCTACCACAGTGCTCTTCACCCCACACATGTGCTCAGTCATCTTGGCAGTGCCATTTTGTCACTAACTGGAAGCCTGGAACCATAAAATACCACAAAACCCCTGAAATAGACAGTGCCTGATAAGTTTCTCATTTCACTGACACACTACAGAATGTCACCATTCTTTTTCACATTCCTGGATTAAGCTGTTTCCTTTTTAGAGACTTTAAGCACATATGGTGAAAAAAAAATGTTCAAAGAAACCCATAACCATGTTAAGTCCCACTCAGAGTGTGATGTTTAGCAGATGGTGGCTTATTAATTGCCATACCTAACTGTATTCCCACCTTATCTGTGTGTATGGATACTGGATTTTGAAGTTGGGGCCTGATTCAGCTCATACGGGTCATGTTTGACAACCAAGGCAGAACTGGATATAACTAAGATGTCCAGTCTCTCCAACTCACAGCAGCTGGGGATGCTTCTCATGTGAACAAAGAAGCCAGTGTTTCTAGGTGTGTGTCCTTTTTCTCACCCTCAAACCTCATCTCTCAGCTGTGTCTGCTCCAAGCCACCAGGACCTGGGGACCACACATGTTTGCTGGAGTCAGACCACCTATAAATTCCAGACCCATTGCCTCTGACCTGCTCACCCTTAGCCAGTTGCTTACCTAACCTCTTCTAATCACCTGGGTTCTGAAGAACAGGGACATTAGCATCTGTCTCACAGGATTAATGATTCATGATTATCACATGCTAATTATGTTCCCTCCCATTCCCACGCCTGCTCCCTTCTCTTCCCTACTCCATTCATGTAAACATATAAACATGCTTTAGAAAACTCATTGCTTAATTATGTCAAGCCTATATAATTTAAATGTCATCAATACAAATGGCTAAATAAGTTGGTTAATAACACGTTCAATGTGCTTATTATTTATATTATTCATATAAGGAGAGGCAATCTACTATTCTCAGTTGTTCAGCTAGCATTTGAGCACTCATGTGCCCAGGAGTTCTACTCCCGGCAGCAAAAACCTCCAGGACAAAGGTCCTGAAGCATGGAAGAGCTTTGTGCCACTGGGAACTGAAAAGGGACTACCACAGGCAGAGAGCAGTGAGTGAGGCAGCAAGGGGAATGAGATTGCATTGCAGAGTCAGCCAATGGCCAGATCACAATACAGTCTTGAAGGCCATCTGATGGAGTTTGGATTTTAAAAGAAAGTTTTGTTTTCAAAAGAAAACCTTTGAAGAGTTTTAAGCAGGGGAAGGGAATGAATTGAGTCATGGCCGAGCACTGGTTTAGACTAAAGAGCCTGCAGCAGAAACAGAGAAGAGTAGAGATCAAAATCAGGACTACTGTGACTTCAGCTCCTAAGGGAAAGGAGAAATGAAGAATCATGCCTACACTTCTGGTTTGAGCGCTTGCATGGTGGTATCATGAACTGAGAAGTGGAACATGCTTGGAGGAGAAGTAAAAAAGAAACTCTGTTTTGAACTTAACTTTGAGATGCCATTTAGAAATCTCAATTGGATTTATGAAACTGAGAGTGAGGGAAGCAGTCTGGAATGAAGATTAGATTTTAGAGATGTCAGCGTAAAGGTGTTATATGTATTTTGATATTTAAAATCATGGGACTAGATGAGATTGCTTAAAGGAAAGTGTAGCTAGAAAATGAAGAGGTTCAGGTCAAGGCAGGCTCTGAGGCACTCAAGTACTTAAGAGGAGATTAGGAAAAAAGGCAGGAGGAAAACCAAGAAAATGCATGTACCCAAAGCCAACACAGGGGAGTCTAATAATACACAATAATGACAGTGACAAGACAATATAAAGTCTGGATGTGGAGATAGAGTTTGGTTCAAATTTTAGTGTGGGGAGATGGATTTACTTGGTCTCTCCAAGCCTCTGTTTTCTTGTCTGTGAAATGGGGATAAGAATAATAATATCCTTCTTAAAGTCTCTATGACAATCAATATAGAGCACTTAGCACAGAGTGACCATAAAGGCTGACAGATAAGTGCTCCATATATAAATGGCAGCTGTTGTCATTGCTGTCATTTATCATCACCGACAATATCTGGTGACTGCTCATATGTGCCAGCCATGATCTCAGGTGCAGTATAGAACATTATTCTCCCAAGAATTATGCCCTAATGAAAGAAGGAGGCCTACCATAAGGCTCCTGAAATCATAAATTGTCTATAGTATTGGTGGAATGGTGGGCATTCTAAAGTATGAGAAACCATTATGCTCTCTCCATAGGCTGTTATGAGCCCATAAAAAGAGGTTTAATACTGCTTTGTGAATAGCTGAAATAAGCTGTCAGAGTGCGATGAGGTATCTCCATTTCTCAAGGACTTTAAATGGACTAGATAGAAAAGCCTATGCAGAAAATGCCTGCTCATAGTGACTGCATTTTGAGGGATGCAAATCATGTTAGGGGAATACAGGGAGTGCCTGACCTTCCTCTCCCCGTGCAAGGAGTTGGGGAAGCCCTGAGAGGATAAGGGGATGCTAAGCCAACTGTGGATAGCATCTACATGAGAGAAGAAAAAGAGACAGCTTCCTTCTTAGAAGGGCAGGGAGAAAAGGGAAAGACCAGGGAATGACCCAAGACTCAGCCAAGATGCAGCTACTAGAACATAGAAGGCAGTTCTCCAGGAATAACCCAAATTTACCCACATGATCTGGGTCAACATTCCAGATTCCCATTGTCAAGACCAAGACATAAAGATTGAGTCAGATGTCTCTAAACATGATGAATTCAACACAGGTCCCCCATCTCAGCAAGGCCCCCAACCTGGACAACTCTGCTTTTACCTTCAATTCTTGATTTGGATAAACATCTTGAAAAGTTACTTCGAGTCCAGGTAATCATTCATCAGTATGTGAATAGCCAACCTAAGTCCAATACTCTGAAGAATACGTAACAACGTGTTACGTTGTTTACAGCTCTCAGCATGCCAGGGTTTCAGCAGGCCCCATGGCGTGTGATCATCTGATGTGCACAGTGCTTGGAGAACCATCCTGCTCTTTGGAAGGAGTATACAGTTTGGCAGGACTTGGCACACACCTCCCCACAGCTGCACCTGAGCCCCTGTAATGAATGGGTGCCACATGGCATTGACAGTCACTCAAGTGGAGAAGTAAATGAAAGTTTGAGGACAAATTACCATCTCACCTCCACTATGGTATGGAGAGGTAGGACTGTGTCAGGGTCAGATTTATGAGGCTAATTAAAAGAGAGAGGGAAAGGAAATGCACCAATGGCCAAAAAGGAATCCAAGTAGGTGGCTTTGATGTATGAGTTCCATCTGCCTAATTTATCTAGTGTTTGCAATCTGTATGTGATCAAGAGCCTTAGATTGTGTGTAGTGGCTAGTCAGAGAAGGGGCTGGCAGTGGGGGAGATGTCTCTTAGTGTTTTCCAACCAGATCACCATATGCCCTTATGAATCCTGCTGTATTTTTTTCCTAAGGATCCTTATATGTAGCCAAAATAAATCCTCAAGGTTTTAAACACTGAAGTTTCATTCTAATTTCAAGAGGTTACTTCCTGGATATTTAGGGAAAATCTTTAGTTTCTCAATTTCCTTTTCTGGAAGCTGTCTGACTCTTTTTGTCCTACATTTGGTGGGCATGGTTTTACATTGTGTCTGTGTGTTTTTTTAAATTCACCACCTGAAGAGTAAGGATATTTTTTCCATTGACTTTCAGAGAGTGTGTAAGGTAGGAGGGAGGGAGGGAGGGAGAGAGAGAGAGAGAGAGAGAGAGAGAGAGAGAGAGAGAGAGAGAGATTGGTTGCCTCCCATTTGTGCCCTGAGCAGGGCAGAGAATTGAACCTGCAACCTAGGTTTGTGCACTTAACCAGTAATTGAACCCAAGACCCTCTAGTCCATGGGCTAACACTCTATCCACTGAGCCAAACCAGCCAGGGCAGGGTATAGTTTTAATTACTTGCTTTTTCCATTCTCACTTAGCAGTTTACCCTTTTCTATTCCAGATTAACCACTTTTGTCAAGAAACCTAGTTTCTTGTGTCAATAAAGTAAGAACTTAAAACAGCACTCACACCAGTATTGTTAACTGGGTTTTTAGAGCACTTGTTTAAATATTACATTTACAACAATGACAGAAAGCTCAATATAGAATCCTGAAAGCAGGATGACAGCCCAGAAGATAGCCAGAATCAGGAAAAAGACTGTCTGAGGTTCCTGGGACTTGAAAGGACGTTTGGAGAAGAGGAGCTATAGAAATTATCCCTAATTCAAAGGAAAAAGAGGTGACAATAGCAAATAATACATGACCAAGAAATGTGAGCTACACTATAGTTGACCCTTGAACAACACAAGTTTAAAAACAATGGGATTTTCTTTTTCAATAAATATACAGATGCCCTTCCTTATCCCTGGTTCTTGCACTTGTAGGTTCAATCAATCACAGATTGAAAATAGTATTTTTCATCCACAATTAAGAGTCTGTGGATGAAGAGGGCCAACTATATGCATTGTTCTGTGCCATTTTATATAAGGGACTTGAGCACCTGCAGATTTTGATATCTACAGGAGTCCTAGAACCAATCCCTGGTTGATATCAAGGGATAACTATAGTTAACTTTGGTGGGGGGAGAGGTCAAAAGTTATATGTGAATTTTTGACTGCTCAGAGGTTGATGCCCCTAACTCTTGGGGTCTTCAAGGGTCAACTGTATTATTCTCTAAATCTATAAGTAAAAGCCGTGCAAAATAAGCAATATACTAAGCAGTAGGCACAAATCAGAATGGGTTAGAAAGATAATTCCAAACCTGGTTCAGTGTTGGTTTGGATATTGAAAGATTTGGATGGCTTATGCTTAGGAGAATGGCTATTTCACATTTTCCCGATCTTCTTTTCTATTGCTTCCCACCTATTGTCATGGAGTTTTTATAGCTTTATAGATTAATAGCATGTGGCTAACATTTGTTGATCACATTTGCTGAGTACTTTTGCCAGGCACTCTACTGCTGATCACGTACTTTTGCCAGGACTTTACTAAGCACTTTAAATGTTTTTTTTCACTTAATCCTTGTAACAATCAAAAAATCATAGTGGTATAATAATAATTATTATTATTATTATTATTATTATTATTATTATTATTATTTTACAAATGAGGAAACTGAAGCATATAGAGGATAAAAACTTGCCCAAGGTTATACTCTTAGGAAGTGTCGGTTGGGGGACTGAAGCCTACAAGATGTGACTCCAGGGCCTACACTCCTACTGTTACTTACATCATTATACAGACATGGCAGAGATGAGATGATAACAGTGGAGTGACAACAGTGGTTTGGGTTCTGAATAGATATTGAAAGTAGAGCCACGAAGATTTTCTGATGTGTACAATGTGTGGTGAGAGGAAAAAGTGGGGCTGGATAGAGTATCTTTCATGGGGGGAGGGAGGAAGGTTCTATAAAGTACAGTAGCTCAGTTGGGGTGCTCTCGATTTAAAGTGCCTATTATATGTCTAAGTGGAAATGCTGAGTGAGCAGGGTAGAAGTTCAGGCTAAAGGTATAAATTCGAGAGCCAGCAGGATCTACATATAAATGGTACTCTAAACTATGAGACTGGATGATGTCACCCACAGAGTAACTGTTTATAGAAAAGAGAAGAGGGCCAAGGACTGAGACATGGAACTGCTACTAGTTAAGATGTAGAAGATGAATAGGAACCAGCAAAAGAAGTGGAAAGGAAGTGGCCAGAGAGATGGGAATCCTAAAAGCCAAGTGAAGAAAGGGTTTCAAATAGGAGAGAGTCATCAAGATCTCAAAGTTTCTGGTTGGTCAAGCAAAGTGAGAAATGAGAATTAAGCATTGAATTTAGCAAGGTGGAGATCTTTGGTGAATGGGCAAGAGCGAAGGGATCTGGTAGAGAAGAAGTTGTCTTAGGCAGAGTTTCTCAGTAGTAAAAGTAGAAAGAATTGAGGGATTGTGACAGTTGCAAGAAGTTGAGTGGGTGGATGACTGGACCTTCTAGAAATTCTCTGCTAGTCTATAATGTGTGCAGCAAATGTTAATGTGTTCAAATGAAGGATAAATCTTATAAGTAGAGATGGCCAAAAAGCATTGATTGGGGGAAATTGGAACTTGAGCTCTGAAAGATTTATGAGAGTAAATTGGTAGAGAGAAAGAATGTATTTCAGGAATGCAAAACCATGTGAACCCAGAGATAGTAATGAACAAGGCATGTTCACAAGACAGTGAGCACAGAGTTTGGAGAAATTGAAAAGTTCAGGGTAAATTTGGAAATATTGATTAGATTTAGAATGCAGAGAGTTTAAACAATACTGGGTCTTACGCAAAGAAGAAAAGAAGGATAACATAATAGAGGAAGAGAGATTGGGAATTAATCTAGCAGTGGTGATAAGGTATTTGGTAAGTAGAACTTCAGATAACTCAGGCCTGGATGATGAGTCATAATGGCCACACTGGAAGGAAAGGAAAAGCTGCCAGAAACCATTTGAATGAAAATAGTGAATAGGTCAACTAAAAGAGGAAAAAAAGAGTCAGACACAAATGCTAGAGATCCAGACAAGATGACTAAAACGATGGAGGAGTTGCTGACAATAAACAAATAAATAACCTTCATATAAGCAAGTATGCAAATAAATCAGAAGAGAGGACAAATTTGGAAATTTAAGCTAACACCAGATAGTTAGGAAAGTAGATTTGGTAGGTATCCACATAGAGGCAACTATGTAGAGAAGTCTGTTAAAGTTGGTGCAGAAAAGAAGAGCAGAGGCCATGTGTGGAGGCAAGGGCTAGCAGGAGGATGGGGAACCAGGTCTGGCAGCATGTTGTGAGTGAATCAGGAGAGCCACACAAGGCAGCAAGGGGTAGTTTTAAGATGGGCCTGGTCAATGTACTGAGAATTATAGGAACATCCAACTGGCTGCAGAAGGAACAGATGGGGCCTCAGTGACATGACCCTTGGGACCGTCAGCAGGTGAGTGCCAACAGAGAGATTAGGACACATCAAACTTCCAATGTTTGAGGGATGAATAGAGGGTGAGGGGGATAAAAGGTAATACATGTTCATTAATTTCTTGAGAACTCTGGCAGTCAAAGAAAGGAGAGGACTCATTCTATACCTAGAGAGGTCAGGAAGATAAAAAAAATTTTTTAAAGAGGAAGGTCATGCATGTTTGAAGAAGAGACACAGAGAAGAAAAGACCAAAGTTACCCCTAAAACTGAAATTAAAGTAATAATTTGAATTTTAAAAATTATGGTAACATTAATGTTATTATTTGCCATTAGTCAAATTTCATTTGTCACAGACTGATTTGATGTCAAATAGACAATTAAAAAGAAAATCTAGCCGAGACCAGTTTGGCTCAGTGGATAGAGCATCGGACTGCGGACTGAAGGGACCCGGGTTCGATTCCGGCAAGGGCATGTACCTTGGCTGCGGGCACATCCCCAGTAGGGGGCGTGCAAGAGGCAGCTGATAGATGTTTCTCTCTCATCAAAGTTTCTGACTTTCTGACTTTCTATCCCTCTCCCTTCTGCTCTGTAAAAAAATCAATAAAATATATTTTAAAAAAAAAGAAAATCTATGAATATCTCATTAGATATGAGGGAAACAAAAAAGATCGTTCTAAATGTAGAAGCTTCTATTTTCTATCTCAGTGAAGACATCAACTTTGTGCTTGTGGTGGGATAGAATAATTCCCCTCATGTCTTAACTAGTGAAAATGTTTTCTTCTACTAGAGGCCCGGTGCAAGACATTTGTACACTGGCAGCAGGGGGGGAAGAGGAGTTGAGGGGGGATCTGTCAGCTCTCTCCCAGTCCTTAGTGCTGCTGTGGAGGTGGGAGAGGCTCCCGACACTGCCACTGTGCTTGCCAGCCTTGAGCCTGGCTTCTGGCTGAGTGGTGCTACCCCTGTGGGAGCACGGGACAGCTCCTGCATTGAGCATCTGCCCCCTGGTGGTCAGTGCACATCATAGTGACTGGTCACTCCATAGTTCAGTTGATGTGCATATTAGCATTTAAGTATATAGAATGGCAAAAAGAACTATGCAAATGTGATTAACAATTTTGAAATGAGGAGATTATGCTGGATTATCCATGTAGGTCCAATCTAATCCCAAGTATTTATTTATTTATTTGTTTGTTTGTTTGTTTGTTTATTATTTTATTGTTGACACTATTACAAATGTTTCTCATCCCCTGCCCTTTACCAAACTCCACCTAGACCCCATCCTCCCTCCCTCTGGCCATCACCACACTGTTGTCTGTGTCCATGGGCTATGCATATATGTTCTTTGGCTAGTTTCTTCACTTTCTTCTATTCAGTTCTTCCCATCCCCACCTCCCCACCTCCTCACCTCTATTAGTCTGTTCCATGCCTCTGGTTCCATTTTGTTCATCAGTTTATTTTATTCATTAGATTCCACATATAAGGAAATCAAATAGAGAACTTCCCTGGCTATAGTCAGAGAGAGGTGTACAATGAGAAAACAGGTAGAGATGCACTGTTGCTGGCTTTGAAAATAGATGAAGTAAGCTGAGGAATACAGAAGCCTCTAGAAACTGGAAAAGGCAAGGAAACAGATTCTCCCCCTAGAGCTTTTAGAAAGGAATTCAACCCTCCCAATGTCTTGGCTTTAGCCCAGTGAGACTAATTTTGAACTTCTGACCTATAGAACTATAAGATAATAAATTGTCTTGTAAGTCCCTAAGGTGACGGTAATTTGTTATAATAGCAATCGGAAACAAATACAAAGGTTAAACTGCTTCCTTTCCCAGATAGCTCACCACTTCCTCCCCTCCTCCCTCTTTAATCATGCTCCTGGTCTACTGAGTTCCAAAGGATATGACTATTAAAATTCATAACAGCTGGAGAGTGAATATCTGAGCCAGTCATCCTGAACTCCAGGTTTTCTTTTTCTCCAGGCATTTAGTTCAGCCGGACACTCTTCCCTCACCCAAGGAGCTACTCTATCTGCCATCCAGGAATAGAAATGACTGCGGTGGGTGTTCCAAGAAGCCACCGAGAAGCCTGAGTGCAAATGATTGTGTCTGTTACAGTCACAGGAAAGGTGCCTTCGGTGTGTTCTTCAGATGTGTGCAGAAGCAGGAGCGGTTTTCTGTAACAATGAGCTGAGAAGATTGTGTTTTTTTCTCTCACCCTCACTTTGAATTCAATCAGAATGAATTTCCACCTAGCAGTTAACAGAATGAAGCATAAGTAGCTATCCTCTAATTATCTGAACCCAAATTATCACCTTTGTACTCTGAAAAAACAAAAACAAACAAACAAACAAAAAACCAACACCACCAAGTTCTCTAAGAATTACTTCTAAGGCAGGTACAAACTGCGTGAGCGTGTTGGTCAGAGGAGGAATTTATTGTACAGGAGGAAGAAAAGACATCAAGGTTAACTAGTAGAAATAAAAGGAGCTGAGTGAATGCTTTATGCAGAAACAGCCAAAACAAATACACACAAAAAAGGAGAAACTGAATAGTGTTTATATTCTTAGCATCATAAAAGTGAAAGGTGTCAAGACACCATTGAGGTTTAAACATAGAGCGTAGAGGGTTCAACTGAAGCTGAGTTACACCTGCCCCAGTCTCTGTTGCCCTGGCATTGGATCCTATTCCCCTTGTTAACGATGTTCTGACAAGAAACTAAAAACATTAGTTTTTAGAACTTGAGTTACATGTATCTAACACCATCCTGAGAGGAGATCTGAGTAGGGTTTTGGAGGAATTGCATGAGGCTTTGAGAGAAAGAAATCAGTTATGTCTGAAAGTTAACTTGGACCAGCACGTGTGGCTCAGATGGTTGAGCATTGACCTATGAACTAGGAAGTCATGGCGGGGGGTGGCATGCACGAGGCAGCTAATCAATGAGTCTCTCTCATCACTGATGTTTCTATCTCTCTCTCCCTCTCCCTTCCTCTCTGAAATTAATAAAAATATATTAGAAATAAATAAAGGGTTAATTTGGAACCTTCCAGCAGAGAGACTTATTGCTTCCCAAATTGAACAAACAAATGGGTATAGGCATTAAAAAATGTTTTTGTGTATAATCCTTGTCTTGCCCATCCTGCATGGAAGGAAATCCTTGGCACACAGGCCAAGAATCAGATCAATGCCCTAGTGCTTTGTAGAGTCCAGCCCAAGGAGAAAACATTGGCGGCAGCCTGTAGCTTGCCCTGCTTCACTGGTGTTCAGGAGGATGTCCCCACCCAGGCACTTGTATAGAGAAGAGAAGAGTCAATGGCAATCAATCATCATTCATTGTAAAAACAAAACCAATGTTCAATTGTCTAATTTTTGACGGAACTTGCTTAAGGGTACCGTAAGGCAATGGTTGGCAAACCGTGGCTCACAAGCCACATGCGGCTCTTTGACCCTTGAGTGCGGCTCTTCCACAAAATACCATGGCCTCGGTGAGTCTATTTTGAAGAAGTGATGTTAGAAGAAATTTAACTTTAAAAAATTTGGCTCTCAAAAGAAATTTTAATTGTTGTACTGTTGGTATTTGGCTCTGTTGACTAATGAGTTTGCCAATCACTGCCATAAGGTATAGCAAACAAATCTATTGATCTCAATGATACCTTAACATAAATAATTCCTGGGGGGGAAAAGAAAGGTGTGTGCTTCTCTGTTTGTTTTTCAGGGACTTTTTCTCTCTAACTCAACAAGGGGAGGGGCAGGCATTGGGAGGGGTTGGAGGGGAAATAATGTGATAAATCTTTTTCAACTGTAAGATGCGTTTTTGTTGAAGTTCCATGGCACCTTTCTGTCTCTTAAAGAAAGGTAGGCAATGAAACTTGTGTGTTTACATTAACTTGCACTCAGTATACACATTTGTAAATATATATTGCTTCTCAACTTGACAAGTGAGTTATATATGTTTATATATATGAAGGTATGATGGGAGGGGCTGGAAAATCCCACCATTAAGAACACACTGCCACCTGGTAATTGTATAGCTTAATTTCAGGAAAACTGAAAAAATAAACTGTTTCAAATGATAAAGTAATCTAGTGATTTTGGAGGGAAAAAAGACATATAAGTGTTCCCATACCTATTAATGCCAAACCAGTGATCTGCAGTGAAAGTATAATATGTTAGTTCACATAATATACAGACTAATAGGTTATATAACCAATTTTTTAAAAATATATGTTTTATTAATTTTTTAAATTAATAAAATATATATTATTAATTTATATGGAGAGGGATAGATTATTAATTTATAGGGAGAGGGATAGAGAGAAACATCAATGGGAGAGAAACATCGGTCAGCTGCCTCTTGCACACCCCCTACTGGGGATGTGCCTGCAACCAAGGTAAATGCCCTTGACCGGAATCAAACCTGGGACCCTTGAGTCCAGAGGCCGACACTCTATCCTCTGAGCCAAACCAGTCAGAGCAATCCAATTTTTATTAATTCTCCTGCTTGCCAATTCTTTGCTTTCTTTTAAATCTAACTTCACTTATATCCACCAGTATTAACTATGTCTTTTTATTCTGAAGCTTTGACATCTAGGGCCTTTGACTCTGGAGGGGCTGACTTCCCTTCCCATGGCTAATCAATTCCTAGAGATGGTACAGAGCTCCCCAGGGAGCACACCTTTCATATGTAAGCCAACCAATCCAGACCCCAGTCCAACCCCATCCTTTGCTAAGCTTTCACATCCTGAGCCACCATCGCCCTTCTTTAAGAGCTATGTACCGCCCAATAGACAGTTCCTATTCCCCAGAACCCACTGGTATTCCAACTAGCCAATCCTTGCCTCACGTGTTCCTTGTATCCTTGCCTCACGTGTTTCTTTCCTGGAAACCACAACACGGACTCTTGCCCAAGTGCTCCCTCTACCTTCTGGCTTATCCTGGTGCTGCCCTATGCAGAGGCCCTCCTGTTGGGAACTGTGAGTAACAAGCTATCTTTCCTTGATCTCTGGGCTTCAGCATAGCTGAATAAAAACAAAACCTCTTAAACATTTGAAACACAGCTCTGTGGGTGTAGGTTCAAGAAAATTGTGTTGATTACAGATTAGGATTTAGTTGTTTGGGAGATGGTACTAAGAAAGCCTACGTGATGTCATTAAGAAAGGTCTTTTTTTTTTTTTTAACTCAATTTATCCATTGCCAAATATTCACACTGCAAATGTTTTAGAGTTACCATGTACCAACTAGATCTGCATAAAGCCATCTCTCTAATTAAAATGGAATATTTATATAAGCAAGCTGAAACTACCAAGGCCAGGAAAGAAGAAACACAATTCGCCTGTGGCCATGACCACCTGGGTTAGTTCAGATGGACATTCCTGTCTGTGCCAGAGCAGGAATGAGGTGACCATATCACCTGAGTTCCTTTCAACCAACCTGCAATAATTGGTCCTTTAAATCACCCCACAAATATACAGACTTTTACCTTATACCTAAATGTGCTAAAAGAATGTCTGCCCTGTCTTTACAACATAAGTTTTGTTTGTTTGTTTTTAGTGACAATGTAAGTATTTTAAATACACCCATGGAATCGGTCCAAAGTTCCGTGGAAAGGGGGAGGGAGGACTTAGAAGGAGGATAGGAAGTACCTAAAAGGTTTCATTTAAATAATTGCATACTTTTATCCTTAGAAAACTTCCCTGTGCCAGTTTTACAGTCGAGGGTCTTGAGACCTAGAAAAACAGTAATTTATCTGGAATTAATGGCTAACTGGGGATGGAATCCCTATCTGCCTTCAGTTCTGCCCCAACTGGTTGTGTGATTTAGAGCACGTCGACTAATTTCCCTAAACCTCATTTACTTTTCCTGAAAATGAGGATAATAGTATCCCTTCACAGCTTTGTTGTATTATTCAAGATTCAAGCAAAAAGTGCTTTGTAAACTACAAAATAGAAAATGAATAATGTATATTATTAATAGTATCATTAAGCCACTAGAATAAAGGAGCTCCCAATAAACAATTCTGACTTATAGTCCTACTTTCTTTCAGAAGACAGAACACATATCCTAGAAATACACTTGGAAAAAAAGTTTCATCCAATAGCCTAGAGCTACTAGAGAACCTCTGTTGTAATTATGGGTTTATTCCTTTTGGCTACTGTATAATCCCAGAACTATGGTGGGAATCTTGACTGGAAAGTGTTGAAATTATTTTATCTCCTTTTGCAAATACATATTTAGTTACAGAAGTAATACATGTTAATTGCAAACTTTCCAGTAACACAAACATAATCCTTCCCTCAACTTCCCCAACTCCAAACCGCAAAGGTAACACTGTTATATACACAGTTAAAAAAAATACATTTTATTGATTTCGCAGAGGAAGGGAGAGGGAGGGAGAAATAGAAACATCAGTGATGAGAGAGAATCATCAATCGGCTGCCTCCTGCACACTTCACACTGGGGATCCAGCCCACAACCCAGGCCTGTGTCCTGACCAGGAATTGAACCATCACCTCCTGGTTTATAGGTCAATGCTCAACCACTAAGCAACACCAGCGGGGCTACATACACGGTTTTTAACACAGAGGGACGGGATAATATTTTATATACATAATTTAATGTTTCTGCCTCAGCAATCGACTATGGACAACTTTATCTATAGAGAACTGTCTGGCTGTTTTTCCATTTATATAATATTCCATTGCATGAATGAATCATCAATTATGGCCCCCTCCCATTTAGGTTATTTCCAATTCATCATTCTTACATGTGGTGCAATAATTAACTTCGTTGTTATGTATGAGTGGACACGTGTTTGAGCATTTCTGTAGAACTGATTCCTGGAAGTCAGAGGGTAGATACCTTTGGGAGGGCTCAGAGAACCTAGACATTTGTTTTCATTTTAAGAAACTGTCCCGCCTGACTTTTATCAGTCTTTTCCCACCCACTGCGCCTCCAGGCAGACAATTATGTACAAGCCTATGACAGATGCAGTCTAGATGGTGCAGAGTCGGTAATGGCACTAGAATAGAACCCGTTGCATAAGGGGTTATCTAGCAGGCTCTGCAGAATGACTCAGCCCTCACAACATTTGCCTCTCACC
This sequence comes from Antrozous pallidus, assembly GCA_027563665.1. Taxonomy (NCBI): domain Eukaryota; kingdom Metazoa; phylum Chordata; class Mammalia; order Chiroptera; family Vespertilionidae; genus Antrozous; species Antrozous pallidus. The sequence continues at coordinate 52,521,748 of CM050523.1, forward strand.
CTGTCCAACTCCGCATTCCTGCTGACTTGTGGCATCTGTGTGTACAATGAAACTTTTGACAGCACTAGCCTAGGTTGCTTTAAATATACCATGGAGGTCATGTCACAGTTAGTGTGCATTCATAAATAACTCTCTAATGAATAAAAATAAGAGGGAGACAAAACTCCCATTCTGCAAAACTGTCAGACTCAGTCTATTTGGAGACAGAGAATATCGACCACTCATCACCCCACGGCACACTTCTACCCCGAGGGCGGCTCCAACTCCAGCCTCTCAGCTCCCACAGTCCAAGCTTTATTTATATGAACTCTAATGCGTGGGAAAATGCTGGAACAACTCCCAACTTTTGGAGTAGTCTTCAGCTTCAGGAAAATATTTTCAGGAGTCCTTTTGTATTTACTGAGCATTCATGGACCAATTCCGACGCATCCAGTTTTCTAGACCAACTGTAATTCACCTGTTACATTTGGACTTTTGGCTCTGCTATGGTTTTTCTAAATTGAAATGTTCCTTATGTTTAGAGATCTCCCTGGTGTTCAAAGTAAAATTGGTTTCCTATAAAAGCTTGGCATAGCTGTCATTAATTAACAGAAAGCAGAATGTCTCTGTGTGTTTACCTTCACAAAGTGTATTCATGCGATGCATTTCCTTCCCACAGGCCTGGTTTATTCCAATAGATCGGAAATTAAGAATGTATTAAAAAATAAAGGCATGTCTTTCACCAGCAGGGAAGTTTTGAAAAGTAGACTACAATATTTCATGAAAAGACATCAGACACAGGGGTGTGAAAATTAAATAGAGCTTCTCACTATGAGAAAGTAAATTATGTTAAATCATTCACTTTATCTGAGACTATTTTTCTGTGACTTGATCCCATTTGCCAAGCAATGTATGGCCTGATCATTCAGCTAGTCAGTAGCTATTCATTATAATACAACTTATTATAAGTGTCTGTGTGTGAAGACTCATTGAACTTTAGAGCTTAAAGTTAGAGTTCTTTTAAAGACTGGTGATGGAAAGTAAGACTAAAACAAAGGTTCTCACACAGACTCCAGGGAGGTGAGGGCATGAGTGGGGGGGATGAGTGGCAATGGGAGGACAAGGATATTATGCAATACCTTAATCAATAAATAAAGAAAAAATCCCTACCAAATATGTGTGTGTGTGTGTGTGTGTGTGTGTGTGTGTGTGTATACATCCTATCTAATAAAAGAGTAACATGCAAATGTGAGCGTACCTTGGCTCCTGATTGGCTGGTAGCATAGCCAATCAGGAAGCAGGGGCGGGGCCAAGTGGCGCCCAAGCACTGGGCCCTGGAGGTGGAGATGAAACGGCTGTGGCGGCGAGCGCCCAGTGCCCGGGCACTGTGAGGGGAAGCTGCGGCGGCAGCGGTAGTGGTGGTGGTGGCGGCGGCAGGGAGTGCCCGGCCCCCGGGCACTGTGAGCAGAAGTGGCGGCGAGTGCCCAGCCCCTGGGGCTGGGTGATCGCAGGCAGACAGGGCTGAGCTGAGCAGGGCAATGGCTGCATGCCCAAGGCCTAAAGCCTCTCCAGAGGGCAGGCTGGGGGTGAGCCATCAGTTGGACATCCCCTGAGGGCTCCCAGTATGTGAGAGGGGGCAGGTTGGGTTGAGGGATCACCCACCCCCACTGCATGAATTTTCATGCACCAGGCCTCTAGTATCTAATAAAAAAGTAATATGCAAATTGACCATACCTCCTATCAAGCCACGCCCACCAGCCAATTAGGAGCAAATTATGCAAATAAACTTCAACCAAGATGGCTGCTGCCACTGAGAGCAGTAGGGAGGCTTGGGTTTCCCTGGCAATGGAGGAAGCCAAGCTTTCCGCATGCCATTGGTGGCCTAGGCTGCCACTCAATGCTACAAAGTTTCAATTATAGAAGATACATAATCCCAACAGAAATGGCAGCAGCCACGGAGCTAGAGAGAGAAGTGGCTAGGGTTGGCAGGATGATGGAGGAAGCCAAACTTCTGTAGCCCTAGCCTAGGCCTCCAATCTATGCTACAAAGTTTCAAAGAGAAATGGCTGAAGGCTTGGCTCCACTCGTCTCCGCTCCAGGCTACAAAGTTTTAATTGTAGGACATAAATTAATCCCAGATCCCAGGGCCTCTGGCTTGGGTCACTGGGGGGTGTGGCCAGCCTGAAAACCACCATAGGCCCCTCTCCCAGGCTGCCCCACACCCCAAGGGAGCCCCAACCCTGATCCAGGACACCCTTCAGGGCAAACCAGCTGGCCCCCACCCATGCACCAGGCTTCTGTCCTATCTAATAAAAGAGTAATATGCAGATTGACCATCACTCCAACACACAAGAGGGATGCCCCCATGTGGTCAAAGATCCTGCTCCCATGTGGACACAAGATGGCCATCACAAGATGGCCATCAGGGGAGGACAGTGGGAGGTTCCAGGCCTGCAAGGGAGGGCAGTTGGGGGTGAACAGGCTGACACAGGAGGGAAGTTGGGGGTGAACAGGCTGGCAGGGGAGCAGTTAGACATCAATTAGGCTGGCAGGGTAGTGCTTAAGGGGTGATCAGGCTGGCAGGCAGAAGCGGTTAAGGGCAATCAGGGAGGCAGGCAGGCGAGCAGTTTGAAGCTAGCAGTCCTGGATTGTGAGAAGGATGTCCAACTCCCTCGAGGGGGTCCCAGATTGGAGAGGGTGCAGGCTGGGCTGAGGGACACGCCCCATTGCCCTCCTGTGCCTGAATTTCATGCATCGGGCCTCTAGTGTGTGTGTGTGTGTGTGTGTGTGTGTGTGTGTGTATAAAGTCCTCTGTGTGGTTTCTTTTCAGTTGGCATAACTGGAGTCATAGCATACTAACATCTTTGAACCATATTGAAATATGAGTTACATTTCAGATGCATTAGATGATTGTAAGTTATAATGACTTTTGGGTACACCCTTGAAGTTTGGAACCACATTTTATATTATTTTTGCCTCTGTGACTTCTCTAATAGGGTTATAGATATAAGTAATACTGATAAATACTAGACATTTAATAAACACTTGCTGAATTCAATTAAAGATCCTCTTATCCCTCTGCTACTTATGCTCTCTGATAGACAACATAAAAGAAAACATTTTAATTCAAAAGTCCTACTCAGAATCTTTCCAGGCTTGTCACTCATAAGAAGCAGGAGGCTCAATGGGACTTACGGTTGAAGGAAATGGCCATGTTGGCAGTCCTTTTTTCTTTTTCCCTTCTGTTGACATCAGGGCCAGAGCCAAACACAGCAATGCCATGTGTCCTGGGAGCACTGGGTAACATCAATTCTATTAAACTGAAAATGGGACAGAGCCCAGACTCTGGCAGGCAAGAGGCTCGCTGAGACCTTGGCAGCAAAGGGCAGGCACGAATGGGCATCGTGAGCCAGAGTACAAGCAGGGCCAGCTGCAAACGTGATGATCCTGAGTCCAGTCTGACAGGTGCACGCTTGCCCACATGGAAAGGGTCAAAAGGCCTGCAAGATTCACTCTTCCCACTCATCTCCACCCCACCCAACCCCTCCTCCCACCAGATCTTTAACTGTGCTCTGTGCTCACCAGCCATTCATTTCAGGCCCCGTTTCAATCTGGGCACCTCTGGGCACCTGTTCTTTTGTAAAGCAACCCACCCCTCCCCTTTAGGCTGGTGGCATTTCTTCTCCCTCACTTGGTGATGCTGAAACTATTTTTATAGAATTGTGAGCATCGTGGTCTCACAGGCTTGTCTTCAGAACTCACTCCTGTAACTGTCCCCTTAGGCAACAGAGCATTCAGCCCAACCTTTCCAGCTTACCGGTACACTTGGCCCTTGGCTCTTGCAGTGAGAGTCAGTCTTGAGGCATAATCACCCAAGGCCATATAATAAAGTCAGGCACAGGTCAAAGTTTGTGGCCACATGGAACTCCAGCCCAAAGAGAGGAACACAGTAGCAAGAGATTCCTAGGGCCGGCTCAGCAGCGATGTCAGGCGTGAGGTTGCTGCTTGGTACTAGGCAATGAGGAAGAACGCAGAGCCGACACCAGAGCCGAGCCTTTGTGGCCTGTCCCTGGACACCCAGACTGGAGATGTGAACTAATTGCAAAGCAAGGCTGATACACTTCCTGCCAGTATTGATTTTGGAAGTGAAGTGAACATAGGGTTGGAATTGGGACTATTTAAAATCCAGCGTTAAGGAGTCAGGGAGGACAACGTCAGAAGAAGAAAAGTAGGTGCAAGAAGTAAGTGGTGTGGATGTCTTGGGGGAGACAAAGACTTAAAGATTACTCTTTGCAGTATGGTAAGACCAACAGAAAAAGAGCTTTTATTTCCCAACTCCCCGCAACCCTGGGCAACCTCTGTCAAGGCCTCACCACAACGTTCCCACCTGGTAGACACCCCAGTTGGTGAACCCTGATAGCTCTGAGCTCTGACCGAAACTAAGTCCAGGATCAGAAGAAAAAATGGTGGAATAGTTAGCAATTTTAGGTTTTCCAAACTAAACAGAAAATTGTTCAGATAGGATCTACCAGTTTACTCACAAACCAAGAGCGTTTCTTTACAGTGGGCGTGCACCTTGGTGAAGAAAGAAAGGATAAATTTCCCTTTCAGAACTCACCAGTTCCAAGTGAAATGACAGCTCTCTCAACAGAGCACATAGTTCAAAAGAAATATTCAGGCTTGAAGAAGCCCTGCTGGTTATAAGGCAACATCTGAACTCACACACCAAGATCAAAAGGTGTCCTCCTCAGAGTGAGTGTCAGTAATGAGATTCTTCTCACTGTGTAATCTGATTTGTCACTATAACTCAATGCAATAATCATAGCAGCAAATACAAAAATATATGCTTCAAACCTGGATAATTGCCCAGAAGCAAAATGCATCCAAAGATTCAATATTCTGACATTTAATAAAAGTTTGAATTATATTTGCAGTCTGCTGTGATTTAATTTTCTTGAGTTCAATATTTAATAAAACAATAGAAAATTATTACAAGTATCTTTTTAATTGATTTGAGAGAGAGAGAGAGAGAGAGAGAGAGAGAAGATAGAAGCAATAATTTGTTATTTCACTTATTTATTCATTCATTGGTTGCTTCTTGTATGTGCCTTGACTGGGGATTGAACCTGAAACTTTGGTGTATCAGGATGATGTTCTAATTAACTGAGCTACCTGGCAAGAGCCTACTGGATATGTGCCTGATTCTGGTCAGATTGCAAGAGACTAAATTCCAATTTAGCCATGTACTAGTTGTCTGACTGGCAAATTACTCAACCTATCTGTCCCTTGGTTTTTCTCACCAGCAAAATAATCTTAGAATCCACTTACTATGGCTGTTATGAGTATTAATGAATTTTTACAAAGAGTGCTCAGTATTACTTAACCACATTTTATTTTTTAAAAGTGGAACCCAATGGCTCCCTCTCCTTTTGTTTGTTTGCATGCTTATTTCAAAAAACTGTACAAACATCTGCACATTCCCCCAGTTTTTTCCAAATATTTTTTCAAATTAGCTCTTTTTTTTTTTTGAAAGATAAGAATTCTACCAATTTTAAACTTCAACACAGGAGATCTGAAGTTGTGAGAATATAAGCAGTGACACATCTGAACCAAAGGCGATCACAGAGAAATCTGATTTTGGGGCAACCTTAAAAACTGGCACCAGCCTCTGAGTTCCAAATTTGAGTAGATTTCCACAAAGCACAAGGAAAGAAAGACCTGGTGAACAAGGTAATGTGACAATATCGTCTTAAGTCCACTTCTGCCCTCTCTACTGTAAGCCCTGTAATAGCAAGAAAGATGTCATATTTCCCTTGTTATCCTTGAAGCCAGTAGAATGTCAAAAACCCAGAAGACATTCAGTGAGTGCTGAATGAAATTAGAAATAAGCCATAGACTTGGCACTGAGCTATTAATGCATCATTTCCTCATGTATGTTAACATGATATCTGAGCAAAATCCTTTTGAAAATAACGTTACCTGAGGACAAGTATTTTGCTTCATTTTTTTCTATAAAATTTTGTCAAAAGCTTTGTTTTTCTGTCTGTATCTCTATTTGGTTAGGTAGAATATGGTATTAAGGGTAATAAGAAGACATGCTTATAATAGATCCCATTTATTGAGAGTATAAATGTGCCAGTCATTATGCTAATCTTATAAGAAGTTTGGGCTGCAGCTATTACTGTTGTACTAGTTTTACAGATGACAAAAATGGAGAACAGAAATCCTGGGTTTTGCAAGATCACACAGCTAACAAGGAGCTGACACAGACCTAAAACCCAGCTTTACCTGATTTTAAAAGACTCTGCTTTTAACCACTGCATTGCATTAAAGCCTCTTAAAAATCACAAAATATCAGAGACTAAAAGATCTTGCATATTTTATAAGTAAGGAAACCAAGATTCAGAGGTATAAGTGCCTTGCCAACTGCCTAGCACATCAGAAGTAAAGCCTGAGACCTGAATTTAAGACTCCTATCTGACAATCCAAAACACTTCCTCCTGTCACTTCTTTTTTAACAAAAGTAGCCCTATTCTATCTAACCTTAGTAAACTTCAGTAGGTCTCTTTACTGGATGCTGAAAAGGATTTCCCTTCCAGAAATGACTTACTCTTGTGTCATAAGCTCAATCAATTCTTTTGTAATAATAACTTTAAAAATGCATCACAAATAAATCCCACAGTTCAGTAGTCTAAGCACTATTTTTTTTCTTCTGCCTTCAGAATCGCCACTCAAGGCACGCTATCTGACACAGACTCCTCTCCTGGAATGGAGACTGAAGGAGAAAGAGAAGGAAAAAGAAGACAAAGTCCGTATCTATTTTCACAATCAGCTCTAGCGTTCACCAGATGGTTGTCAAGCAATAGATGTGGGTGACAACAGTTACCTGATGTGGGCCAGCATCCTAACTAAGATGCCCATTGTGTTTAATCCATTTGTTAAAGATGTCCATACCGCACTGTTGATTTAAGGCACGGTTCACCAAACCAGGCATTACAGAGAATGCAAATCTGAGTACAGCACTAAGAATGCTTTCTTTGGGTTCAAAAGAAGATGCTCCTCAGCATATGTATGGGCTGTTTTACTCTAGCAGTGATGGAGGTTGGATCACAGGATCTACTCCACCCCTGTTTGAACCAGGGAGTGTCTCTATGACAAAGAGAGAGGAGAGGATCCAATGTGTGTGTCTCCCCCAATGACAGTGTCCTTTTAACATAGCTCAGGTGGCAAAATGTGGATAACTGTCAGCTCTGAGGGACTGGCAAAGGGGTCTATTGATCTATTTTCAGTTTTTTTATGAACCTGAAAACTTTCACCATCAACATGTTTTGTTTTTTTCTTAAAGTAATCCTTTTCTTGGGAAGAAGCTTACAGAGCCTTGTCTTAGGAAGATACCCTTCCAGGAAGCAGGGATTAGTAGAGGGCATTGGACTTGAACCCAGAGTCTGGCTACACAGGGATTCAGCACTTCCCGACTCCCAGTCTTTTTTATAATCTCCTCTCCATTTGCTGCCATCATACTCTGGATAGCCATCGTCTTTGTATTTCCTTTGTTTCTCTCCTATCCTCCTAGGATTATGGCCTATCTGACAGTGAATCACCAGCACCAGTACAGTGTCTGTATGTAACCAGCACTCAGTAAATCCTTGCTCAGTCAAGGAAGATAACAACTGATGTTGATTAGGTATGCATAAATTAGTAGCACCTCCCTCCTACTGATGCAAAGATTAAGTGAGGACACTTGGCACAGTGGTTGGTGTGTAGCAGGCACTCACTTAATGATAGCTGCTTTAATAATTATCATTATTACTACTATCATTAGTATTATCCACCTGTCATATGCTGTTTAATCATCACCTGAAAGAGACTGCGCAGGGAGTTCCCAATCACACCATTATGAAGTGGCAGATTTGGGACCTAAAACCATTCGACTCCAAAGCTCATGTTCTCAGTTCTGCATCATTCTAATTCTCAAGTCACTGCCAAGTCTAGCATAAATCAGTCTGTTGATTGGCCTGAAAAGAGCCAAAGGATCTCAGTTGTGGATTCGCAGATAGGCTGTCAGATTCTGAAGGCAGGACACCTGGCACCTTCCGTGGCTGAAAAATGAGTCATCAAACTGTTCCAGGCTGCTTAAACTCAATTTAATCCCCGAGTGAACAGAAAGAAACAAATAGCAGCCACGATAGTTCATGTGGCTGAAATAAATGTATACTGCACTTGAGTCGGTAGTTTTCTCCCCAGATATGCATTAGTGTTACTATGCAGTACGTATCCTTTTTTTTCTTTGGATTTGATTTAATCATGACGCTATTAAATCACGAGGGTGCTGCTAATCCAACAGCACAGGTTTGAAATTAAATGTTAAGAGAACACTGGATTGAAATGATTTCTTTTCCTTCATCTGCACTTGAATTTCCACTATCCCCAGGAATTATGAATGGCAGTTATCATGGAAGATAAATTGTGGGGGTAGACTGGCTGGGCAAGGGATGAGGCAGGGTTCATCAGTCTGTCAGCTCTGCCTACTGCACTAACTTGGTGATCTCAGACAAGCCATTGCCTCTCTTTATGGTTGCCCAGCCATCTATTAGAAAAGTAATGCACAGATGTAGGGAGAATTGGGAGTTCACATCTGTAAAATATCCTGAAAAGCTACATAGGGTTACTAAAAAGGAATTTATTATACATGCAAATCTCTGCATATGTTCACCCCAGAAGGTATCATAAAGCACAGATTTTCTAAGTTTCATTTTCACAAGCCTTCCCAAGCCACAGCAGAAGAACCACTCAATGTCAGGGGCCCACAGCCAGGCATTCTCAGGCCAAATGCAGCCTTCGGGTCCTTTTGGCTCCAAGAGATTAGCCATGTCCTCCTTGCAGTGTGTTTTCCCTGTAAACTCAGCCAAGGTTCTAGGAGTGGACTTCCAAGACCAGCCCTCAGACATTCCTTTTCTAAGTGTACCACACAGATCATCCAACAAAATGGTAATTGTACCCAACAACCCAGATTAAGCTCATACTTTTAGCTTTCTGGGGATTTTAGAGTGAAATTCAAAATTATCTCCCTGGCACAGGAAGGGAAGTCCTTAAAATGATGAAATGAATCATTGACATGGCAATAAAAGGTTAAAGGCAAGGATGTATCAGGTCCTAAAAGGTTTGCCAACATCTTCAAAGTTCAGTGGCTTCAACTCCTAAATTCTTCAGTCTTTTCTTTAAAGAAGAGCAATGTGAAGAACCTTTTCCTGGGAAGTCAGATATTTCCCTGTTCAACAGCAAGCCTTCCTGGGAGATAATAAAATCTCCCCTTTCACATGCTCCACATATCTATAATAATAAAAGTGTAGTATGCTAATTAGACTGGATAGCCGAAAGACCTTCCAGACATCCTTCTGGATGAAGTCACCGCAACAGGAGCCAATGTAGAGGCAGCAATCAGGCAGGCAGGCGAGTGGCAGGCAGGTGAGCAGTTAGGGGCAATCAGGCAGGCAGGTGAGCAGTTAGGGGTGATAAAGCAGGCAGGTGAGTAGTTAGGGGCAATCAGGCAGGCAGAGTGGTTAGGGTTGATCAGGCAGGCAGATAGGTGAGCGGTTAGGAGCCAGCGGTCCCAGATTGCGGAAGGGATGTCTGACTGCCAGGTTAGGCCCAATCCTGCAAGCCTAAACCAGCAGTTAGATATCTCCCAAGGGATCCCAAACTGTGAGAGGGTGCAGGCCAGGTTGAGGGACCCCCCCCCTCCCTTGCACAAATTTCATGCACCGGGTCTCTAGTGAATTAATAAAGAGGAGAAGAGTGAGGGAAACAAGAGATAGTAAAGTCAAAAAGGACTAAATGTCCTTTGCCAATCCCCCAGAAGGCAGAAGAGAAATTTCAGAAACCAGAAGGTAAGCTTTTAACAACTTTTTGACTCTGTAGGAAAGTCTAGAAATTGTGATAATAATGGAACACTGAGACAACTTCCTGGAAGAGTCCATAAGCCCTTTAATCATGAACAAAAAGGGACAAAGGATCAAGATATGCAGATGAGATATGCATGCAGCTCTAAGAGTTAGGGAACCGTTGCCAAATCTCAGTGGAGGAATTTGTCTTGGCCTTGTGTGATGAACAAGGCCTAAACATACAATGTGCAATGTATTAACTAGGTGAATGAACACTGTATCAATCAACTGAGTACATGGAGTTATCTTCAAATAACCCATCCATGCTTTTAAACTTTGATTCCAGAATCCTAATCAGGTATTATTTATAGCAACAAAAACAACCTGACAGATCCTAAATGCCATGTTGATATCCACGCTATGTCACAGATGGTGGACAGATCAGCTGAAATAGAAAATGCTTGCACACTCACTATCACAAGGAGAAAACATGTGCATACCACACAGAAATAACATCCAATCTTCTCACTCCCTGATTGGTCTCTAAAACCATTACTGTGACTCAGTCCACTGACCAAATTTTCCCTACCAATAACACTACTATTCCCTCAGTTTGCACCAATCTGGTTGAAGTAATTTATATTGTTATAAATGTTTGATAGCCTTAATCTTTCCAGAAGAATTTGCATTTTACAAATAGAAGACCTATTAACTTCAATTGATCTTCGACCTAAAGGGTCTAGTAAAGTGTAGTGTTTTTGTGTTTGTGTGTGTGTTTTGTTGTTGTTGTTGTTGTTGTTTTAGTTTGTGGAGAGATCATCTGACTGGTACAGCCTGGCTCCCAGCATGGCCAAGGACTTAGGGGTGACATAGTTCACACATCAATGCTAGGGTTCTACCTAGGGGTTGGGGAGTTGTGTTGGTGAGGATCTTATAGGCTGCATGGACATCCCTTTTTGTTCATGATTAAAGGGCTTATGGACTCTTCCAGGAAGTTGTCTCGGTGTTTCATTATTATCAAAATTCCTAAAAGCCTTCCCACAGACATTTTAAATTGGTATTTTCCAAACTTCCCTGGTGTAGAATCATCAGACCCTCTCCTGAAGAGTCTAAATGAGTGGGTCTTGGATGAAGTGGAGCCTGGGAATGCCTATTTTTAGTAAACACATCAGATGGTCTTTATCATAAGAGGAGCTTGGGAAACCCCACTGAATCAAATCACAGAGGCTACCGCCTACACAGAAGGACATCTGCACTGTGCAGCCAAGCTGTACCATCGTGCATTCCTCAAAATGCTTTCGCCTGTGATTCTCCATGAGCTAATCTCTCCTGAATCTGATACCTGGGGAGTCTTCTATCCAGAATCATTTAAAAATCTCAGGAAATAATTGTGAAGAGACTCAAAATTACCCAAACTTCAACCTTAATAGGAGACAGGACTCCATCCTTTCAATGCTATATGTAAAGGAAGGATTAAAAAGAAGCAAGTCAACTTCCCATACAGATTTCTCTCCCTTTTCCTGAGACCAGGATGGTAAGAAAAACTCTCTCCCTTTAAGAACTTCAACTGCCTTGGGAGTTGATGAACTTAACACCTCTCACATTCTCTCTTTACCCCAATCTCACCATTCCAACCTACATGGGTGTCCAGGCATTTTATCACATCACTTGGAAGATCAATTCCCCACTTCTATAATATCGCTATAACGATTTGATGGGACAGTGATGTATAACAAACTAAAGGCTTGTCCTTATGTGTTGTTTTAAGACTCAAATAACACAGAAGCATGGAACAGATTGATGAATCTCAGAGGGAAGGTGGGGATGGATGAGTGGGTGGGAAGAGATTAACCAAAGAAATTGTATTCATATATACATAACCCATAGACATAGACAATAGGATGATGAGGACTTAGGGAAGGGGGCAGGCTAGAAGGGGTCAAGGGGAAAAAAGGGGGACATATGTAATACTTCCAACAATCAAAATTTTCAAAAACAAACAAAAGACTCAAATAATAGTATCCTAAGGGAGACAATGTAATGGGGTTTATCTTTATGTGGGGGTAATCAAATAAAACAAGTCACAAGTTCCAACTAAAGTAAGGATCTAGTAGACAACTAATGACAACTGCTGAAATAATTTTCATGTGTAAAGTACAGCTGAGTTTTTCAAAAGGAAGTATGTTGCACAAGAAGAAATACAAAAGGCCAATGAACATGAAAAATTGTTCTACCTCAGTAAAAGAATAGAAATTAAAAGAACAATAGGCTTGGGTTTTGCCTATCGAATTGACAGATAAAAAATAATAACTCCCAGCTCTAGGGAGGGTCTGGGAAGACAAGCACTTTACATTGCTGGTAGGAGTATAAACAGGTACAGCTTTTCCAGAAGGTATGTCTTTCTAAAGCTTTAAAAATGTTCAAACTTCTTAACCAAACAATTTTGCTTTTTAAGAATCTATCCTAAAACGTTATTAAGACTGGGCACAGATTTATGACAAAGCTGTTTATAACAACATTGACCATACTGTCTAATACCCGGAGGAAAGAATAACAGCAATAATAAGTGGCTAAGCAAACAGGCAGATGCATACAATGGGTACTACGCTGATGAGGTACAGTAGTGTTTATAGACAGGGAAGTATATTGGCAAAATATTAACTGGAAAAAGATAGTTACAGGAGGGATGATCTCCTTTTTATATTAAAAATTGTAGTAGACACATTTGGACATGGTTGCCTAGTACACAATCCATTATTTGGAATTCCCCCACTCATAATCACTACCAAAAAGGGGAACTTTCTGGCTGTATTAATTACAACTTGATTTTGGCTGATGGATGTGAGGAACCAGTTAATAGCCTGTATTTCTCAGACTAGAGAATTGGAAGTAAGAGATATAAACCATGGTCACATGATTGTTGAAGTGTGAATGGAAGGATGTTATCAAATCAGGACCAGGGTGGCTGTTTTTATTCCCTGCAAGCAGAGAGAGCCTCATCCGTGGAAAGGGAAAGAATAGAACAGAGAATGGGTGTAATGTGAGACTCTGCAGGGTGCAAGGAGGCATGTCACTGTCTCCCTCCCCTCCCCACCTTTAGCTGTCCTGAAACATATAATATAAACTTCATGTTGTAGCTGATGTGGCTCAATGGATAGAGCGTCCACCTGCATATTGAAGGGTCCAGGATTCAATTCCGGTCAAAGGCACATGCCTGGGTTGCAGGCTTGATCCCCAGTAGAGTGTGTGCAGGAGGCAGCAGATCAATGATTCTCTCATCGTTGATGTTTCTCTCTCTCCTTCTCCCTCTCCCTTCTTCTCTGAAATCAACAAAAAAATATTTTTAAAAAGAGTAAACCTCTTGATTTCACATTGATTACTTCTGAAAGATGGCATTTCAGATCAACTTTATTACCTTAGTTTTCTTTCTGGTATTTTCCTTTTATTGTAACACATAAGGTGAAATGTCAGAAGGTCTATACTCCAGCCAGGACTCTGCTATTAGAGTGACTTTGGGAAGTCATTCCACCATCTAGATTCTGTGGGAATTTCAGGCAGGAAACTCCAGGCCTTCTAGAGAAGATAAAGAAAACTCATGGTGGTAAGACTTCAGCACCTCAGTATGAAAGGCTAAGTAATATCCTGTAATATAAGGCCAGCAAATGGCAGCCCAGATGTGAATCCTAGCTTAACTACGTAGTGTTCGTGGGTTTGAGCAAATTGCTTAATGGTTTTGTATCTCAGTTTCCATACCTGTAAAATGGGATTAATTTTTATTCTGCCCCCATGGGACTATTAAATGAGATGTTAATATAAAGTTCTTGCAGGGGTGGGGAACATCCAGCCTGAGGGCCTAGTATAACCTGCAATTCCCATGTTCCCCACCCCTGGTCTAGAACATAAAATACACATTGAAGAAATTGTTGTGGTGTGCAGAGGTCTTGTTCAGGGAAAAGGGGTTCCTCCTTTTCCAAGAGATTGTCACTCCCCTCGGCCAGTGCTTCAAACTTCACTGTGCCCATGAATGGCCTGGATATAGTGCTAAAATGTGATTCCTTTCAGTAGGTTTGAGGTAGAAGCTGAGAATTTGTATTTCTAGTTAGTCCCACGTAGACCAAAGCTGCTGGTATGAGTTAACGTTCTTCGCCTCAGAGGATATCTAACACACACAAGCCAAAAAACCCTCACGGAACTAGAAAACTTTAAAAGCAGGACCTTTTGGTTTCGTGGACGTGGGGTTAAACACTGCCATGTTTTTAGTTTTAACTCCCGGAGCAACTATTTCTAGAAGATATGATTAGTTCACTTTTTGGCTTTGGGAAGGATGGGACATAATTTAATCTCTCTTTGATGATTTGTGAGGCACTTCAAACCCTTGCGGTGCCTCAGGTCATTTTTTAGAACATTCGTTTTGTTGCCCAGTTCCATAGACACAGGAGTTACAGGGTAAGAAACTGCACTGAATTTTCTCAGACCCAGAGCAGAGGCTGAACTCTGTTCAAGGGTTTTACATAATTCTATTAACTTTAGAAGGAGTGCCTTTTCTTGCCTTAAGGTGAAATGAAGGATGCTATTCTGGTTAGTGCAAGGGCCCAATTATGCTCTGGAGTTAAGTTACATACAATTCTGTCTAACAATACCATGCCAGGGAGGTAGCCAGGGGTGCCTTCAGACCAGACACCCTGACCTTGATGAAGAGGCAAAAGGAAATGTCCAGACCTTGAGGACCTCCTAAGGACCTTTATCTCATCACGTATGCAAATGCTCCTTTCTCCTCAGTCCAGTCTTACCCTAGAGTAGGGCAGCTTCAAAAAACAGCAAAGCCTGCTGCTATGGGAAACCCAGGAAAGCCGAATTTTCCTTTCGCTTGTGGTGATTTTCCAGAGGATTTCTTTCCAGGGAGGGGTTGTTTCTCAGGCTGTTTCAAATTCACAAGATCTATTAGAAACCACCATGTCTAGTCTTACCAAACTGTTTTTCTCAATTTAGTTCTGTGTTTCCTTCTTTCCCATTCTCCTCCTTTTTGCCTCCTTTCCCTCTCCCCTCCCTCCCAGGCATTCTTACTGAGGCATAACAATAACTGGGGTGGGTACGCCCAAGAGAAGGCTGCCATCTCCTGATCCTCACGTTTGCTTCCAATCCTTGCCCTCTGAGGTTTCATACAGGGAGACTTGGTCTCCTTTGAATATATTTAAGCCAGGCATCATTTCTCCCAGATGTTTCTCTGATTCGGAATCTTTCTGAATGTCTGCAGCACACACGCATACTTACCAAAGGCTGCTGGCAAGGACTCCTTTGGGGGCCTGGGATATATCAAGTCCAACCCTCCCTTCCATTTGGGCCATCAATAGACATTAGTGTGTGTGTCTGCTTGCACACACCGGTGGCACCCCCATATCCATCCACCATAGACACAACCCTGACTCCGGAAGCTCTGGAGAATGGTGCAGATCAGCGCTGTCCGATAGAAAGCTACTGTGAGGCACATTGGCAATTTTAAGTTTTCTGGTAACCACATTTTTTCCTAAATAAAAAGGAACCGGTAAAATTAATTTCAATATACTTTAACCCAATATATTAAAAATATTATCGTCTCAATGAGGATTCAATTTAAACAATCATTGGTGAAATATTTTACATTCCCCTATGCATACCAAGTCTTTGCAATCCAGTGTGTATAATATACTTACCACACATCTCATGAGCCAGTCACACTTTAAGGGCTCAACAGCCACATATGGCTACTGACTCCCACACTGGAAAGAGCAGAATATAGATCTTTACTGTGAATTTCTTACTTCGAGCAGCAGGGCAGGAAGTTTTACACAGCAAATCGTAAAGGCATATTAGAGGCCTGGTGCATGAATTCATGCACGGGTAGGATCCCTCGGCCAGGCCAGCAATTGGGGCCAATGGGAGTGCCAGCCAGCCAGGGGGAGGGACCATGGGAGGTTGGCCCCAAAGCAAACTAACCCATGGCCAGTTCCACAAGGAATAGGCTCTCTTCTCCCTTCTATCTGGGTCCGGGGTGCAGGTGAGTTAGATTCAGGGCTGTCAGGGCCCCAGCAGCAAGCTAACCAACAGCCAATTCTGGGAGGAATTGGGCTCCCTCCTCCCTCCTGTCTGGGTGGGGAGTGTGGGTGAACCAGATTTGGGTCTGTCAGGGCCTCAACAGCAAGATCAGAGTCAGTGCACATCATAGCTACCAGCTAGTGACCCATTTGTTCCAGTTGTTCAGTCATAACGGTCGCTTAGACTTTTATATATATACTAGAGGCCCATTGCATGAATTCATGCACCAGTGGGGTCTCTCAGCCTGGCCCATAAGATCAGGCCGAAACCAACTCTCCGACATTCCTTGAGGGATCCCAGATTATGAGAGGGCACAGGCCAGGCCAGGGGACCCCACCAGTGAATGATCAGGGGTGGGGAGGGACACAGGAGGTTGACCAGCCAGGGAGGGACCATAGGAGGGCCCCAGGGCATGTCTGGCCCATCTTGCTCAGTCCCAATTGGCTGGACCCCAGCAACAAGTTAACCTACCAGTCAGAGCATCTTCCCCCTGGTGGTCAGTGCACATCATAGTAAGCGGCTGGGCAGTCTTAGCATATCATTAGCAAATTACACTTTGATTGGTTGACCAGACAATCAACACATATTAGGCTTTTATTATATAGGGTAGATTATTGACTTCAGAGAAGGGAGAGGGGGAGAGACAAATATCAATGATGAGAGAGAATCATTGATGGGCTGCCTCCTGCAGGCCCCAGACTAGGGACTGAGCCCACAATCTAGGCATGTTCCATGACTGAGAATCAAACCTGGAGCCCTTCCACAGTCCCTCTCCAATCCTGAGGGTGACCTCCTGGTTCAAAGGTCAATGCTCAACCACTGAGCCAGGCCAGCTGGGCCTTAAAGTTTTTTTTTAAACAGCTCTCTGCATCCAAGGCAATTGCTAAGAATTTCTTATCCCACTTACCTTTAATCCCTTTATTCTCTGTCTCACTTTCCCTTTATCCTCCTTCCTCTCAACTTCTTTCTATCCCAGGCCCCTGACACTGAAAACCCTTTCTGGCTGGCCCTTTCCCCCTCCCCACCCCAATAATATGTTCTCCTGGAATTGTAATGAATAAAATTATCTATCTTATTTGCTTCTTCTTAAGGGTTCACAGTTCTGCCAGCACCAGTCCACCAGTTCCCCCCACCCTCTGGTTTCCTAGGACCATGCTTGGGTGAGCACCAGTGAACCCCAGCTGGAAACAGATGAGCCACTCTTCAGATTCATGGGGACTTCACCAAGGCAACCAAATCTGCCTGCGGTGAAAATGCCCCTGCTCACCAGCCCACTTTCCAAAGCCCGGCTCAGGACCACTGCCAGCACTGCAGCTCTAACAGAAGAGTTAATGGGAAGAAGAAAGATAATGCTCCATGGAAAATACGGTTTCCTCCCTATGATGCCTGAGAGTCTTGGGCATGAGAGAGTGGGAGAACACAGATGCAAACAACACTCCATGGACCCCCGTTTTATTCTCTTCAGCTGTAGGGGGCTATCTAATCAATCATGATTTGTTTGTACAGCTTTTCTGTCAACACCAATTATATCTACTCTCGCTTCTCTCAGACTCAAATGTGCTGTCCCCCAAAGACATGGAGAGTGAACTACATTTTCCCATGTTGGGAATGGATGTGCTCATGTTCGGCCCTATCCTCCCTAAGATGCCTTATAAACTCTTACTTTTGAATCAATTAGTTGAGATGAGATAGCAAACTTTGCCCATAGGGTAGATTCTCTATCTATGGACAATAGACATGCATAATAACATCCAAATAAGCAGGCTTGAACTTCTTAAAACACTGTTGAATCTAACTGAATGAACCCTCATTACTATTATATCCATATAAAAGGTATGATTGGACCATGCAAGATCTACCCCAAAATGACCCACATCTTAGGGGGATCAGAATCAGCCCAGACTACCTAGGTCATTCAGGTCAAGAGAGACTTACATTTACATTATTAAATCCCTGAAGTTTTCTAAAGCAATGCAGTAGTGGCAGAGATGGCTCACCCAGGGAGAGCATGGATCTGAATAGTATACAGTTTGGCATCTTGCACCTTATATCCATCACTAAAGACCTGACTACTCTTGATACACCCTCTTGTAACTAAACATTAAAAAAATATCCTAGAAATATTAATTGTTCTTTTCCTCTTTCTCCAGCTGAATCAAATTATTCTAAGGACTGAATGGCTTTTTAATAACTTTGACACACTCTTCCTCTTATGTCTGCCAATATTGCAATGTATTATTTGACTGGTGATCTCTCTCTCTCTCTCCTAGCAAATCACAGGGTCTGAATAATAAAATGTGTTCAATAATGCTAGTTTGTAAATTGAATTAATTAATTGGATATTGAAAATACAAAGTGCATCATAGAAGCTAGTTCATAAGTCAACAGAAAGGACTCCTAACTTTAAATAGCATCTGACACAGTCTCCTTTAAATTTCTTTCAAAATATCCATGAATATGGAGGGAGGTGGGTTGGATTAAAATATCCCACTCTGAAAAGTAAGACATTTTCGTTAGCCTCGATACTGCTGGAACTGTGCTGAAGAGTGCAACTGGTAAACTCTTGTGTGATGCTGCCTGTATAGAAAGACTGCATACCTGGAAAAAGGTGCAAAGGTACATTTCTCACAAACTGTCTGGCTCCTTGGAATAAGAATATGAGATCTGTCCCAACTCAGAACCAGATAACTGACCTTTTTTGACTAGCTGCTGCTTTTTAAGGCTGTCAAAATATTATGTCCCACTGCCTTCCCCCCCCCAACTTACAAAGATTCAACTTATGAACTATATGTAAAAGAAACTAAAGCAGGTGAAATAGAAATTATAATCAATGACATAATTAAAAAAATCACAAATTGGAAAAATGTCTTAAATATACAGATTTAAGGAGCCTACAATGTTTCAGAGGAATACATAAATATGTATCAAATCCACAACTAAGTGCAGTCTTGGAAGAGGTTTTAATATAAGTGTGAAGAAAATTTTCTTCAAGAATCCAGACAGGAATAGAAAATTGCATTTAAAGAGGGAAATATACTGGTCTTATACTTTTTCTTTGTATTATTAGATGTTGAAAGAAAATTAAACAGATTTTTGTGGAGAACATTGTAATCCAAAATTTTATACCCAGTTTTTATGACTCTTTTACTTGCAAGTGAGAGGAAGCCTAGTTCAATCTAGCTTAAGGGGTAAATAAATGAATCTATTGGCTCACAAAACTTCCAAGGTAACTTTAAGTACAGGTGAATGGACCCAGGGGCTCAGATAGTCATTCTTTCTCTCTCTCTTTCCCCCCACCATCAATACCACCATCTTCTGCTTCATCTTAGCTCTCCTTTGTTTCAATATTGACCTCATTTTATCCCACAGTAAAGACACTCTTTCCCTATCCAAGGAAACATGGCCAAGGAGACAATTGCGAGCCCACATTGTTTTAGCAAATGAAAGACAGACTCTCTACATCCGTGAGGTGTTTAATCTTATAAAAATACTTTGGTTGTTTGTACTCAGACCATGTCTAGTCACCATGGATGAGAGATTGGTCCATTGTTTTGAAGACCTGGGTCACTTGCTGCTACAGAGGCTATACTGTGATTAACAGTCTCATAAGAACCTAATGAGATGGGAGAGAAGCAGGTCCTTCACAGAAAAAGAGGGTAGGCACAGACAATCAGAGAAAATATCAAGTACATTTCCTCCATGCCTACTTAGCACATATTCATTTGCATTTCTGCATTTATAATTTCATAAGTGCCTCCACCTAATGTTTATACAACTAATGTATAATTAAAATCACACTTACTTCAAAGATAGACAACTCAGAATAACATCCAGTTACCAACCCATCTTCATGTCCAGGATCTCTGGATGATGCACACATTTCTGAAATCCACATATGTCTCCTCTTGATCCAAAAACCTGCAGATTAAATGATTAACGTAATAATCACCTATACTTACATTACACAGTAGAGGAGGAAAAACAAGATACATATCTTCGATTAAAACTAAATTCAGTAAAGGTGGCATCACGTATGCCATAGCATATAACATACCCAAAGGATTACATAGCAAGGATGTACATCTTGGCGGTAGAACCAATCTGACTGGCCCAAGCTTTTCCCTGTGCACTGATTGAACAAATTCATCATTTTTCAAGGCTGCACTTAAAATAAAAGCAGCGCATATATTTTTCTACAGGTCCCGCCCCCTTGCATCATGTTGTTACAAGGCATTGGAGATTGCCTTAGAAATCTGGCAATCACTAGTTCCTTCGGACCATCATTTCTCAATTTAATACTTTTAAACTCCTACTCAACTACTGATTGTGCCTACTTCTGGAAGTGAAAAGCAATGTCCTTGATTATAGACCAGACTCTTTTGCATTTCTGTCCCTTAGCAGCAGGTCTTTGCCTTCAGCTAAATGCCTCTTAAATGACTCAGGCTGATGTATTGAGGAAGAACTAATAATCAGTGCTGGGTCCTACCTGAACTCACGTTGGTCGACTATTTATTAGAGAATGAAGTGTTATCTTCAACACCAGCAAATGCTAAGCAGGATAATTTGGGAAGGGGCTTAAAGGATAAGGCTTAAGGATTTCTTATATTTTTCCTGAGTCCAAATCATATCCCCTACTGTGTCTCCTATCTCTCAACCTGTGCCAACACTAATTTCAGCTTGGGGCAGGGATATTGGTTTTTGTAGTTCCATGAGGTACATGATTCTCTGACCCATAGAGTCTTAAATTATTGCTAACATCCAAATGGGGGAAAGATATCTCTTAACTAAGTTATATACTATTCCCTTCATGCTTTCAGTGGGACCAATTTATTCTTAAAGCTTTTTCTTTTCCTGAAACACATCAAGAAGCAGAAAACATCCTAAAATTTTGATGACTTCTCTAACACTCCAGTCTCAGCAGATACATTGTCTGAGTCAAAGGAAACAACAGGTGACCCTTCAGTCATACACCTCAGAACAGCATAACAAAGACTGTCAACTTTCTTGCTCTTAGTATGGGGCTGTCTCCATTCCCTCCATGCTTAGCCTCAACCAAACCTTCATTGTAGAGTCTGTCCCTACAATGGCCTGCTCCTAGCATCAATTCTAAGCTTCTTTTTTTTCTTATTTTCCGTTGTAAAGGATAGAAAACCAACCCAATCTATCTTAAGAAAAAAAAATGAAGACAATTTATTGAATTGTTTGACTGGAAAGTCCAAAAGTGAAAATTCAAAACAGCTGGATGAAAGATCTCAAACAACCTGGACCCCCTCTCATTTTCTCATTCTCTGCTCTCCAGCTCTCTCTTTCTCCTTCCATCTCTCAGATCTGCTTGCTTCTGTTTTGTTTGTTTCATTTTATTTATCTTGGCCTTATTCTTTCTTGCCATAGATGATGGGCTGTGTTCACATGACAGGAAACATGGCACTGGCATCCCAACCCTACATCCATACGGTTCACAATCCATACATGTAATTTAATTCAGGGGGCCATTTCTGGTTCTCTAACACAACTATGTGAGCTAGCTACATAGTAGAGAAGTATAAGTCATTAACACCTACACCAGAATACTCAAGGACCTCCCTGTTTCCTGCCATGACATTAAAATCAGGACAGCTCTAGCATCCCAAGGACCACCAGATTCAGTCCTAACCAGAACAAGCTTGGCAGGCTCAATGGTGATCGCTACTTTCAAGAAGTTAAAAGGATGTGGATTTTAGGACAATAAAAAAGAAAAAGAAAGTACTAAGATTTATTGAAATCAAAGAAAGAGTCACCCTTAAATAATTTGCCCAAGTTACAAGAAATTCTCAGAAATTCATAGAGAGGACCAAAATTAGCCTAGTTCAAGGGAACTCCTGACCAAGAACCAGGCAAGACATAAAGACTATCCCACAAGTATAACCATCGATATTGAGCTTGTCTAGATACAACTTCTCAGAAACACTGCCATTTGATATTTAATTTTTCCAAATCCTTCTCTTTCCAGCCTGTCTTTCTTTTAGTTATCCTTTAGCTACCCTTTGTTACTGATTTATTCTTTGACTGTGGTTTATGTGTATGTGGTCTGTAGATTACCAATTCTTGAATTCACTGAGACTTATTTTATAGTTTAGTATATGGGTAGTTTTTGTAAATGTTGCATGACATGTGGGGGTCTATGTATTTCATGAAATAAAACTTCTTAATTGCAAATAAAAGAGAGAAAGAAGTGAGTTATGAAGGCCATAATAACATATGGAAGAACATTAAATGCTTGCTGTGAAATGGAAGAAGCCAGTCTAAAAAAGCAGCTTCTTGTATGATTCCAACTATATGATATTCTGGAAAAGGCAACTCTATAGGACAGTGAAAAGATCTGTGGTTGCCAGCAGTTTGATTCCTCTGAATGCTACTGTGATTATGGATACATGACATTATTCATTTGTCAAAACCCACAGAATTGTACAACAAAAAGAGTGAACCCTAATTTAAACTATGGACTTTAGTTAATAATAAGATGTCAATATTGGCTTATCAAATGTATCAAATAAGCCATATGAATGCAAGATGTTAACAATAGGGGAAACTGAGGGGAGTATATGGGAACTCTAGGTACTTTTTGCTCACTCTTTTTGTAAACCTAAACCTGTTCTAAAAATAAAGTCTAGCCAGTTTGTTCAGTGAATAGAGCATTGGTCCACAAACTGAAGGGTCCCAGGTTTGAGTCTGGTCAAGGGCACATACCTCCTTTGCAGGCTCAATCCCCAGTCCTGGTCAGGGTACATGCAGGAGGCAATCAATTGATGTGTCTCTCTCGGAGTGATGTTTCTCTCCCTGTCTCTTCCCCTTCCTCCACTCTCTACAAATCAATGGAAAAGTATCCTCAGGAGAAGAAAACCAAAAAAATTAAATAAAGTCCAATAAAAAAAAAACAATAACAACCACACCATATAGTTGGCTGAAGCATCTTTTGGTGCCAGAAATAAAGAAGTGCTCAAAAACAATATGTGGATATATTAGAAGCACACAGGAGCCAATCTAAAAGAGTTCCCAGTAGCCAAAGCTGGATCAACTTGTATAAAAAATAAATAATGATGGCATTGGGATCTGATCCAAAGAATAAAATAAATATCCACAGTCCATCTGATATAAATAAACAAATAAACAAACGAAGAAGGGACAACTCTTCCTTATAGAAGAATTCCAATTGATAAATACAGAAGGCATGAGGAAAATAGAAAACCACCAGAACACCACACTAATAATTGCAAGATGGATGCTCAAATTCATGGAAATTTGAAGAGAAATAGGATATTTGCATGGTCTCAAAATATTGCCTACAAAGTTTATTCATTGCAATGGAAAAATAGTAACTGTATGATGGAGAAACCTGGCAGACACCTCCTTAACCAAGTGATCAAGGTTACCATCACAAGTAATAAAACATATTGAGTCATGTATCTACCTAGATGATGCATTGAGAAGGTTACATAGTATCGTCCCCCAAAATGTATAATCACATCTAATTATGAGAAAACACAAGGAAAACCCAAATAGAGGGCATTCTATAAAATATCTGATCAGACTCTTCACCTGTATCCAAGTCATGGAAGACAAGGAAAGGCTGAGGTGCTGTCACATTGGGAAGGACTAAACACCAGGAGAGCATGGCTGGCTCTTGAGCCAGACAAGGGCAGCAGTGGGAAAACTGATGGAATCTGAATGAAGTATACTTAATTGTTATGTATAATTTTCATAATTGTGTTGTGGTGTTATAAGACAATAGAGGAAACTGAGTGGAAGGCATATGGAAAGTCTCTGTACTATTTTTGTAACTCTTCTGTAAGTCTAAGCTTATTTCAAAATAAAAAGTTAAAAACTTTTTAATAGTTGGGGTTTTTCTATGCTGGCTTTTGTTACCAGTGTCTAAACTATTTATGGGGCTGGGAAAATTACTAACTAAAAGTTTTTCTTGCCCCCATAGACACAGTTATATAAATAATATAATCATCTTCATTAATGAGAGATCATTAATTGAGAATGAACCAAAAGAACAAAGGAAGGAAAACACCTTATAGAAAAAGAAAAGTGGGAAATAATATTAGCATATTCTGTTAAACAAAGTTAATATGTAATTGTAAGCATTTAAGTATTGTGTAAATGCCTTTTGCAAATGAGATTATAGATTTGCTTGCAAACAGAAAACATGCTAAATAAGTGGAAGGTTCTATTATTTAAAACAACCACCACCACCAGTGGATGGTATTGGCAGCAATCCTTGCAGAAATCTCAGGCTTCCAGGAAGATGCTATCTATAAAGAAACATGCACTGCACACAGCATCCCCACAGCTAAATGGGAGAGAGCAAAGGAGAACTAAACATTTCTCCCATGAATTGAAATTGATTGGTTTGCTGGACAGTAACATGGTGACTTTCAGGATGAATATTCAGGGGACAGAGTCCTCAAGCTTCGGATTGCTCCACAAAGTTTATCTGTGGGACCCCAGCAAATGTAAACAGGGATTTAGCCCAAGTAAGGGACCCTTCAGCTCCTGTACTTGTAACTATGAGCATGTCTGTGTTGCTCCTGTCCACTTACCTGCCCTCGTCTCTTTTATCCACAGAGCTGACCAAGCACAGGGACCTGGGGAGTGGTGGGGGGGAGGAGGAGGGGGTACTAAAGTCTGTGCGTTTATATTGGTTCTGCAGGGCACAGCAAAATCCGAAGTGGATTGTGACCTGCTGGTAATCTTTCCCAGCGAATCAAGCGATCATTGATTTAAAAATAGCTTTGAACATGTATCACACTTCTATTTCAGGCCCCGTTTTATTTGGAATGCAAATTCTGCTGGAAGCCAGAGCTACAGGAGCAGCAGCTGGAAATCTACTCAGACATTCTAGCCGATTCACACCAAGCCCAGTTGGCAAAATTAATGCTATTCCACAGTCTTAGAGAAGGAGAGATGGTTAATTATGCCCTACTGACCCGAGGTTTCTATTATGGACACACCCGGACCGTGAGGCTCATTTGAAAATCCCCAAATTCACTGTTTTCTAGAGCCCGAACCAAGTTTAAAAATTGATTTATGAGGACGAGACGGTAGTGCATACAAACTGTCTCGCCCACAGACACCACGACAGGCTCCAATGAAAATCTGTCCTAGTTTCAAAGGCTTTTTTATGCCTCAGGTGCTCACATTTTCATCAGTGTTTCCTTCCAGTTCTGCAAACACAGTGTTTGGACAGGTTTCTCGGTAAATAATAAATAAAGCACACAGGCCCATATCTCAGGGCTAATGATTCCAGGAGGCCCTCAACCTCTACAAGCTGTGATATTTTCATCTCTGACAGGAAGATGGGCTGGGACCTTGCCTGTTTCAAAGAGGAAGCCTTTCAAGGAATGTCTGTGCCCTGTGTGGAGACACAGCCATTTGCTCGGAGGAAACTTTCTCCAAATGATCACTGACTCTTATTCTGGCAGCAGGAGTGGTCCAGCAGAGACTGCACTGTCGGAGATGCATCTTTGAGAAGAGAATTAAAGCAGACCAGGGTGGCTATTCAAGTTTTACAGGACCTTAATGTTAGCCAACTGGCTACTTTCTATTGCACGTAGGCCTCAGATAACACAGGTTCCTTAACCTCCCTATGCCTCAACCCATCTTCCCAGTGTTCACATTGTGGAGAGCATCATCAGACCAGGCAGCAGTCCCCAGACAGAGATGCAGGGCAGACATCCATTGAAGAGTCAGGCGTCCCCAACAGCACTGGGATATCAGAAGCACTGGGAGTGCCTTTTGCATTTCTCTACCCTGAAACCAAATGCTAAGAGTACGAGTGGCCCTTCCCACTGGGAGTCCTGTAAGGAAATGACAGATGAGGGTCAGATCTGGGGGAAACAAGGTGGAGTCCAGATTTACTCAACACAAAAGTTAAGGGGGTAGGGTGGGGACTCGGTTCAGAAACCAAATGGAAGAAGCATGGTGCCCTGGGAGAGCAAGTGCTTTGGAAGCAAACAGATATGCATTTGAATCCCAGTTCCGTTGCAAGAGTTTCAGCAATTTCCTTGCCTTTTCTGGGCCTCTGTTTTCCACATAGGAAAATGGGGTTACCAGAGTGGCATTCTGTAAATGTTAACTATCCTGCTCCCTTAACCCAATGGTTCTTGCCTCTGGCTGCAGATTAGAATCCCTGGGGAACTTTTGAAACCCCTGAGTCTCCTGTGCCCCAGAGATCCTAAATGTAATTGATGTGGGACAAGATTCAGTAATTAGTATTTTCAAATGTTTTTAAGACCCTCCCAAGAGATTCTAAAATGTTTCTAAGATTCAGAAACACTCCCAAGTATATCAAAATGAATATCACCTTTGGATTTGAAATTTTCTATAATGGTTTAGGCCAGTGGTTGGCAAAACTCATTAGTCAACAAAGCCAAATATCAACAGTACAATGATTGAAATTTCTTTTGAGAGCCAAATTTTTTAAACTTAAACTTCTCCTAATGCCACTTCTTCAAAATAGACTTGCCCAGGCCACGGTATTTTGTGGAAGAGCCACATTCAAGGGGCCAAAGAGCCGCATGTGGCTCACAAGCCACAGTTTGCCAACCATGGGTTTAGGCAAATATTTTACTTATCTTAAGCTTAACTTTTTTATTATTTTAACAATTGGGAATAACCTAAATTTATAGAATTTGGATATGTTTGATATATATTTAATAAAACTCATTAAAAAGGAAACTGGCAATTAGTAGCTGCTCAATAAGTATTCATTGTTTTTCCTTTCTTGTCAATAGTCAGGAAACTAATATATATGTTCATATAGGGAACATATATGTGGCGAATATTATTAGAATAAATAAGAACAACGGATGTGAGATATTACCAGTCAGGCAGTTTTGAAATTAAGATAATTACTAACTACCTAGGCAAGACTGTCTTATCTATATTCTGCTGAACAAGCAGTTAAATCCTAGGATAGGGAAGGCAAATGTGACGTTCATTTTCCTCATTCTTCCCTGCTATGCTAATTGCAGACATCTCTAATCAATCATAGCACCCTTTCCAATTGAGCCCCAATGAGGCCTCAAAATCCTTTGCCATAGAGATCTCTTAGCAATTAATCAGAGCTGGAATATATGGAAATAAATTTGCCATCCTTATCTTAGGTGATGGGCTGCCTTAAGCCCGAAAATGAGACATGTTTCAGAGATGATTAAGTGGGTTCCCTGTTATGTAGGGTGTGTGTGGTCAGAGATAAAGGCAGATCCTCATAAGGCTCAACTTTATTCAATCGGATCTATACTAAGCTAAGAATCCATGCTTTCTGGAGAGTGCAGGGAATATAGTGAGGGAGGGAGTAAACACCAAGAGAAAAATGAAAGAGCCGGTGTCTGCATGGTGCTTAATGCACTCAGGTGTACCTACCTCCTACAATTTCCCCAAAATGGTATCAGATCATTTTCTAAAAGCCAGATTATTTCTCTGCCTTAAGAAACGTGAAGCCAACTATTGCAGTGTTCCTTCCCCAAGGTGTTAGGCAGAGGCTCCCCCATAAGCTCAAGTCTGTGGGTGAAAGCTTGACATTGATACCTGCAGGCTCCCAGAACTGAGAGCTTTTGAACTCGAGGCCAGAATGTTGGTGCGAATGGCTGGAGGCCTCACCTGCTGTGCCCACCGAGGACAGCCAGCACTTCTGAAAATGAAGCTTCTGCTAATACCTCTTAATATTGGTTAACCCCTTGGCTGTGTTCACTTGTTACCCAGCAGCATTAGCCGCTGCTGGACAATATCCTTCCGGTTTAGAGCTGGTTCCACAGCAGACAAAAGCAATAATTCAGATAGCCTATTCAAAAGACTTTTATTTGGGGCCTTATAAACTACATAATGATATGTCATTAAGCTCAAAATCAACATATCCCCAACTCAATTTCCTTTTATCCCAAAAATGCCTGCAGTTACGTTAAGGCCACCCCACAGTTGGGGAATGTAATGAAGGGAAAAGGGGAA
Organism: Antrozous pallidus; assembly: GCA_027563665.1. NCBI lineage: Eukaryota > Metazoa > Chordata > Mammalia > Chiroptera > Vespertilionidae > Antrozous > Antrozous pallidus. The sequence goes on from CM050523.1 coordinate 52,549,668, forward strand.
TAGAAAAAGACAGCTGTCTTAACAATTTCCTTCACAATATCGTACTTTGGCCCAGCTGGTATGGCTCAATTGGTTGAGCATCACCTTGTACACCAAGAGGTCACTGGTTCCATTTTCCAGTTAGAGCACATGCCCAGTTGGATTGCAGGTTCAATCCCCAGTAGGGAGCCTTGCAGGTGGCAGCCAATTGATGGATGTTTCTCTTTCATCATCAACGTTTCTCCCCCCCCCCCCACCCCCCACCTCTCTCACTAAAATCAATAAAAACAGATTTTAAAAAACCTTACTTTGAATCTTTACAAAAATATATGAATCTATAAAAGATATCACCTGGTCAGTGTGGCTCAGTGGTTGAGCATCTACCTATGAACCAGGAGGTCAGGGTTCGATTCCTAGTCTGGGCGCATGCCCAGGGTTGCAAACTCATTCCCCAATAGGGTGTGTGCAGGAGGTAGCCAATCAATGATTCTTATCATTGATGTTTCTATCTCTCTCTCCCCCTGCCTTCCTCTCAGAAATCAATACAAACATATTTTACAAAGTAAAAATAAAAGGTATTGGCGGGCCTCCTCTCAGGGTTTTTGGAAAGAGCCATACAAGCAAGAATTCATGAAGCTTAAGCTGTACGTTCACAATTTGTCCCTGCAGAGGAGCACACAGGATCCAAATGATATAGCAGAGAAACATCTTCAGAGATTGTTAGTAGAACTCCCTTGGTACACAGCAATGGGAAAACTGAGCCCCTCGGAGGTTGTGTGACAGCCCATAGTCACATGGTTAGTGACAGACAGGGGACTGGAATCGTGGCACTAACTCCAGTGCTCTTTAGATTGCTTCCAGCTTTGTGATTTTTCCCCTTAAGATCTCTAGACTCTGATAGCTCAGTTTCAGCTCAGTGTATATTGAAGGAGATAAAGTGTTTAGAAGAAGTGTCACTCCAGATTTCATTTAGGCAAAGTACCAAATAAATACCTTTTATCCCTGTGATCAGTCTTACAGCCTCTCACAGAGTACTTGTCAACAGAGATATTTTGCTGATGCATTAAATCTTACCAAACAAAGGGGGAATAAATCCCTTTCATAATCATAATGCATAACGCATATGTTGAGATATGGTTTGGTATCCAAATAGACATCCTCTATCCAAAAGAAGAAAGAAATTACCAAATGCTAATACTAATGCTAATGTTAGTCTATTACAAGTATCTCATGCTGTGGCTCTATTCTGATTTGTGCCTTGAGATAAAGATTTCATATCCCTCATTTGAATGACAGTAACCACAGACTGGGTTTTTATGGGCTGCAGTATGTTCCTATACTAACATTTCAATGCAGTCCCTTCCACCCGGGAAGATTTATTTCATCTGAACATTCACCCACACCACATAATTAAATCAACTTAATATCAGTTATCTAGGCCACATTCTATTGTCTTCATGCATACAAAAATCATTTCTTAAATGCCCAGCTGTGCCATTTCTATACTGTAATAGAGAAAATAGGAGAAGCATGTGACACTGAAGATGAGATACAACAGAGAATAATACAAGATATTTGCCCTCCTGGAGCTCCTAGACAAGGGGGAGAAGTAGGTACCTGGCCCAGTGGCTACAATGCAATATGGTAGAGTCTGAGAGCACAGAGGCAGGGAACAGTCATTCAGCCAGAGACCTGAGAACTCAAGAAGGCTTTGGAGAGCTGACACTTGAATTAATTCTCACAGGAAAACATTCCCTAGAGAGGAAAGAAGACGGACATTAGAAGCAGAAGGACCAATATGTGCCAAGGTTTGGAGATGTGAAGGAGAATGTTTAGGAGACCACTAACAGTTAATTTTGGCTACAACTTGTAGCACTGAGGAGCAGGGAGGGTGGTAGCAGGAGAAAAGCTGAAATGCAGAGTGTCGTATCAAGGAAGGATTTGGGTACCAAAGAGTTTGGACTTGCTCTGTAGGAAAGAGCAGCTTCAAAACAGCATAGTGACATCATCAGATCTGTGTTTAGGAAAGCCAAGTATAGGAGTCAAGGAGTTACAAGGACCTTTGTGTGTGGCAAAGGTCTGGGCAAGAAACAAGAACCCAAGCTATGAAAATCTCATTGACCATGACAACAACATCCACTGGCAAAGGATCTCAAGAGGTATCTTTTAATAGCCATCTCATTGTAAAAGTCTGTAATGAGAAACGTCAGAGCTGGATAACCAGACTAGAGCCCTCCCCCATCTTCTTTCATACAACAAGCAGTTACTCACAACATAAAGTTGGCAGATCATTCCTATTTGTGAACAAAACATGTCTCAGGATGACTTACATCTGATCCTTTCCTCCTACTCCAGCCTAATGACAGCACATGTTGCTTACTTTTTTTTTTTATTAACAACCAGTGAGGCTGAATCTAGATGGGCAAATAAGTCTGATTCATAGAGATGACAATGATGTAAGAGGCTGGGGTCCTAAGACTCAAAGGTCGTCCCTTCTAGGTCAAACAGGAAAACACAGAAATGTACCAGCCCAATGGGAACAAAAGTGTCAGCTTGTTAGTAGGCCAGTGAGCGTCCAATAAGTCCCCAAACAGAGTTCACCGGTAAAAGCTAGAATGGAGGGGAAAAGATTAAGTTTAAGGATAAATGTGGCTTCTCCTCCCATCACAAATCTATACCTTGAGGCCTGAGCGCTCAGACATGCCTATGATGAATGGGCACTCAGAGCCGACTATCAGCCCACTCATTCAGCCATCGGAATGGATGAGTCTGAAGTGGGCGCTAGGACAAAGGGAGAGTTACTTACCTCTGTCTCATGAGCAGCTCTGCTCAGGGGTTTTCTTGGGGGAGAGAGAAAGGAAGAGAGCTCTTAGCTCTTCGGTTCAGGTAGTGAAAGCCAAAGTGGAAGCCAGTCATCCTTGTCAGTCAAACGTGGCAGAGGAACAGTTGCTTATTCTGACCCATCAGACTGATCAGAAAGCCCCAGTAAGAGGATGAAGAGAAGCAGAAACATCCTCCCCGCATGGAGAGAGGGACAGACATGTTTGGTAGTAGGCAGAGATTGACAAGTAATGTACAGAATGCCCAGTTAAGAGTTGAGTCTCAGGTAAACAACAAATAATCTTGTAGTATACGTATGCCTAAAATATTATATGAGATATGCCCTTAAAATTATTCATTGTTTATCTGAAATCCAAATGAAACTGAGCATCCTATACTTTCATTTGATAAATTTGACATCCCTTGTGAAGAATCTTCTCCCATAGCATAGCATAGATAATCACATCCCCACATCTGACTTCTAGAATGGAGAACTTATAAATCACCCAGTCCGTCAGCATAAATTTATTCATGATGAAAATGAGAAGGCCCAGACAACTGCAATAACTGGTCCAAAGTCATGCTATGATTTGTTTGTTTTTTGTTAATACTCACCCTTAGATATTTTCCCATTGATTTTTAGAGAGAGCAGAAGAGAAGGAGAGAGGAAGGAAGGGAGGGAGGAAGGGAGAGAAACATGCATGTGAAAGAGACGCACCAATTGGTTGCCTCCTGAAAGTACTCTGACCAGCGCCATGGATGGAACCTGCAACCCAGGTATGTGCCTTTGAGCAGGAATTAAACCCAAGACGCTTCTGTCTGAGGGGCAATGCTCTAACCACTAAGCAGCTGGCCAGGGCCCATAGTCATGCTACTATTAATGGCAAACCAAGAAATAACGTATATTTGTATTTTCTATTGTGGTGTTCTTCCCTCTCTGCCTCCCTAAGCCCTTTCTACCGCTTGGCTCCCTAGCTCCTAAATTACATAAAAATTCCCTAAGGGCAAAGAGAATTATTTTTTAATACTTTCTCCCAGTGCCTAACACAATGCTTTATGAGCCCTGGCAGTGCAATCGATGTTGTGGAGTAGCAGGCCATGTGGCTGAATTACCTGGATAACTGCCACATCTTTACACTTCACCCACACCTTCTGTGTCCTATTTTCGTAAACCCGTTTTGGGGGCAGTTGCTAGAAGGTTGGCACTGCCTCTAGCCAAGTGTGAAAATTATCCTAGTCCTCCTGAGAGGCCATGAGGTATGAGTTTCTGAATAACAGAGCACCTTTGGGAAGCATCCTTTCTATTGGGGTAATGGGTTCGAGGAAAACACAGCTGAGACCTGGGAGCTTGTGCATGAAAGGAAGTCTTATTTTAATCAGGAATGTCAGCTTCCTCCATGGCAAACCTTTGACTAGAGCTGCCAGCAAAGAACCAGCTGGTCGTGTAGGCGTTATTTCACTCCTTTCCCTTGCCTCCCTCTTGTGGACAAGCAGGCAAGTAGTTAGTACAATGGACATGAGCAGGCGGAGAGTCCTTAAACCACCTCACAGATGGATGTCTCTGCCACACACAGCACTTGTCAGGCCAGCCCTTGACAAATTAGTAAAGGGAAGGGTGATCTTCGTTTCCCTCCATCACTTCTCACAACTCATACCATTTTGTCTTCTTATTCCCAGAACCTTGGTCATCCCTCTAGCCTCCTTTCACCCCAACCTTTTTCAGTCTCCATCTCCATGTTCCTGACCTACTTCTGCTATAAACCAACCAAGACTTAGGCTTTCTGGAGGCCTAGAGTTCCAGGCAAGCAATTCCTCACTCCTCCAGGGAGCAAGTTGCATCATTCCAATGAAAAGAGACCACATAGTCTTAAGCCAGATGCTGAGATGCTTCCTGATAATACTAATATTTATTTAGAGCTTAATAATGTGAACTCCTTTCACTAAGCATTTCATACCCATTATCTCGTTTATGCTCATAATCTTCATAGTAAACCCGATACTGTGCTTATGTCCTTGGGACAGATGAAGGAACTGAGGTTTGGAAACATTAAAGAATGCACTCAAGCTTTTACTCTAAGTTGCAGAACTGGGATTCAGACTCAGAACATTTGCCTCTGGACTCCAAAAAGCTCTGTTTCATAGGACTTTTCATAGTAATGGAAATATTCTGTGTCATCCAATATAGTGGGTACTAGCCTTAAATAGATACTGAGTATTTGAAATGTGACTACTGCAACTAAAGTTTTTATTTTATTTTAATAGCCACAGATGACTATTGGTTACTCCATCAGCACCACTTAGAACACAACCTCTGTGTTGCTCTAGTTCCTTACTTTTCCTTTCCCCACACACAGACTCACATGCACACCCTGGGTGGGTTAGGGATCCTTACTCCACGTAAAGTTAAAGTAGACCCTGACTACAAAATTGATAGTTGTCTATGTCCTCTTTGATGCAAGAAGGCAAGGGGAAGTGAATCAATAATATGAGAGACATGAGCTCTTATCCTCACTCTGCTATGACAAGTGACAATAAAATTTCTCTGAGCCTCAGTTTCTGTCTTTGTTCATGTACCTCATGACTTCAAAGATCACTTACAGCACTAAGGTTCCCCACCTTCCCTGGCCCTCAAGGTGGCACATTGAAAACAAGAGTCCCAGGTGATAAGCCTGACACCCACCATTATTATTTGGAGGAATAGTCAAGCAAAGATGCTTGATTGTGCACATCCAACACCCCATAATATATAGGGTTCTTTTTTTAGAACCCTAATCAGAGATTCCATTTTCATAATTAACATCTTTGGGAGTAATTGCAAATGACACATCTGTTCAGCATCACCCCTTCCTTGGCAATGTATGTGTTATAAACATGTTTCTTCAGCTTGGTAAACACTTGGCGCCGGTCCTTTGCTTCTTGCTTTAGTCAATTTCTACCTGGGGATGGTGATGACCCTGGGTGACCTATTTCTGCATGGTCCCATCCCTTCTGCCAGTGACACTCAAACCAGATTAGGACTTGCCTGGGACAACTACCCATTTTGACTGGCCACAGAGCATGAGTTCTTTCTCTTGGTTTCCTCCATCAAGGTTTTAGAGGATTCATGAAATGGTGTGAAATGCTGGGTAAATATACTTGTGCATGTATGTTCAAGAGAGAAGATTCATGGCTTCCATTAGAGTTTCAATGGATGTCTATAATTCCAAAACAAATAATTAAGAAACATTTTATCTGCTTCCATTTTTTAAATATATTTTATTGATGTTTTTTACAGAGAGGAAGGGAGAGTAATAGAAAGTCAGAAACATCCATGAAAGAGAAACATTGATCAGCTGCCTCTTACACCCCCCCCCCCCCCCCGGGGATGTGCCTGCAACCAATATACATGCCCTTGACTGGAATCAAACCCGGGACCTTTCAGTCCACAGGCTGATGCTCTATCCACTGAGCCAAACCAGTTTCGGCTACTTCCATTTATATAAAGGTGAGAATAGGTACATCTATGGAGATAGAAAGTAGATTAGTGGTTACTTAAGTCAGGGATGGATAGGGGGCACAAATCAGAGGTCAAGAGTGATAGCTAAAGGATACAAAGTTTCTTCGTGAGGTGGTGCAAATGTCCTGAAATTGGCTGGCTGTGATGGTTACCCATATCTGTGAATATACTAAAAAATAAACACTGAATTTCACATGGGTGAATTGTACGGTATACAAATTACATCTCAATAAGACTTTTTAAAATGGCAAAGAAAAAGGGGGTCGTAGACTGTGGGTGCCCACAGACAGTGAAGCTGGAAGCTCTTTCCTCTCAGAAAGCCTTGGGTGGTACCAAACACAGGTCTGTATTAGAAAAAAGGCCTGCTTTATGTGCGGCCTCCCAAGGGTATGGTCTAATGGTATCTGGAAGGCTCTCTAGGCCAATATCTCTCAAACTTCAACAAGCATACGAGTTACTCAGTGGTATTTTTAAAATTCAGATTCTGATTCAGTAATTAAAGGACAGGACAAGATTCTCCTGGTGGTCCAATGAATACAGTAAGAAGACAATACACCAATGGTTCTCAACCTTTCCAATGCCGCAACCCTTTAATACAGTTCCTCATCTTGTGGTGAACCCGAACCATAAAATTATTTTCGTTGCTACTTCACAACTGTAATTTTGCTTCACAACTGTTATGAATCCTAATGTAAATATCTGTGTTCTCCAATGGTCTTATGCTCTACCTGTGATTGAGAACCGCTGCTGTAGAGCCTAAGGCCATTAGAAAACACAGAGATTTATATTACGATTCATAACAGTAGCAAAATTACAGTTGTGAAGTAGCAACGAAAATAATTTTATGGTTGGGGGTCACCACAACATGAGGAACTGTATTCAAGGGTCGCAGCATTAGGAAGGTTGAGAATCATTGCACTAGACCAAAGCTATGTTCACATCCTCTCACCCCCCATGGATCTTCATGCCACCCAGCTATGTATAACAACTTAGTTTCCTGAGATATACAGCTCTGAATACATTTTCTTTCTGTCTAGAGCTTTTTTTCCCAGCTAAATTCTCTGCTCCCTTGCTCTAATGAACTAAGCTGAACAGCTTGGAAACCTCAAATGCACCCTTTATCCTTCTCCCTTAAAGTCTAAGCCAGAAACAGGCCAATCAGTTCATTAGTTTTATTTCCTCTCAGCCCCATACTGGCCCAGTTTAGTCCTTCAGCATGAGTTTGCATCCCATACAAGGCACACCCAGCTCAAATACAACTTAGACATACACAAAAAAGTTATTTCATCTATGTGTCCTAAATGTAAATTTTTTACTCATCCCACTAAATATTTTACTTCCCTGGTACTGGATGAGAAAAAGTATGCTGAATTTGAACCAAGAAAGTATTCCTTTAAGGAGAGAAGGTAGTCAATATAAAGCAGATTGCCTCAAAAAAAAAATAAGGACTTTTTCATCAGCCTTATTCAAGTAGCGCAATATCACACTGCTGTAGCAGGAATTGAGTGTTATAGTAGACTGAAAAATATGACCACAATATTTTGCAACAACTCCCATCAAGGGGTGGAGTCCACTTCTCCACCTTGAATCTAGGCTGGCCCTGTGACTTGTCTTCACCAGTAAAATGTGGCAAAAGTGTTGTATGAGTTCAAGAGCCCAGTTCCAAGAGACTTCGCAGCTTCTTCCCCCTTGAAATGCTGCCCGGAGAATACGATGTAAGGAACCCAGTCTAACCAACTAAGATGAGAGGCTGCATGAAATGAACAAGGCACCCCAGTTGAAGCCACTTTGGACCTCCTTACCCCACACCACACACACACACACACACACACACACACACACACACACACACGTGAAAATAGCAGATGATGAAGGCCTGAGGAGGAGTGATGGAGGGCTAGAAGATGTCAATGGGGATGGGGAGGGAATATGTAGTACTTTCAATAAATATTCGTTAAAAAATAAAAGTAAAACAGCAGAGGAACAACTCGGCCAACCCACAGAATTGGGAGAAATTTTTGTTTTATGTCACTACAATCTGAAGTGGTTTGTTACACAACAGTAGATAGCAGAGGTAGATAGGATAACAAACTAGGTAACATCTAAAAACTCTTCAAACATGATTCTGTATTACTAGTGCCTGGCCAGTGTGGCACAGGGGTTTAGCATCAACCTCCAAGGTCACAGTTTGATTCCCAGTCAGTGCACATGCCCAGGTTGTGGGCTCAATCTCCAGTAGGGAGTGTGCAAGAGTCAGCCTATCAATGATTCTCTCTCATCATTGATGTTTCTATCATTGATGTTTCTATCATTGATGTTTCTATCTCCCTCTCCCTTCCTCTCTGAAATCAATTAAAAAATATATTAAAAAGAAAAAGAAATGTTAGTAGGGGGTGGGTAGGGGGGGGAGTTGATTAAGCCTCTATCAAGCTTTTTCTTCTATACATCACAGCTCTGCGGTCCATTTACAATAAGTCTGGTTTCTGCATGTGCTTTTGTTGCTGGTTTGCCATGTGAGAAAAACAATGAAGGGCCTCTTTCACACTTTAGTAACTATTATAACAGGGTGTCTTGATTGAACTGTGGGGGAGGGGGGATTTAGCTATGTTTGCAGCTACTAGAGTTAGGTCACATCTCCCTACTGCCCGAATATTGTACCTGAGGCCTTTGGAGTTAGATTGGACAAAGTTGGGCAGTGCTGATATGAGGTACCTGGAGGGAGAGAAGGGAAAAAAGGATGACAGTGGGTGAGGATGGAGTTATGTTTTCCCCCCACCCTGACCTCAAGCCCATCACAAAGAACTGATTATGAATCTCAAAGAAGGAAGGAATTACACCAGAAGCTGAAGGAAGACCTTGGGGAAATCTAGGCATACACAGCTGCTTTGGAGCCCAGGGATAGAGCTGGCAACAGGGTTCCCTTTCTTACCCTGGCCAGCTCTGCCAGGCATACAAAGCACCTTGGGTTTCCTAAGAAGAAAAGACTGTGGATATGTTTCATGGAGTCCCCTTATCACTGAGGGCTCAGTCATCCAACATAGGGATAAGGACCCCTGACAAAGGAGGCCAAGAACATGAGCCAAACTGTTTCTGAGCATGTGTAACATGCCAACACCTTGAGGATGCTCTGAAATAACTAAAGGAGACCCAGGGGCAAGGTGTCAGCGGGTCAGCCTAAGCAGAAAGACATCTGTCTAAAGCATCGACGTGAATGTGTCCAAACATGTGCGCACAAACTGGCTACAGCATGAAATGTCTCTTCCAGTTTCTCTTTCTGGTAGCGGAGATCCCCTTGACCCATACCAGTTGTGCTGATAGTATCCAGCTGCTTTGTACATTCTTCATTTTTCAAGAGCTGGTTATCTCCAGGTGTTTTAGGTTATTTGAAAAATGAAGCTAATTTCCCAACTTGGATGTATATTTCAATTCAGTTTGAAGATAAAGCTATGGAATGAAAGTTTGGAGCTCAGAGGGAAAGTTAGACCTCTCATCCGGCTTACCTGCCTTTTGTCTGTGTATGGTAGAATAATCTAGAGATCCTGGTCCAGGCACTATTTCACCTCAAGTAGTCTAGAGATTGCACTATATTCTTATTTCATGAACGAGGTTACAGGAAATAAATACAATTTGCTGATTCAACAAGATTTTTTTTATAACATCGTATTGCTATTGGTCTTCTGCAATTTATCCCTTTTTAGTCTAACCATTCAGGGAATGCTATAGACTATTTTTAAACGCACAGTTTAATAATTTGGCAAAAGCTAGCAAAATTGAAGGAAAGTTTACCTGTAATTCAATAATTCTACTCTTAAGTGTAGACTCAGAAGGGAAAACCGCATACTGGGGCCTGAGAGAACTCAACAAGAATATGTATTGCAGCATCATTTGTAGCCTTGAAAAAATGCGTTTATCAATAGGGTAGAGTGAAATACATTTTCAGTTATTTATCCAAAGCAATATGTTGCAGCAGTTAAAATAATTGAATGAGACCTATAAGTATCAACATGGATAAATCACAACATAATGTCCAATGTAATAAAGTTTTAAACGGATACATGTAGAATATACTACAATAGTAAAAATTAAAGGCCCACCTCCCCCAAAAATATACCTACATATTCTTTTTGCATATATATCTACATAGCAAAAGTAATTGTAATGAACAAGAAAGATAAACCCTAATGCTATGATAGCAGTTCTCTCTGGACAGAAAGAGAAAGGAATAAACAATGGGGTAGAAATATGGAAATTTAGCTATACTGCAACATTTTATTTCTAAGCAAAGCAGGAAGGAGGCAAAGAAGGGCATCAGTGCTGATATGGCAAAATGACAACTCTTATATTTTGGTTGGTACATGAGTATCAATTATATTCCTTTTCACAATTTTACGTTTAAATAATTTTCTGGGTTTTTGTTTTGTTTTAGTTTAAAAATCATGGACAGCTCACCAGCAAAGGGACTACATTCCCTCTGCTGTGGTGCCTATGCTGTAGGAACTACCCGGGTTTATTAATGACAAAGAACAAGTAAGCACATGCTCAGGTTAAATGCTAATACTCATCCCTCCTCATCCCCACACAAGCTATTTTTCCTCGCTATTGCATATATGCTTCGGCTTTGGTTTCTGCTGGTCGACACTAGCCCCAGGAGACGAGATAAGAGAGAAAGGTGGGAAACATGAAACCAAACCCTTGTAAAACATGAAGAACCACTTACTCTGTTAGAACCCACTTTGGAATGCTCTGTGTTTCTGTCACCTCGGGCATTCTGATTCATTCGGAGCATCTCCTCCAGACACAAGTCATTTAGCCAGCTGACAGGAGGAACAATTACTGCTGGCTTAAAAGATTGGTTGCTTTCTCCTGCGTCTACTTGCCTGCAGGTCTGGCTCTCTGACAAATCAAGTCAGATCAATTTGTACCCTAAAGAGTAAATGGGAGGATGCAATTATTTTCTGGTTCAATAGGAAAGCATTTCATTTCAAAGGGCTGCTGTATAGCATTTCTTTTGAGATTCACTAAGAATGGGTCAGGCACCTAGAGAGTAAATGATGGGTTCTCAGGGGCACAGCTCAGCTTCGCTTCACAGTAATCTTTGAGACTAGAGGCAGGACGTGGGGGTGAACAGAAGGCATTGCATGAAGAGGGAAGGTTCTCCATATTCCATTGCCTGAGTCAGTACGGGCTGCTAAAACAAAATACTGTAGACTGGATGGCTCACCAACCACAGACCTCCATCTTCAGGGTCAGATCCAACTGCACTCCTGCACATTCTCTATTCCCTCACCCCACAGGCATTACAGTTGACACGTAGGAGTTGGAATGATGTAGCACAAACACATAAGCTTTGGGGGCAGGCTGCTTGGGTTCATTTCTTAGCTCTGTGGTTTATTAGTTGTACGACCGTAACAAACTACTTAACCTTCCATTTCCTCACCTGTAACACAACAACAGTACTAGCACCTTTCTCATGGGGTTGTTGTAAAAGGACATGATGCATATAAACTCTTAACACAGTGTCTGGTATAGATCAAGCACTCTACAGATGTTCATTATGATTATGGTTGTTATCGTCTACTGCCTTGGCTATGTGATGCTAATCGGTTTGCTATGAAGGACTTGGAGATTGTTAATCAAAATTTCAGGGGGAATGTGTCTGTTACATGAGCACCAGATATAACTATTTCAGAGGATCTCTGTCCCTAAAGGTGAGACAGTCTTCCTCTGAGTCATTCCCATTTATCATAGAATTGTCATCCTTCCCTATATTGATCTCCATGGCAATCAGACATTTACTCTTGCTCCTCATCACTACATGCTTCAGGAGATAAATTTAATCTTGAGCACAATGGTGTGGCAATAGACAAGAAGACAGAAGACAAGAGTTGTGTTTCTTTCTCTGGAAATAACCAGTTGTGTGTGAACAATTTGTTTATCATTTCTGCCTTGTGGTTTTCTCATCTGAAAAGTGAGGACCATTTTTCATGCTCTCTTCACATCCCTGGGTTATGAAACACTGAAAACTGAATGTTGACTTATAAAGAGTAAGGAGAAAAAGAAATGCAAGAGATCACTGTTGGTTAATTATCTTTATTCTGACGCTGAAGTTCCTGAATGCATGAAGCCAGCAACGTCAAACATGATAACTCCCAGAACGCAGGAAGTATGTCTACATAATACTGCTTTAAAAGGCCTCAGATTATAAAACCCATCCTATCTAATAAAAGAGTAATATGCAAATTTGATCATACCTTTGCCACACCCACCAGCCATGTCCAGTCAATCAGGAGCAAATTGTGGAAATAAACCACAACCAAGATGGCTGCCGCCACTGAGAGCAGGAGGAAGGCTTGGGTTTCCCCAGCAACAGAGGAAGCCAAACTTTCTGCCTCCCTAAGCCTCCACTCAATGTTACAAAGTTTCAATTATAAAAGATACAGAAATGGCCACAGTCACTGAGCTGAAGAGAACAGAGGCCTGGGTTTCCCTGGCAACAGAGGAAGCCAAGCTTTCAGTCTGCAGTTGCTGGCCTAGGCCTCCACTCTAGGCTACAATGTTTCAAACAGAAATGGCTGCTGCCATGGAGCGAGTAGAAGGCTTGGCTCCGCTCCAGGCTACAAAGTTTCAATTGTAGACATAGATTAATCCCAGATCCCAGCATGGTTGGCCTGCAAACCTCCACAGGCCCCTCGCCCAGGCCACCCTGCGCCCCAAGGAAACCCCCACCCTGATCTAGGACACTCTTCAGGGCAAACCAGCTGGCCCCCACCCATGCACCAGGCCTCTATCCTATCTAATAAAAGAGTAATTTGCAGATTGACCATCACTCCAACACACAAGAGGGCTGCTCCCATGCGGTAAAAGATCCTGCCTCCATGTGGACACAAGATGGCCACCCCAAGATGGCCAGCAGGGGAGGGCCATTGGAGGTTCCAGGCCCTGCAAGGGAGAGCAGTTGTGGGCGATCAGTAGGGGAGGGCAGTTGGGAGGGACCAGGCCTACAAGGGAGGGCAGTTGGGGGCAATAAAGCCTGCAGGAGAGGGCAGTTAGGGGTGACCAGGCCAGCAGAGGAGGGAAGTTGGGGGCAAATAGGCTGGCAGGGGAGCAGTTAAACATCAATTAGGTTGGCAGGGTAGTGGTTAGTGGGTGATCAGGCTGGCAGGCAGGAGTGGTTAGGGGCAATCAGGGAGGCAGGCAGGTGAGCAGTTTGAGCCAACAGTCCTGTATTGTGAGAAGGATGTCCGATTGCCTGTTTAGGCCTGATCCTACCAGGACCGGGCCTAGACGGGCAGTCAGACATACATCGAGGAGTCCCAGATTGGAGAGGGTGCAGACTGGGCTAAGGGACATCCGCCCCTCCTGTGCATGAACTTTGTGCACCAGGCCTCTAGTATTGTAATAAAAGGGACGTCAGAAGTATTGTTGGTAATGATGTATCCCTGAGTAAAGTTTAAAATGTTTCAATATAAACTATAATTTCTATCTGTAAACTACTCATTACTGCCACACATTTTATAAACTTAGCAAATTAAAAGCCTTCTCTCCTAAAATTAGAAACTGACCGTGCACAGTTTCTGGTTGGTTTCTTTATAGCATTTTAATCTGATTTTAAGTATTTATTTCCACAAAAGAATGCAAAGGAGTGAATAAATTTTCAGTATTTTTCTTTTTATTTTAAAAATATCTTGTAGCCCTGGCTGGAAATGCTCAGTGGTTAGTGTCGGCCCGCAATCCTAAGGGTTTCAGGTTCACTTCCAGTCAAGGACATGTAGCTGGGTTACAGTTTTCCTGTCCAGTCTGGATGACTGTGGGAAGCAACCAATTGATGTGACTCTATCACATAAATGTTTCTTTTTCTCCTCTCTTCTGCTTCCCGACTCCCATCACATCCTATTTCTCTAAAATCCTATCTAATAAAAGAGAAACATGCAAATTGACACTTCCTCTGCTACACCCACAAGCCAATCAGGATCAAGTATGCAAATTAACACACCCAAGATGATGGTCAATGTGCATATCCAGGCACAGAGCAAAGACTAAAGACAGCGTAGAAGGAAGCCAAGTGCTACAGAAGGAAGAGAAGCTGTGGAGAAGCAAGTGGGGAGGCAGCAAAGGGAAGGAAGCAGGTGGGGCAATGGAAAAGGCTGCAGGAAGCCTTATTCTTGCAGGAATCTTCCTGTAATTGGCCTCTAAAATATATATGCCCTCCAGTAAGAATTAACCAAATAATAATAATAATACACTTATAAAGTATTAACCAATTGTGTTTTCTAGAGATATTTTGAAAGTCTCTAGATAATTTGAAAGTCTCATTAAAACTTCGTTTGCAACAGGAAATGGCTCCCACTTATGAACATTTTTGTGTTTCTGTTAAGACTGAGTTAATACCTACTATCACTGTTATCTGCTGTGCTGTCACATCAGAAATGATGCTCACAAAGTAAATAGTAAATAGTTTATTTGCAACAAACATTTCCTGCTGCTAAAGACTTATGAGCACTCTGATTCATATCCTTGAGCAATTTGGAGATGATTAACCATCATTCCTGCTTAGAGGATACAAATATAGGCAACCAGGGAAAATGCATTTGTTGATATTAATGGGATTTATTTCCAACTTTTGAAGAGTGTGCAGCCTCCCTAGTTATGGTGAGAACTCTCAGGCCTTCCCCCCTCCCCCAAGGAAATTGCTATCCTCATCTTCATTGTTTTGTTCAGACTGTTTCCTAAGCCTAGATGCCACCACTCCTCCACTATTTCCACATCTGTCTAAATCCTTTCAATATGCTACCTACTCTGGGTTGTCTCCTTCCCATACCAACACAATTCCTATCTTCTAAGCTCTCATAACCATGTACCAGTATCTCTACATAATGTTTATTCTCCTTTACTTTCAAATTCTTCATCTCACATAGAATGTTGTTTGTTAAAGGACTATGACCCATATCGTTCAGATCTCTTGCCTTCTCCCTCTCTCTCATTTATATCTCTCAATAAAAATGCATATATAGCACCCACATGACGCTTTTCACATAGTAAACACACAATAAATATCAATTTACAGATCATAAGAGCCATAATGTACTCATTCAATAAGCATCTATTAAGGACTTCTTATGTGACAGGGCTGTGCCAGACTCTGAATTGGAATGGGGATAACAAGATAAATAAGACACAGTTCAGCCATACAAAAGGTCAACAGATATAAAATATACTCAACTGCAGTAGCTATTAGGGAAATGCAAATCAAAACTACAATGAGATACTACTTCACATCTGTTAGAATGACTATTATCAACAAGACAAGCAATAACAAGTGTTGAAGAGGTTGTGGAGAAAAAGGAACCCTCATTTACTGCTGGAAGGAATGTAAACTGGCACAGCTACTATGGAAAACAGTATGGAGACTTCCAAAAAAATTAAGAATAGAGTTACCATATGACCCAGTAACCCCTCTTCTGGATATCTATCTGAGAAACCTGAAAACATTTATTTGCAAAGATATATGCACTCCATGTTCATTGCAGCATTATTTACAATAGCCAAGATATGGAAGCAACCTAAGTGGCCATCAGTGGATGAGTGGATAAAGAAGATTTGGTACATATATACAATGGAATACTCCCCAGCCATAAGAAAAGATGAAATACTGCCATTGTCAACAACATGGATATATCTTGAGGATATCATGCTAAACAAAATAAGTCAGACAGAAAAAGTTAAGAACCATATGATTTCACTTATATGATGGATATAAAACTGAAATCAACAAATGAACAAACAAGAAAAACAAACAAAAACTGATAGACACAGACAAAAGTATGATGTTTATCAGAGGGAATGGGTTGGGTGGGTAGTAAAGGGTCAAGGGGGTCAAATATATGGACAGAAGAAGAATTGAACTTAGGGTTGTGGGTACACAATGCAATATACAGATCCTAGAATTGTACACTTGAAACCGATATAATTTTATTAAACAACATCACTCCAATAAATTTAAATTTAAAAAAGACCCTAAGATGTACAAATAAAATCATAAGAAAGTAAAAGTTAGCCTAGATGAAGACAGGCATAAGATTACTACTCATTGTGATAAATGCCCTGATAAAAAATATTCAAAATAATACAAAAGCACACAAGAGGGAGGGAGTCCAGACATGCTTCCAAATGAAGCAAGCTTTGAGCTTCAACTTAAAGATGAGAGGGTTGTGGTGGGTGTGGAAGGCATTAAAAGGAAAAAGAATCAGTTATGAGAGAAAAAAACATAGAGGTGTGAAAAAAATAATGGGGGGGGCTGGTGTGGTGTACGAGATTGGAGCATCTGGCATGAAGTGGTGAGTGTAGGGCAATGGGCTAGAGAGAGAAGAAGCCAGACTGTGAAATATTTCCAATGCCAGGTAAGGAACTTGAACTTGACCCAGCAGGCAGGAGACCTGTCTCAGGTTCTGCAGCAGGAGAGAAAGTGGATCAGAACTGGGTTTTAGAATGATCATGCTGGCGGCTCAAATGACCAGAGCTTTTGGCCCTTGCTGCCATTTCCTGCCCTTGGCTCTGGTATTTCACTGCTCTCTGGAAAATTTAGAGCAAAGGATGGTGAGTGCCCAGGAACTGTTAATTCCCTTTAACGCTTCAGTACAGACCAGTCACCATCTCAGAATATAAATTTACTTTTGCATACTTTCACATAGGCAAGCACAGTAAAATAAAGGTTGTTAATTAGTGTTGGCCTTAAAGATTAACAGCATTTAATTTCTCTCCCGTTCTCAGAAATAGCATTGCCTTTACAAGGAATCAGAGAGGCAGGGAATGGAGCAAGTGAAATGTAGGAATAAAGCAATCAGAGTGTGGTAGTTTAATTAAGTGAAACTTTGCCAGCGGTTGTGAATGTGGCCCACAGCCTTATTTGGTTTGTATTTCAAATCATCCTGTGTAAAGAAGGAGAAGAAATGTGCCTAGTAAGAATCTTCCTGTACTCCTTCACTCTCACACTTTTAGGCAAACTACATTTACATGGAATCATTTTTCAGATCAACAGTAAGAGGCAAAGGGAGAGTTGGCAGTGACCCTCTGATCCGTGCTACCAGTGCCTAAAATGCTTCATGGGTCCTGCAGAGAGTGGGAATATCCTAAAGCTTCCAAAAATGGGAGGGGGGAAACAGGAGGGTGGGGGTGAAGAATGCTCTAATTGTCCATTGGTTCTGCCATCCTTAGGCTTGTATTAAAGAGAAGGGAGGGGGTGAAATATGAGCTAAGAATGCTAACTTCCCAAACACCATGCTCTGTTTTCCACAACGATAACCTTCAGCAGCCCAGAATGCAAAGATCTCGTTCCAAATACCCAGTTTCCTTTTTCCAGTCCTTTGAAGGGAAACAATTAGGCTGTTCATTTGAACTGGTGACTTATCTCTTGCCAGTTCAAGTTTGGACTTGGAAGTCAGACCTCCCAGGTTCTGATCTTTGATCCACAACTTTCCGTATGATTTGGGACAAATTGCTCACTCTCCCCCTCGAAGATGAGGTCTTAAGTCCCTCATCTGTAAATGGAGATAAAGAAAGCCTCTGCCTCAAAAGCTGTGAAGAAGAAAAATAATGGATGTGTTTGGCACAGA
The DNA here is from genome assembly GCA_027563665.1 of Antrozous pallidus. NCBI lineage: Eukaryota > Metazoa > Chordata > Mammalia > Chiroptera > Vespertilionidae > Antrozous > Antrozous pallidus. Next base: position 52,567,572 of record CM050523.1, read on the forward strand.
ATAAGGACCTGGTAAATGTTAGTTTAGGACCTGGTAAATGTTAGTTTAGCATCATCAGAAAGTGTTAGTAAAAACTGGCTACTTACTACCTCTTATCTAGGAACCCTAGTTAAAATAGAGTTACAGAATCTGAGTTGTAAAAGAGTAAAAAAAAAAAACAAACACCAAATCCAACTGATTTACTCTTCAGAGAAGAAAACTAAAGGTCAGCGATCTGCCATGGAGCCCTTTGCTTCTACAGCTGGCAAACTGGGACCAGATCCATGGATTCTTGATTCTAGCTCAGTGTCCTTTCCACTGATATGCTTTGCTCTGTGAGAAAGAAAAAAAAAATCTGAAACCACAGAAAGTCCCTGATCCCTTAGAGAAGCTGGTGGTCGATTAGATACCCAGCTCCTAGACAGAGTTCAGTTTAGGGTTAGGGCCACTAGCTATCTGAGTCTTCTCAGAACTGAGGGGGTTCTTGGGGGGCAGCACTTTTTGTTCTAAAAGCTGAACACTCCCAGTAAACTGGGCAGTTGTCCTTTCTCAATACACATGTACTGAGCAGGTAAATGCAAGTCTCCTGAGCACCAAGCAAGTTCTCTGTATAAAAGTGGTTGGCTCCTGCTGAGAAGGAGAGACACAGAGAAAGAAAGGGGGGCAGGGGGGCAGGCCCCTTTTGTAAACAGTGAGAAGTCTGATTTGCCAGAGAACAATATCTTCTTGGTTAAAAGGAAAGTCTTTCAAAATGGATCCTAAGTGAGAAAAGAAAAACTGAAAAGTAAAGATGAACCGCGAAAAGGAATCTAAAAGAGAAAAGCAAAAGGTGAGCCAATAAAACACAGCCACAGCCAGGTGTAGGCTGGCCCTGGTTCGTTTTCCCTGGAGGCCCTGCCTTCGCTGAGGGCCGGGAATGAGGCTGAGGCTCTCCCTTGCCTGTAGAGAGAAACACCTGCACTGTTTCGGGGCAGAGAGGCTCGCCATATCTGCCCCTCCACCAGCTCCATGGGATGGGAGAAAGGGAAGCTTCAAACCTAGAGAACTAACACTGTATGGAGAGAGAAATGGAAAGACCGAGGAAAAAATATAGCTAGCCAACCGTTTTTAGAATGATGAAAGGATTCTTACACTGTGAGTCACAGCCAGCCTAAAAAGACAGGAAGTACAAAGCAATATTTTAGGGCGTAAGAATTTGCTGTGCATAAACAGGCATCACTGTCCCTTCAAAGCAAAAGGGTATTTCCCTGAAATCTAGTGCTGTGTTAAACTAGTAAAATAAGTGTCTATAATTTATGTAAAATTTCATATTAGCAATAATGGTCTTTGCTCAGTTGGTGGATTAAACCCTGAAACATGTGAAAGACATTTATTCTCTTTTTAATAATAGTAGTTTTCTGTAGAAACTCTGCCTGATGGTGAGAGGAAATTACCATGCCCACTGGTCATTTTAATTTCTTTTTGGAAAATTTCTGGTAATGTCGGGCAAACTCCAGCAGCTCTTTAGACCTGAGGCTTCTCCTGGTCTTGTGAGTTAAAGAGCTCGTTCCTGTACTTTCATTCAGTTCTATGCAAATGTAATAATGGAAATATTTCACCTACACGCTCAACACAGCACTGGGGCTCTGACTAGCCTCAGACTGTTTTTAGAACTTGTCATCAGTAACTAACCCAGAGCAAGATTAATGGGATGGGTTCCTGGAACTTCTAGAAGCTGGGTTTAGGAGCCCAGCAGACAAAATTAACCAGACCAACTGTCCAAACACCAGGCATGTATAAAGGGGCAGAGAGGTTGTTGTCAACCTGGTCCTCACCCAATAGCTTTACTTGTTTCTGTTGCCAATTCATGCACAAATTAATATTGCAGCTGGGATCTCCTTTCTCAACAGGGCTATGGATATGGATACCTTTAGCATAAAGCAAACCAGCTAGAAATACACTTGTTGTTCATTTCCACCCCATCAATAGTCAACTTTTTCTGATCTGCCACTATGCTGAGCAGGGCTAAGTATAGGGAAAAAATTTAATAGTTGATGGAATTAGCCTGAGGGATTCCTCCCATTTATCTTTGAGTGCTCCACCATGCTTTTGGCTGTGCCAATTAACTCCTGCTGCCCTATGCTCACCAGGACACCACAACCTAGGCACTTGGCTAGGATGGCCACTTCCATGGCATTACATGCTAGACCTTTCCAAAAGCCTGTTCCCTCTTTGGAGTTACTTCTCTCTGCCCATCCCCGCCTTTTGAGGACCTTTATGGCCAATAAACTAATGAATCTTAGTTAATGTATATGCTAGGAAGGGAAGCTGGTACATTTGTACTTTATGGCCTTCACTTTGTAAAGCAATAGGAGATATAGAATAGGGAAAGCAATAGCTCATCCACTGTACTTACAATTCCTGCCTCGGTAGAAGCTAGCCTGTGAGCAAACCCATGTGCACATGAATATTTTTGATAAAGAAGAAAAGGAAATAAAAAATGACTGAAGTCCAAGAGCACCCCAGACATTTGATGCTCAGTTTGTGTGTATGTGTGTGTGTGTGTGTGTGTGTGTTTTAATGTATTTTATTGATTTTTTACAGAGAGGAAGGGAGAGGTATAGAAAGTCAGAAACATAGATCAGCTGCCTCTTGCACACCCCCTACTGGGGATGTGCCACAACCAAGGTACATGCCCTTGATCAGAATAGAGCCTGGGACCTTTCAGTCCACAGGCCAATGCTCTATCCACTGAGCCAAACCAGTTTAGGCTGATGTACTCAGTTTTCACAAAACTTTGAGAGATAATCGATGTCATGCTTTCTGGTTGCCTCACACCTTTTGTGAATTTGCCATGATTGGGAAGTTCCCTGTCTGATGAGTTCTGCCTCCCTTAAGTAAAGTCAGAAAATGTGCTTCCCCAGAGATGTACTCAGGCAACAGGTTAGTCAGACATGATGAACTGGCAGAAGGAGGTGATGCCTGGGACCCATTTGCTGACAAGGGTGGTTACAGAGGCATCCGTTTTTCTGGGTACCAGTTGTTGTAAGATCAGTTCCTGGCTCAGAGTATCAGTGCTGGCAGAGTTGCAGTGGAATGTGAGCTCCTGGCAGCCAGTCCATGTTCTGGGGGAAAGCAGGACCAACAGATGCCTTACTGGGTCACTTCTGCAGCATAATTTCGGGCCTTGACTTCAGAAGCTCAACCTCAAACCTGCTTCTCTGGCCCTCCCGCTGCTTTGCAAGCTACCCCATATCATTTCTGCTTGATCAGCTAAAATCAGCTGCTGTTGCTTATAATTAAGAGCCCTGGATGTACAGGGATACATATTTCTAACTATCGCTTTTTACTGAATGGAAACCAAAGCTGAAACATAAGAAATGAAAATGAAAAAAGAAAAGTCAAGTAACGTGCCCAAGGACATGCAGCTTATAAGTGGCAGAGGCATCATTTGAACCCAGCAGTAGGGCGGGGAATGGTCCTACCATTTCCATTGACTCTAGGTACATCTGAGTTGGGACATCTTTTTCTCTCTGCTTATGCTCACTTTTCTGACTTAACTGTGTGCCAATAAACAGATGGCTGATGCTAAAGATAAACCAGCACCACTTATTTCCATTGCTACCTTCAAATATTACTGTTCACAGTTTGTGAGGGGTGTGACCACTTTCTGTGGATTGCTGAGGGGGTGGCCAAATGTTGGGGTTTTGTTTACCATTGCTTTTGATGAGTCACAAAGAGTTATGCATTATTCATGAACTTTAGATTTGAAGAACGTTCCCCTGTGCAATTTCTGCTCATTGGATCCATCAATCCAAGATTGAAATAAATACCAGCAGATAATGAAGCACAACCTGTGCTTTCAAACTGTGAACTAATGCCCAGAGCACCAAAAAGAGAGGTAGGAAGAGTGGGTTTTAATTCAGCATCCTGCCATGTATATAAAAAAAAATGAAAACAGGGCATATTGATAGAGAACTAACAAATTGGAATTAATCTACTAGGCACCTGCACATTTCCATATCCCTTAAGATGAAAGAAAAAAGTATCAAGCAAGTGCTAAGAGAGCAGTTCCAACCAAAATGTGAAGGAGCAAAAATCTGTCTTAAAGCTCCCAAACTTATTCTTTTATTCCCAATTGGTGCTCTCAACCCCTCCACCCTTCAATACCTAAATTAAATTCTCTTTACAAACTTCATTAAAAAATCTACTCATTCTCCTGCAAACCAAGACACAAATGAATGATAGCAACTTAAAGAACTACTCCTTTCATAGGCATTTGCACTTTTGACTCCATCAAAATCTTAAGTAAAGGAATTACATTCTGTAGTAGACATCAGTTGTTCATAGTTGCCCCAAATATTTTTTGTATCTCATAACAAATATATATATATATATATATATATATATATATATATATATATATATATTAAAAGTAGGCAACATACTGTGGTGGTTAGTTTTGTGTTAATTTACCTGGGTGATGGGATGCCCAGATATTTTTGATTAAATATTATTTTGGAGTAAGAATCTGTGAGGGTGCTCTGGATGAGATTGATTAGCATTTGAATTCATAGAACGAGTAAAGTATACTGCCCACCCCTAAGTGGGTGAGGTTCATTCAATCCCTTAAAGGCCTAATTAGAATAAAAGGCTGGATTAGAAAGAATTTTTCTCTTTGCCTGACTGTCTTGAACTGGGACTTTGGTCTTCTCCTGCCTTCAGACTTGGACTTGGATTAAAACTATACCATTGGTCCTCCTGGATTTCCAGATTGCTGAGTATAGATTTTTGAGACCTCTTGGCCATCCAAAATTACATGAAACAATTTCTTATAATAAAGAGAAAGAGAAGAAGAAGAAGAAGAAGAAGAAGAAGAAGAAGAAGAAGAAGAAGAAGAAGAAGAAGAAGAAGAAGAAGAAGAAGAAGAAGAGGGAGAAGGAGAAGGAGGAGGAGGAGGAGGAGGAGGAGGAGGAGGAGGAGGAGGAGGAGGAGGAGGAGGAGGAGGAGAAAGAAGGAGGAGGAGGAAGAAAGAGGGAAGGGAAGGGAAGGGAAGGGAAGGGAAGGGAAGGGAAGGGAAGGGAAGGGAAAGGGAAGATATCTTATTGGTTTGTTCCTCTGGAGAACCTAAACTAAGACACATATAAAGTACCAGAAAGTAATGCACAATTGTGGATCTCCCATCCAACCCCAAAAGTAAATTGCTATTGCTCTCATCTCTTCTGTTATCCAACCTTTTTACCAGATCTCCAAAAAAATTTTGAACACCCCTAGCATCTGCCTCCCATCCACCCCAGCCTTCCCCCTGTAGCTTGACAGCCTGTTCAATGCCTCCCTGCCTCTATATCAATCACTCTCCCCTGTTTCTTTTCTTCAAAAATATCTTGCCTCTGCATACTAGAAATAAATGTATAAGAACAAAAAATGTTTGAGTCTCAGTTTCAATGTCCAACTGTTCTGAGATCAACTGAAGGACTTATATGCATGCATATGAGCATAACCAATGAATGAAAGACACTGGGGCAGGGAGAGGGGCAGGTGGGAACATGTGCTGGGCAGTAAGGGAGGCTGGGGGGAGGATAATAGGGGGGAAAGGAAAACATATGTACTACTATTAAATATAAGTTATACTGCAAAAAAATAATAAAAAATTTAAAAAAACATTTTGAACACCTTCTTAACATCTTGATAGTTTCCTATTCTGTAGATCTGCCTTCTTGAACAAATAAATAATTATATTTTTTAGACCTCCTGTGCTAGGGTGATTGTGATTCCACCAATCAGTACCCATTTTAGACTGATTCAGATGTATGTATATGAGGTACTCATACAATATTTCTAGCATGAACTGGAACTAGTAGTGTGGTGGCTTCCTGATCATAACAGATTCTGTAGCTGTCTTACAAAGTCATTTTGGAAAGTGGAAGTGCACAGTGGGGTTATTCTCAGAAGCTCACCTTGAGTCTATTTCATCAGCCTTTGTATTAATTCTTTAAGCTCTTTATCCTTTAACTAGAGGCCTAGTGCACAACATTCGTGCACTCGGAAAGGGGGGGGGGGGTTCCCTCAGCCTGGCCTGAGCTCTTTCACAATCTGGGAGCCTTGAGGGAGGGGGAGGATGGATGTCCAACTGACGGCCTAGCGCTGCCTTGGAGGCGGGCCGCTGCACTCGCCAGACCAGCTTGTGGCTGAGAGGCACTCCCCTGTGGGAGAGCACTGACCCCAGGGGGCAACTCCTGCAATGAGCATCTTCCCCGGGGTGGTCAGTGTGCGTCATAGTGACTGGTTGTTCTGCTGTTCAGTCAATTTGCATATTACACTTCTATTATATAGGATAAGTTCCTTACTGCTAAAAGTAACCAGAGTAAATTCATTGACTGCAACTAAGGAATTATGATCAATATAACAACTAGACCATAAGTGATGGTAAACAACAGACTTCAAGGACATGACATGGAACCTCGTCTTCTAAGGATTGGCAATCTGACCAGGTTTCGGCTTGAAGTGAGTGAGTAGCTAGTATCATTAAATGAGGAGACACTAGTAAGCCCTGGTATGTAAGGTGGCAAAACTGTAACTTAAATTATCTTTTGTCATTTGGAATAAAACATCTACGGAAGCCAAAGTTTTGACTTTCCTCTTATTTTTATTTATTTCTTAATTTCTTTATTGATTAAGGTGCTACATATGAGTCCTTATTCTCCTATTACCCTCCCATACACCCTCCCTCTCATGCCCTCACCCCCCTGTCTGTGTCTGCTTCCCCACAGACACATTAAGTGAGGCTGAAGAATACAAGAAGTGTGGGTTGAGGAAAAAACAGCCCTGGCTGGTGTGGCTCTGTTGGTTAAGCATTGTCCCATGCACTGAGAGGGCTCAGGTTTGATTCCCAGCCAGGGCACGTTCCCCCAAGTTTAATTCCTGATCAGGGCACATGCCTGGGTTGTGGGCCTGATCCCCAGTAAGGGGGCATGAAGGAGGAAACAGATCAATGTTTCCCTTTCCCTCTCCCTTCTTCTCTAAAATCAATAAAAACAGGTTGTTTTTTTTTAAATAAAAGGGGAAAAAAATAAACAGACTAGAGAATTTAAATTCCTAGACCTAGGTATTGTTAGAGAAACAGGGAGTTCATAGGAGACACAATGTTTTAAATAATTAAAAAATATATTTTATAGTCACAGGGTTGACATGGACAGAAAGCAAATGAAGAGTCAGAGCTGGGCAGTTACTGAATTTCAAAGTAGGTTGAATTCATATTCTAAGTAGATATCTTCTATCCAAGTCAGAGTATTGTTTGGGAAAGAGGGAAGGGGTGGCAGAGGCTGGGGGGAGGTGGGCAAAGGCTGGGAAATGGGGACTTCTGTAATAATGTTAACAATAAAATAAAGTTAAAAAAAGAAAATCATAAAGAAGAGAGTAAAATAAATCAAATATATAAAATTTAAAAACTTTTAAGGTTATTAAATTAACTTACTTGTAACAGTTCACATGCTGTTGTCCAATGCGTCACTTTGGTAAATCAATCAAATATTCTAAGTTTTTTTTTCTTCAGATCTATCAAGGTGGTGGTTAGGTTGAATTTACCAGTTGTTCCATGGGACTGACAAATCAGTTCTAATCAATACCCTGGACAGATTCAGTCTGTAAGACTCAACAGTCTTTGATTAACAAAATGTCCTCATTCCCACCATACAATAGCAACTTTTAAGTTTCTTTTTTAATGGAGATTTAGCTAGAGACCCATTCTTTTCCTCTTGGTTCTGGAACCAATAAAGAACTTGCTAGTTTGACTGAAGGCTTAAGTTCTCTAGACCTCACCAGTGAAAGAAAAATAACACTACCCTCACTATAAATTCCATCAGTAGAGGAGTTATGAAGATGAATGAGGCAACATTGGGCCAATTTCCCGTTTTATGTAAATCTAAGACAAAGTCAAAGTCACACAGGATTAGAACCATAGGCAATGTTTTTCAGATTCCCAGAAGAAAGTCACTTTATCAATGTAAACTTGGCACAATTTTGAAACATAACAGCATCAGTCTTATCAGCCTATTGACTTACTGTAGTAAGTTGTGGTATTTTTCTTATTAGTTTATGCCGAGAGCCATAGAAAAATTAATGTTACAAGTTAAGCAAACAGTGTGATATTTACAGCATACACTGTTGGTGAATATTAAAATTATTTCCTAGGCCCAGCTTTCTAAGGACCAGAGGAGAAGGTCACACATGTGCTATGGAGTCAGTCAATGCACTTTCCTTAATGTCTAACCCACAGATTAATGTCAATGTTCAAAAGCAGGAAAGGTTAGGATAAGCTGCCATCTGTCATTAGGAGCAGGAGTGTAAAGTGATGAATCAATTTGAATATACTATTTATGAATAAGAAAGATGACCTGTACCCAACTCTGGGTCACAAACAAGCATTGATTTTTCTAGATGAGAGGGCAACAGTGAGATATTGCTTCCAAAGAGACCTACTGGTTTCTGGGTTTTCAAAATATCACCTCCATCAAAGAGTCTTGTTGAGAATGTCAACTACATGCCAGAGGCTATAGGAGCAATTGAGGCCCTTGAGAAGCTGTATTTCTGAGGCAAGAGGGAAGAAGAGAGTGAATCCTAGGTGATGTTGTAACCAGACCATTTTGAAATCCTTTTACAGTGCTGGCAACATAACCAACACTTGGAACCCAGGTTATCTGTGAAGAGTATATGCCACCCTAAAATATGCCACTTTGACACATTGGTTACTTTGAGCTAAAGACAATTGAGAAGAAGCAGAATTAAGAAAAGTTCTCTGCCATTCCCCTATTTGCCTAAAAGCAGGATATAAATTTGTAATGGTGTCCCTGGCTCCCTGCTCTTCCAGGAAAAAAAAAAGTTAATCATTGGAGACAACTCTAGACCCTTGGTATGGAGATAGCACCAAAGGAATCTACACAATACAGTTTACTAACTAGCCCTTATCTTCCATAGTTCTCCTTTATATCACATTTCCCCGATTTGCCACCCTAGAAATTCCAAGTCCCTTACCTTTCTTTGTCTTGGCACTTTTCTAAAAATGTGTTGTTCTTTATTTAACATGCTACATAAGTCCGAGCTTTGACCACATCTTTGAGTTACTCATTTCTGAGTGCTGCCATGTGCACACCAGTGCAAATGTTAATAATTTTCTGTGTGTTTTTCTTCTCTTGTTAATCTGTCCTTTCTCAGTACAATTTGTACAGCCCCAGCCAGAGAACCTAGGAGGGTACAGGGGAAAAAAAACTTTGTTCCTCCCCTATACCTAGATTAGGTCACCAAGAAATCAGTTTCACATATATCTGAACATATACCATGAATCAGAAAGTAGGCTGTGATGGACGATATACATGGGGTAAGATAAGGAGTCCTCGATGAATTCACAGTCCAATAGAGGCAACAAACTTGCAAGCCAGCCATTAACACATCAGAGTTTCCATGATCTTACTACTCCAGTGAAAGAAAAATGTTGTCTTACTCTGCTCACTGGCCCTTCCCTGGCCCTCAAAGAAGGATCCAGCTTTCCCAGATAGTTCCAGGACTTGGGGGATGTAGTCTTGGGGAACAAAAAGATAAAGCCCTAAAGAGGGGTTCTGCTTATGAAGAGAGGCTGGGTAGATATACCAATAAGTACGGAGAGCAAGGAGAAGGGATGGAGAGAGAGAGATGGAGGAGGAGGAGGACCTTCAGAGCACTGTGAAATTGGAGAGAATTGGAGAGCAAAAATGAAAGGCGTTTCAAGAAATGCTGCTGGGTCTTCTGGTCTTGATTCCTTTTTCTATCATTTGGTGACTGTAAAGTCAAGATTTGGCTTCATTTCATTACTTGTGGTTACCGGGGCTGTTTCTTTTTATTTGGTATCCTTGTAGACACATGGGACCTCAGGAGCAGTATTCAGCTGCCCCTGGTTTAAAACCCTCCACATTTGAACCCAGAGGACACTTTTCACCAAAGCTGCCAATGGACAATAGTGCAAAGAGCAGAGGTTAAACAGGCTCAAGCTATATGGTTATTTGTAGAAAACTAGAAAGCCAAGTAAACCTTCAGAATCTACCACCATAGACAATGCTATAACATATGAGAGAAGGCACAGAGAGAGAGGCAATGTGCCAGCCAGAGAACCTGCCTGGACAATAGAGTAGCTTCTCAAACTGTAACCAGACATGATCACCCGCAGATCTAGTTAAAATGCAGATTCTGCACTTCACACTCATGAAGACGGCTACTATTAAAAAAACAAGCAAACAAATGAAGAAAAAAAACAGAAAATAACAAATGTTTGTGAGGATAGAAAATTGAAACCCTTCTGCACTGTTTGGTGGGAATATGAAATGGTGCAGTTGTAATAAATCTGGTGGCCTCTTGAAAACTTAAAAATAGAACTACCATACAATCCAGCAATTCTACTTCTGGATATACCCCCAATGAATAAAAAGCAGGGTCTCAACAAATTCTTTGTATATCCATGGTTCTAATAGCGCTATTCACAATAGTGGAAGCAACCCAAATGCCCACCAACGGCTGACTGGATAAAGAAGCTGTGACATAGACATGCAATGGAAAATTATTGAGCTTTAAGAAGGAAAGAAATTCTGACATATGCTACAACATGGATGAACTTTGGGAACATTAAGCTAAGTGAAATAAGCTTATCACATCCACAAAAGCACAAATACTACATGGTTCCACTTACATGAGGTACCTAGAATAGTCAAGTTCATAGAGAGGAAAAGTATAATAGTGGTTACCGGGGCCTGGAGGGAAAAGGAGAATGGAAAGTTGTTGTTTGGTGTGTACAGAGTTTCAGTTTTGCAAAACGGGAGTATTAGAAATTGGTCACATAGTTTGAATGCATTCAACACTACTACCTGCACACTTAAAAGTGATTAGGATGGTAAATTCTATGTTATGTGTGTTTTACCAATATTAAAAAATTCTAAATGCAAATTCTGTTCTGCAGATGCATGTGGAGCTAGAGATTATGCATTTCTAGGGGATCTTTTTAGAATTCCAGAGCCCAGACCTATTAATCACAGGCTCGAAAGTGGCACCAGGCAAAGGTGGGTTTAAAGCTCTCCAGGTGAGAGAGAATCGAAGATGGCGGCATAGGTGAGCACCTATCTAGCTGTCCACGCAACAATTCTGAAACTACAACTTAGCAACGAAACAAACAGCATCCAGAAATCGCCGGAGAGCTGGCTGAGGGGAAATTCCGCACATGAGAGTAAAGGCGGTGACTTGGGAGCAGCGGTGTGCAGCTTTGAGGTTCGGAGCGCGAGAGAGCGGTGAGGGACGGGCAGCAGACAGTGGGCCCAGCTGGTTTTCTCCAGCAAGGAGGGTGGAGGTCTCCCACAGCACCAACCCCCCAGTTCCAGGCGAGCTCCCAGGTCGGGGAAAGGAGGATCCCCGGCGCGGCTGAGGTCTGTGTGTTTGGGGAGAGTGCACAAGTAAATTGGAGTGCGCAACCGGGCAGAGAACGCGCAACTCACTTGCTTGGAGACCACCATACTGCTTTGTTTTACACCCCTGAGTGAGTCTTTGACTGTGCAGACTCATTTAGGGAGAGGCAGAGTTGTCTGGCAACGGGGAGACCAGCGGTGGATTTACATAGCCACCCAACACCGAGACCCATGAGCCGCACAGATAAGCACAGATAAGCTGACGCCGCGAGCCCCATAGACCTGAAGCGGGGGGTGGGGGGGAGCCAGGAAGGGCGGACCTAAGCCCGATGGAGCACGCCCATTAGACGCAAACTGCGCGCCAAGCAGGGCGGACCTAAGGCTGACGCTGCACACACATTAGACGCAGGCTGTGCGCCAAGTAGGGCAGACCTAGGGCTGACGGTACGCGCTGCAAAGGAAGCTGAGCCACTGGTTCCTTAGAGGATACCTATCACATACCGCTAAGGAACCAACTCAGGAAAGCAACAACAATGCAGAGAAAAGGAAAGAACTCAGCTGTGAAAGAAATGGAGGAAAAAAGATGATTAGACATAGAGTTTAAAACCACAGTAATTAGGTTTATGAAGAGACTACTAGATAAGGCGGATAAAATTAATGAGAACTATGCCAAAATAAATAACACCTACAAAGAAATGAACAACGCCTACAAGGATATGAAAAAAGACCAACTAGAAATTAAGCATATACTGACTGAAACAAAAAATAATATACAAAGACCTAAAATCAGTCCAGACTACCGCAAAAACCAAGTCAAAGATTTGAAATACAAAAAAGCAAAATCCACTCAGCTGGAAAAGCAGAAAGCCAAAAGAGTCCAAAAAATTGAAGATAGTATAAGGGGCCTCTGGGACAACCTCAAGCATACCAACATCAGAATTATAGGGGTGCCAGAAAAAGAGAGAGACCAAGATAATGAAAACCTACTAGAAGAAATAGTGACTGAAAACTTCCCCCACCTGGTGAAAGAAATTGACTTGAAAACCCAAGAAGTGCACAGAACCCCAAAATATAGGAATCTAAAGAGGACCACACCAAGGCACATCATAATTAAGATGCCAAGAGCAAAAGATAAAGAGAGAATATTAAAAGCAGCAAGAGAGAAACAGTTGGTTACCTATAAGGGAGCACCCATACGACTGTCAGCGGATTTCTCAACAGAAACGATGCAGGCCAGACGGGAGTGGCAATATATATTCAAAGTGATGAACAGTAAGAATCTACAACCAAGATTGCTCTATCCAGCAATGCTGTCATTCAGAATTGAAGGTCAGATAAAGTGCTTCACAGATAAGAAAAAGCTAAAGGAGTTCATCACCGCCAAACCAACACTATATGAAATGCTGAAAGGTATTATTTGAGAAGAGGAAGAAGAAACAGGTAAAAATGTACATTACGAACAACAGGTACACATCTATCAACAAATGAATCTAAAAATCAAGTGAATTAACAACCAGATGATCAGGATAAAATGAGGAATAGAACTGAATCATGGACCTGGAGAGGGAATGGACTGATAATGCTCGGTGAGAAAAAGGGTGTGGGAAGTACAGCAAGAGACTGGACAAAGGTCATGCAACTATGGGAGAGGACAGAGGGTGGGGGGAGGTGAGGGCGTAGAGTGGGATGGGTACTGGGTGGAGGGGAGCTATTGGGGAAAAATGTAAGTAATAAACTGAACAATAAAGCTATAAAAAAATTTTTAAAAAAGCTCTCCAGGTGATTCCTACATATAGACATGTTCAGGAACCATTATCTTCCACTGAATTCTGAATTGGTTTCCACATCGCACTCTCTTGGTTTCCACCTTCCTGTTGTGATCAAGAACTGACAGGACAGCCCAGAATAGGGGGTCTCAATCCAGGTTGCACTTGAAAATCACCAGAGTTGCATTTAAAAATATTTTCACTTTGGCTCCACCATTTTCCACCCTCAAGAGATTCTAATTTAATTGGTCTGGAGAAAGGCTGGGCCTGGGTAGTTTTTAAAGTTTCTCAGGTCATTCTAATTGAAAATTCCTAGCTGAGGTGCAACAAATTAACCCTGGCCTTCTGCTCAGTCGGCCTCCCCGCTCTTATCCAGCCCACATACTCAGACTCTGCCCTCTGTCTGTCCTCTGTGCTAGTCCTGGCACCCCCACACTCTGATGTCAGTTTGATTATCCAAGTACTAAAGGTGGCTGATGATTAAGGGGGCACAGTACCAACTAATCAAGTGTATCCAGCAGGCAATGAACGCTGTCAGAAATCACAGATTCACTCCTTTTGTGCCAATTAGCTTCCTGCCCAGAAAATGTTGATCTGTGGCCACAAAGCACATGGTTTACTTAGCCTCAAAAATGCATGACGTTCATTACAAAAGAAGTCAGAAAAGAGGTTCATACAAACATGTCCTACTACGGGGGTGGGATAGGCAGGAGATTTGGGAAATATGTCTGAAATGGTTAAATGTGTGTACCAACTTGACTGGGCCACAGGGTGCACAGATATTGGTTGAACATTCTGGGTGTGTCTATGAGGATGTTTTCATTTGAAACACACGTCTGAAACTGTAGACTGAGTAAAGCAGATTGCCCTTCCCAGTGTGGATGGGCCCCATCCAACCTTTTGAAGACCTGAATAGAATAAAAGGCTGAGCAAGAACATATTTTCTCTTGCCTGACTGTCTTGATCTGGAACATTGATCTTCTGCCTTCAGACTCAGAAATGAAATTTACACCATCAGCTCTCCTCCTTCTGAGGGCCTTCACACTTGGATCGGACCTATACCGTCAGTTCTCCTGCACCTGGGCTGAGTGCCCACAATTCTGTAAGCCAAGACACACGAATTGTGGATATGAATTGTACTTCACACAATTATGAAGGCTAAGGATTCCAGGGCCAGGAGGCCAATGGTATTGTATATACATGTATACACATATCCATTTACAAACGCACTTATAATGTATATTATATGTGTACTAATATATGTGTGTGTGTGTGTGTGTGTGTGTGTGTGTGTGTGTGTGTGTTTAGATACACGCACACACACACACACACACACACACACAACCAAAAACATACATATGCACCCTATTGATTCTGTTTCTCTGGAGAACTCTAATACAATGTGCCCTAATAGTAGTCTATTCATTCATCATTAAAAAATATGTGTATTTATTTAGAGCCTACTATGTGCCAGGCACAGTTCAGGGTATTGAATAAAAGCAGCATTCACTCTCCCAGCTGTGGAAGCCACCTTTTCCTTGATTGCTATCAAAATCCAAAGACCTGTACCTTACATATAAAAAAGATACAGATTGGTATCAGTGCTTATTAGCAGACCTTCAGCAATCAGGCATCCTATTAAATCCCTGCCTGTCATCTCTAATGTTAGACCTAGAGGTTTAAGCAACCTCTAAGGCATAGTGTCAGGCAGGGCTAAAGAGAAAACATACTTTATAAACATTGATTTCTTCTTGTTACACCTTGCTAATGTAATCTGTGTTGCAGATTAGAATTAGCACAATATTATGGGTAATGCCAAGCAAAAATGGTCTGAGCCCCAGTGCTGTTTGTGGTTTTGGTTTTGTTCTTCAGGAAGTTGCTTTAGGAAGGGCATAGCAAGACCTTGTATTTTCTTGCCAGAGCTGAAAGGGAGAAAGATTTCTTTGCTCTTTCCTTTTTCAAATAATAAACCAGGAGTAATAGACTACATCACTGCGTCAAGTGTATGACTGCTCCTGGCCAAAGAAAATTTAACAAAATGCTATTAAGTCACAGGGTTTATTTATTTATTTGCGTTCCCTTTGACCTTTCACATAAAAACAATGACTAACAGCAATGTTTGGGCCAATCACATTTATAATGTGCTATTTGTAAAGAACCTAAGCCATGACCTTTCTAGAAACGGGTGCATATACATACCTACACATAAATACAATTCTTCCAAGCATTAGGTTTTTTTGCTGATTACATGTTGGCTTCTCTCACCTGCCAGATTTTATTATAAATCTCTTGTGGGCAAAGGCCTTGCCTAGTTGATAGGATCTATTTCAGGCCTGCTGGGCTATTGGACTTGTTGTGGCTCTTTATTATTTACTCACCTCTCTTAACACAGAGAAGGACAGACTATGGGAAAAACACTAGCCGCCGATTCTCAGCTAACCTGGAATGCAGAGGGCCCAGGGGCACTCTCTCTGTTCTGGGAGTTAGCCCTGTTAAGTGTAGCAAGATGCTTGCAGCACAGCTGCAGCCTTCAGCTTGGTCTAACTCTCTGCACTGAATGTGGCTCACTCTCTCAGACTCACCAGCCCCTCTGTCAGCTTGAACACTCTGGACTGGATCTCCACCTCACTTCTCTGGAACTCCTTAACCCCAGACTTCTGTCCTGAAAAAAAAAAATGGTTTCCTGACTAGGATATTGCCTCTCATGTTCACCCAAAAGTAAAATGAGATCCTTGGTCAAAAGACTTTATAAAGCTTGTAATTTTTCTGATGGTAGAACCAAGAAACGAAGCTGTGGTTTTGATTTTTCTCCATGTGAAGAAATAAGAATATGGAGACCATTGTGCTGACTCTGACCCTTGGGAAAACCATTTTTCCCTATAAAGTACATTGATGTTGACTACCAATACGCCCTTTTAATCCCACTTTTACTTTTTTCCTGATTTTAGATATTTCTGTCATTGTTATTGTGCCTCTCCAGGTTAATTATAGAGGAAGGTGGTGATTTTTTAAGTGGTTAACTCAAGGGTGGTTATAATTTTAAACTTGTAAGTACTTGAGATTAGGATACATGAACTGCATCCTAATGAAAGTTTAAGGGAACTTTATCTTGTGCAACTGATATGTTTATTTTTTCACCACTTACAATATCTCATTATTTTTCTTTGACTATAAAAATAATACCTGCTCATTATTAAAAACTCAAACAGTATAGGAATGTGTATATGAAGAAGTGAAAGTTATCTACAATCTCAATAACTTCTGTGAATTTTTAAAATTGAGATGTAGTTCATACACCATAACATTTATCCTTTTGAAATGAGCAATTACAAGCTTTTTTAGCATATTCACAATGTTGTTCAACCATCATCATCATCTAGTTCCAGAACTTTTTTCGTTGTGCCAAAGAAACTCCCATACCTATTCGTTTCTTCCCATCCCCGGTCCCTCCAGTCTCTGACAACCATTGACATACTTTCCATCTCCATAGATTTCCCTGTTCTGGACATAGTTTCATAATGAAACTATGGTCTTTTGTGACTGAATTATTTCACTTGACATTATATTTTAAAGGTTCATCCATGTTACAGCATGTAACAGTACTTCATTCTTTTATGAGTTTATTAGAGTTTATTTGAGCCAAACAGAGCATACACTTAGAAGCAAGATCTCAACAGACTGAAAAAAATGCCCATTTGATGCCCAATAACATTCCCTTGTTTGGACATACTACATTTTTTACTCCGTTCATCATCTGTTGATAAATATTTGGATTGTTTCCATTTGGGGATGTCATGAACCAAGCGGATATGAACACTCATGTACAAGATTTTGTGTAAACATAGATTTTCAGTTCCCTTAACCTAAGAATATTTTCATAAATAACATTTCAGGTACTTGTCTATGCATATATATATTTACAGATAAAAATATTGATATATCGCATATTGTTCTCAATCATTTACTCCCTTTCCCAGTAGAAATAATTCTTGTAGGCAATTGTTTTCAATCAGTTGCCAAATGATGTGTGTTGCCTCCTGTGGAAGAACTTATATCCTCATCTCATCATCATGCCAACATGTTACCTGTTTCAGCCTATAGTCTGTAACTGGATGTAATGTACACCACAACTGAGCAGAAGTTTTAGAATCACTGCATGTGTCTGTGACCTGTCTAACTCTGTCCCTCGGCCATGAGTAGGAAACTGCTTCTTCAGCTTGGGTTCCAGAATAAGAAGAGACAAGGAGCTGAAATGCAGCTGACTATAGCCATTAATAATATATGAAAGAGGAATAAATCATTGTTATCAGCCACTGAGATTTGGGGGAGGTTAGTATAGCAAAGCTCACTAAGGCATAAATAAATTATTTATTCTCTACGTTTTCTACCTAACAATGTAGTGTAGACATTTTTACCAATGTAAACTTGAAACCGTGGAATCAGCAAAACTGAGGTCCAAATGGATGAAGTACCTTGTTCCAGGTCACAAAGTTAGTAAAAGAGACAAAGTTCATTTTATATCCTTGTTCTGATTTGCAAAATCCAGTTTTCTAATTAAATAAGAAGGTAATCTTGAATATTTTGGTAAGATTACAGAACATTTATAAAGATCTTCATGCAACTACATGTGTATAGGACTGAAAAATGCAAACTCACCCATGTTGTACTAATGAGTTAATACTAATCAGAAAATTGTAAAAAGCTAAAAAAAAAAATGTGTTGTGCTTTTTGCAAAACATGTTTTGTGTTTTTATTTTAAGGTGGGAAGCATATTATGAGTAAATCCTTAATCTTTATCATTGCAGCCTTCAGGTGTGGGATTACTAATGACAAATAAGTAGTTCTCTGCTTTTGATACATTTTGCCTGTCTCACCGAACTGCCACTTGTTTTGCCTGATTTAACATAACTGCCTGCTTTGCCCCAAAGGCAAGACATTTAGTCTGCAAGGGGCCATGGATGGAAGAAAATCTTGGCCAGCCTCTGCCCACACTCTGTTGGTTTAAGGCAATATTTTCACTTCTTTTTCTAACTTGAACTCATAAATAAATAACAGTTTTGTATCACTAATTTTCAGAAAGAAAAGATTTTGGTAAATCACCACTATTGTATAATAATAGCTGACCCCTAACAAATCGCTAAGGTTGGAGTACTCAGTTCTCAACCTCAGTATCACTAATAGGTGATAAAATGGCCACTGGTGGTCTTTAGAATCTAAACTGCAGCTAAGCCCCCCTTTATCCACAGGGGACACATTCCAAACCCCTATGGGAGCCTGAAACCACACATAGCATCAAACCCTATATATACACATGATGCTTTTTTTCCCTACATATACACATACCTATGAAGTTTAATTTGTACATGAAGAACAGTAAGAGATTAACAACAATCCTATCTAATAAAAGAGTAATATGCAAATTTACCAAATTTCTGCTATACCCACAAGCCACACCCACCAGCCAATCAGGAGCAAGTATGCAAATTAACCCAACCAAAATGGCTGCAGCCACAGAGAGAGGAGGAGGCTTGGATTTCCTAGGCAATGGAGGAAGCCAAGCTTTCCACCTGCCCTGGCCTGCCTTGGCCTCTGCTTAAGGCTGCAAAGTTTCAATTATAGAAGATGAATAAACCCCAACAAAAATGGCTGCAGCCATGAAGCATACAGGAGGCTTGGCTTTGCTGAAGGCTCCAAAGTTTCAATTACAAAAGATAAAAAAAAATCCCAGATACCAGGACCTCTGCTTGGGTTGCTAGGGGGCGTGGCCAGCCTGCAAACCACTATAAGCCCCTCACTCAGGCTGCCCACACCACAAGGGAACCCCCACCCTGATCCAGGACACCTTTCAGGGAAAACCAGCTGGTTGCCACCCATGCACCAGGCCTCTATCCTATCAAATCCTATCTAATAAAAGAATAATACGCAAATTGGCTGTCACTCCAACACACAAGATGGCTGCCCCCATGTGGTCAAAGATAACTGCCCCATGTGGACACAAAATGAATACAAAATGGACACAAAACAGCCAGCAGGGGAGGGCAGTTGTGAGAGATCAGGCCAGTAGGGGAGGGCAGTTGGGAGGGACCCAGGCTTATAAGAGAGGGTAGTTGGGGGTGATCAAGGCTGCAGGGGAGGGCAGTTAGGGGTGACCAGGCCAGAAGAAGAGGGAAGTTGGGGGAGACCCAGTCCTGCAGGGGAGAACAGTTGGGGGGGGGGGGACCAGGCCTGCAGGGGAGGGCAGTTAGGGGCAAGCAGGCTGTCAGGGGAGTGGTTAGGCATCAATCAAGCTGACAGGCAGAAGCAGTTAGGGGCAATCAGGAAGGCAGGCAGGCAAGCAGTTGGGAGCTAGCAGTCCTGGATTGTGAGAGGGATGTCCGACTGGCTGTTTAAATGAGCAGTCGGACATCCCTTGAGGGGTCCCAGATTGGAAAGGGTGCAGGCTGGGCTGAGGGACACCTCCCCCCATGCACAAATTTCATGCATTGGGCCTCTAGTAACTAATAATAAAATGGAACAATTATAACAATACACTGTAATGAAAGTTACATAAATGTGGTAACTCTCTCAAGACCTCTTATTATACTGTAGTCACCTTTGCACTTAATGGAAGCATTTTGTGGCTTCTCTTTAGTATATCTGAATGCCAGGATAACTACTCTTGGCTTTCTGGTCATCATTAAGTTAAATAAGGGTGACTTTAACACAAGCACCACGATGCCAGGGTGGTATCATGTGACTAACCAAGATGGCTACGTGATGAATGAGCAGGGAGCAGCTATATAGCATAGAGCGCTGGACAAAGGGATGATTCATGTCCCAGGCGAAACATGGTGAGATTTCATCACGCTATTCATAATGGTGTGCTATTTAAAAAACTCATGAATTGTTTATTTCTGAAATTTTCCATTTAATATTTGGGACTGTGGTTGACCACAGGTAGCTGAAACTGCAGAAAGGGAGTCTGTGACTAAGGGAAGAGTTTTCCTTCCTTTTACTATACCAAGTAGCAAAACTCCATTAAAAATCATTGATTTCCATGCTTTAATAGTGGTGAGAATAGTTACATAAGAAGTTTATTTTATCAATTTTTTTCAAACCTATTTGCACTTATATGCATAAATATACAGTGGAACTTCATTTCTCGAACTTAATTCATTCCAGAAGGTTATTCAAAAACCGAATCATTTTTCCCCATTAGAAATCATGTAAATTGAATTAATCGGTTTCAGACCCCCAAATGATTCCCTATTTGATTGGGGGAGGTTGTTTGTTTTCCAATATATATCTTTATTGATTTCAGAGAGGAAGGGAGAGGGAGAGAGAGATAGAAACATCAATGATGAGAGAGAATCATTGATCGGCTGCCTCCTGCATCCCCCACACTGGGGACCGAGCTCACAACCCGGGCATATGTCCTGACCAGGAATTTAACTGTGACCTCCCAGTAGTTCATAGGTTGCTGCTCAATCACTGAGCTATACCAGCCAGGCTGATTCCCTGTTTTAACCTTTCTTATATATAGTACATGTCTATTGTACTACTTAATCTATAAATAAACACTTTAAAACAAAAAAAGGAAATGAAAATTTAACAAAAAGGCAAGGAAATGTATAGTAAAACTGAAAATTTCACAATAATTACAAGCAGCAACAAAAGCAAAAAAAAAAAAAAACATGAATGCATTCAAAGCATAATATCCTGAGATTTTTAACAGTGGTAAATTGACACATATTCACTAATTCTCTCTGTTGTTTGTCACCTGAGAGATCCATGACTCATCTTATAGGTATCAGCATTAAAGCATTGTCAGGTTAAGAAGTGAATTGTTCGAAATGGGAGACATTCAAGAAACAAAATAGTATGCTATTCCACTGTGTAGCATACTATCAGAATACTATATATTGTTAAATTTTTTATCAAATCAATTTTATATTTATTATGACAGGTCTTTAGAACTTATCTCAATTTATGAGCAATAAAAGTAATAACCTCAGAATCTAAGGGTCATATCTCAGGTCAAGTTGTAGAGCTGAGACTTGAATCCTCATTCCCTGACTGTCTTGTGCTCTCTTTCCACTCCATACCACTTTCTTAGAAAGTGTATAACCAAGAGGGAATTCGTAAGACCTGCTCAAGATGGGTATAAGATGTGCCAGTAAATCTTCTAGATGAAAGTTGAACCATTCATGGAAAGTGCCCTAGAAGTGGGCATGAGCCCCGCCAAGCACCAAGAATTGAGATATCTGCTGAATTGATGGATGGCAACAGACACAAGCTTTGATCTGGTGGCAGAATTATGACCAAGTAAGTTTCCCCAGTCCCATAAGGTCTCCCCCATGAGACAAGCAAGGACTAGTCAGAGACTGTATCCTCAAGAACAGCAGAACATGTGGGGGCAGCCAGGAAGAAGTCAATGAGGGGGAAAAGAAACTTGTGTAATATTTTGAACAATAAAGAATTTTTTTTTAAAAAGAGCAGTAGAACAAAGAATCACTGAGAGGGGCAGCTATTAAGAAGCTGATGCATTAACCCCTAGTCCAGCAAGGATTTGCTCTGTGAGACATAGGAGCAACACTGGCCCCTCTGGTTGCCATACTAACCTTTCTCCTCACTCAGACAGGAGCCTTCAGTATCTGGATCAGAAGGGAGAGCAACATTCTCTGGCCAGATTCATCAGGGTGTTCACATTTTGCCAAGACCCAAGTGTCCTCTGGATCTGGGTGGGGGCGGGGGGCGGGTAAGGGGGTCAGAGGAAGCAAGATCTTGACAAAAGGGGATGAAAGGAAAACTAAACTCAGCAGGTGACCCCTGACTTCGATCCAAGCTCAAGCTTCCAAAAGGGAATTAGGAATGCCCTTCCCATGAGGCTTACACAGGACTCAGTCTATTTGTTTTTAAAACCATCAAATTATTCTTAGGCACAGTATTTCATAAGGTCCCCATGATAAGCCAGTGTTTGGAAGGCTAAAAAGGTGAGATACCCAGGCTCAGTAATAGGGCTTGTGGAAAAAAATGAGGTCATTCATTGTTCTAAGGTATCAGAGGACTAACAGTCTAAATGTTTTGCTTATTTAGCTTTTTAGACCATTGTTGGAAGAAGGAATGGGGTGGGAGAAGGAAGCTCAAACTATTAATGTAGAAAACAGACATAGTGTGAATAATCACAATAGATCTTTTTATATAAGTAAGCAGAGTAGTAAATCAGTGGAATTCTTGGTAGAGACCTCTACATAGATTATTCTTGGCATTTTAAATTTTGTTCCCTTTTCTCTTTTCTCTGAATTCCCCCCCAATAGCCTCTGTTCACTGAAAAAGCAAATTCAAAATGCCAAATAAATCCTCCCTCTGACTATAAAACTCCAATGTGCGGGCATTCTGTCACTGTTTGTTATTAAGTAATTTCTGTTTCCAAATGTATTTTTCTCCTTTTCTATTCCTTTCAAACTTCCCCCACCTTCTATGCTCCCAATCAGACTGTTTCTCAAAACATACCTATTAGGCAGGTCAATGAGAGTTTTCTGAGTATATCCCGCTGGACTGCAGTAGGGGAAGGTAAGTGGCAAGATCAAGGACACAGACAGCCAGGGGCAGAGCAAAAGCCTGGAGGCCCTACCACCCAGGGCTCTGCTGGCCTCGTTATCGTGCCACATCTCAAAACCCTGGCTGAGACTGGAGTTCCTCCAGCCTTTATTGTCACCATTAAAAATATTAATAGTCCAAGAATCCAGAAGACCAACTGGAGTTTTCTTGAAATACCTTCCCACGGTGGAAGCACTCTTGGTGTGAAGCATCATTAAACTGCACTGCCCATAGACCAAGCGAGAAACTAAAGGTACACTCAAAGTCACCCTCATTAGCCTGAGCTTTTCACCCACTTTACAGTCACTCCTCTATTAACAAGGGGCGCCTCCTCCCAGTAGCACTCTGGTGTCAGCATCATCACTGATGTGTTTAAGTGCTGGCCTTTTCTTCTGGGGGGAGGGAGGGCCCACAGGTGGATCACTCCTTTATCTCACCGTCCCCTTGCATTTGATGCTTTGCAATTACTCCTTTCACATTCATGATGGAAACTACTACTGAGGCGTACTATTAAAGGTATCTATTGATATGACAACAAAAATATGGTGCTCTAAATCAGCATTTGGACTGTTCACTGTGAGAAACTGGGGCAATACCTTTACATTCTAGTATTAACCAGTCATCCTGAGGTGTTTGACACAAAGTAAAAAGTCCACAAATGACCTCATCTTGAACATATCCGACAACAGCATGCAAAGGAAGGACACCTGTTTTCTAATCTCATCTCTATCCATACCTAGCCATGTGACCAAGTCACAGTACCTCTCTGAGCCTTCTCAGTTTTCTTATCTGGGGAAAGGCAATACTTTCCAGTTGGCCTTGCAGTATTTAAACAATGATATTAAGTAGCACAAATAAAGATGCATGGCGAAAAGTACAGCAGTGTGTCCAAGAAGATGATTGCCATCTCTTTGTTCTCTTCTGCTACCAGCCTGCCATGTGCAAGCTTGAGGACTCTGGTCAGCTGGAGCCAATGTCACCAGGAGATTTTAATCATGTAAGCTAATAGCTGTCCATTTATAAGGGTTCTCTGAATTTTTGGTGAAATGTCTTCTGTAATAACAATAATAGATTTGTATACCTCTTGATATAATGCCCATGAGAAACACACTTTCCCAAAACCCATAACCCCAGTCTGATCATGAAAACACATCAGACAAATCCAAACAGAGGAACTTTCTACAAGATGCCTGTTCAGTATCCAGGTCATGAAAAGAAAAACAAAAACGAACAAAACAAAACAAAAAACCGAGATTGAGAAACTGTCACCAATCAGAGGAGTCTGAGGAATCCTGATGGCTAAATGTATTGAGGTATGCTGAACTGGATCCTGGAGAGAAAGGGGCATCAGGGAGGAAACTGGTGAAATCTGGATAAAGCCTGTGGGTCACTGAATAACAATGTACTAATGTTAATCTCTTAGTTTTTACAAGTATACCTCGGTTATATAAGATGCTTACATTAGGGGGAACTGAGTGAAGAGTACACAAGAACTCTCTGTACTATGTAATTGCATAAATCTAAAATTACTCAAATATATACAGTCTATTTTTAAAAGATTTAATAAACATGACAGCCAATCATATTGTGGAACTGTACTTGAGTCTTGACCAAACAAATGATAGTTGACTCTTGAACAATGCAGGAGCTAGGGCACTGGCCCCACACACAGACAATAATCCATGTATATTTACTTCTGGCCTCTCCCCCTCCCCAAAATGTAACTACTAATAACCTACTGTTGACCAAAAGTTTTATCAATAACATAAACAGTCTATTAACACATATTTTGTAAGTTACATGTATTATATTGTTACAGAATTTACCAGGCGACTAGAAGATACACACACAGGAGTAATTGGAGATACAGGAAAAATCCATTTATTTCCAGATGGACTAGTACCATGACTCAGGGAAGCCTGTTTCCAAATCCTGAGCAGCCAATATGGAGGAAGATTTCTCTTTATACGCTTTGGTTTCTTTGTCCCCCAAATAAGGATCAGACTTCTGGACCTTTTGTGGGCTTTGCAAAAAGCCCCGTGTGTTGGGGTGGGAGCCGTGAGACCACACCTAAAGGCCTGGCCTGGTGCCAGCGCTAATAACCCCCTCCAGGAGTTGTGTATGGTTTAGGGTTTATGGCCTCTGTAAAATGTATTTAGGTAAACTGATCTTATAAGACCAGATAATTAAGGAAGGGGCAGTGACTGGACTATAGGCTAACAGGAATGTTCATTAGGGATACTGATTGGCTAGGTAAAGAGTCAGATTGCTGTGTTTTTAGGTTCCCCATCATTATACTGTATTCTGATCATACAGAAAGCTAGGGAAAGAAAATGTTATTTTTAAAAATTATAAGGAAAATACATTTACAGTATTGATTGGGGTAAAAAAATTCCAGAACTCATGTTATTCAAAAGTCAACTACATTTTTTTAAAACCTGTTTATGAGACAACTGGAATTTAAAAACTGAATACTTGATTATATGTAGAATTAATTATTAATTACTTTTAGGTGTAATAATACTATGGTTACATATTTTTTAAATTTTTTAAAATTTTTTTAGAAATACAAACTAATCTATTTAAAGATAAAATTATTAAAGGCAAAAAAGTACCAAATGTTAGACCTCAGTCCTTGAGTTTTGGCTAAGAAAGAATTCAAATCCAAGACTCAAATACAAGCAAAAGTTTATTTAGAATGTCATCTTATATAATAAAACCCAGCAACCATAATGGCATAATGACCAGAACGACCACTCGACCAGTTGCTGTGAGGTGCATTGACCACCTCTCAGTCCTTTCCCCTAGCCTGCAGCATCCAATCGCTGGATGGCGAATGGGGTGGGTGATGGTGGGGTGGGACTAGGGACTGGTGAGTGGGTGGAACAGCCAACCTCTTGATCCCTCCCCCTGGCCTGCAGGCTCTCATCTTAGGATGGTTAACAAGGAACCATGAGGAACTTTGGGTGAGTGGTGGTGGAGTGGGACTGAGAACTGGCGAGTGGGCGGAAGATATCCCTGATCTCAGGCTAGGCCCAGAGACCTACCTGTGCACGATTTCATGCACTGAGCCTCTAAAAGAGGTAGAAGAAGTGAGTCATCGAAGAAGTGAGCCAGCTGGGCTGCATGGTTAAGGAAATAGGTTATAGAGGCAAAAGAAGGGCCCTTGGAGCTTAGGGGAAAGAAAACAAAGGTGCATATGTGCCTTGAGGGAGGAAGAGTGGAGGAAAGGCCAAATAGAATATTTCATCAGCTTTCTAGGTAGTCTCTGCTGATTGTGTTGGCACCAGGGCAGGGGGCCATTAGTCATCTCAGCTGGTCCTGATGTCATTGCCCTGCCCAGTATTGCTGCTTTTCTGGGCCTGGAGCTGAAACACAACTGAGGCCTAGATGTTGTCTCTAGGGCTTAATGCTTAAGGGAGTGGTCGTGCAAGGGCTTGTATGGGAGTCATATGAGGCTATCCTCCGCCTCCCTTGTTCCTCCTCTAAGGGTGTCTACCATGTGACTAGCAACAAGCCAGAGAAGGAAAAGTCGGGGGAGGGTCTGAACCACATGACCATCAATCTGAAAGGTCAGAGGTTCTAAACTGCATATGATGGGGAGAAGAGTTCACACTGGTGGTGAGGTCCCACCCTACCATTGTCCATTGTTGGCCCCAGGGATTTCTGCCCTGGGTGATCTTCTGTACCTGGCCTATTGTTCCTCCTCTGCTCATGTCTGTCTAACTGCCTACTATAGCAAAATAATATAACATCCCGAATTTGTCTCAAAAATGATACTGGAAGGGGAAGTTG
Organism: Antrozous pallidus; assembly: GCA_027563665.1. NCBI lineage: Eukaryota > Metazoa > Chordata > Mammalia > Chiroptera > Vespertilionidae > Antrozous > Antrozous pallidus. The sequence continues at coordinate 52,594,087 of CM050523.1, forward strand.
GAGATGTCGGTTAAAAAAGGACAAGTAAATGTTGAAAATGTTAGAGCTTTGTAATAATTCATGATATCAGCCAGGCTAAGTTCTCTTACTCTGTTCTTCTTCAGGAAGGTCTCAGGCATTCATGTTCCTTTGTTGTTCTGTTTATATTTTTAAATCTGTTTGTTAAAAACTCTACTGAAATTTTTACTGGAAAAAAAATGGGTGATGAATATATAGGAGTTCATTATTCTGCTTTCCTTCTTTTTAATTTTTAGAATTATAAGAAATTCATTTTTAAAATTTAAAGGAGAAAAAACAATCCCCTACATTTGGAACACATAGTATCATCTTTGTTGCCATATTTGCCACCCTAAAGACTCACCAATTATTTTTTTTACTTTTTTTATTTTTTATTTTTATCTTTATTGTTCAGTTTATTAATTACATTGTTTCCCCTTTTTTATCCCCCTATATCTCCCCTTCACCCTGTACCTATCCCCCCCACCACCCACACCTCCCCCTCCCCACTGTCCTCTCCCATTGTTGCAAGATTTTTGTCCAGTCTCTTGCTGCACTTCCCACAACCCTTTTCTCCCCAAGAATTGTCAGTCCATTCCCTCTCTATGTCCATGTTTCTGTTATATTCACCAGTTTATCCTGTTCATCAGCCTATCAATTCACTTGATTTTTATGTTCATTTGTTGATAGATGTGTATTTGTTGTTCATAATTTATATTTTTACCTTTTTCTTCTTCCTCTTCTTAAAGAATATCTTTCACCATTTCATATAATACTGGTTTGGTGGTGATGAACTCCTTTAGCTTTTTCTTATCTGCGAAGCACTTTATCTGATCCTCAATTCTGAATGATAGCTTTGCTGGATAGAGTAATCTTGGTTGTAGATTCTTGCTCTTCATTATTTGGAATATTTCTTGCCACTCGCGTCTGGCCTGCATTGTTTCTGTTGAGAAATCCGCTGACAATCGTATGGGTGCTCCCCTGTAGGTAACCGACTGCTTTTCTCTTGCTGCTTTTAATATTCTCTCTTTATCTTTTGCTCTTGGTATTTTAATTATGATATGTCTTGGTGTGGTCCTCTTTAGATTCCTATATTTTGGGGTTCTGTGTACTTCTTCGGCTTTTAAGTCAGTTTCTTTCACCAGGTGGGGGAAGTTTTCAGTCACTATTTCTTCAAGTAGGTTTTCATTAACTTGCTCTCTCTCTTTTTCTGGCACCCCAATAATTCAGATGTTGGCATGCTTGAGGTTGTCCCAGAGGCCCCTTACACTATCTTCAATTATCTGAATTATTTTTGTTTCTTGCTTTTCCAGCCGAGTGGATTTTGCTTCTTTGTATTTCAAATCTTTGACTTGGTTCTTGTGGCCCTCTGGACTGCTTTTAGGACTTTGTGTAATATTTTTTATTTCAGTCTGTGTATGCTTGATTTCTAGTTGGTCCTTTTTCATATCCGTGAGGGTCTGGTTCATATCCTCAGAGGTCTTGTTCATTGCCTTGAGGGTCTCATTCATTTCCTTGTAAGTCTCATTCATTTCCTGGTTGGTCTTGTTTATTTCCTGGTAATTCTCATTAAGTTGATCGGCCTTTTCTAGGAGCCTCTTGAAAAGCCTTATAACCATGGTTTTGAACTCTATGTCTTGTCGTCTTTTCTCCTCCATTTCTTTCACACCTGATTTCTTTCCATATCTCTGCATGGTGGCTGCTTTATGTGGTAGATATCCTCTAAGGGTCAGCATCATAGCCTCCCCAGTTATTTGAGATTGGTACTCTTACTGCAATCCTTTATGGGTTGTACAGTATTTTTGAATTTAAACCCAGCTTGTTGTTAGCCCTAGGAGGGTTTGACCTGCAGGCCAATTGGCTGTGAAGGGAGACTGTGTTCAGGTTGGATGGGCGGAGTCTCTGAGCTGCGCAGGCAGCCTCAGTGTCAGCTACGTCCTATGCGGCGCTCGCGCGCGCACGCTCACAGGTCTATGTTGGATGGGGATGGCTGCAGACACCTCCAAGAGAAAGCCGCTTAGTCTCTTCCCCTTGCTAGACAACTCTGCCTCTCCCCAAATGAGTCTGCACCCCCAAAGTCTAGCCCAGGGTTGTAAAATAGATGGTTTCCGGGACCAGGAGACAAGTTTCTAGGGGGCAAGTCGCGGGTTTGTGCGACAGTTGCGCGTAAACTTCTTTTCCCAGCCTCCGTGTTTCTCCGCAGACTAGGAGACCTCTGCTGTGCCTCGCTTCCAGGGTGCGTCCCCCGGACCTCGGACCTCGTCTGGCACTGGGGAATCTGTGCAGTGGGACATCTCCACGTACCCCGGATCTCAGACCTTGCCTGGTGCTGGGGAATCCGTGTAGTGGGACGTCTCTGCCCTCCCCGTTGGCGAAAGAAATCCAGCCAGGGTTGCTGCTCCAGCCCCAGCCTGCGCACGCGACCAGGACGGCTCCTAACCTGTTTCCGTCTTCAAGGCTGCACTCCCGCCGCTCCTCTGAGTCTCAGTGTCCCACCTTTACTCTTATTTGTGGGGTTTTCACTCAGCCAGCTTTCTGGCAATTCTGGGTGATGTTTGTTTTGTTGTTATGTTGTAGTTTTTAAATCGTTGCGCGGGGCAGAACAATAGGTGTTTACCTATGCCGCTATCTTGGTTCTCCTCTCCCCAATTATTTTCATTCAGTCTCCCATTCTCACCAAATCCACAGACCACCTTTGGGGTCAAAGTTCTCTCTGGATGGTCCACTCACATGAGCCTCTGGAACTGGCTCAGAGGTCCTAGAACATCATCATCCGGGAACCTAAGAAACCAACCACAGGAACTGGCATAGATTTTTCCCATACTCTGGGGGCCACAAGGGTCGCTGGAGCTCAGGTGTGAGAAAAGAGGGTGTTTATCATGAGTCTGATGGCAACTTCTATCCTCCAGCCAATTCTAGGAGCAGAGAGGTCCACCCTCCCTCTCTCAGCCATGGTTTTGACATTTTAGTTCCTTTCAGCCTCCAAGTGAATTGGATCTGAACACAGATGTGTGGGAAGAGAAGTCGAGACTTAATTTTAATGCAGAGCTTTTTCTTCCACAGTACAGAAGTCTTATTAAAGCAGCAGCAGGATGCTGACAGGAAACTGCTTGTAAGTAGAAATAACACTTATTATAACAAGTCAGAACAGCAGGCAGATAGGTTTGTTTGTTTGTTAATTATATCTGGTTTTATTTCCTAATGACTGCCTGAAGAAAGGATTGAGACATACACAGAATGCATATGTAATTTGTCCATACTTAAGAAATATAATCTATAGCTCTTTTCCATGTATGGTATTCCCAGAAAGAGCAAAGCATGTTTGCCTTTTGAGTAAAGTGTTAACCTTAACTTCAACTGAATGCCTAAAGAGCCATGAATCAGAAAAGATATGCAACTTTTAAAATGGGGACTCAAATGAGAGAGAAAAGAAAAAAGCGCTTTGAGGAGCAGGGTTAGGAGTGAATTAACTGCAGCAGTGTTTTTAAGGTGTCCTGGGGTTAAATTAAGCCTTCTATTTGTGTGTGTGTGTGTGTGTGTGTGTGTGTGTGTGTGTGTGTGTGTGTGTTGTTGTTGTTGTTGTTGTTGTTGTTTTAATAAAGGCACTTTATAGTATAACTATAAATACCTACAAAACCAATGGAGGATACCTTGGAAATCAGGTCTGGACAGACAGAGTAGTCTGAATCATTTAGACCAGAACAAAAATACACACGATGGATAAGTGAGGGGGAAAGCAGATTTACTAACTACGTAATTCATAGTGTCCTCTCACTGCCCAAAGGGATTGTCTGCCTGCCTTTTCCCTTAGCACTTCCTTCCCTCTAGCCCAGTGGTCGGCAGACTGCGGCTCACAAGCCACATGCGGCTCTTTGACCCCTTGAGTGTGGCTCTTCCACAAAATACAATGGTTTGGGCGAGTCTATTTTGAAGAAGTAAGTTTGAGTTTTAAAACAGTCACTCTCAAAAGTAATTTTGATCATTGTACTGTTGATATTTGGTTCTGTTGACTAATGAGTTTGCCAACCACTGTCCTAGCCTAAACGTCTTCAAAACTCTGCTTTAAACAGGTGCCTCCTTCAGAAGCCCTCCCTGCTTAACTGACCCGATCCCCTCATTCTGCTCCTCATTGCCCCAAGAAACACATCTGTATTTTGCATTTGTCTCTTAGTAATTTGTTTTATATCATTATTAAAATGTCCCTGTGCCTTTATGTCTTTATTTTGTCTACACCCTTATAAAGTTCTTTAAAGACCCTGCTGTGTCTAGCATTTCCTAGGGTGCTTCCTGTCAGCAAAGAGGACTTTCAGGAATGTTGTATATGGACTGGGTAGAGCCAGCATCAAATTGATTGCTTTGGTCTTAGCTTTGGGTCCCTTCTAAAAGTTTTTTGTTTGTTGTTGTTGGGGGGGGGGGGAGTGAGATAATATAAATGATTTTATTTTTTTAATGACTTTAATTAGATTTTTTAAACCTTTTTTTAAAATTTGCTATGTAGGGATAATGTGAAATTTCCTCCCCACTTCTTTAAAAATACACACACAAAAGACTAGGTATTCTTGTTATCATTGAATCAAGTGTCTCTTCAGGCTTGCTTGAATTTTATTAATTAACTAAAAAAAAAAAAAAAAAACAGCCTGTGGGCTAATGTAAGGCTGAGTCAGCACAGATGCCAGCTCAGGGCAACAGTACCTTCTTCTCAAAGGGACTGGCTTGGATGAATTCAGAAGTTAATGCAATGTACAGCTTGGGAGAGTTTGGCATAATAAAGGGGTTTGAATTCCTCCAGCCATTGATAGTTGAGTCCCTCTGGGGAGAGAGAAGGAAATAAAATTCTTTATCAGATTCTCCAGTTCATGGAATTCTGATAAACAGCAGATATGGTTAATTCAAGATGGGAATGAATTAAGGTAGAGCAGGAGGTTGAGAAGATTGAGAATTGATTTCTTAAGGACTGAAGTAATGGTATTTTTCTATTTGAAAAATTCTCAGAGTGGAATTATTTGCCCTCTCTTTACTGGTATCCAGAATAATCAGGAGCCTGTCCTGAGGCTGTTTTAGCGAGGACATTTTGGCTTACACTTAACAATTAGCATATGCTGGGATTTGGGCAGAGGGGAGAAAGTTGATGTGAAGGCACACAACCTTTTTACTACTGAGGCCAAGGAGAGCAATCAAATCCACAGATTGTCCCGAAATAGCTTTCTTTCCACCAGCATTTACAAAACTCATAGTTTTCAAGAAAACCAGTGAAACCTCCAAAGAGGACATAAAGATGAGCAATAGACATATGAAAAGATGCTCAATCTCACTAATCATTATAGAGATGCAAATTAAAACCACAATGAGATACCACCTCACACCTGTCATAATGACTATCATCCATAAATCAACAAATAACAAGTGTTGGTGATGAGAATGCAAAGAAAAGGGAACCCTTGTGCACTGTTGGTGGGAATGCAAACTGGCACAGCCACTGTGGAAAATAGTATGGAGGGTCCTCAAATTTTTTATAATGGAATTGGCTTTATGACCCAGGGATTCCACTTCTGGGTATCTAACCAAAGAAACCCGAAACACTAATTTGAAAGAATATATGCACACAGAGATTCATTGCAGCATTATTTACAACAGCGAAGATATGGAAATAAGTCAAGTGCCCATCAATAGGTGAATGGATAAGAAATTTGTGGTACAGGGAGTGGTCCCGGGTCTATTGCTTCAACAGTGTTTGGACGGAACAGACCCAGAAACACCCCTTTTTCCAACCTCTGGCCACCCTCCTGCATCTTATCTAGTCACCACCTTCAGAACCACCTCTGAGACCAGACAACACACCGATTTTTTTATACCTTAACTCCTTATTGCCCAACAACCATGAGCTCCCAAATTTGTCAGAATTATTCCACTGAGGTGAAGGCTGTGGTCAACTGCCTGGTCAACCTGTACTGTGGCCTCCCGCACCTACCTCTCTCTGGCTTCTATTCGACCAGGATGATGTGGCCATGGAGGGCATGGTCCACTTCTTCTGAGAGTGGGGGAGAAGAAGCCCGAGGACACTGAACGTCGCTTAAAGTTGCAAAACAAGTGAGTTGGCTGCATTCTCTTCCAGGTGGTGCTGAAGCCTCCCTGAGATGAGTGGGCAAAACTCAGGGCACATGGAAGCCACCCTGGACTTGGAGAGAAGCCTGAACCAGGCCCTCCTGGAGCTGCAGGCCCTGGTTCTACCCACAGACTCTCAGCCCTGTGATTTCCTGCAGAACCACTTCTGGGGTAAGCCGGTGAAACTCATCAAGAAGATGGGCTACACCTGACTCACCTCCACAGGCTGCTGGCCTCCAGGCTGGGTTGGGTGAGTGTCACTTCTGCAGACTCACCCTCAAGCATGACCAGGAGCCTTTGGAGCCCAGAGGCCCTTGAGAGGCCCCTCAACATTTCCCTCGTGTCTAGCTTTTACCCGAGTCTCTCCCTGAAACCACTAGCCATTCTTTTAACCACCCTGAAGCCCTCTCCCATGTATCGGACCAAATGAAACAATAAAGCCTTTTGTAGCAAGGAAGAAGAAGAGAAAGAAGAGGAGGAGGAGGAGGAGGAGGAGGAGGAGAGAAAGAAATATGTGGTACATATGAACAATGGAATATTGCTTGTCCGTAAAAAGAATAAAGTCTTCCCATTTGCAACAACATGAATGGACCAAAAGGGTATTATCCTAAGTGAAGTATGTCAGTCAGAGAAAGACAGATACCATATGATTTCACTTATATGTGAAATCCAAACAGTATAAACAAACAAACAAAACAGAAACAGACCCATAAATACAGAGAACAGGCTGATGGTTGCCATGCAGCTCCAGCACAAAAGGAGAAGGGCACAGATGTGTGACTGAGGCCTCACCCACTGAGTGACAGGACTCAGAGATGAGTCCACAGTTTTCTGTTTGAGTTATTGACTGAGACAGGTGCGAAATGAGACAAGTATCAATCAGGAGAGTCAAACGAAGCAGTCTTCCATCAGGAGTGCCCCGGAAAACTGAGATGAGAATGTGGCTGAGGGTGGAGGTGCTAGTTTTATTTATTAGCAGGCTGCTGGCAATCCCAAGTTGGTCCCAATTCATGTCCTCAGGGTGACGGTCACAGAAAATAATGTTGAGCTACTTTCCTAAAAGTAAAAAAAATATACACAGTATAATTTTGCCTTGCTTTAATGTAAGCCGCGCTGATTTAAAAAAACCCAAACAGATAAATCCCTGAAGAATTATTGACTTTATCCATCTCGCCACAAGATGGCCTTAAAACGTAAAGTCCCGTTGCAGTGCAGAGCTGGACTTAACAAAAGGAGAATTCATCTGCAGCACTGAGCAGCACATCTGCTATGTAAAGGCAGGCAGCCTTGTAGTTGATCCAAAGTCATAAATAAAAGAAGCTGCAGTCATTCTTCACCAACATTATTCAATCGAGTAATCTAGAAGAGCACTCTCCACAACAATCTTCCTGTCAGTGGCTACATTATTAAAAGGCGGCTTTCCATTTTCCTGTGTGTTGACAGGAAGCTGATCCCCTGAAGTAGAAAGAATAACACAGTGTATGCCCCCGGGATCATTCCTTAAGCCCCATTAAATATTATTCAGGGCCAGTGTGTCTGCACATAGCTACTTCCTCTGCAGTGGGAAGGCTGAAGTAACAGATGGGCGTGATTTCCAGAAAAGTTCTAGAACGGAATATTTAGATGATGGTTTGTGAGCACTTAGGAATTAGGACGTGATCACTCAGAGTCAGCCTGGGTTCACTAAACAAATTTTAAAAAAAGATAAATGGTATCCTTTAAAAAAAAATTTTTTTAGAGAGATACAATACCAGTAAAGTTGAGAAACCCCATAGATGAAATGTACTCAGATTCTGACGATGCATTTGCAAATGCAATTCTATGGATTTATACTTTCTGTACAAAATGATAGATGAATAGATTCATGTGATCCTGGAGGGAGAGCCCTTATAGTATAATCACAGGGCTCTCTCCTACTCATCGCTTTAGCAGGGTCCAGAACAAAGTTTTAGAAAACCCTGTTATCAAAAGCACATAGTCTACAAAGCTGGAAGGCTAACATGTAAGACAGCAGAATCTACATTGAAAAGTTTCAGTGGGATGAAAGAACCCAAACAAACAAAATAGAGTTTATAAGAGATAAATATAAAATTTTGCATCTGGGAATTTATATTAAGACAAAATTTGGCTTAGTGGAAGAATGGGACCAATGACTAGGTGTTTTGGTTGGCCCTGGGTTTTATTTGGTTGGTTAGTGGGTCATGGATTTTTAAAACAGCAACAAAAGCTAATAGATTCTTGGCCGTTAATACTTATTTTCTCCTTGGTATTCAAAGATTCTTATTTTCTTTATACCCTTCTGAATTTTCCGAATTTTCTACAATGAGCATGTATTATCTTTATGACTAGGGAAAAACTACTTAGTATTTGAAAATATTTGAATGACTGTCTATGGAAGTAGAAGCAGGCTATTCTGTATAGGTTTAGAGGCTGGCAGTAGGAAAAATGGCTTGAAGTTATAGAAGGCAACTTTAGGCTAACTGTCCGGCTCACAGTGGAGTGAGTGCCTATCCCCAGAAGTATCCATCTAAATGATGGCTAATTGCAGAAGTGGTGTAGCCTAGCACCGGGGTTATAAGTTCTTGCTCTGCCAAATTTTCTGGGTTCAGATCTTGACTGTGCCACTTACTACTCCTATGGCCTCAGAGAGCAGTTCCCACACCGTCTCCATCTATGGAAGGTACATGATGGTACTTGTACCTTGGGATTTGGAAGGATTAAATGGGTTAATCCATGTTAATGGTATTAAGACAATAACTGACCTACGCACAATAAACACTAGCTATTATTATCTGTCAGGAGTGACGTGGAAAGGATTTCGGTTTTGCTTTGAAACTGAACTAAGTGATTATTAAGGGTTCCCTCCAATTCCAGGATCTTAGTGTTCCAGGTGGGCGATCACCCTTCCTCCGGGGGCACTCTCTCATTACCTAGGCCTGAAGTCCTGAACAGCACCCTCAGCTGGAATTAAGTATGGTTGGGTGATGTGAGGCCTGGCATAAGTGGCTCCCTGTAGGGCCTTTTTCTTGTGTTTTATCACCTGATGTTAAAGCTGGGGGAAATAAGATATCAAGAAAAGCTTATGGAGAAGGCTCTGTGTGGGTTGCTTTTGTAAACATTGTATCATTTAATTCTCATAATGCTCTCTGAGACCTGGATCTGAGCTTTTACTCAAGATTAGAGAAATCTGCTGTGGTGTTTTGCTGAGAGCTCCGGGCTGGTCCTTTTATATCCCGATGGCCTTCCTGCCAGGCCCAGAATGAGGGAGGTGTTTCAGTTCACAGCAGCACTTTTCTCTGAGCATTTCCATACTTCTCCCAGCCAACCCGACTGCTGGAAAAAGCTTTGCATTTCACCTTCCCAACTTTCCCCTTTTCCAAGTTGTGTTTCAGACAATAATTGTGGTCATTGCCCAATAAAACCAAGTGCACAAATATGTGAAGAAAAAAAAAAAGCAAGAGGCAGGATTTTCTGAGTGCTTACCAGGGACCTGACACATTATTCTTTTGAAAGCCAGCAACCCCAGCCCAAAGCCCTTCTCATCTCCCAATTGACAGAACCAGAGCAAACCACTGAGCAGGGCTTCTAGGAGGAGGTGAGGTTTCCCACAAATAGGAGGTAGATCTCTTCCCCTCTCCATTTCACAACTGTATATTCAGTCTATCCTTGCCACTAAGGACCCTTAGGATCAAAGGTCATTGTCACTTGTCACCCTACTATGATGGCAATACCTATGAGAATATCTCATTATTCAGCTTTTACTTTACAGCAGAGACCAAGGCAAAATCTGAATTTCCATTAACTCCTCTTGGTATCTTATTTTCCCCAGCTTTATAATCAGGTGATATAAAAAGCATAAGTAGAATGCTGAAAATGCACTACCAGTCTCATAAAAGCAGTCCCTGGTTTGTTCCTAAGAAAAGCAGCTCTGAGCCCAAAGCATTTACTGCTTCACAGGGCAAGTAAACATGACGAGTCTCTTATCCCAGAGTGCCCTGAGTATTGCTGAAGTGGATCAGAGAGACAAAAGATGGCCCACTCCCATCTGAGAATTCCCACTTCCTTCCCTTTCCAATCGGTTATTCCTGCCTCACTCCCCACACCTCCTCCAGGTAAAAGTGAGGGAGGCGTTCTTCCCCCAGGAGTACACTGGCCTGCCCCCAGCTGAGCTCAGCGATAAATCAGTCAACAAAAATGTACTGAGTACCAGCTCTGTGTAAGACTAGATTAAGCCCCTTTTGTTACCTGTCACCTGTATAGATCGTTAAGAATGAGGGGGAAGGGAGAAAAAGAATGAGGAACATGGGAGCTTTTGAGTCTTTTCCCCCATATTTATCATCAGTTTAGCTCAAACTCTTCCTCCCATCAGAAAAAAGAAAAGAAAAAGAAAACCCACAAAAAACAAGAATGAAGATCATAACATTTTGAAAACGTGTCCTATAGAAATGCTGAATAATAATAATAACTAATAATAATCCATCAGCCTAAGCAGAAAGCAGACTTTACTCAGATGGATAAAATCACCTGAGGAGTACAATGAATCTACTGCATAGAGTGAGTCAGCACTCACACACTTGTGGGCATTCTTCATTCAGCTTTGAAGTCACACCGGATATTCAAAGCCGATCTGTTTCTCAAACACAACGCCCTTGCATGCTTTTCCTTTTTAATATTCATGTAGCATTGTCTTTTTCACTGGGATAATTTCAAGGTGTGGGCTCTTTTCTCAACAGAAGCAAGTAAGAGGGAAAATGTCAATGCGATTTTATTGTGTCTTCAATTTATTGATTCATTTCTTTCTCGAACATTGCTGCATGCCTGCTGTGCTGAAGGTATTATTAATTAATGACAGGCACTAAGATAGCGGGGTTAATAAGACAGAGTTGTGCTCACGAGTAGCTCACAATTTAGAGAGCACCCACAAAAATTACAGCAATTTAGTGTGAACAGGTGCCATGACAGAAATTTGTAAAGTCATTATAATAGACTTTACATTTATTTAGTAGTCATTAAAATAGGTTTGTGGTTTGCATATTATTCTAAAGGAGAATCCACACTTACTTGTCCACCTTTTCTTGTTTTCGACTGACTGATCTGCAAACAAAATAAAGCAATGGTTATAATTTATTCTGCAAAACGTTCTGGCTCAGTATCTATTAAAGTTGTGCATCCTACATTTGTGCCTTTACTATTTAAAATATAGTTGGTGAAATTTGAATAAGCTTTGTACTTTAATTAATAGTTTTGTACTAATGTTAATGTCTTTATTTTGAAAACTAGAGGCCCAGTGCATGAAAATTCATGCACTGGAAGGGGGTCCCTCAGCCCAGCCTGCCCTCTCTCACAGTCTGGGACCCTACAGGGGCAGGAGGTGACCTGGTGATCAGGGGAAGGCAACACCCCCTTCATACCTCTGCTGCTGCCACTGCTGGCAGCTCAAGCCTCAGCTGGCCCTGGTTACCTGAACCTCAGGAGGCCCTGGGAGGCTGGGCAGCCACCATTTGAGTCGTGCCTGTGCCTCAGGCCAGCCCTGGGTGGCTGGGGAGCTGAGGGCGGGTCTGGCTGCACCATGCACCTACCATCCCCCTGACTGGGCAGAAAGGACTGGGGGACTCCAGCGGGGTTTGAGGGGACTGGGCGCCACCATCTTGTGGCTATGGATGCTGCCATCTTTGTGATGGTAGTTATGGTCAATTTGCATATTCCCTCTTTATTAGATAGGATTGTACTATGGTTACTTAGATGTAAAAATTGGGGAGCCAAAACCAGTTTGGCTCAGTGGATAGGGCATCGGCCTGCGGACTCAAGGGTCCCAGTTTTGATTCCAGTCAAGGGCATGCAGGCATATCCCCTGGGGGGGGGGGGGTGCAGGAGGCAGCTGATGGATGTTTCTAACTTTCTATCCCTCTCCCTTCCTCTCTGTAAAATATCAGTAAAATATATTTTAAGAAAGAAAAAAAATTGGGGAACTTGGGTGAGAGAATAGATGGGAAAGCTCCGTACCAATTTTGCAACTTTTTAGTAAATTTAAAACAAGTTCAAAATGAAAAGAAAATAAGTATATATGTGAATAAAAATTGGTATGTGCATATGTATGTATATGAGATCAATGCTATTCTGTGTATTCCACAAACTATTACCAATCAGGCAAACTAAATATGAAAACTGAAAGCAAGAAATTAGAAATATTTATAACAATTTAACATTTCCACAATATTTAAGTATATGAACATTTTCCTAGAAATGTAATATTATTGCATTGGTAGGTCGACTGCTGGCAGAATTCCTCTTGCTCAAGGGAGTTCAGTCTTTAGTCTATTAAGACCTCAACTGATTGGATTAGGCCTGTCCACATTATAGAGGTAATCTGCTTTACTCAAAGTCTACTGATTTCAATGTTAACCTCATCCAAAAAATACTTTACATAAACATCCAGCATAATAATGTTTGACCAAATATCTGGGTTCCATGGTCCAGGAGTGCAGTCACTACAGGACCATTGTTTTAATTTGCCATGCCAGTAAAGTAATGCTCATGATGATGCACACTCTGCATTATATGGACCAAGAAATGCTGGCTGTTCAAGCTGGATTCAGAAAAAGAGGCACTCAATATTTAATTGTGAACATTCGCAGGACACTGGAGTACTCCAGAGAATTTCAGGTTAGTCTATGTTTTATAAGTACAGTAAAACCTTTAACTGCTTGGAACACGAAAAGCTATGGGTTGCTCTGAAAGAAATGGGCATGCCTCAGCACTTGATTGTCCTAGTACATAACCTGTATTGTGGACAAGAAGCCACTGTCAGCACAAATATGGAGAGACAGAATGGTTTCCTACAGGCAAAGTCAAACAGGGGGCATTCTGTCTCCCTATTTGCTTAATCTGTATGCAGAACACATACAAACACCGAGCTTTGACTCAAAGGAAGAAGGAGTAAAAGTTGATGGGAAAATATCAATAACTTAAGATATGCAGATTATACCACCTTACTGGCAGAAAGTGGCAATGATTTGAAACGATTTCTGATGAAAGTGAAAGAAGAAAGTGCCAAAGCAGGACTGCATTTGAACATCAAGAAGACAAAAATCATGACTACAAAAGAAACACAGCACTTTAACATTGACAGACATTTAACATAATGAAGATACTGAAATTGTTAAAGATTTTGCTTACCTTTATTCAGCCATGCATTCAAACGGAGACTGCATTCAAGAAATCAAGAGAAGGCTGATACTTGGAAAGGCTCATCAAGAGCAAAGATGTGTTGCCTAGCTGGTGTGGTTCAGTGGTTGAGCATTGACCTATGAACCAGGAGGTCACGGTTCGATTCCCTGTCAAGGCACATGCCTGGGGTGTAGACTCAATCCCCAGGGAGGGGCGTGCAGGAGGCAGCCGATCAATGATTCTCTCTCATCATTGATGTTTCTATCTCTCCCTCTCCCTTCCTCTCTGAAATCAATAAAAATATATATTTTTTAAAAAGAACAAGGATGCGTCATTAGAGACCAAAGCTTTGATTACCCGCACTTCTCATATTCCCAATCACTGTGTACAGAATCAAAAGTTGGAGAGTGAAGAAGGCTGGTAGAAAAGACAATTGATTAATTTGAGTTATGGTGTTGAGGGAGAGCTCTGTGGGTACCCTGGACCACCAGAAAGATAGCCAGGGAGTCCTAAGAGCAAATTAAGCCTTGAGGGAACATTGCTTGAGGGAAAAAGTGACAAAACAGAAGTTGTCTTACTTCAAGTACATTATGAGGGGGCGAGATTCTTTGAAAAACAATGATGCTGAGAAAAGTAGAAGGCAGCAGAAAAAGAAGTAGACCAACTCCATAAAAAAAAGGCCACAGGCGTGAATCTACAGGAGCTGAACAAGGCTGCTGAGGACAGGACATTGTGGACATCATTCATTCACAGGATTGCCAGGAGTCAGAGCCAACACAATGGCATGTAACATGTACACATGGCCCAGCCAAGTCAATACATAAAATCAATCATCACATAGTCCATGACAGATTAGAAAATTTTGCAAACCCTTCACTGAAGATGATTTAAGAAAAGTTATACAGGATAACTTTTAATAGTCTACCAAATAGGTGCATTAATTAAAAAAAACATTCAGACCAAGAATCCTCATTTCATGTGGGAACAGGGTAAAATACTGGAGCAGTGGCCTGGCTAGAATGGGAAAGAATAGAATCACTTTTTTATTTTCAACAATGAGCCTAAGCCATTAAAATCTACCTTTGCCCATTGTTACAGTTTATATTGCTCTAATTTAGAGGTTCCCAAACTTTTTCAATTCACCGCATCTTCATGTCTCAGTAATTTTTTTCACAGAGCCCTTAGGCCAAAAGAAATACCCAACAGAAATATGTATGCAATAGTTAGGTCCTAATAACTTAGCTGTTTGAAAAATATACATATACATAAATTAAAAGAAAAATATTTTAATTTTATTCTTTTTTCATTGGTCTTCATTTGTTATTAGAATCCAGTCCTCAATCTTTAATAGTGATAGCTCTCTTACTAAAATATGATTATAGAATCCTCATTTTTTTTATTGTTTAAAGTATTACAAATAGTAGTACATATGTTTCCTTTTTCTCCCCATTGACCTCCCCAGCCTCCCCTACCCCCAGCACATGTCCTCACCTGCCCCCCCTCCCCCTGTGTCTTGTAGCCATTGGTTATGCTTATATGCATGCATACAAGTCCTCCGGTTGATCTCTTACAGCCCCCACCACCCAACCTCCCCTGCCTTCCCACTATAGTTTGACAGTCTGTTCAATGCTTCTTGGTCTCTGTATCTATTTTTCCCCCGTTTCTTTTCTTTAAAAAGTATTGCATCTGCATACTAGAAATAAACATATAAGAACAAAAAATGTTTGATTCTCAATTTCAATGTCCAACAGTTCTGAGTCCCAGTTTCAATGTCAAATAGTTCCTTATGTGGGCATGTCAGCAATGGTATCCAGATGGTGGACATTTGGTGGCAATGCAGGTTCCACCCTCTCTAGTTTGGTCCTGGGCAGCCTGCAATGATGCACCGCTGCTGACTGCTAGCATGGCAAGGTGTGTAGTCAGTGTCTTCCATCTCTGGACTGTCTTCATGGTTGGAACAGACCTGTCAGTTCCTCTTTGTTGCAAGAATCCATATGGTCTTGGAGTTGTTATCTGAAAAAATACAAACATATTCCTGACCAAAAGTTAATAAAGGAATCTTTTCTGTAAGTTTGACTTGGGGTTTTTATTTTTGCCCAAATGATTTTCCTTTGGCTTATTTTGACACTGTGTGCGTTTTTCACGAGTGTCCTACTGTTAGCATTACAAATGGAAACTAATTTTCTGAAGTAAGAATTTTCTAGATGTAATTTACTTACAGGATATTTTTCCTTACATGATATTACCCCACTACCTCCCCCCCCCCCCATTTTTTTATTAATTGAGGCTTTTGGAAATTTTATATTGCAGTCTTGGTAATTTTAATTTTAATTTTTGTACAAAAATATGACTGTTTTAGGCTCTTTGAATGTTAAGCAATTTTACAATGAGATGAACTACTAATAGAAATTTTAGTTAATATTTTAGGAACAGCTTTTTGTCCAGTGCAATTAAATTTTCTTGAGTATTCACTAATTTTAATTGGCCAATTTAAATTAACCTGAAAACTTGATTACTACTTTACTGTCAAATTTAACTCTCAAACAATAATCTTAGTTTACTCTCTAAATATTAGTGGAAAGGATATTTGCATTCTTGAGTAGGTCCTGAGCTTTCCTGGTACTAGACTGGATTTAGATATAGGGCAACTGTTGCTGGCCAAGTCTCTGTCTGTAACCTGGGCCCCGATCTGAGCTGAGCGTGGGAGGCAAAACAGCCATGTGGGCAGGAGACCTCCCTTAGGAGGAGTGAGAGTTCAGGTCCCTGCAAAGTTAGGGGGGTGAGGATCTGTGCCCTACCTCTGTTGACCTTCAGGTTCTCTCCCAATGGCCCCTCTGTGCCTGTCTTAGATTCTTCCTTCCCTGAGGAATCTTACCCATCTCTGCCTAACCAGCCATCCTCCAGGGCCAAGCAGGGTGATGTGAGGTTCATTTCTGTCTCCTTAACTATGCCCCTGTGGCCTCCACACCCAGCATCTGCCTTGGGATCCCCTTGCCTCTTGGCGGGGTCCCAGTACTGATCACATTATCTTGGGGGACTCAGGTTGCTTCTCCAGGGAGTGCCCAGCTCACACCATTGGGTGAGAGACAGATGCATGGTGCCAGACACTCAGAGGCTTCAACCTCAGCTTGAACTGAAAGCTCAGGCGACAGTTGTGTGCAATTGGATTCTGAGAAGAGGGTTCCTCTTGGCAAAAAGGGCAGGAGGGGCCAATATAGAATGCTTAATTGCCTTCCCAGTGCCTTAATTCCTTCTGAAAGGGATTAATTCCTTTCATGTCTTAATTTTATTCTTAACCACAGTTGCTTATAAAAGGGTGTGTAAGCCAAACATCATCTCAAATCTTTGAAACTGTGTAGATGCCACCACCTGCACATCTTGCTCCACACTGATTTTCAGTTGGTACTTGCATTTTATAACAACAGCTAAAAACCCCACTTCTCAAAGATAAGATATCTTTGAAAGGAATGGAGAGCAATCTAATGTTGAAACTGAATCATCTTGACCTAGTAGCTCATTCACTTGGTATCCAACAGATGTCAAGTATTACCATGTACTCCTTGACATTTAATATATGCCACAGTGCCCCTAGGAGTTTCTTGTGATATCCTGGGTACATGGACCATAGTTGAGGACTTGTGGTTCTGTTCTTTTTCTATTTTTTTTAAACTTTATTTAAAAAATCTTTGGTGCAATATTAAAAAGCAATACAGCCAGCTGGAGCGACAACCAACAGAAAGAGTAGGGAAGACCCACTGATCTCACCCCACCCAGGAGATGGAGGCTGAGGGTAGACCAAGAAGGGGCCTGGTTGGTGGGGGAGGGAAGAAAGGCCACCCATCAAAATGAACAGGCAGAACAAATCATTTATATAGGAAACATCTGGCTGAACTAAAGATCTATGGGAGATAGGAAGCCCCCGTTTCTTTTTCTTTTTTAAATGTCCTAGGTTGGAGGTTTTTCTATTTTTGATTCTGATCCCTCATTTGCAAAATTATAAGCATCTACTTTAAGTGGCTAACACTCAAGAAGCTGTGTTCTTCCCTCCCCTGTTCTTTGTCTATGGTGAAGGTTATCAAAGATTGGAAGACCCCCAAAGGCCAGTCATCCCAAATATGTGCCTCCAGAGTGCATAACAAAATCTTTGGCTCTGTTGTATATTTAAATAAGAAAATCAACTATGTTCATTTTTTAACAATTAGATCAAGACTGGGAGCAGTATAAAAATATGTCTAATTTTCTACTTTGCCCACTAATTTTTAATCATTTTTCAACCACATCTTAATCTAATCTTGATTTTTCTATTAAATTGTATGATTTAATTTATCCTAAATTCCTGTCATTGTAGTCAAAAGTCTCCTGGATAATGTAAGTGGCTCCGATACGAGCACATTGGGGCTTAAACATAGCTCAAAATTAAAAGCCTATTTTTTTTCATCTGAGTCAATATCTTCTCTTCATTATTACTGTTGTAAAGATCATCAAAATATGAACTATTTATCCTGTTTGGCTGCTGTCAACAGTTGGGAAGACGGCTTCACTCTGTCTCCTGTTTCTAGCTTTTTCCTGGCTCATTTTCCATAGGCAAAGGGGAGACACAGACACATATATCTCTATCTTCTACAAGACTGTATCTTCCCAAACAACAACAAAAAAGGCTCTCTCACTCGCTCCCTCTCTCTCCTCCCTTTTTATGAAAATCTCTTAGCTTCTTTTATCTTCCATCTACTGCCAGCTATTGACAGTGGATACAGCTTTGATATCAACTTGCTGTCTTGTAATGAAGACTATATTCCCTTTCCATGGAGAAATCCAAGCTTATCAGAACATTTTAAAAATATATATATGTTTATATTGATTTCAAAGAGAGGAAGGGAGAGGGAAAGAGATAGCAACATCATTGATGAGAGAGAATCATTGATTGGCTGCCTCCTGCATGCCCCATGTTAGCGATGAAACCCACAACCCAATAGGGAATCAAACTGTGACTTCCTGGTTCACAGGTTCACATTCAACCAATGAGCCACCACGGCTGGGAAGGACATACTTATCAAAACCTCCTTCCTAGTGAATAAGACATAATTGTAGACAGTGGCCTAGAGTAGTTTAGCGCACAAGGACAGGTATCTGACGGCAGCCCTCCATCGCTGTTCTCATTTCCCCAGCTTGATGTGGAACTTCCCACTTCTTTCTTGCTGGAGCTTTTCTGTGAACCAGATGCCAACAAATATATTGGATCCTTTATACTTAGTCTGTTTAACATTTGAAAGTGTTGAAAGAATTAGGCACATTATTCATTCAACTATAGCTACTTTCTACTTTCTGATTATCTGGGGGAGGGGAGCTCTCAGCAGGATACCTGTTTGGAGCAGGTATCCCAGAAGCCACCTCGATCACTGTGTTTAGAATCCAGCTGGCACACAGCCTTCGTGGGAAGGCTAATGCTGGGTGTTCAGGCAAAATTAAAAGCCTAGGAAAATACAGGCCCCCAGGGGCCAGAACAAAGCAGCTGAATGATGGTTCCTTCTGGGAGAAGAGGTAGGAGTTTTTTCTTGCCTTGCTCCTGGAGATAGAAGTGAAGTCAGAACTTCTTTGCAACAGTGAGTGACTAATTCCTCATCAGAGGGCCTCGTGCTTTTGCAGAGCTAATTTTATGAGTGGTAAACGAAGGGTCGCTCCAAGTGAGAGCTGATAGAGCAAGACTGAGAGAAAAAGTACAACCACATCCCTAACCACTACACACATTGGGAAATGGGGGGACATTTTTAGAAGCAAGAAGAGAAACCGGGCCATCCCCAGAACTTCAGACACATTTTTTTTTCCTTCCTGACTCATCGGGTTAGAAAAGCCTGTGAGAAGGGATTAGGAAGCAAGCGAGGGAGCCTGCCTTTTCTGGCATTTTGATTCCAGATTCTGCAAATCTTCAAGAACAGACACGGTGTGCTAGTGTTCTAGGCTGGAGGCCAGCAGCAGTTCGGCTGCAGACGAAGCGGGTCAGATGGCTGGTGCTGTCAGCCAGAGACCCAAGGACTTTCCTGGGGCTGCACCTCTCCGGAAGTTTGAAGATGTCAACACAGGTTTGCCTTCTGAAACGTGCAAATGTCACCAGCCGGGAGTGGCAGATGCCAAGAGGCGGCTGAAAACAGATCTCCATCTGGTAATGGGTTAGGCTTCCCGGGACAGAGATGAGAATAGTTTGAAACAAAGTGACGGAAGCACCGGCTTGGCTTTTCACATGTTGTTATGGTCTCTGGGTCATTTCCTGCCTTTGGAATTTACTTCCTTTCCAGGTTCAATAAAACCAGATGATCACAAGACAGAGGCTGGGATTTTTCTTTGCCTCTGGCCCAGTGGAGGGACAACTCTGTGACTGTGACCTTGCATTTCCATGGTGGTTTTAGCCTCCTGTGCTCCTGTCTGCTCACGCTGAGGCCAGGAGGGTGGAGTCTTAGGAATGGAACGGTAAATTAGGGATGGAACGGTAAATTAGGGGCCACCTCCAGTTGAGACAGCTGAATCCCCTTGTTCCTGAAAAACAAAACGGGAAAGAATAGATTGGGACTGGTGCACATGATGCTTTATGGAGGGAAGTTCTTTATACAGTTCCCCATGTAAGGATACAGCCCCCCTTCAAGGAAGGAGGCTGAAAGCAGATCCACATGGCCCCACCCTTGACTTGCTGGAGTCAACCAGCAGGCCAGTTAGGACAGTGACATTTGCTATACAATGACCTGTTTTGTTTTTATTTTATTGACTAGAGGCCCAGTGCATGAAATTCATAAACAGGGGGGTGGAGTGATCCCCTCAGTCCAGCCTGCACCCTCTCCAGAACCCCTCAGGGGATGTCCAACTACTGGTTGGACAATCTCGAGGACAGTTGGACATCCCTTTCACAATTCTAGACAACTGGCTCCTAATTGTTCACCTGCCTGCCTGCCTGGTTGCCCCCAACTGCCCCCATTTCCTCCGCTGCTGGCCTGGTTGCTCCCAACTCCCCCTCCCCCACCACCGCCTGGTCACCCCATGCAGCATACTGTTCAGTCATTTGGTCATCTCTCATTAACCCCCCTGCCAGCCTGGTCATAGACAGCCATCTTGTGAGGTTGTGAGGGTCAATTTGCATATCACCTCTTTATAATATAGGATATTTATCTCCCTTAGAAAAGAATTAAGGTAGCAACAACTATCTTCTTCGTAGCATTTTTATGCTTGTTTTGGGGGGTACTTTGAAGCTGATGTGAATCTTTATTGTAAATTCTCTCTGTAGTACCCAGTATGTCTTTGACATCCCTGTAGTTCTACAGTGCAGAGACCCCTGCCCCCCATTAGCCAAAGTGAACCCTCTTATTCCAAGGGCTATGGGAGCCAGTCAAAACAATGCAGAAGCTGATGCCACTATTGTGTTTCTAAGTCTGAAAGGTTTGTCTCTCTAGAGTGTGTCCCACGGTCACATGTTCCTTCTGAAAAGCCAGCTCGTGCAGCCCCTGTTGTCTAGAGGAAGCCTGTGGAGCCTGTTCGAGTCCAGAGCCCACCTCTCTGAGAGATCCGAGTTCACAGCTTTAGAGGAAGGGGTCATCTTTGCCCCACCCTGTCATAACACTGCTAACCTGGCAGTCAGTGTCCAGTCGATGCAAAGGAAGTGGCAGCTGGTGATCACTTTTGTCCTGGGCTACCCATTCCCCACCCCCCACCGACTTGACAGAAAGCCAGGTTATTACTGTGCTCAAGAGTGAATCAAACCGACCTTTCCAAAACACTCTGTCTCATCGGGTATCCACAGGAATGGTCTCCTGTGACATTCACAGTGATGATTCCAACAACATTTAAGATGTTCCAGGGCAGCAGTCGGCAAACTCATTAGTCAACAGAGTTAAATATCAACAGTACAACGATTGAAATTTCTTTTGGGAGTCAAATTTTTTAAACTTAAACTTCTTCTAATGCCACTTCTTCAAAATAGACTTGCCCAAGCCATAGTATTTTGTGGAAGAGCCACACTCAAGGGGCCAAAGAGCCGCACGTGGCTCGCGAGACGCGGTTTGCCAACCACTGTTTCAGGAGAAGTAGACAGGGTCAGAAACACCTGCAGGGTATGATTTCCAAAGCACCAGGAAGTCTGCTCAAGGGCCCCAACTTTCCCCACTGAAGACTGTTCTGGAAACTACAGCATTCTGTTTTCCAGAGTGTAATCCAGGGCTGGAAACTTTGTAAGTCATTGCATTTAAACTTTGATGGGTCTGATTGTACAGGTGTGTCAGGGAGCCAGGAATTTGCATTTTTATCAAGCTCACCTGCAGATGTTGGTGCAAGTGGCCTATGACCCATAATTTGGAAAATGGTGCTGCAGAGAATTCTGAGTCATTGTCACATTAGCATGGATTAACCGGTGATGCAGGACAGCACCACACCTGAATTCTAGGCCAGGCGTTGGTTTACTCGGTGGCTGGTTTCTAAAATATGGTTTAAAGGCCTGCAAAGTATGAGGGTTGGCCCGAAAGGTCAGAGGGGTCAGGGCTTCTCCAGCATGCCCTGCACATTCCCTGAAGCTCTACAGTACAGAAAACCCTTGACACAAAAAGGAGCCTCTTGCCCTAGGACTGTAGTCTGTCTTGGTATCTGAGGTCTTGGGATACAAGGACACTATAGTAGATCCATCTCCTTTCTTTGCCCTCCGTCATTTGCAAATAGGAAAAATGGAAAGAAAGAAGAAATTTATTTAGTGCTTTCTATGCACTGTCTTTTAAATTCTCAAATAACCCTAGTCTGGTTAGTCTCCTTTTGAAGAAGACAGAATTGAGGTTCAAAGAGATGGAATAACTTGCCTAAGTTCCCAAGGTCATGTGGCTCCTGAATGCTTGAGCTGGAATTTGAACTCTTACCTGTCAAGGTACAAGTTCCATGTTCTTTCCACAAAACTATTCATAATCAAAAGTTTTGCTGTGGCCATATTGAAGGGCTAGATGTTTCGAGACCCGCAAAATAAGCTTACCTTTCCCTGGCTGTTATGCACACCTGTGACCCACTCTGTTTCACAATCTTCCCACATGCTTGATTTTTATTGCCTCCCTGACCTCCAACCCTTCAGCCGTGCTCATTTCTTATCCCCACAACTTCTTGAACCCTAAGGGTAAAATTTGCTAACCCCTCTACTGGGCTCAGGAGGACTTTTCTGATCTGCAATTATTCTAGTCATTGACTTTAAGACCAGTGGTTTTCATGGCTTGAGAATCCCCAAAGGCTTAAGAAGCGTATGTGTACTAACTAAAGCAAAACCCCTCCCCTCCTTTTCTCCCCTCCTGCTTCCCTGATCTCTTCTTCTCAAAGGGCACAGAAACCTGAGTCAGCCCCTACCCTTCTATTAGTCAGCCCCTTCAAACCTCAGCTTCCTAGTAACAGAGATGATTCTGGGATGCTGGGCACCCCCTAGTGGGAGTAATGGAGAGAGAAGAGAGATTGCTTTGATCTGTTCTCAATAACCCACGCACCCCCAGCTTCCACCCCTCCTCATTGGCCTTTGCCTTCCAGCACAATTCACTGTTCTTGGGATGACTCATTGTTCCCACGATGATTGGGCCTTTTGCTCCATAAAGCCCTCCCTGAGTTTACGGGCATAATGAACTAAAATTAAGCAGAAGGCAAATCAGGCAGAACAGTAGGGAAAACTTCCTATGGCGACAGCTCTTGAATCCCTGTGATTCCTTATAAGGCAAACTGAGTAAGACCTAACTGCACTGAGCAAAACAATAGAGATTATCTTGGAAAGATATTTTTGGAAGAGGGGAGGGAAAGGCTACTTTCCTGATTAAAGATAAATGTTAATGCCCACATCTGGTACATTTACCTTGATTTCAAGGCATATTAATGCCTGGTGCTGTGTCTTATCACTCCAGATTTCACCATTTTGAAATAAACAGATAACGCCCCATCCCAGCAGAGGGACAATCTATCTGTAGTTGTGGGACATTCTGAACATTTGTCACTATCCCTCACTCTTAAAAAACCATGGCCATATCCCCCATGACAGGAGATGAGCCCTACTAGTATTACATTTCAATCAATAAACCATTTTCTGAGTACCTACACTATCCAAGGCTCAGGTAAAATTGATCTTATGCATTTTCTGTCCACATCTAGTTTAGCCCTCCATCCAAAGAATGGCTTTAGTAAAAGATGGGGAGAGTCAACATATTTGAGTGCATGCATTAAGAATTCTTCTGGGTGAATTCACAGTCCCAATTTTAGTTCAATAGCTGATCATCTGCTCACAGGCAGGGGTCAGCCAATCAGATTGCATGGCCCAATACCGGTCCCCAGGGGATGCTACAATTACATAGCATGCCACTTCTGTGTGACTTTGCTTGCTACGGTCTTACCCGTTCCTGGGTTTGAGTCATGGACTCATTAGTGCTCATTCCCATTGGCCTTCTCTGATAGTTCCCCGGAACCCTGATCATAATGCCAGCAATCCCATTGCAGGGTTTTCTCTGTGCTGAACCTAGCTGCTTAAACCAGCAGTTGCCAACCTTTCACACCTCACGGACCACCGCTTGGCGACCGCTGGCTTAGACAGTCTAATCTCAGGACTGCTTACAATGTTAAGCCTTTTCATCTTTTCTTTCAGAGCCATCTGATGATGTTCATCTCTGTGACAACCACAAATTGGGGAAGCATCTCTCCCCTCGGGCACTTCCATTTTTGTGTTCAGCTTGGCTGCCTTCCCAACTCACCAGAGGCCTCAGAGAACGAAACCCGCTGTAGAGGGTTAGAGGAAAAATTGGACCTAAGTGCACAGGGCATCTGGGAGAAAGAAGTAAGGACAAGGATGCTCCAGCTTGGTTGGCCTCTCTGACCTTGAGAGCAGAAGCTGGGATTCCTTCCTGCATAACTTGGTCTTGAATTAAAAGCTTTTTTTTTTTTTTTTTTTTTTTTTTAGTCTGAAGACCTCTGGCTTCACTCTGGATGGAACACTCAAAGGGCAGAGTAAGGTCCCCAGCTGGCAGGAAGGACACACTGACCCCTGGCCCCAGTGTCTCGGCCAATCGGGGGGAAAAGACACAAAAGCTGTGGTGACTTAGCTGAGCCACCTGGAGTGCTTCTGTCAGGGTAAACTGTCCTCATCTGTGTCAGCAGGCCTTTACTTGGTGAGAAAGGGTGGTGATGTGTTTATGTGCTCCGAGGAGAAAACTTCCTGGAGTGAATGAGAAATAAAGGTAATAAACCCAACTAGTGGCTGCTTTGGGTGGCTGGAAAAGAAGGAATCCTCAGACAAGGGGCCCCAGTTCCAACAGACAGAGATAAGGGAACTTTCACTACTTCTGTTTCTATTTAGAAGAAATAAAAAGCAAATCATAAATCTAAAGATGACAGTCCATTCATCTGGGGAGAGAATTAAACAAGCTGTTACATTCCAAACAGATATTAGGACTGCAAAAGTGAAGACTTTTAACCTGCCAGTGGGAATGTTTCTTTCCTGGAAAAAAAAAAAAACCACCAAAGATAAGGTTCCAAAAAATTACTTTTCAGGCAGGTTAAGAAGCATTCATTTGGGCTGTCTGTAGCAAGCTGGATTCCTAGCACTGGATGCTTTCTAAGAAAAAGTAAAAGGTGAGCAACAAAGCTACTTTGGGAAATTCAGGAGTGTGATTTGTCGATAAAGGTGAAGAGGGAGTGACTCGGCTGATCCAGAACTGCAACAAACAGAAAGCAATGGTTTTGCAGCTTGGGAGGTGCCCAGAAGGGATGGTGCCCCTGACTCATGCCTCTTAGAAACCAACAGTGAGCTCCCAAGGCAGTGCTTGTGGGCAGGGGACAGGTCTCAGCTGTCTGCCAGTGCCTGCAGCATTAGCTCTCCCTACGCATTATCTGCTACTATCCCCAAGGGAAGGAAGTTTTGTGTCAGCTGGAAATCTCCCAGAAAAGACAGGTATGTAGCTCTTGGATGATGTCCAAAGAAACCAGGTGAGGGCTTGAACTCTGGCCAGAGAAGCAGGGTGTGTACACGTAGGGAAGCTGGATGGGAGTCATCAGACTCCACTCAGGCAGGAGAGCTCGGGGTGTGTTGTGTCCATGAAGAGTGGGTGTGAGCATTCCAGAGCCCGGACACTGTTTATGGAAGATGCTTCAGTAAATACAGAACATGAGTTCCTCTGGCTGTCCTACAACATTTTCTCCTGCTGAGTTTCTGGTTCTTTTGAAGCTACAATATAAAGTTCTCAATAAAGTTGAAGCTGAGACATAGATGGGATACAATGGCCAGCTCTGCAGCACAGAGTCAAGGAGATAGGCAATCCCTTGGACTTGAAATAGGTAGCTATACTTCTGAATCACAGCAATGAAAGTTAACTTCATGTCTTCATCCACTTAATTTTCCTTCTCACTCACTGGTGTCCTTTTGACCTTTTAGTTTCCTTTTTGCTCTTTCTCCCACAGATTTCCAGTGGTCAGCTGGAGCCACTTCGGACCACCTCCCAACTCTGTGTTTAGTAATGCCACGAGGCAGCTTACCACCAGCCATGGTGGGAGTATTTATATTACAGAAAGAACAAACAAATGCTATAAATTTGAGGTTTATTTCTTTTTTCTGAATAGCCAATTGTTAAAACATCTACCAGTACACCATGTCTGTAACTGAGTTTTTACATGGAAGATGGGTTGGTGAACTAAAGGGGAACAATGTAAGAAATTTGGAAGGCAAATGGCAAAGCCAAGTATCCAGAGGAAAGTGGTGAGTCACCAAGAATGGTTCTGCCCACCTCATGGACACACACTCCACCCCAACACAAACCTTGTATTCCATACTTAACAGTTGCTCAATAAGAACCTGCTCTTGTGTCTACAATGGCATGTAGACATTGTTTTCTGTTGATTTAGGGTTGTTGTTTTTTTTCAATCTTCCCACTTGAACATTTTCTTGAGGTTTATGGTGCAGGGTATAACAGGTACAGCTGTTAGTCCTTCTACCACTACAGGCATTGACGCTTAGCAGTCATGGCTCTGGGCTAGCCCATGGCCATGGCCTCAAGTAGGGCCACAAGGTGACCAAGAATGTGAGCAAGCTGAGGCCCAGCGGTTGCCATGGGCACCTCAGTAAGCATACCAAGTTCATGCAGGACATGATCTGAGAGGTGTGTGGCTTTGTCCTCCATGAGCAGCATACCATGAAGTTGCTCAAGGTCTCTAAGAACAAGAGGGCCTGAAATTCATCAAGAAAAGAGTGGGGACACACATCCGTGCCAAGAGGAAGAGAGGAACTGAGCATGAGGAAGGCAGCAGGCAAGAAGGACTGAGCCCCATCCCTTCTGTGGGTAATAAAACCTGTTCAGGAAAAAAACAAACAAACAAACAAAAAACAATCCAGGTCCAGAGTGTTTTTCCTATTATGGATTTAAAGTGTGTTCACATAGATTCACTTCCTCTTTTGCTCTTCCAACCACTCATATATTAGAACTAGAGGCATGAAAGTCATGCACAGGGGGTGAGGAGATCCCCTCAGCCCAGGCTGCACCCTCTCCAATCCAGGACCCCTCAGAGAATGTCCAACTGCCAGTCTAGACGAGCAGTCAGACATCCCTCTCACAATCCTGGACTGCTGGATCCTAACCGCTAACCTGCCTGCCTGCCTGATTGCCCCTAACTGCCCCTGCCCCCTGCCAGCCTGGTCACCCACACAGCCTGCTGTTCAGTCATTTGGTTGTTCCTCATTAACCCCTATGCTGGCCTGGTCGCCCCACGCAGCCTGCTTGTTCAGTCATTTGGTTGTCCCTCTGGCTGGCCCTGGGCAGCTGGGGGGATGAGGGGAATGGGCACCACCATCTTTGAGGGTGTGGCAGTCCATTAGCATATTCCCTCCTTATTGCCTGTGGGCACCACCATCTTTGTGAGGGCATGACAGTCAATTAGAATATTTCCTCTTTATTAGCTAGGATGTGTTCCCCTTCCCATGTATGTGCTTCTCATTAACCTTTGTCTTCAACATCTTATCTCTTCCAAAAATATACCTGAGCTGGACAATTATCACTCCCTCTAGAGTACAGTTTTTAAACTTTAATGTACAGGCAAATCACCAAGGGAATCCTGTTAAAAAGCAGATTTATATTCAGTAGGTCTGGGGCCCGAGATTCCCCATTTGTAACAAGCTCCCAGGTGCTGCCATTGGTCAGTAGGTCACTCATTTAGTGGCAAGGCTCCAGACTGGACATGTTAATCCATCTACCTCTTCTACTTGAAGAAGTCCCACTACACCTCTGGAAGGGACAGTCTTCAAGGGAGATTGGACCAGTAGTGGCATCATAACCAAACAACCAGATCTATATGCCAAGTAGAGTTAGATTCTCTTTTAAGAATTTGAACTAGAATGCTATCCTAGACTGGATTCTCCACAAAATAGAGCTTGAGATAGAAGTTTGAACATAGTCATTTATTTGGGAATCCCAGAAAACAGGATGGGAGGATACAGGGAGTGAGAAATAAAAGGGGGGGAAAAAATAGTACAAGGATGTGTGATTGAACTGATGATCTCAAAGGGCACCAGGTACTCAGCCTTGTGGGACCGACTAATGGGCCTTCAGAAAAACATCTCAGTGCTGTCTCAAACATTTACCCAGCATTTCCTTTATGAAAATACTGATTAAATGCTTCATAGCCTTTATTTTCCAGTTTCTAAATAATGACTTGATTCCTTAGCATCCTCTAAAAGTCACCAATAAATTTTACTTTAGTATGATTATGAACTTGTGGATGACAAAGATTACATGTAAAGTATTAAACACAAGTTACATAGCAAGTCCTCTGCAAACATTAGCCATTGCTATTACCACTCTTTTACTATGAATGTGATCTCATGACTTTTCCTATCATAATGGACCTGCTTGCTCATATAGAACACCAACACCCATTGGTTTCTTTGGGTTTACTTAAAATTCCCAATCTTGGCTTATACCCACCCACTGTAACTGGAGAGCCAGTCTGACACCCTATTGGGTTTGTTCTGTTCCAGGGGTGTGCAAGTTAGGGCCTGTAAGACAAATCCAGCCTACTACCTGTTTTTTCAAATAAAGTGTTTTGGGGTTTTTTTGGAACACAGACACATCCATTCATTTACATAGTATTTATGGCTGCTTTAGTGCTACAACATCAGAGTTAGATAGCAAAGCCTAAAATATTTATAATTCTTTTCTTTAAAGAAAAGTTGCCAATCCCTGGTCTTTTCTTCTCACAGACTATGTACCAAGTCCATGCAAAAATCTCAGAATGGGTTATTAATCACCGAGGAGACCAGGTAAGGGTGGGAATGAATCACTGCCACCTCTTTCCATTCGAAAAACAATTCCAAGTACTATTAGTAGAGAGGGTGTTAATTCAACCCTTTAAGAGCTGTGCTTTATATTATCTTCTCTCAATCAGACTAGTTACATAGTCCATCATTTGGCAAAGGTCCATTCAACAGGCAAAACATTAATAAACATTTTTGCATAAGATTATTAGCTTGAGGTAGTGCCCTCAGCAGTCCCAGATCTGTTTCTTGCTTCAACAGTGTTTGGATGAAACAGACCCAGGAACATGCCTTCTTCCAACCTCTGGACACTCTCCTGCATCTTATCCAGTCATCACTTTCAGAACCACCTCTGGGACCAGCCAACACACTGGTTTCTTTTCTACCTTAACTCCTTATTGCCCAACAACCATGAGCTCCCAAATTCATCAGAATTATTTCACCGAGGTGGAGGCTGTGGTCAACTGCCTGGCCAACCTGTGTCTGTGGCCTCCTGCACCTACCTCTCTCGAGGCTTCTATTTCAACCAGGATGATGTGGCCATGGAGGGTGTGGGCCACTTCTTCCATGAGTTGTCAGAGAAGAAGCTTGAGGGCGCTGAGCATCTCTTAAAGTTGCAAAACCAGTTCGGTGGCCACATTCTCTCCAGGACCTGCTGAAGCTTCCCCAAGATGAGTGGGCAAAACTCAGGACACCATGGAAGCCTCCATGGCCTTGAAGAGGAACCTGAACCAGGCCCTATTGGAGTTGTAGGCCCTGGGTTCTACCCATGCAACCCTCAGCCCTGTGACTTCCTACAGAACCACTTCCTGGGTGAGGAGGTGAAACTCATCAAGAAGATGGGCTACATCTGACTCACCTCTGCAGGCTGGCTGACCCCTAGGCAGGGCTGGGCGAGTATCTATTCGAAAGGCTCACTCTCAAGCACGACTTTGGATCCCAGAGGCCGTTGAGAGGTTCCTCTACATCCCCCTGGTGTCTGGCTTTTACTTGAGCCTCTCCCCGAACTACTAGTCATTCTTTAATCACCCAGAGCCCTCTCCCATGCATTGGACCAAATGAAACAATAAAGCTTTTGCAGAAAAAAAACAAGAAAAGAAAAGAAAAGTTATTAGGGTAGCTTGAAAACAAGGCTGTTGCTAAAGGAATCTTCCTGGATTTTATCAGACTACTCTAAAAATAAATTAGCCTTTCAAGTAAGAATAAATATAGATAGAATTTATCACTTTCATTTTCTCCACAAATATCTTTGACATGTTAATAACCACCTAATGAGGACAGACATTAGATGAATATTTATGATGGCCATGGTTGATGAATATGATTCATGAACTATGCATTTAGTACTGGATTCAGAATGGAGTCATGAGATATGGTTAGTCATTGTGATTGGATACACAATGAATGACCACTTTATAGCAGGCCCTCCACAATGAGAAAGCCCATATCCACATAGAACTTTCAGCTTCTTTTGTGAAATAGTCTTTCAGAGCAGAAACACAGGAAGTTACTTGAGAAGCCCAGCTCTGACCAAATAACACAAATACTTTTATCATGTTCAGAGGTCAAGCTTTAAAAGCCTTCTGAAAACAGTGCTAAGCCCCAAAGTACAAAAAGGGTGAGTGGAGAGGTAGTATTTTGTTTTTGTGTGTTTTTTTTTGTTATAAAAACAATATAATATTTTAATTTTTTTAAAAGAAAACTTCCCTCTAGTCCTGGGCCTTAATACAGTTGTTTTTATTTTTATTTTTTTATTTTTATTTTTTTATCTCTATTGTTCAGTTTATTAATTACATTGTTCCCTTATTTTCCCCCTATAGCTCCCCTCCACCTGGTACCCATCCCACCCTCCGCCCTCACCCCCCTACACACCATCCTTTCCCATAGTTGCATGATTTTTGTCCAGTTTCTTGCTGCACTTCCACACCCCTTTTCTCCCCAAGAATTGTCAGTCCATTCCCTCTCTATGTCTGTGATTCTGTTACATTCACCAGTTTATCCTGTTCATCAGCTTATTAATTCACCTGATTTTTAGGTTCATTTGTTCTTCATAATTTACACTTTTATCTTTTTCTTCTTCCTCTTCTTAAAGAATATCTTTCAGCATTTCATATAATATTGGTTTGGTGGTGATGAATCCTTTAGCTTTTTCTTATCTGCGCAGCACTTTATCTGACCTTCAATTCTGAATGATAGCTTTGCTGGATAGAGTAATCTTGGTTGTAGATTCTTGCTATTCATCACTTTGAATACTTCTTGCCACTACCGTCTGGCCTGCATATTTTCTGTTGAGAAATCCGATGACAATCGTATGGGTGCTCCCTTATAGGTAACCATCTATTTTTCTCTTGCTGCTTTTAATATTCTCTCTTTGTCTTTTGCTCTTGGCATTTTAATTATGATGTGCCTTGGTGTGGTCCTCTTAGGGTTCCTATATATTGGGGTTCGGTGCGCTTCTTGGACTCCTAAGTCAATTTCTTTCACCAGGTATGGGAAGTTTTCGGTCACTATTTCTTCAAATAGGTTTTCATTGTCTTGCTCTCTCTCTTTTTCTGGCACCCCTATAATTCAGATGTTGGTATGCTTGAGGTTGTCCCAGAGGCCCCTTATACTACCTTCAATTTTTTGGATTCTTTTGGTTTCTTGCTTTTTCCACTGAGTGGATTTTGCCTCTTTGTATTTCAAATTTTTAACTTGGTTCTTGGGGTACTCTAGAGTACTTTTAGGTCTTTGTATAATATTTTTTATTTCAGTCAGTGTATGTTTAATTTCTGGTTGGTCCTTTTTCATATCCTTGAGAGTCTCCTTCATATCCTTGTAGGTCTCTTTCATTTCCTTGTAGGTCTCATTCATTTCCACATTGGTCTTGATCATTTCCTTGCCGGTCTCATTCATATCCTTGAGGGTCTCGTTCATTTCCTTGTAGGTCTTGCTTATTTCCTTATAGGTCTCAACCTTTTCTAGGAGCCTCTTGAGAAGCCCTATAACCGTGGTTTTGAATTCCATGTCCAGTTGTTTTTTTCCCTCCATTTCTTTCACATCTGATTTCTTTCCATGTCTCTGCATGGTGGCTGCTTCCCTGAGTTGGTCAATTAGCTTTGTGTGGTAGACGTCCTACAAGGGACAGTGGCTCAGCCTCCCCAGTTACCTGAGGTGGAGATGGGTTGCACAGTCTTGCTGAAGTTAAGCTCAGGTTAATCGTTGTTAGCACTTGGAGGGGTTGACCTCCAGGCCAATTGTCTGTGACTTTCAGCTGTGCTCAGGTTGGATGGGCGGAGTCTCCAGGCCAAGCAGACAGCATCAGCTCCACCCTATGCAGCCCCAGGGTCTCTGAGAGAGAGCCGCTGCTGAGGTCCACTGGCTGCCAGAGAATTCAGCCTCTCCCCAAATGAGTCTGCACACCCAATGTCTCACCCAAGGTCACAAAACAATGCAGTCTGAAGGTTTCCCAAAGGAAAGAGCAAGTCACAAGCGCTCTCTGCGCGGTCACACAGCTGTGCTGTTCCCAAGTTCACGCACACTCCGCACAAGCTTACCTTCTCCACAAGCCCGCCGACCCCTGCAGCACCCGAGCTTCGGCGTGCCCTCCCATTGTCCAGTTTTTACCCTGTATGATAGTGGGTTCCCTGGACTTCACCCAGAGCTGGAGAATCAGTCCAGTGGGATGTCTTTGTCTCCCCCGTTCAAGAAAACCGGCCGGTTTTCAGCCACCCGCCCTATCCGCTGGTGCGCACTCCTAACCTCTGACTCCGCGCGTATCTTCAACGCTGTCCGCCGCTGCTCCTCTGAGTCACAGTGTCTTATCTTCACTTTTATTTGTGGAATTTTCACTTAGCCAGCTTTCCGGTGATTCTGGATAGTGTTTGTTCTTTCCTTAAGTTGTAGTTTTAAAATTGCTGTGTATGGCGGCAAGATAGGTGTTTTACCTATGCCGCCATCTTGGTTCTCCCCAGTTGTTTTTATTTTTAAGTAATCTCATTTAGTCTTCAACCAAATGCATATCTATGTTCACCTTCAATTAACTTTGATGAGAGTTTACCTATCAGGAACAATGATTAAAACACATACAAGGCTTAGCCACAGGATGATCATCACGAAGGTATCAATAACACCATGTATGAGAGCTTCCAGTGGCTCTCAAGCTTCCCTGCACATTGGCATCTCTTGGGAATGTTTTTAAAACACTGATGTGGCCCCACCTGCCAAACATCCTAATTTCATTATTAGTCTGGGGTGGGTTCCAGGGTTGGGTATTATTTTAAAATTCCCCTTATAATTCTAAAATGTTGATTTAGCCAGATGCCTTGATGTTACAGGTCAAATACTGAGGTCCAGGAGTGCATTTCAAGCCTGGGCCCTTTCTCCAGCTAAAAACTTCCTTAAATCCCAGTAAATGAGCAGATAGTTTAAGACCCAGTATGAAAAGAAAATACTAGACTTTTCCTTGGTTGAGCAGGTGGGGGTGTATTCCATGGTTCTGAGGATAAGGATTTAGCCTCTTTCACAGCATAGAACCAAACTTTCTTGCAATAGTCAAGATCTACCATGATATGAATATGGGCTGTGATAGCAATGCTTAATCGGAGCTGTACCTTTGACCTAGTTGACAGTGTCCAGATGTTTGGATTGTGTTCTCTCAGCCATCCAGTTCTCAGTTTAATATTCAACAGAATGACCGCCATTATTTAGAATTCTCCCGAGGGAGCAGGCTCCAAAACTGAAGATTTGACACGCTCCCTCTTTACTCTTTTCCATGTGGTTGGAGTTTAAAAGGCTTCTATGTTGTCTCTTCCTTTTGGGAATTTCCTCTGGAGCTGGAGATTAATCATTATGCAAATAATAAAGAGTTTGAAAGTTTGAGAAAGGAAGGGAATTTGTTTAGGCAACCCTGCTGTGGTAGTTTAAATGAAAGATAAACAGCTGTTGTGTTTTGACCTGCATTCCAATTCTACTGAGCAGTTTGTGTGATATGAAATGATATTTAAGTCTTCTCTGGGATGTATGTGTACCTTTGCCAAAACCTCTGTGTTCCCATAAGTCTCCAAATGAATCGACCACCACCCGGCCTGTTTACACTCCCTCTCAGACCAAAAAGGCCCTTCTGGGAAAAGACAAATTAAAACATTTCTCTCACAGAATGTTAGTCTGACTGAGATGTTATTTAGATTTTTTAAATAGCCTACATGCCTGGGGTGATCTGAAAGGAAATGCAGCAGAGTCTCATGCTGCCTAATAAATAGGGCAAGTCATGCTCACTCAGGCACAGCCCAAAGGGAAAAACAAAGTCCTCACTCTTACCCTGAAGGTCAAAACTCTGTGGCTTCACTTGTCATATTCTCTCCTTCTATGCCCTCATGGATTTCTAAACAATGGACTGCTAGTTAATAATTCTTTGTATTAAAATTTCCCTGCTTAAATCACTGTGTACTTTCTCCTAATCTGACCCATACTGATTGCGCCCTTCCTAGACACAGAATTCCCCAAGAGCAAAGGACATTGCTTTGGGGCCTGGAGTGGAACAAGCAAGGCACACAGATTCCTTGACTCGTAGGGTCATTCAAGTGCAGGGTGGATGCCTGAGGGTGGGTGACTCCTTGAAGTCTAAGTCCTCCTTCCCTTGTTTGCCTCCCCCCAAGTCCAGACCCTGGTGTGTTGTTGTTGTTTTCTTTCTCTCTTCTCCTCCCCCCCGCACCCAGCCCCCAGAATTTAGTTTAGCACATTCCAGAGACACTAGTTAATACTTATTATGGGCTGAATGTTTTGTCCCTCTGCAAAATCATATATTCGAACTCTAATCTCCAATGTGTATTTTGGAAACAGGGCCTTTGGAGGTAATTAGGATTAGGTGAGGTCATGAGGGTGGGGCCTTCATTTAGGGATTAGTGCCCTTTAAGAAGAGGCAGACAGAACTCTCTCTCTCTCTTTCCCTCCCTCTCTCTCTCTCTCTTTCCCTCCCTCTCTCCCTCCCTCCCCTCTCCCTCCCTCTTCTTCTCCCTCCCTTCCTCCCTCCCCCCACTGGCATTCACTGAGGAAACACCACGTGAGCACACAGAGAGGCCAGGAAGTTGGTCCTCTCCATGAACCAAATCTGTTGGCTCCTTGATCTTGGACTTCCCAGCTTCCACAGTCAGAAAAATAAATCTCTGTTGGTATTTTGATATGGCAGCCCAAGCTAAGACAGTGCCTAATTAGCATTTAGTTAAAAGCTGAATTACCTTTTCTCTCTCAAAATAATTTCTCTAAATTCAGTTTAAGAAAAACAGTTAAGCCCAACTGCGTGTCAACCTATAACCAGGAAGCTGAAGTTAGATTCCGGTCAGGCACATGCCTGGGTTGCAGACTTGATCCCCAGAGTGGGGCATGCGGAAGGCAGCTAATCAATGATTCTCTCTCATCATTGATGTTTCTCTCTCTCCCTCTTCCTCTTTGAAATAAGTAAAAATATATATTTAAAAAGGAAAACAGTTGAGTCTAAAAATAGTTTAGCATAGTGTTCAAAAGTCAGATTTTTAAGTCTTGTAGACCCATGTCTAATCCTAGCCCTACCACAACCCTCATCTAGTTACTCACTGTGCCTCGGTTTCTTTATAAAAAAAAAAAGGTGGGGAACCTTTTTCTTCCAAGGGCCATTTGGATATTTATAACATCATTCATGGTCATATAAAATTACCACCTTAAAAATTAGCCTGCTATATTTGGTCAAACATTTAATTAATTCACACCTAATACCTTGGCAGGGCCAGACCAAATGATTTTGTGGGCCTTATACGGCCTGTGGGTCAGATGTTCCCCACCCCTGATGTATATAGTAGACATAATAATAATGTCTAGTTCATAAAACTGTGGAAAGGATTAAATAAGATAATACATATAAGGGGTTTAATTCAATCCTCTCACATATTAGCTTGTATTGTTGATAGTAAGCTAAAATTACTCTCCATAAAATTAACCCCAGATTCCTCCCAAGTCTGAGTCACAAAATGAGGAAATAAGAACCAAAAGCCCGTACGTCAGTAATTAGTCTTTTGAAGGGGTTTCTAAAGTCAAAAAAGTTGAACATTGCTTCTCTTTGTTCCAAAAGCCAACATAAAGAAAGGAAGGTAAAAAAGTATAGCAATGGCGTGGATCTACTTTCCCTGGAGAGGAGATTGGATTAGAATAAAAACTCAATCTGTTCTTTTTTGTTTTCACTTCAAAAAGACTTAACTTTATTCAAATTCTATTCAGTGAGAATGTTTAGTGCCCGTTCCACATTCCAGGAATTACACTAATTAGTGACGATCCAAGCAGCTGAAGGGTTTAAGGTATAGAGATAAACATGCAAACAAAGCAAAGGTCATTCTGAGTGATGGTCATTCACACTGTGGTGGAGCTCACCAAGGCTCTGCAGGAGGGAAGGGGCAGGGATCAGGCAAGGTCAGAGGATCCTTTCCAGAGATTATATCCCTGTTGTTATTCCACCTCAGAAATAGAAAGGGAAAAATGGAAGGCCTTACTTGAATTTTTTCAAGTGACTAGAGCAAGATGGTGTTTTTGTCTGAATCTAACTGTTAGTGTATTTGGTCATTTGAACTACTAACATTGACAGTGGAGCTACCATTCGTTGAGTAGCTACTATATACCAGGTATTTAATATCCCTTAATTAATTGTCAATTCAATCCTTCTAAAAACCCTGGAAGATAGGACTCATTATCAACATTTTACAGATAAAGAAATTGAGGTTTTTAGCTAAAATAGTGGAGCTGAAGCCACCTTCCTCAACTCCGCTCTTGACCTGCTACTATTGACTTTGTCCAATTTCTAGAAATCTGATTTTTGCTATTATACAAAAGCCATGCAGGACCTATATAGAATATTTCTAAACCTAAACAAACTTGACCTAAATTTCTTCATAAAACACTGGCTATTATAATAGGCCAGATTCAACCAGCTTTCATTCACAACTGAAAATTGCATTTTAACAGAAAAATAAATGTGCTACACAAACCCAGTCGATTTATTATATCACCTCTCTAAACCAGTTCTGCCAGTTTATTTATTGCAGCTATACAGAATAACACAAGAAAATGTCCTTGGATTTTATACCATTCTTAGCCCAATAAGGAAAACTCTCAGCACAAGCTGGACACAGATCAGGCAACCACCAAATATTGCTTCTGTCTTCCTTCCCTCCTCTGCTACAAACAGCAGAAACCAAACAGGGAACTGGGCAGGCAGATCAGGAGAGAACTCCTATTCAAACACAACAGGATAGAGAATTACAGGCTTATCACCCATAGCCATGGTTCATAGCCCTCACCAAAACACCTCTTGAGAGATGCTGTTGCCAGTTACAGTTCCATCCAAGAACTGACCTTGGCCCAGAGCTTTCCATTCACGTGTCCAGAAACTCTGCATATCAGAAAGGTTATTCCCAGCCAATGGATATACTCTCTATCTTCCCTTCAATGAAGCCCAGAGAGAGAAGAATAGCGAGGGGGCAGTTGGAAACTGTGGGACTAAGATGGTTCATAGCTCTCTTTACAATTAAAAAAAAATATTCTCAGGTGAGACAGAAAAAAAGAGAAGAGCTACTGCTATTGTTATTAATATTTTGCTCTTTATAATTAAGACTAGTTTGTTAAGGATGTGATACAAGTGTAACGTGTCCAGGTATGTAAGGGGTGGCAGAGGTGGGTATTGTGGTAGGTTGAAAATGGCCCTCCCAAAGGTACTGGGTTCTAATCTCTGGAACTGGCAAATATTACCTTATTTAGGAGAAAAAAAAAAAACAGTTTGCAGATGAGATTAAGTTAAAGTTCTTGAGATGGAGGAAACTATCCTGGATTTTCTGGATGGATCATAAATGTAAGATGGATCCTTGTAAGAGAGAGGAAAATTTCATAGAGGGGTGGGGTGGGCAATGTGAAGATAGAGCCAAGGGATATTTGAAGGTACTGGCCTTAAAGATTGAAGTGACGCATCCACAGGCCTAGGAATGCCAACAGCCACCAGTAGTTGGACGATGCAAGGAACACCATCTCTCATGGAGTCTCTGGAGGGAGCCCAGTCCACTTAGCACCTTGAATTCAGCCCAGTGATACTGAGTTTTGGTGTTCTGGCCTCTGAACTGTGAGAGAGTAAATTTCAATTGTTTTAAGCCACCAAGTTTGTGGGATAGCAGCCATAGGAAACTAATACAGTTACTAAGTGGCTTTTCATCCTATGCAAGATTCATCGGTAAACTGTTGTCCATCATGAGTCCTAGCTAATGAGTATTTATTAGATTGTGCAGTTCCAAAGGTATAGACCACACATGTTGAAAACCCAGTTTTGTGTTTTGTTTTGTTGGTTTTTTGTGTGTGTTGTTTTTTTTGGGGGGGGGGGGGTATTTTAAAATCCTGATTTTTAGCAGATGCCAATTCCTATGATATCAATACTCCCCTGTGGCCCAATTTCAAAGGTTTAGCATCTGACTTGCACAGTTCCTCGGTATTTAACAATCGGCTCTTGCACATTGGAAGGAGCCGACTTCAGCACATCCCTGTAGAAACCATGGGAAAATTTCTCTCAAACTGTATTGAGCATAACTTTATTTCTCCCTGATAACTCTGAAGAGGACTTTATGGTATTGTAGTTCCTGAGAATCAACATGGGGAACATTAATTACTGTTGCACTGTGTGTGTGCAGAGTTGCCAATCAACAGCATTGTGGTGGGTGGCTTCCCACCCTGCAGGGCTGAGAAGGAAAAGGCAGAACAGAATGTCCAATCTGCGTCAGTTGTGTGCTTTTATCCCTTAGGGAGCTCGGGAAAGAATCCAGCAGAGACTACTGCCTTCCTTAGGTAAATTTACTGCACTATAAATAGTA
Source organism: Antrozous pallidus (assembly GCA_027563665.1). Taxonomy (NCBI): domain Eukaryota; kingdom Metazoa; phylum Chordata; class Mammalia; order Chiroptera; family Vespertilionidae; genus Antrozous; species Antrozous pallidus. Next base: position 52,632,475 of record CM050523.1, read on the forward strand.
ATAGCAGTGACAGAAATCATCGTCATTTTCCTCCAATGGAGTAAGGCTTTCCAGTTTTCAAAGGGAATTGGACTTTCACCTTGAGGGAAATAGAACAGAAGCTTTATCTCCAGAAACAAATGGAGTGTTTAAATTCAGTCTCTCTTTCAGCCCCACGCTGCTGACTTCTGAACAGCATTCCCGTTGCATGTATCCGGGGCTTGGGAAATTTTCCTAGTTCCCGGGAAGAAAGTTAACTAAAACATATGACATCTCTGGCAAGAATCACAATTTCACACAAAAACTTTCTTGCAGTAACTTCCTCTGCATATTGCTTCCCCCGGTGGAATCACTCTCTCCAGGGAAAGCTGGGGTCTGAAATGACAACTCTGTTTAATGAAAGTGAGAGCTGAAGGCTAAGCCCAACAGCCCTTTATTCCTTCAGGACAAGCCTTCATCCTAAGATCCCTTTTCATGGATAAGATAAACTCTCCCAGATTCTTTTTCCTTTTGTTTTTAGACATGAAAGCATTTTATAACTCAAGGGGAAAATAAATAAATACGGTTACTACTCCTACAATACAACGGTGTTTACTGTAGACAAAATAGTATAGACTATTTGTATTATAGAGTATTTATTTATGAAATTGGAGGTGGGGGTGGTCACTGGAGAGAGGGCTGGCAGAGATTGGTGGTTATGTGTTTTATGCCTGGATTAGATTAGTTATGAGAATCAATGTTTTCAAAGTTGAAATGTGCAAATGTATGCCATATATATATCTATATATATAAAAGCCAAGCAACTGGAAGGACTGGAATGACCAGTCACTATGACGCGCTCTGCAGCAGGCCAACTGGTTCAATGGGGGCGGGGCTGTCTGGCCAACCTCCTGCAGCCCCCTGCTGGCATGGCCTCTGATGCATCCCCCCACCCAGGATTGGGAGTAGGGCTGGCTGACCAACCTCCTGCATCCTCTACCCCTAGCCGCCAGCCCCAATAGGCCCCAATCAGAGCAGGTTGGCCAGACCACACCCATGCATGAATTCGTGCACCCAGCCTCTAGTGTAAATATATAAGACATATATTTCTGGAATTAAAAGCAAGACAGTTATCAGCCACCCTTGCTGGTAGAGGAAAGTAAAACCATGTCCACATTAAAAAGCGAGGTCACCACTTGTGTTTCAACATGGTCGTGGTGCCTGCCCTTTCTGCTACCATGTGTATGAATGTCAGGATCTGAACCTCGGGCTGTCTGATGCTGCACTTCAGAGATGACCTCCACAGAACAGATTTTCAGAACACATCTGTTCATCATCACAGTGATGGGATGGTATTAAAATATTGGACAAACATCTACTGGAGACAACATGTTCACTACCTACAGGAAAGAGAGAGTCAGAGCTAAGAGTGAAGGACAAGACTTATGAAGCTTCAGTCCTTTCAGCCGCACTGAAGAGTGACAGGGTAGACACTTCAAGTCCTCTAATTAGCCCGTAGGCTTTGTGTGTAAAGATGGTTAATTTGCTGTGAGCTTGAAATAGGAAAACCAATAACCATTCCTAATTTTGCTACTGCATTGATTATTTTGCCTGTGGAATTATCTACACTTTGCAGAGAATTCTAAGTGAACCTTTGCACTGTATATTTTCATGATCTCAAAAGTTACTTCCTGCCGAAACCGGTTTGGCTCAGTGGATAGAGCTTCGGCCTGCGGACTGAAAGGTCCCAGGTTCGATTCCGGTCAAGGGCATGTACCGTGGCTGCGGGCACATCCCTAGCAGGGGGTGTGCAAGAGGCAGCTGATCGATGTTTCTCTCATCGATGTTTCTGACTTTCTATCCCTCTCTCTTCCTCTCTGTGAAAAATCAATAAAAATATATATTTTTTAAAAAGTTACTTCCTTCCCCCTATTGCAAAGTTGTAAGAACAAAAATGTCTAGCACTTTCACACAACTGAATGTGTTCGAAATCCTCTAAAAAGATTCTAATATTCAGATGTCAAATATAGAAAGAACTAAGAAGAAGAAAGAGATAGAATGGAGACATAATATACAAATAATCCAGTAATGCCATCTCTTAAATTAGAACATTTAACTCCAACTATTACTCCAAGAATTTCATGTTCTTGCTCTTGAATAAAATTAGTAACAAAAAAAATGAGATGATAAAAAGATAATAGCAAAAAAAAATCTGAAGAAATAATTATTTGTAATATCCCCAATCCATGAAGAGTGAGGGGAACATGGGTTTTGACAAATGATTTAATTCTGATCATCCATTTACAAGCTGTTTAATAACTTTTATTTATTTGAGCCTTAGTTTCCCCATTTCTTAAAATGGGGTAATTATACCTAAAGCATACTATTTTTGAGAAGATATACAATAGAAGCTCAATAATTCAAATTATCATCCAACATATAAGATAGGCTGTGTGGTTTTCCTTGAAGCTCTGAGTGGCTATAGATTTCTGTAGCTGCTGTGAGCCAGGAGATGGGCCTGTTTAAAAGGCTGGAAGGCTCTCTCTCTCCCGGTCTTCATTTGTACAATTTAGTCACCAGCACAGGAGTCACCTGGCGGTAGGTAAGCCTTTACTAAGATGGTGTGCACCACTCACATTCTATTTGGATGGAGGAAGTCCCAGAATTTTTGTGCTGCCCCTCAGCAAGGATTCACCCACAAGGAAGTCACGGAAGGGGGATGGAGGGACAGTATCATGGCAGCAAAAGGCATTGCAGCTAACACCCTAGGTTCTTTTGGTAACTTAGGTTCACACTCTGTCTTGTCCTAAGAGTCAGAACAGTATAGTGATAAGGTTTTGAAGTCAAACAAATCTATTTTCAAAGCCTGGCCCTGCCATATGCCACTTCTAAGCAATAATTTCCTAAACTGTAGATGATGATCATTATTGTACATACCTCATGGGTCATTACAAGAATTAATACATTAAGGTAACATATATTGAGTATAGTGAGTGCTGTCTCCACACCGAGACAGCACTCGAGCCTTTACTAAAGGCTTTGTGTATCATTTAACTAACTCATTTCTCACTGCAACTTTGTGAAGTAGTATTATCCCCATTTTATAGATGTAGAAACTGAAGCACAGTTTCCATTGCTTGCCCAAGGATCCAGAACTTGGGTCTATGTGCATGTTGTTAATGACTATGGAACCTGAGAAGAATAAATTAATTAATGCATGTACAATTTCTTAGCATGGGTGTCTAGCACTTAGAAACCAGTCCATACGTGGTAGCTAGTATAGTATATGTAGCTATTGTGAATCTGAGCTTTCTTTGTGAATTCCTGTTTGGGGTGCCACCTAAACCTCTTTTGGGTCTGGTCACAGCATTTGTAGTCTGGCTCACACATAGATAAACTCAACAGTGCAGATTTTGAGGGTCCATTCTAGCTGAATTCTCTTAAGTCACTGAAAATTCCAGTGGACAGTTGGCTGGATTGGCCAACAGGATCGGCAGTAATTGTAATTCATTCTCTGGCTAATTTAGCATTGATCTCACCAGACCATGGAGAAAGCCATTTTACTAGCAACTAACTTTAGAACTGGTGAATCTTGGCAAAAATGTGGTTATCATTTGAGTTAATAAATTTTTCTATATGATAATGATCTATGTGAGTTATAAAATTGGTTACATAATTTGAAAGGAAATTATTTTATGTTAATGGTATGTGAGAGCAGGATGAGAGTGAGGAGAAAGGAAAAGGTAGAGGGTTAATGGTACAATTCTGTAAATATCTCAAGGGAGGGAAGAGAAAACCAGATGACAGAAAAAGAAAATATTAAGGAAAATGCAATTGCATTCTTATTGAATGCGTTTTTAATCATCATTTAACCCATGTGTTGTGGCTTTTCTGAAAAAGCAACTATTAAAACGTTCATAAAGTGATTCCACTCTGTATCAACTGTGTTTTGTAGAGGACGGAATAAGAGTTCTTTGGTACTACCACCAGATGGGCTGGGATCCAAAAACAAAATTTTTTAATTGATTGATTTTAGACAGAAAGGAAGAGAGAGAGATTTGTGGTTCCACTTATATATACATTCACTAGAGGCCCAGTGCACAAAATTCATGCACTGGGGGCTGGGGTGTGTCCCTTAGCCTGGCCTGCATCCTCTCCAATGGGGATCCCTCAAACATTCCAGGACTGCTGGCTCCTAACCACTCACCTGCCTACCTGCCTGATTGCCCCTAAGTGCTTCTGCCTGCCTGCCTGATTGCCCCCTATGGCTCCCCTACCTGCCTGATTGACACCTAACTGCTCCCCTGTTGGCCTGATTACCCACAACTGCCCTCCCCTGCTTCAACCCACCTCCTCCACTAGGACCCGTCTCCTCTGTGCCACACAAAGTCATAGTACCCACAGGCCTCACCATGCAGAGTGGCCACAAGGCCCTGCCTCCACTGTGGGCACAGCCATCTTGTGATGACATGAGGGCGTAATGCCACCTAGGCTATTAATAGTATAGAATGGTTGATTCTTATATGAGCCCTGATGGAGATCAAACTCCTTTTGGTGCTTGGGATGATGCCAACCAACTGACCCACACTGGCTGGTTTCTGTGTGAATAAATTTCTGTGACTTAAATCAGGAAGCTTATTCAAGGTATTATCCAGTTGTTTCTTAGAGGGTGTTTTTTTTTTTTTCCATACAAGTTATATGCATCAATATTGTTAACTTGACTGGAAAAAATTCTAGAATGAATAAATGACTAGGCAAAATTAGTTGAGTAAATTATCTGATAAGTTCAGAAATAATTAAATTTTTAAAAAGGGTTCAAAGCCTTTTTACGCTATGGGTTCAAGTTGTTGCTACAACTCTCTCATTTGTTTTAGCTATGAAGACATGGCCATTCCATTTCCAGTTTTTCCCAGGAACTAGAATTATATTTTGAAGTATCAACAATTGGATTTAGAAAATTACTTTTGTACAAATAGAACTCATATACAGCTAGTTATTCGAATATCCAGTGACAGCATAATAAAAATTTAGGATCTTTATTTAAATGCTGCCGTTTCCTCTTCCCTAAAAGTAGTTACACACACTTGGAAACTGCTCTCTTTTATGTATTTAAAATAGCATCTAACATCAAGACCGTAATTTATTAAGAAGTAACTTGCTGATCTGAAAGTGCTGATGTGATTTCAAAATGTATTTAGGATGAATCCAACTCAATGAGGCCTCTATGCATAGATTTGGGGAATAAGGAGCTTGTCACAGGCTTTTCATAGCCACCTCAAGATGGCAAATGAAGATAAGCTGCAGAAATCAGGACTAACATTGTAATCAGAAAGGAACCTTCCCACAAACTTGAAAAACAAATGAATGGAATATTAAACTTGGAAAACAAATGAATGGAATATTAAACAATAATGTCTGAGTAATATTACTAATTCCCCTGTGATTAAAGCCTGCTGAGCACCATGAGTCAAAATGTAAACACATAATGGTTATGTTGGACCTCACTGGTTTATTCGTTTCTGGTCAACCACAGCTGCCTCAAATTTACAGTTGAAAAGGTGTTTGGGGGAAATTCAACCAGCTACCACCTTCTTAGATGCATGTGATATATTACTCATAATAAGCAATTCATGTGATAAGAGTAAGCATTCTTATAATGTTCTAATGACTTTTCTACATTCTGAAAAATCCTATCTAATAAAAGAGTAATATATAAATTAACCATCACTCTGTGACAAAATGGCAGCACCCATAGCCACAAGATGGCGGCACCCAGTCCTCTCAGCCTGGCCGGAATCCCCAGTCTCAGGGAGGGCTGCCGCTGAGAGTCTGCAGAGTAAATGCCCTGGCGGGATGCTGCTCGGAGGCCCTCCTGACCCTTTATAAAAAAACAAAAACAAATTCACTCCCCACAGTGCGATCCCCTGCCAGCAGCGGCAGCCTGGGGTTTTGACCACCAAGCCACACCAGCCAGGCAGATATGGAGGAATCTTAAATGTTTCTTCTTTTTTTTTTTTAATATATTTTATTGATTTTTTTTACAGAAAGGAAGGGAAAGGGATAGAGAGCTAGAAACATCTATGAGAGAGAAACAACGATCAGCTGCCTCCTGCACACTCCCCTCTGGGTATGTGCCCCCAACCAAGGTACATGCCCCTGACCAGAATCAAACCTGGGACCCTTGAGTCTGTAGGCCCATGCTCCATACAACTAGACAAACCAGTTAGGGCTGTCCAATATGTTAAAGAAAAAAGCCCATCTAATAAAGAGGGAATATGTAGGGGAGGGCATTTGGATGTGACCAGGTTGTCAGGGGAGGGCAGTTTGGGATGATCAGGCTGGCAAGGGAGTGTTTAGGGGGTGATCAAGCTGGCAGGCAGAAACAGTTAGGGGCAATCAGTCAGGCAGGCAAGCAATTGGGAGCCAGCAGTCCTGGATTATGAAAGGGATATCTGACTGCCTGTTTAGGCCCAATCCCACAGGCAGTCGGATATCTCCCAAGGGGTCCCAGATTGGAGAGGATACAGGTTGGGCTGAGTGACACCTCCTCTCCTCCACTCCAGTGCATGAATTTCATGCACTGGGCCTCTAGTGTATGTATAATATATAATCCCCACCCCCCCCTTTTTTTTTTACTTAACCACAAAATATTCAAGAATTTTTCATTACTGTATTTCCTTCAAGTTCTGAATTTTTATTTTAGTTTTGTTTTTTTGTTTTTTTAAGTTTTATTTTACTATATTTAAACTTTTAATAATCTAACTGGATTTTAGTTTTATGTATGGAATGAGGTAAGGAAGCTAATTTCTTTTTCCCCACATGGAAAGTTATTTATCTTATCACCCTTTTAAAAAAAGTTCAACTTTTCCCCTTATAATATCCCCACAGTATCTCCTCTTCCACATGAGAGTCACATATGCTTGCATATATTTCTGAGATCTCTGTTCTATTCCATTAGTCTAAGTTAATGCCAAATTATCACCTTTTTTTTCTAAGCTATTTTAAACTATTCTTCCTTCCGTGAAGAGTCTATTTTTTTCACGTTTTCTAATTTTTGCATGTTAATCTTATATTCAGAAATCTTAACACACTCTCTAATTAGTTTTGTCTGTAGACTCTCTTGGATTGTCTGTGAAAATAATGTACATTTTTAACAAATTCTAATTTATTGCCTTTTTTCCCCCAATATTTATATATCTTTGGGGGCGGGGGTGTGTGTGTGTGTGTGTGTGTGTGTGTGTGTGTGTGTGTGTGTGTTTTGCTGCATTGGTGAGGACATTGGCATAGTTTTTTAAAATTTTATTGAAAAAAATTGTAAGTTTTCTTAAATTAAAATCTGAATTTTTAAACCTTACTTTTCCTGAGCTAGCAGCTTTACTAACACACTACTCCAAACATAGAGACAGGAGCTCCCTCAAATATATACCAAGAAACACATGGTATAAATGAGAGGAGTCTAAGTATGGAACCAGCTAATAATCGTAAAGCTAATGTTTATTCAGTACTATTTGCCAAACATTGTGCTAAGCACATTAGAAGAATTCTTTTATTTAATCAGCAATCATAATGAGACAAAATGCCAATATCCCAGATTATAACAATAAAGGGTTTTGGAAAACCCTAGTGATTGATTAAGAACTAAATCCTTAAATGAGAATAAAATGTATTTTAGAGATGATTTCTTGACAATTAGTAAAATTAAAGTTTTCCTAACATCTACTGGTACATACTAATCTACTGGTACATACCATTGCGAGTGTTTACAGTCAAATTCCAAGTGTTTTTTCTGCTTTCTTAGTCATTCTTATAAGCTTTTACCTGAAACTTCTTTTTTGCAGGTCCAATTGAAGACAAAAAAGATCAAACCACCTTTTCCGTACTTTAAGTTAATTCTCACTGAAGTATCCTGTCATCAGAAAACCAGTCTAAGTCCCAAGGGTTTTCTATGATTTGGACCTTTCATTGGTTACTCAGAGTGTAACTACCACACCCTGGAGATGCAAATAGGACGTGAACTCCACCTTCAAACAACATGCAGCTGATTAAAAGCTGAAATATAAATAAACCATAGCAAATATAATGTGCAATGTATCACGTAATAGAGATGGACAGGATGGAGGCCCAGCGGAGGAAGTAGTCCATTTTCACAGAATAAAAAAGGAAAGTTCTAGTTAGCTTCATAGTAGCATTGACACAAAGGGTAATATTTCAAAGGTAGATGATTATCTGTGGCTTTCAATGATTGTTCAATTTCCTTGTATTTTCAATCTTCTTTTTTCAAAAGATGAATTATTTTTTAAAAATGCATAGGATTCTATATCTAATTCACCTACTATTCCATACTACTTCACTTCTTATTCCTCACATTCTGTTTCTCCCAGCACTTACCTTGACTTCATTTTTTTTTCTAAGTAATCACATTGTTTCACCATCAACATGAAAATTCTGTCCAAAATACTTATGATGCAACTCAGTGATGCTATACCTCGGTATACATCTCTTACAAGGAGACATATACAAGAATGTTTATTCCTGCACTGTTTGTAAGAGAAAAGAATGGAAACAATTTAAAGATCCATCAATAATAGAATGATAAATCATGGGCTTTTGGGCTTTTTTGGCTTCTTTTATACAGTAGAACACCATACAGCAGTTTAAATGGACTAGAATATGTGTATCAACACATGTGAAGTGAGAACTTGAGAAGGAAGTATAGAATGTATCATTTAATACGGATGAAAAACATGCAAATTAACACTATGTGTTGCTTACGGATACATACATAGTATAAGTATAAAACATGCACCGAATTTAAAACTCGAAATTTAGGATAGGCTTTACCTCTGAAGATAGCAGGAAAGGAAAGAGACAGGTTGGTTATAGGGATTTTAACTACATGTGTACTACTTGAACTTGGGAGGAAGAAAGAGAAGAGAAAGGAAGGGTGGTTGGCATCTACCTGAGTCTCTTGCAACTCAGAGATGGCAACTCCAAAAAGGCCAAATAATAAATTGGAACTTGCCTGAAAGTATATCCCAAGTTCAGAGGCTATGACAGCCAAATCATTCCTGAGCCTTGACACTCTGATATATCAAATTCAACATAATATTCCAGGTAAGAATTGACCTACCTGTCAAAGCCAACTGATTTGGTTTTATATCAAGTATTCATGGTTTTAATCTTTATGTCAGGTGGTGCCTATTCCCCATAGATGCCTGTGGATTCCCAAAATCCTGTGCCAGGTCCTCCTTCCATGACAAGTTCTTCCCCACGCTTGGCTTTCGCACAGCTGGTTCTTCTTGCCCGAATGTTCTCTTCCGGTGCCTAACTTGTCTGATTTTAGGTCTGAGCTGCAGGTCTTCCTGGACCACCTCCCTAGAGTGCCTCTTGGCTTCACCATCTCTGACCTTTGTTTTCTTTCACAGCACTCATTACAGGCTGTGCCAGTTCATTTTTCTGAACTCCGGTTTGGTTTGGTTTAGTCTTGTCAGTCTCCCCATAAGAATTAGAATTCCTCAAGGGCAGGGGCCAGGTCTGTCTTATTCATCACTGTATCACCAGCATGTCGCACGCTGGAACTTAGGGGGTTGTCAGTGAATAGTTATTAAATAAGTGAATGGATCTCTGGCTTCCTTGATCCAGACTTAGCTCATTTATGAGATGCCAATTTGCTTCAGCCTCTCAACTTTGCTTTCTGCCCTAACCAGCCACCAACCTTCTCAGGCCCTGTATCCTGTTTCACCCTCACCCCTGCCTGGGCTCAGCCCTTCCAGCCTGCTCTCTCCCCTCAGGTTACACAATGAACAAAGTGTTTGTCTTGGAGCTGTTTCTCTTGCTGCCTCAGTGATCAGCTAAAGCTGTTAACCTCAGCTGCCCTTTTTGCCTCTACTTGTAAAAAAAAAAAAAAAAAAAAAAAAAACACACACACACACACACCAAAAAACAACAACAACAAAAAAGCCCAAACCACAGCTGCCTTGGGATCCTACAGAACGAGCCAGCTGTAATGATCGAATTTATAGAAGGCACACAAGTTGACAGGGTGGCTGATGCAATGGTGAGCCAATATCACAATGATCCTCACAGGCTGATCAATCACACCTCTGGAACATTATTTTCAAGCTGGGTTCACACTTTAAGGGTTCCCCCCTTAAATATGGGAAACTTAAAAGTCTATCCAGAAGAGGGTGATACGTTTGTGAATTGTTGGACTAGGAATGGGACTGAACACAGACTCTGGAGCCAGACTAAGCGTGAGTCCTGGCTCTACTACTTACTATGTGGTATTTGGTAAACTTAATTCACCTTGTGACTTGGTTTTCCCAACTGTGAAATGGGCTAATAATAGTGCCCATCTCATAGGCTATTGTGAGGGCTAAATGAGTTGATACATACAAAACACTTTATATAGTACTAGACATGTATTAAGTGTCCGATGAGTGTCAGATAATATAGGGAAAAGGATTAAGAAATGGGGACAATATCTGATTCATTATTCTTCAAGTCTACTTAGAGAGTGGTCTGAGGACCAACAGCATTTGCTTCACCTGGGAACTTGTTTGAAAAGCAGGATCTCAGGCCCCACCCCTGACCTGCTGAATCAGAGAGGGCACGCTGGGTTTAGAGCGGGGAGAGTCATAGTAAGATGTCAATTCAATCTAAAAGCAAAATTTAACTTTCATTCTTTTTCCTTCTCTCCTTTTCCCTCCCTCATCTCTATCTCATCTTTTTCTTCTTCTCTCTCTCACTCTTTGTTTTCTTCTCTTTTATTATATACTTTAAAAAGGATAAATATCACATGATCTCACTCATTTGTGGAATATAATGAATGGCATAGACCGATGAACAAGAACAGATCCAGAGACTGAGAAACGTCAATCAGAACGTCAAACCTCAAGGAAAATGGGGGTTGGTGGGAGTAAGGGGGAGGGTTCAACCAAGGGACTTGTGTGCATGCATATGAGCCTAATTAATGGACATAGACAACAGGGGATGGGGCATGAGGTGGGGGGTGGGAGGTAATGAGGGAATAAGAACACATATGTAAAAAAATAATTAATTACTTAATTTTTTAAAAGAAAAGGAAAGACACAGTAGCCAGAGAGAAGCAGCAAGGACCTTGGAGTGTGTGTCCCCTACCAAATCTAGCACCCTTTTGGCTGCCACCCCACATCAGCCCACACACTAAGGAATCCCCACACTGAAGCAGCCAGTAGAGCTATCTCCCTTCACCCAGAGAGCAAAGAGTCAGAAGTGGGTCCAGGGTTGGAGGACGGGGAGTGGGCCACTGACTCCTTACCTCTCTGGCCTCTGAAAGGAAGAAGTTCCCAAAGGGCAGAATCCCAACTTGAGCAGCTAACCGTGCCCTGTACCGGTGTCCAGTGGAATGTCCTCACCCTGGGCCGGCTGCATCCACCGGGAGGAGTAGGAAGCAGCAGCCATGGGAGGAGAAAAGGACGTTAGGCTGCCTGGAGGCCCTAAAGCAGCCAGAGAGAGGATGAGTCCCCACTGAGAAACCAGCCCCTGGAACCCAGCCAATTCAAAGTGGCCCAAAGTGTCTACCAGTGAAAACTTAGTGTCCACCTTATGAAAGATTGTGACACAAAGAAGTTGCTAAATGGACTGCAAGCATATGCCAAGGAAATGTGGCAGAGAGAGATTCTTGTTTGACTCTACTTCGAGAGCAAAACGCAGCTTATTTTCGGGGGTGACATTAAGAGAGTTTCTGGGTGGAATGGGAATGCTGGGGAAAAGGTAAGACCATGAGAAAGGAAAGCAGGTTCATCATGCTAATGTGATGAAGGGAATATGTTGTCATATACTGATTTCTAAAGATCGTTTTCTGCCCAGCCTGTGTGGCTCAGTGGTTGAGCATTGACCTATGAACCAGGAGGTCACGGTTTGATTCCAGGTCAGGGCACAAACCCAGGTTGTGGGCTGGATCCCCAGTAGGGGAGCATGCAGGAGGCAATCAATCAATGATTCTCTCTCATCACTGATGTTTCTATTTCTCTCTCTTCCTCTCCCTTCCTCTCTGAATTTAATTTAAAAAGTATTTTTCTAAAAGATAATTTTCTGTGCACTTGGTTTCCTAATTACAGTGAGTATAAAATACTTGGTTTCCTAACTAAAGTATACTATGTGACTTTTTCTTTCAGTTTCCCCAAATACTAGTAGAATCTGATAAACTGCAGTGCATGCATAGTCTATGCTCCATAAAGGCAATGCAGGATTTGTTAATCTCACCAGGACTTAAACCGATTTGACAGCAGATGATTAATAGCATTAATGTGAAGAAAGTGTATGGTCTCTTTAATCCTCATCTTTCTGTGTTGACCAGGCATGTAACAGGAAAGCAGCAGGCGAGAATTGTTAGGAAAAAGTGTAAACAGATAAGGATTAAACTCTAATTTGCTTTATGAGTCCTGCTGTTGAACTGTTTAGCGTTTACTAGGGTTTTAATTTCCTTGTCTGAGATGAAGGTGAAAGACAGTAGTTATCAAAGCAAATGAAATGATGGGCACTGCCAAGACCGGTTTGGCTCAGTGGATAGAGCGTCGGACTTCGGACTGAAGGGTCCAGGGTTCGATTCCGGTCAAGGGCATGTACCTTGGCTGTGGGCACATCCCCAGTAGGGGGCATGCAAGAGGCAGCTGATCAATGTCTCTCTCTCATCGATGTTTCTGACTTTCTATCCCTCTCCCTTCCGCTCTGTAAAAAAATCACTAAAATATATTTTTTAAAAAAGAAAAGAAAGAAATGATGGGCACCAAAAGAGATAACTGGGCAGAGACACATTTCTGTCGAATTTCCTGGAGAGACCCCTGGTCTCATATTGGCAGTCACAGGCTTCCCAGATTGTCCCACATAAGGCATTTATCCTTAATTATCTACTTCATTTTCTTCATTTGAAAATGAAAAAAAAAAATGAAGGTGGTCCATGAGGCCTGATTGAATATTTGGAAAAGATTCTGAATCCATCAAGGTGCATAGTCAAATCACCCTCCATTACAACTCTTACCCAGCATTTAAATATAGATGGAATTACATAGAACTTCAGGAGTGGAGGGATTGTGAGGAGCCAAATCCAGGCTTTAGGATGTGAAGGGATTAGAAGTGGGGGTGAGATTTGGAAACAGCCTGGAGCAGTTATCCAAGTATATGTATGACATCCAAGCAGCAAAGATCCCTCTCTGCCAGAGAGGAAATGTATAGGTAGTAGGGAAAAGAATGGACTAAGAGCTGGCATGGTTCCCTATACCCTAGAAAGACCCACACAAAGTCACCATATGTTTTAGTCCATTCTACAAAAGAAGACCATAGACAGGGTGGATTATAAACAACAGAAATCTATTTCTTACAGTTCTGAAGGTTGGGAAGTCCAAGATCAAGGTAGCAGCACATTCAATGTCTGATGAGAACCCTCCTCCTGGTTCATAGATGGCAGTGTTCTTGCTGTGTCACACAGCAAAGGGGTAGGAGAGCTCTCTGGAGTCTCCTACAAGGGCTCCATGATGATGCAGTCGTAACAGTTCCACCCTCATGACCTAATCACCTCCTCAAGGCCCCACCTCTAAAGACTAGCGCCCTAGGAATTAAGTTTCAACATATGAATTTGGGGGACACAAACATTCAGTCTATTGCATCATACTTGAAAGAGTAAAAGAGGTTCATTTCCTTCCAAGACTCCTCATTACTAAACCAAGGGTCAAGAACAAAAAGTAAATACAGTACTTACTGTTTTAAAACCACATTGTGGCTGAATGTTGGCTCAAAATCAGGCTGCTGTTTTGGTCTCAGAATGGTAACAAGAAAATCTGGTGCCAAATGTGAGAGCTTATTATAGTGGGGTAGGAAGTGGGGTAGGAAGCAAAGAATTATCAGGAACATATGTAACACATATGCCCCCAAACTTCAGTTACCTCAAGATGAATATGTTCACTGAAAGCAGTGGATTGGCTGGGCTACCCCATAGTTGGGTGCTATGTTAAGTAACAGAGTGAAGAGGAAGAGAAAGGAAATAGTAGAATCTTAACAAGAAGGAAATGAGCCAAGCAAAGGGAAAGAATCTCTAGAATACCTCTGAAGTAAATCTATGTAGAATCCTTAAAGCCACCCAGTCAGACTGGCTCAGTGGTTGAGCATCAACCTATGAACCAGAAGGTCATGGTTCAATTCCTGGTCAGGGCACATGCCCAGGTTGCAGGCTCCATCCCCAGTGTGGGACTTGTGGGAGGCAGCCAGTCAATGATTCTCTCTCATCATTGAGGTTTTTATTTCTCTCTTCCTCTCCCTTCCTCTCAGAATTCAATAAAAAATATACTAAAAAAAAATAGAAGAAGGAGGAGGAGGAAGAAGAGGAGGAAGAGGGGAAGGAAAAGAAGGGGAAGGAGGAGGAGGAGGAAGAGAAGGAGGGGGAGGAGGAGGAGAGAAACCTCAAAGTCCCTAATCCTTTGGGGAGGAGAACTATTAATCTAGGCCCTACTTAGTTTATCATTTACATTTCTGAATCTTGGACAAGTGCAAGTTCAAGTTCAGAACGTTGTTGTATTTTATGTTTTGATAGTATTATTGAAACATCAACTTATTGAAAAACAAATTTCAATGGAACAAGATAAAGATAATGGAAAATCAAATACAATAAGGTACAGATTAATGTCTAATGCAAATGTTTCCAGACCCAAATGAAGATTATTAACTGCCCCAGAGATGCTATTCCCATAAAGAAAGTTGAGCCCAAAGATGTAATTCACTTTATTGGTAGGGGTTCTTGAGGGGGCTTGTGGGAATAAAATCAAACTTTTCCATCTATAGCAAGGGTAATTTACATTTATTGGGCTCTGTTTACCAGGCATTGCTCTTGTCCTAACTTATGGCTTGAATCAGAATTCTTCATTTCAAAAATAATAGCAGTTTCTCTAACAAAATTCTATTCATTTTTCTCATGCTATAATGACAGAAATTTCTTCACTCTTAAATTCCATTAATTTCCATGACTTATAATTAAACTCATAGATTAAACTTTATTGAGATTTACATCTTTATTAAAATGTTTGTCCATTTAATTCTGTCACTCTCATGACAGGATTGTTAACTCAAAGATAGTTGTCTTTTGTGTTTGTATTTCTGTTTACCCTTTTTCCCTCTAAAGTTAATCATTGGGGACTTCGCTTTTCCAATTTTAAAATGAGTTCCTGCACCAAATAAGCTTAATGTTAAGAAAACATTTCAGCACATATAATGAAAGTTATCTATTTGCAAAAAGAGGCAATACGCCAGTTTCAAAGGTTTTTGTTTGTTTGTTTTTACATATAAGCTATAAAATAATAAGAAGTAAAATGCAGTCACAGTTCCTCATTGAGGATCAATTCTTTTGGAGTCTTACATTACTGAAATTGAACCATTTACTTTTTAGTTACACCAAATTATCTAATAAATAAGTTTCTGTTGAGTTTTACATTTTCAAACTAAGAAGAGTGTTTCAGATTTTTTTATATACCCATTCAAATTTGTCAAGTGATACTGGGAGCCCTATGTATTACATTACATTGCAATGAATCATTGCCACCAGGCCAACAGGAAGTAACAAAAAGCCATGAAACAATGTGATTTTTTTCAGCGTTGACTGAATGCAAATTATTTTTAAATATAGCATTTCTTCCTTTAGAAGAGATGAGAATTGCAACATGTATAGGTGTGTATACTATATATACACATAATACATAGCACATATTATAAATAATCATTTGCATGTAAATGTACATATATACTTAAATTTCATCACAAATACCTTGTTCTTACATGTGTTACAATAAAAAATATGTATCTTAAAAATTTGAATTTTAAAAATCATAATAAATAACCTTTATACATCATATCTAATCTGTATTTAGTATGGAATTCTCCACATTTTAGTGTGACTGTTCTTACTAAAGTTAAACTTTCTTTCTATTTTAACACATCACAAAAGTGATAACATTATTTCCTGCATAAACCTCTGGAAGCTTCTCAGAACAAAAGATAAACCAAGAAACAAAAGAACAAAAGAGAAAATGAGTAAATTGGTTTAAAAATCTACAACCCTCAAAATGAGCTCTTAAAAATGATATACTCTTTATAATCTTAGTAAATTACTATGTTGTAACTGATCCCTCTGCATTGTGTTTTTTAACATTGAAATGTGTGACAGTTTAATTACTTCCAGTCCTGCAAGTTATTTGCAATAAAATTAAAAGCTCATTTCTCTTTTGCTTTTTTTTTTTTTTTCAAATTAAGAAAATTCCATTACCCTTTTCTCTATCTCCTCTCATCCTGGTAGCATCTACAGACTCCTGACACTGGGCACGTGCTACCTCAGCCAAACACATCCCACATAACATTCACATAAAGGAAGGGACCTCCTGGCCCTCTCCTTCCTGTCTTACATTATTTTAAAAATATGACTCAGGGCTCAGTACTTGGCATTTATTATGGCCACTAGCATTTTTTTTCATTTTCAAAGAAATCATCAAACATTTGAGTTGATTATATTTAGATTACAGAGCCATGATATTTTAGGCAGGTTACTTTTAAGGTGTGAAAGGTCACTTTACTTCCACGGTTTAAGTGACTTGCTCAACATTACACAGCTCAGGAAATAGAAGGCTTGCATGAGAACTCAGGCCCCATTCCCGGTGGGTAATCCCGAAAGTGTGCCCTACAAAATAAATGATGGTATCATGATCTTTATTGCAGAGAAAATGAGACTCGCACCCTGAAACACCATTCAGCTCCTTAGGATTCCAGGCTATTCTATTCCTGCTCCAAATGAATAGAAATTTATAGATTTATAAACAAAGCCAATTTTTCAAATAAGGGAATAAGACAAATGCAGCAGCATAGGAGATCTGTGGGCAAAAAAAAAAAAAAAAAAAAAAAAAAGGATGTGCCCTTTCTTATCTCAGAAATACTACATATACATTTTCCTGACTTGAGAAGTCAGGCTAAACTTGATTAAGCTCATTTCTACATATCGCAAGAGCCTATCACTGGTATGAAAGAGAGTGGAAACTGAAAGAAATGCCACATATTTCATGGTGTGATTCAGTTTTTTCTGCAAATGACACTTCCTTTGAAAAGGCATAAATTTGGAATATGCCTTTTGGAAAATGCTTCCTTTCAGTTTTCAAATGTACTTGTGATGTAATTAATCTAATCTGCATTTCAAAGCTTCTGGAGCTGAGCTTACCACCAAAACTAGGCATGAGATCCCCTTTTATGGACCAAAAATAAAGAGCAGTATATTGAACTATTAGATAAGCTTTTGTTCTTTTCTTCAAATATTTGCATGAATATTCAGACTTTGTATGGAGAAGCTTTGAAATATTCAAATTCCTTGAACTATTTCATTATTTAAGGTTCTTATTTATTAACTCCTGTAGGATTCAGTTCAGCTATTCTTTCTTCAGTACAGAGTGTACACAGAGCTAAGTGTCAGGTGATGTTGGAGATACGATGATGAGCAAGACAATCGTCAGAGATATCACACATCAGGAGGAAGAAATACTAAGCTGTAAGCCACAAGTGACAGAGTGTCTAGAGAGAGAGATACCTCCCAGCTGGGGGCTGAAGGGAACTCTTCAGAGAGAAGCTGGCATTTCAGATGGGCTCTGAGTAAGAGCCGTGAAATGAGGGGGCTGGGTTTCAACATGACTGGGACTCCTTTTCATCTATGAAACCCCTTTCAGATATCATAACCCACTCAGTCATCTTCCCAGTTATGATGTTAGCTCCTCTGTTCTAAACCGTGGGTCAGTCCCTCCCCCCTACCTGGGAAACACATTCTTACTGTCTCTGGAGCCCCCTTTCTGAGGCCCGGCCTGGCCCTCTAGTCCTTCCCTGGAGACTCCCTGTTCAGCAGTTCTGGGGGTCACACATAGTCCTAAGGATGTAGCACAGAGAAGCAACCACAGTCTCATTAGAACCCCCAACCCATACCCATTCCTCCTGCCCCCAATTTGGTCATGTGACTCCATCCCCACTTTCAATGCTTCCATGACACCCCAAATAATAGTCCTTAACTTGGAATATAAGGCTTTTCTGTCCAGCCTCATATCTCTCCTCTCCCTGGCTTATAGCAACTTTGCCTTTTCATAGACCACACACACACACACACACACACACACACACACACACACACACACACCTCTGCTGTATTTTGCTCTATTTCACTTGAGCTTCCCCCTCCCTTGGGTTGCCAAAAATAATTCCTCCTCATCCTTCAATCTTCAGCTCAAATTAATTATTTTCTTTTGAATAACTTTTTTTCTCTTTCTAACCTATCTTTCTGGACCAAAACCATTACTCCAGATCAGCACAACATATCAGTTTTGATGTTTTACCCATAAAACAAAGGATTCCTCCTCGTTGGTAGGAGAGAGAATGAAGCAGGGGAAAAGTATTGGTACTACAAAGATTTATATTAGGGATTTTTAGGCGGAGGGGGGGGGGGGCAGGGAGAGTATCCAAATCACAAATTTTGGAACAAACACATCAAACTATTGCCACATTAACTCTCTGGCTTCACTGGGAAACACAGAAGTGGTCTAAAATAGAAATGAAAAGGGAACACAGCAAGTGTATGAACAGCACAATTTTCAAAAAGAAAAGAAGATCCATAGGATGTGTAATTAACTGGCTGTGGAAAAGATAAGATGAATAAAAGATGGGTACGATTCTGAACCTTCAAAACTAGGAGAAAGAGCCCAAACCGGTTTAGCTCAGTGGATAGAACATCGGCCTACAGACTGAAAGAAAGGTCCCACGTTCTATTCTGGTCAAGGGCACGTACCTTGGTTGTGGGCACATCCCCAGTAGGGGGTGTGCAGGAGGCAGCTGATTGGTGTTTCTCTCTCATCGATGTTTCTAACTCTGTATCTCTCCCTCCTTTCCTCTCTGTAAAAAATCAATAAAAAAGGAGAAAGAAGTTACCTGTGATGGAATTTGGAAGGCTCAAAAGGGGAAAAATTTGATGGGACAACAGGGCATCGACTGGAACATACCATTACCAGATTTCTAGCTCTAGAACTTGGGGTGGAGGGAAGTCCTGTGATACAGATAAGAACTCACTTTACAGATAATTAAAGATTTGAAAATGTAGAAGATTAAAGAACAGAGAAGGTAAAACTTCATGATCAGCTACCTAGAAAATCAGCTGAAAAACTACTATAACCAATGATGCAAGGTCAACATGCCAAAAAAATCAATAAACCAATCATTTTAAAAATAGAAAGTGTGATAAGAAAAAACAGATTCCATTCACAATAGCAACAAAAATTTGAAAATAGCCACCAAAAAAAAAACCCCAAAAAACAAACCACTAACAAGATATGTCTAAGAACTACCAGAAAAAGCTATAAAACCTAGACAAAGATATGAATAGTAGAATTTAATGTTGTCAAGATAACAACTGTCCCCAAATTATTTGTAAATTCAATACATTTTTATTAGAACAAAAATTGATAGGTCAGTAGAAAAGAACAGAAAACCCAGAAATGAGCCCATGTATTTAGAAATTTAGCATGTTATAAAGATGGCATTTCAAAACAAAAAGAGAAAGAATAAACTCTTCAAAATCTAGATAGATTTAGGAAAAAAACACACAAAAATACCATCAAACTAGTAAAAGAAAATATATAGAAGATCAGGTTTATGGTCTTGGGAATAGGAAAGTTCTCCTAAGATAATACACACAATGCAAAAGCCATAAAGAAAAGGATTGAAAAAGATGAATAAGTTTTACTTTATCAAAACTTTGTTCAACAAAAGAAACTCTAAATGAAATTAAAATTCCTGTGACAGCCTGGCTGAGAACATATAGAACAAAGGACTTGTTCTTATATGTCCTCAGGAAAAAGACAAATAAAACAGAAAAATGGGCAAAGAGTCTGAACAGGCTATTCACAAAAAGGAAAGACAAATGGCAAACATTTAAAAAGACTCTCAATCGCACCAGTTTGGGAGGAAATGCAAATAAAAACAAGGGGGCACCATTTTCTTACACATCCGATTGACATCAGATAAGAAAGATGGATCTCGAGTGTTGGCAAGGGTGTTGGAAAAGAGGTGTTCTCTTATACCATTGCTGGGAATATAAGGTGGTCAAGTCTTTTAGGCAGTAGTCCTTCCAACCGTCACTGCTTCTATCTTTCGACTCAACAAGCTCACACCTCCGTATCCACCCTAGAGAAATACTTAACAGATGTACAAAAAGGAAGCTAGCACCGGGTTGCTCACTGAGGTACTATTTGTAGTAGTAAAAACTTAGAGCAACCAAAGGGCCATTCAAAGAAGGAGGCCAGTGAAATAAACAGGCATGCATCTGAGTTCAGCAAGAGCATGCAGCACTGGAGAAGAGTTAGAACACGCTGACAGAAAAAGCTGAGACAGGGTTAGATTAAAAAGAAAGAAAACAAGCTGAAGAACCATCCATACTTTATACTATCATACCATTTAAGTCAAAGCAAAATTCCTGTTTTCTCTTAATCTCTGAGTGTACACACCTATACACATTACATATATATAATGTGTATATATAGGATGTTTTATATATATATATAATCCAGATAAAAACTACAAATATATAAGGACCCGAAGAGATAAAAAGATGCACTCCAAATTGAAACCAGTGTTTGACTGAAGTGAGAACCTGAAATGGAAGTGAGAGGAGGGATAGAAAGAAAACTATTTTATTTGTCTCTAATGTGTGGTTCCTTTTTAAGATCCCCTGCAGCTTCACGAATGCAGATAATCACTGGGGCTTGGAAAAAAGCCCTTCCCTTTTGTCAAGTCCTGCTCCGGGTCAGGACGGGGCCCCTGTGCTACATTCCAGACCAGCTGCATTCCTGGCGAGGCCGTGACTCAGCCCAGCGAGCCCCAGGCCAGGCCGGGTACAGCGACTCTGGGTCAACATTCACTTTGGGGGGGGCCATGGACAAATCAGTTTCAGTTCCTTTCTCTTATGAAATCAGTTAAGGAACACTTCCCTCACTGTGCAGTGAGGTTGGGGGTGTACGCTGGTGGCCACACTACAGGCTGCCTCCTGGCAGTGGGGAGGTAGAAAATTCAGAGGAAATGCTTGTGGACTTTGTGCACTACTCACAGCAGAAGGGCAAGCTGGGGATCGCATTGCTGGAAATTTTTTAGTGCAGTCAAGCATTCTTGCCCAGCTGGCAGCCTATGTTCAGTTTTCCTTGTATTTCTTGGGGGGTAATTGTACAGCAGAACAAAAATGGGCCTTCACCCCATGGAGGAGGCCTTGGAAAGATGAGCCATAGAGGACAATAGACTGAATTGGGAAGGGAGGACCCAAATGCTGTGAACAGCCCCCTAAAAACAATGCCACGAATAAAGACCTTACTTGCCAGTCAGTGACATCCAAAAAGGAAAGGAAGTCAGCATGTAAAAAGCAGCTGTGCAAATTATAAAGCGTACAGGGGGCAACCCACCACATCGTACTACTTCCTAAACATGCAAGTTCCACCACCTTTCTCCTCTGCAACCCCCAAGTTATCTGAAACGATATTTTAACAATCACCAAAGTAGGGGAAAGGCAAACCATCTTGGGAAGGAAAAAATAGCAGCTGCTCTAGATACTTTTTTTTTTTTCTTTCAGAGTTTGGCTAGAATTATTTAAGTTATTTTTCATTTTCTTTTCTTCTTGGCTGCCTCGACAGCCCTTCAGGATTCCAGCTGCTTCCAAGCACAGCTCAATAAAGACCATTTCAGACGAGTTTCATATTCCTCAGATTCCTTACATTTCTCTTTCTTCAATTTGGGGAATGAGGCTGAAAAGGACAAAGAACAGCCCAGATTGCACCGTTTCCTACATGCCCTCCCTTTCCAATAAGAACAGAGAGGTGGTTCTGGTTGGGAGGTGGGCGTTGGGTCCTCTGGAACAAGGGTAGGACTAGCAATCTTTAGGCCCCAGCAGGGCCAAAGGCTGTTTGAAAACTTTTTACTAGGGAGGGGAGGAAATATAGAAAGGAAACATCTGTGTGCTCAGTCATCTAAAAAAAACCAGTGAGCCCTAACCGGTTTGGCTCAGTGGATAGAGTGTTGGCCTGCGAACTGAAGGGTCCTGGGTTCGATTCCGGACAAGGGCATGTACCATGGTTGTGGCCACATCCCCAGTAGGGGGTGTGCAGGAGGCAGCTGATCGATGTTTCTCTCTCATCGATGTTTCTGACTCTCTATCCCTTCCCCTTCCTCTCTGTAAAAATTCAATAAAATATATTAAAAAACAAAAAAGCCAGTGAATTGTACTGCGAGCTTCATTCATTCACCAAATGTCTATTTGGCACATATGCTGCACCCAGCCCTGTTCTAGATGCTGAGGGCAGAGCGGTGAAGACAGCCAAGTGTCTGATCCCTGCAGGAAGTTTCTGTGCCTCCCAGCTGGGTGCATGCTGTTCCTTCCTTCCTTTGGGCTCTTGAGTCTCTTCCTTCTGCCATTCCTTCTCCTGCATCCTTGGCTTATTATACCCTTCATCTTGTCCCTTTCTAATCACATGTCCCTTTGTAAACATCAAAGGGAAATAAGCAGGACCAGGGAGCTGATGAAAATGAGGCCTATGACTCATGGGAGGATGTTTTTCTATTTTTCATTTATATGACTCTCTTCTCAGAAGAACCTAGACGCCTTCTTATTATGAGACTAGCTTGCCTCCGCTTTTTCAGGGATTCCTCCCTTTGGTTGTAATGGTCAAAATCTACTCTCAGCCATCCCTGACTGTTGCCCTACAACTCACCTAGGTCCACAGAGTAGCTTGGCAATCATTTCTTTTTCCCTAGTTTGTTTTTCATCCTTCATTTAGACGATTTCAGAAAAATGTCTACCCTCCTCAGAGTTCCCTTCCCACATCTCACCCAACCTCCACACTCACGCGATAAGCCTCAACAGAAAACAGTGTCCATTCTTCATAGAGAAAACAGAAACCATTAGGAAAGGACTCCCTCCATTTCCAGTCACTTCACCTGCCATAGCGTGAACATCTGTGTTCCCCCCCAATGCAATGGTAATTGGAGGTGGAGTCTTTGGGAGGCGATTAGGTCCTGAAGGTGGAGTTGTCATGACTTAGATGAGTGCCCTACAAGAGAGGCCCCAGCGAGCTCTCTTGCCCTTTCCCCCACGTGAGGGCACAGTGAGAAGATGCCAGGAAGTAAGCCCTCTCTCGAAACCAAATGTGCCTGTGCCTTGATCTTGGGCTTCCCAGCCTTCAGAACTATGGGAAATACATTTCTGTTGTTTATAATCCCGCCAGTCTATGTATTCTGTTAGAACAGCCTGAATGGATGAAGAGCCAACTACATGAGGGTATCTGCACCTGCATGCATTTTCTTCACCCCTGTGCAAAGAAAGGATATTCTTTCTATTAAGGACAGTCCCTGCATCAGAGCTATGGAATCCACCAGGTTCAGTCTTCTCCAGGAGAACATCCCATCAGTGATCCCCTTCTCCACCACTGCTGGATCCTTTACGGAACACAACCCCCTGGCCTTTCCTCATATGAACTTCCTTCCAAACCTATTCAGAAACTCACCAGAGGATGAATAATTTTTTTAAAAGAACCAGGACAGGATCTATGAAGTATCTTTCTATCTCTCACCTTCTCCTCATATTGTTTTCTGAAATATTTGATCAATTTTAGTCCTTTGAGTGAAATGTTTGTTTGTTTTTTTGCCAATCATACTTTGCACTCCCAAGACTTTCTCCTATTTCTGATCATTCCCTTTATGGTATTCCTGTTATTTTAGGCAGGCAGTACCTTCTTACATCTCTGAAAATACTAATTAGAGATTATGGGTTGTGTTTTTTTACATAAATATTCCTCTGTTCTCTAAAAATTATTTCTCTATCAGCTTTGTGCTATCCTCATCATTACAAGGCATGTGCTGAAGAGTACACATATATATTGCAGCTCACACTCCTGAACTCCAGATTTATATCTTTCATTGCCAAATGAGTAATTCTAATTTGACATCCTAAGGACACCCCAACTGAACTCATATTTTCCAACCTTGTTTTTTTCATTTCAAAGTACTGCCATTTACTCAGTTACCCAGGTAAGAAACCTAGGAGGAATTCTTGACTGGCTCTATTTTCGTCACTTATATTCAAACACTAATTCCTAATTATTCTATCTCATTAGTATCAGTCAGTGTTGTAGTAATGTTTCTGCAATTACTGGCTCCTCTCCATGCATTTAACCACTCTATCTCAGGGAAGGAGGAATGCCACTTTTAAAATATACAAAATATTTATATATTTTGAAAGAACAAACTGGACATGTTAGTTCTAAGCCACCTTTCAACCTCTCGCTGCAGGGGAGCACACATTCTAACCCTTCAGATGTAGCATTCCCCAGAGGGTGCCACAGGTTGGGTTCCCTAGAAAGCAGATTCTGAGAAAGAAATTAGTGTGGAGGGGGACCAGAGTTTGCCACCCCTAAATAGACCTTTCAGGGTACTGAGTTTATGTAGGTTATGTTTAAGAAACAAGAGATTCAAGATAAAACCTTTGACCCTCCCCTTCCCTGCTTGAAAGAATTCAGGTAGAAAAATCTGCTTAAAGAAAGGGAGCTATTCACTTTAGCTATTCACCTTGGCGTATATGAATGAAGTATGGCAGACAGGGAGGATCCAAGCAAGTCTGCTGTTGGACTCCCTTGGGTCCCATTGTTTCTGAGTGACCCAGAATGTGTTTGTGCTTTCTCATCTACCTATGAATTGTCTACTTTCCCTTTGAAATCTTAGACCCCTGCCTCCCTCCACTTAGTTCAGAATAGTGTATAAGCCTCAACTGCCCAATCTGTCCTCGAGTCACATATTCTTATGGCACCCCAGTGTGTACATATGCAATAAAGTTGGTTATTTTCTCCTGCTAATCTGACTCATGTTAATTAGATTATTAGTCCAACCATTTATATTATGACTAGAGGCCCGGTGCATGAAATTCATGCATGGGGACAGGGATCTCCTCAGCCCAGCCTGCACCCTCTCCAATTCAGGACCCCTCGGGAGATGTCTGACTGCTGGGGGATGTCCTGCATATTGGGCCTAAATTGGCAGTCAGACATCCCTCTCACAATTAGGGACCACTGGCTCCTAACTGCTCATCTACCTTCCTGCCTGATCGCACCTAACTGCTCCCCCTGCTGGCCTAGTCATCCCCAACTGCCCCACCTGCAGTGTAGTCGCCCCCAACTGCCTCCCCCACCTACCTGGTTGCCCTCAACCAACCTGGTCACCCCTCACTGTCCCCCTCTGCCAGTCTGGTTGCCCCCAACTGCCCCCCCTGCCAACCTTGTCGCCCCACACAGCCTGCTGCTCGGTTGTTTGGTCACCCTTCACTAACCCCTCTGCTGGCCTGGTCACCCCACACAACCTGTTTGGTCGTACGTATGTTTGGTTGTTTCAGTTGCAATAGTCACTTAGCTATATATATATATATATATATATATATATATATATATATATATATACACATATATATATTAATTAATGATATATTTGTATTCATAGCTAACATCTTACTACTTTGTTTCATCTTACTTGTTCCTTTTATTCTCTGTTTTGCCTTTCTTTGGCTTAATTGAGAGGATTTTTTTATTTTTATGTTTTCTCTGAGTATGCATTCTATTGATTATTTATGCTTTTACTATTCTCTTAATAGTATCCGTAGAGTTTTCCACAGGTTCCCTTGACTTGTTTTGGTTTAATATAAATTAATACTTTTACTACTCTGAGACAAGACATCCTAGCCAGCCACCCTATGAGAGGTCTATAGTTCCTGATCTGTTATTTTGTAGTAGACCTAAGTTCTCACCATTAATGGAAACTGACTCTTCTCTGGTTCTCTCCTCCTTCTAAGTTCAAAAGATCCAAATTCTCCTGAAGTCAAGCCATCCCCCCTCTCTTGGACCCCTTCCCCTCCCAGATAATTGAGTCTTGTGCCTCCTTGAGGTTTTAGGAAGTCACCACATCTTAACCATCCCACTAGAGAAGAGAAAAGTACTTCTCATTTTCCATGATAAGCCCCTAGACAAGAAAACAAGATATGATTTCTTTTTTTTAATATGTTTTTATTGATTTTTTACAGAGCAGAAGGGAGAGGGATAGAAAGTCAGAAACATCGATGAGAGAGAGACATCAATCAGCTGCCTCTTGCATGCCCCCTACTGGGGGTGTGCCCGCAACCAAGGTACATGCCCTTGCCGGAATCGAACCCGGGATCCTTCAGTCCGCAGTCCGACGCTCTATCCACTGAGCCAAACCGGTCTCGGCAAGATATGATTTCTTAATCAACTTACACTGTTATACCTACTAATATTATTTGGGTTTTGTGGCTTTGACTTAAAATCTATCCATAATTAATCACACTATTTCCATGGGAAATTAATTCCAAGTTACAAACACTTATCCTTTAGTGAACTTTGAGAACCCAATATATTCATTATATATCTGTATATATTATCCTGCTTCTCATTATTTAGGGAAATTTAAAATTGCAGAGACCAATGATAAGGCTCATCATGATTACAGGAACACTCTGGTCTCTCTGCCTTAAGGCTCTGCGTCAATAATAATGCCCAGAAGAGGTAAACATGAGGGAACATGTGATATCTTACCAAATGGCAAGAAACTTTTGTCTAGTTTTCTCGTCAGGACCCACACACACACAAACACACACACACTCACACACACAGAGAGAGAGAGAGAGAGAGAGAGAGAGTGAGAGAGAGAGAGAGAGAGAGATCTTCATTACAGACCTGCCACCTCCCTAAGGGACACTTCCAAGTTAAAAAGGCAGGCATAACCATAGATGTAGGTAGAGTTTAATCTAGATAACTGTGTTCTGAGGGCCGTGGCACTTAGGCCAAAGAATCATGGGAGAGTGGCCTAGTTTAATAAAAAAACATGATAAAGGTTCTGTAGGAAACTCTCCAAGAACAAAATGGTGGTAGTTTTGACCTACCACTAAACCACAGCAGCTGCTGCTTAAGCTAAACGTAACCAAACTGACCTTTAAATCTATCTCATTCTGTGATACCCAACTTTCCATCCTGAAGAGAGACAATGCAGTCCAGACCTCTCACCTTTTTCTATGCTCTTTAGCTGTCATCTGGACTAGTATAGACTAACCTGTTACTCTGAGGTTTCAGGTAAGGTGGTTACCTCAAGTACCCAGCACTCTTTATGTGATAGGCTCAGGGTACATTGAATGCAAAGTAATTTTCCTTTTCCTTCAAAACCCTTTATTTCAGAGGAACAACTTTTGTTTTTTAGTTTCCTTGGACCACCATGCCCATGTCCAGTTCAATAAATACTAAAGGCAGAATGATAACAAGGTCCATTTGTATGTGGTTACATTGTATGTTATAAAAGAAAATGTTAATCCAAAATATTTTGCTAGTTTGGACCGAGATTGCCTCAAAACTGGAAATGATCTATAGAACAATTCCATAGTCATACAACGAAATTTTAAAATCTGCTTTTCCCCAGAAGAGTTCTCCCACACTTAAATCATTCAAGAGCTGATTATCCAGAATGTATAATACACAAACCAGTTATATCTTCTTTTCCCTTCTGCTGCCTAATTTTTGGTCATTTCACAGCTCATTAGTATTCTCTCTCTGGGAAAATAAAAGCAAATGTAGCTCAAATAGTATTTTTAACTTTCTATGTAAAGGTTTTGCAGGGAGGGTTATAATTACTGGTTAACATATCACTTTTCTTTAATAAATATCAAGTTAGGCTCCACTGAGCACTAGGGAATAATTTTAAAAGTTTAAGATATACCTGCTCTTAAGGCTCTTACAATATAATTGGGAAGACAAGGTATGTGTATAGTCAAATATTAATGCAAGGCAATATATCCTATATAATAAAGAAAGGATATACAAATTGACCCTCATGCCCTCACACAAGTTGGCCACCCCCAAATGGTCACAAGATGTCCACCACAAGATGGCCGGCAGGGGAGGGCAGTTGTAGGTGACCAGGCCAACAAGGGAGGGCAGTTGTGGGAGATTAGGCTGGGAGGGTAGAGAGGGCAGTTGCGGGGGACCAGGCCTGCAGGAGAAGGCAGTTGGGGGCAATCAGGCCAGCAGGGGAGCAGTTAGGCTTTGATTAGGCTGGCAAGCGAGTGGTTAGGGGCAATCAGACAGGAAGGCAGGCAAGTGGTTAGGAGTCAGCAGTCCCGAATTGTGAGTTGGATGTCCGACTGCCCAGGGATTGGGCCTAAATGGGCAGTTGGACATCCCCTAAAGGGTCCCAGATTGGAGAGGGTGCAGACTGGGCTGAGGGACACCCCCTCCCCAGTGCACGAATTTCATGCACTGGGCCACTAGTATTTAAATAACAACATAAAAAAATATGGTCATCCAAACATAGTGTATAAGAGAACTCTATAGACTTAACATGATTTGGAAAAGAAAGAACATAGTATGGACTAACAAGATTGTCAAGGAAATTCTCAATTAAGTAGTGAAACTTGAACTAGATATCAAAGAATGAGTGGAATTTCAATACAGAAAAAGGGAGAGAGGGGAAGAAAATCCCAGTATTCCAGGGTCCAAGGCCCATATATATAAAAGCATGCAGAGTGTAGAAAATAGTATAACAAAGTTGCCTTCTCCACAAGGTTTTGTCAAATATTTACTTTTTGCCATATTTGCTTCAGATTCACTTAAAAGCACACATAATAATACAGATTTGGCTAAAGGCTTCT
Source organism: Antrozous pallidus (assembly GCA_027563665.1). Taxonomy (NCBI): domain Eukaryota; kingdom Metazoa; phylum Chordata; class Mammalia; order Chiroptera; family Vespertilionidae; genus Antrozous; species Antrozous pallidus. The sequence continues at coordinate 52,661,201 of CM050523.1, forward strand.
CCATATACTATCATTATGTTTCTTCCTTAGCAGAGGTAATAACTTTCCTGAACTTGAAGTATATTATTATCATGAATATTTTTAAATGTTTAACATACATGAAAATAGGTAATATTGTTTTATGTCTTTAAACTTAACATAAATGGCAGCATATTGTGTTTCTTCTGCCACTTTTTTTTCACCTGATATTTTACTTTTTGAGACTTATATGTAAATATTCTAGTTCCTGCTCTAGTTCTTTTTAAATTTATTCATTTTAGAAAGAGAGGAAGGGAGAGGTTGAGAGAGAGAGAGAGAGGAAAAGACAGAGATTGTTGTTCCACTTATTTATGCATTCATTGGTTGATTCTTGTATGTACCCTGACCTGAGATGGAACCTGAAACCTTGGCGTATTGGGACAATGGTCTAACCAACTAAGCTACCCAGGATAATTCACTTATTTTAACTACTAGGGCAGTGGTCTGCAAACTCATTAGTCAACAGAGCCAAGTATCAACAGTACAATGATTGAAGTTTCTTTTGAGAGCCAAATTTTTTTAATCTTAAACTTTTTCTAATGCTGCTTCTTCAAAATAGACTTGCCCAGGGTGTGGTATTTTGTGGAAGAGCCTCGCTCAAGGGGCCAAAGAGCCACGTGTGGCTCACAAACTGCCATTTGCTGACCACGGTATTAGGGGATCAGTACATGAATTTGTGCACCTTGAAAGGAACTGTGGGCCATGAGGCTGCACTGGGCACAGAGGTGGGTCTCTGCCCATCCTCTGTGTCCCAGCCCAGCCCCTCCCACTGCAGCCCCTAATCCCCTGTCTACCAGCCGCCTCGCTCCCGCTGCTGCCACTCCCATGCACTGATGGTGCGGAGCAATTGGGGCCAGTGCCAGCAGTGGGTACGAGCAGCAGCTCTGGTGCCAGATGCAGCTGTGAGCAGGGCTAGCGCTGGCAGCAGGTGCAAGTGCCAGGTGGGACCATAGCATGTGGGAATAAAGAATTTTAAGTAACCACCAGAGGCTCGCCCCAATGACAGTGACCAGTGTCCCCACCCACCTGCTCCACCATCCCACCATGGCCAACACCTGCCATGTTCTGCACATGCTCATTAGTGGTCAGCACATGTCATAGCAACCGGTCATTCAGTTGTTCAGTTGTTCTGCTGTTCAGTCTCTTCGCATAGTAGCCTTTTATTATACAGGATAATACAGTCTTTCACTGTGTAATAATGTAACAATTTACTTAGCCATTCTCAGGTTGACAAACATTTAGGTTGTTTCCAACTAGTTTCCAGTTATAGACTACTAAGGGCCCAGTGCACAAAATTTGTGCACTGGGGGTGGGTGGTCCCTCAGCCCAACCTGCCCCCTCTCGCATACTGGGAGCCCTGAGGGGATGTCCTACTGAAGGCTTACCCCTGGCCTGCCCAAGGCTGAAAGACTCTGGCAGGCTTTCCATCCTTGGGCAGGGGACCTTGGCCAGGGAGCCCCAGCTAGCCATCACTCTGCAATCTGGGCTGATTGCTGCCTGGACATGGCCCCCAGCCAGGCCCGACCTGGCAGAGGCTGGGGCAAAAAGGCCACTTGGCGAGGCCTTTTTGCCCCCAGCCTGGGGCACCCAGCGAAGCAGTCGCCCCGAGATCGGGGTTGATCACTGCCTGGCCAGCCACCGCAATGATATGATCGATCTGGGGACCACAATCGCCACCCGCCCCGGCCCCACTCCCTCATGCCACTCAACCCCGCCTCCCACTCCTGATTGGCGGTTATCGTAGCGAAGGTATGGTCAAATTTGCATATCACTCTTTTATTAGATAGGATACTTTAATGACCTCTTGTTTGCATGTCTCCTTATGCATTTGAGGGAGTTTCTTGGGTATACATATATGAAAAAATGCATTTGTTAGATAAGGATATCTTTAGCTTTAATAAATATTGCTATATTGTCTTCCAAGGTGGTAGTACCAATTTATTCTCCATACAGTAGAGCATAACAGTGTCCACATCTTCCTTATCTTTACAAGATGATGACTACATCATTGGCATGGAACTGCCAGGGTATCCTGAAGTTGGTTCCTCCTATACACTGGCTGTCTGTGTGGGTGATGAACCAGCCCAAGCTAAGAGAGCATATCAACCCTCTGGAGAAGAGCAAACAAAAGGAATGATGTGGTGGTTGAGGCGTGGGTGCATATTTTATTCACTTTTGCATCCCCAATATCTAGTACAACCTGAAGTTCAGTGAGCAAGGCTCAGGAAATGTGAAATTGACTGGAACTAATTATCAAACTTGATCGGTACCTAAGCTTTAGTGTCCCCATGTGTAAATTATGGACGATAATATTTCAAGAAACATTCCAAATATAAAATGAAATATAAATGTGGAAACATTCTTGTTATAAAAGTCAGTGACATTATTTTCATTTTGGATGCTTAAAAATTGAGGTCAACAAACATTTTCTGCTCCTGGTAAGTGGCCCTTGTTATAAAAAAAAAAATGTTTGCTCACCATTGCTCTACAGGCTTAGCTTCTCAGAGATGCCATAATCCCACAATCTTTATTTATATGACACAAATTTACATGGTAGTCTAATCCCCTCTTTCTAAATCTGTCACCATCTTTGCCATGGCTCCTCCTTAATGCCCTTTCATCTTCTCAAACCCAACTAGGCCTAAAAGTGAACTCACATGGATTCCAAATTTAGCCTCCCCTCCACATTTAGGACTTCCACATTTCCATTGTTGGCATATTAGAAGCGTGTTTATTGGCCAGGTGTGGTATTATCAGAAGAGGAATAGAATCAGGCCAGAGAGACTAATTAAGAGGCTTGCACTACATAGCAGAAAACAGACTGCGTTCAGATCTGCAGGTATAATCCTCCCATAGTCAACACTAAACAGACTGCATTTGGAATATGGAACTTGAATATAACAGTAGTGCCAGAGTTTAGAAAGATATTAATATATTAAATGCACCCCTATAAGGGGTCCAGGGGAGCTATATGAAGATCATGATGAATGAGAAAGATTGAAGGGGATCTGGGAGAACTAAGAGGAGGCACAATAGCAGGAGGGAAATATGAATTTCAATAGTCAGTCAGCACTGACTTCCACAATGACAAATCTAATGGCACTCTTCTGTCTCCCTCCTTCTTAGTCTCATGGACATTTAACACTGTTGATAACGCTCCCTCTTTGCTTCATTGATCCAATTGTACTAATTCAGCAGACAGTAAAACTGAATTAGAAATGCAAGATTCTTATATGTGGACACATCTGTGAAGGATGAAGAGGAAAGGGAGGGACATTGATGCCTGTGATGGGAGAGAAAGAAGGGAGAAGGAAGGGAAAGCCTCAGTCTGCAGGGCAGCTCTGAGAAAGGCCCAGTCAGGTCCAAGGGGAGCCCAGAGCAGAGACTGCCCATTAGAGGAAACTGCATTGAGTAAAAATGGCTGACAGAGTCCAGTCCCTGGCTGCGAGCATCTGAAGAGACTGAGACCTCTGCAGGAATGCTGTGATGAATCCCAAAGGCATGGTGGCTGGAGGTTTTCAGTTAATTACACTCTTCAGAGCAGGTGTTTCCTTGAAGGGAGTCCTGAGTGGTGCACTCCTATGGCTGCCACACCATTTGCTTTCCACACACCGTACTGGATGTCACCATCCTGCCCTCTTTTGCTGGATGCTCTCCCTTTGCTCGCACTCTAAACAGTGGGGTTCTTCAGGAAACCATTTTTCTGCCTGTTGCACATATATCTTCACTATGAGAATTCACCTCAACCCACATGTTCAAGTAATACCATTACTGAATGTTGATGCTCACTCCCTATGTTAATTCAGGTCATCATTTTCTCTCACCTGGACTACTGCAAGGGCCTGCTAACTATTCTCCCATCTCATCTTCGGTCTTTCCATCAGCCTCCAATTCATTTTGCACTGCAGCTAATTGGACATTCCTAAGGCACAAAGATCATGCTACTCCAGTGCTGAAAACCCATCAATAGCTCCCTTTTGTTCTCAACAAGAAATTATTTGACATGATTTAGCTGAAACCGGTTTGGCTCAGTGGATAGAGCATTGGCCTGCGGACTGAAAGGTCCCAGGTTCAATTCCGGTCAGGGGCACGTGCCTTGGTTGCGGACACATCCCCAGAAGGGGGTGTGCAGGAGGCAGCTGATGGATGTTTCTAACTTTCTATCCCTCTCCCTTCCTCTCTGTAAAAAAATCAATAAAAATATATATTTTTAAAAGAAATTATTTGACATGATTTAAATGTCCCCTCATGGACTGCTCCCTGCTTACCACTCTAGCCTCATCTATTGTTCACCCCAAACACAGCACCTTTCATTTCTTTGAATGTAACATTTATACCCATGGTATAGAGTATATCTTCTTGTCTGGCTAATTTTCCATCTTTTAAGTCTCAGCTGTGAAGATTTCTATAACCTGCAAAGACCAGATTCAGTGCCCTCCTGTGTCATCCTGGGGACTATCCGATAAAAGGCAAGTAGAATCTAGAGGGCAGTTAAATATCACGGTGGTTAATATTAAAAAATATGTATATCCAGGACTGTTCTTGGATATACACTGCATGAGATAGAAAGGAATACTATGCAAATAGTTCTGTGTGGGTGGTAGTTCTCCCAAGGGCCACACGACAGGCAAACATTCTCAATGCAGTCATACTCCCACCCCAATCACCAGCCCAACCCCAGGCATTTGGAAATATGTGAGGCCATTTTGTTGTTGATGCCAGTATAACTGGGAGTAGTCTTAATACAAGGGGGTAGGAAGGCTAGATTGCATGGGGACAGTCACAAAATGCTAATAAAACCTCCATTGATAAACACTGTACTAGGAAGTATGCAAAACTGGGAGCAGAACTGAATTGCTCAGAAAAACAGAGAGGAAAAATGAGAGCTGACATTGGAGGACTTCCATCTCCACCCACTCCCTATGCAGAGCTCCACCTCACCTGTAAATAAATGTTGGGTACTTGCTTTTAAAAATATTGGTTTAAAATTTTTAAATATGTATTGGTTTAAAAAGGAGTCAAGTTAGCCCAAGCAGCACCTACTATCTCCTGGCACTGCTTCCCTGCATCCAGGATTTATCTCACTGCAAAGGAATTGTCTGAGAACTTGTCTGAACCCTTAACTTCAGTTCAGGGACCGTGCCCTATTGTATCGCCTAAACCTAATATAGTTTGGCACATAATATGTGCTCAATAAATATTTCTGAACTATGACTCATTAAACTTCAAAATTAGCCCTGGAATATTTTCCAACTGCCAACCCTATATATTTATTGCTAATTTTATGTTTCCAGTTGAATACATCAAACAAAAGAGAATCATCTACTTCGATCCAGTGCCAAAACATCCCCCAAAGAATCCTAGTTCCTTTTATTATGGCAAATGTTATCACCTTTTTGGGATCCTCCAATTATGTACACCAGAAGTCTACATGGTACCCATGTCTCTGCCTGCTTCTTCAACCTGCTAATCCCATCTTCCAATTACCTCCTGGGTTCTTTTCCCTTCTTTCCTTCCTCAGCATTTCTGGCTTTAATTCAGGTCTCTTATATACATACTAGAGGCCCGGTGCATGAATTCAGACACAGGTGGGGTCCCTTGACCTGGCAGCTGGCTCACCCAGTTCTTATCAGGGTGATCCGGGCTGGCCAGCCATAGGGTTGCGGGGGGAGGGAGAAGGGCTGATCGGGGATGTTGGCTGATGGAGGAGAGACCATGGGAGGTTAGCCCACCCCAGGAGGTTGGCTGTGGGAGTGCACTGACCACTAGGGGGCAGCTCCTGCATTAAGCATCTGTTCCCTGGTGGTCAGCGTGCATCATAGTGACCAGTTAACCATTTGATTGATTGGTCGTAATGGTTGCTTAGACTTTTATATATATAGACTAGCAGCCCAGTTCATGAATTTGTTCCTGGGTGGGCTCCAGCTAGCCAGCCCTGATGGGAGGACCAGCAGGGGAGAGGGGATATGGGTGGATGGCAGCAGGCCCCACTCCCAATCAACATGGGGGGTCATCAGTGGTGGGGCTGGCAGGGGAGAGGGGCTGGCTGTGGGAGGTTAGAGGGGGCAATCGGGGCCCTGATCGGGCTGGTTGGCCACCACAGTGCACATCATAGCAACCGGTTGTTCTGATCATTCCATTGTTCCAGTCAGTTGGCTTTTACAGGCAGTCCTTGGGTTATATCTGACTCTATGTACGTCTTTTCTTGGTTATGTCACCATCTCCCATTTATTTATTTAAAAAAAAAAAGTTCCGTCATGTCAACGTATGTGCTTTATGTTTTTTATTATTTATTTGCCACAAGTAGAGCTCAGGAATTGTCTTTCTTTTGAACTTTTTTTTTTTTTTTTTTTTTTTTACTATTTCACTTCATTGCTGCTGTGTACGGGCTCTATGTGAGTGACATAGGTGCTCACATACGTGGGTTCTGACTTATGGTGAAAATCGCGGTACACTGTGCATTAGGAATGGCTCTCCAACGTAACCGGAGGACCTACTGTATATATCTAGATTGTTGCATTTGCTTTCTAAAGCATGTCTCCATCCCCATCCCTACCTGCCCTTAAAACATTCTGAAATATTCAAAATATTAGTAATTAATACCTTGTGGGTTTACTGTGATGCCAGGCACTACTGCCTTAATGCATGTATTTTCTTTTTGACTTTTTATGACAGCTTCAGTTTGACAGAATTTCCCAAGGTCATTCCGTAAAGCTACAGAGACAAGATTTAAACACAAGTAGCCTGATGCAGAGTGGTGCTAGCTAGGTTATATAATCTCCTGAAAGATCCTGCCATATTGTCCCACATCCATTTCTGTGTCTGATTCTCCTCCGCTGCTGGATGCCCTGGCTGTGTGAGTCCCCTTTGAGCGAGGGCTTGCTCAGAATTCCTTTCCCAGAGCTGATGGTGCACTGAAAGTGGGCGGGGGTTATGTCCTGTGTGAGTGGTGGCTATGAACCTGGGAGTTGGTGCGGAGACAAAGGAATCACTAAAGCCGCGTATCTCTGAGAGATAAGCGAACTAAACAGTAGTTTGGAAATGTAGGCAACTAACTACTATTGCCCATTGTAGCCTTCATGTTCTCCCTCCTGTGTGATGCTTGTAGGAGTGGGTGCTTCAGGGGCTGCAGCTAAGCGGCCAGTCTGGAGGATGGCGCCTGGAGCCTCCCCATTTGTCTGGCCAGCTCCAATGCATTCTTCAAACGTTAGCTTTAGCAGCATTCCTATGTCTTCCTGTTTCCATTAATGTCCTTCCTCAGTGCTTTGCACAAAACTGAGGCCGCAAACATCTTGAGGGCAAGGACCGTGGCTTTTCTTCTCTGTATTCTATACCACTTAGCATAAGAGAATATTTAAAAGGTATACTATAAAGCAGAGTATAGACTAGTGGCTAAAAGTCTGGCCTTCATGTCAGACCACTTCTGTTCAAATTTCAGTTTTCTGTTTTACCTCGAGCACCTTAATCTGCCTGTGTCTGACAAAAAAAAAAAAAAAAAGCAGATCATAATACTTACATCAGCAAGTTGTTATGAGAGTTAAATCATACATGGAAAGTAATTGAGTTCAGTCCTGGCACCTTGTAAGCACTTGGTATGTTAGACATCATTATTTTTCTATTATGATGATGATAATGTACTAGCACTATCTTATAATGAGGCAAATTGTTTTGGAAGCAGTGGGTTCCCTTTTACTGCAGATACAGTAAGTCCTTAGGCACTTAATATGCTCCGAGGTTCTTGAAACCGTGGTGAAATGACATATAATGAAACCAGTTTTGCCACAGGCTAGTTGAAATAAAGAAGAGTGAAGTTCCTACGGCATCTCATCCACATCATAATAAAACGATGTGGGGTGAATCCATGGACCTGCTGCATCCAAACAGCGGTAAACACAGGAGAGATGCTGAGAATAGTTTTTATTTGAAAGGGTTAGATGATTTCTAAGGATGCCTCCAATCATAGAAGAGGGAAACTATTTCTCTGACTCTAAATAAAGTGTGGTCATTAGTGTTACTTCTAGCAAAGTGAGTGTTGGAATAGAATAAAAAGGACATCGGATATGGTTGTATGGACATATTACAAAGAACATCATATTTTATGCTTTGTGAGCAGTTAGTTGCACAAACCCTTTTACTTATGTTGTAACTCATATGGCAAATCAAGCCCTCACATGGAAATCCATCTCTTTTCAAGAGGACTAGGTTGGCCCTGCCAAAAAGGAACAAACAAAACTATAAAGACTGTCGCAGCCCTGCTAAAATGTCTTTCTCCTTTGAAAGAAGTCTATTAGTGATGCAAATGCAAAGTTATCTGAACAGATGATAATCCTAGCAAACAAAACAGTGAAACCATTAGAATGGTCTTGTGCAGCATTCAGTCCTGAGAATCCTGAGAATTTGGCATTCCAGCTTTCAAAAGACAGAGGAAGAGAGTGCAACTGATTCCTGTTTGGGATAGTTTGTTAGGTCTGCTTACCTGCATCCTGGCTGATTATCCTGTTTAAAGAGGCTAAACAATTCTCCAAATATGGACAAGCAGAAGGAAGGCCGGCTCTCTGGGCCCCCAGCAAGTGCCTTAAACAGACAAAAGCAGGATCCTTGGCCAAGGAATAACATGTAGTCAGGAGTTTAATTTTCAAGTTACCAGAGCTTTAAGGTAGACCCATCTAGAAGAAATCCAATTATAAGTATTCATAGGGGAGCAATTCAAGTAATATGCTCCTATTACTGGTACTTTAATTAAAAATTAGACAATTGAAAGGCTACTTGTATCATTGAATAGATGGACATGTTCCAACATCTTTTTGTCCATAGGTACTCAGAGTAAACTTCTTTGGGAACTTGATAAACATGCAGACTTACTATAGGAGAAAGAATTGAAAAGATATAGATGTATGAAGTTAAGCATAAGTAGAGCGGGTGGCTATTGTTTGATTGTGTTTATTTTATCCATAACAGGTTTGATGAGATCTAGTTTCTCAGGAGCCAGTAGGCATTAGGGAATATTAGTGGTCAGAAGGTGTGGTACCTAAAGGTATTAGGAAAGCATTTCTGAAGTAACACTCCAAAGTGATATTGCCTAAGTGGCCATCGCCTACTTGATCAAACCTTCTGGGAAAGCCTAGTGGGCAATTTACTGGGGACAGAAAATTAACCCTCCATACCTACACGATTTCTTGGACAGCACTGGTGTCCACCCACGTAACCTGGATGTAATGCTGGCAATCTGGGTCTTGAGCAGGGCAGGGCTTTGGGCAGGTTAAGAGCGTCCAGATCATCACGTGTTTACACTGCAGGTGCAGGAATGGGACTTGTCCATCCTCCACCCTCCGCCAGCCTCTCCTTTGCAAGGTTGCTTGACAGCTTACACAGTACCCGCCCAGAGTCTTGGATAATCCAGTCGTCTCTGGTGAGGAAGTCAATCACTGCTTTAGTTCTGTGCTCCGCGTGCCTCCCACGCCCTCTCCGCCGGCGGCTGGCGGCCGCTCTGCGTGTTTTTGCTCCTCGAGCTTCCCATGCCCTGCCCACGCCACACGCCTCCCTGCTTGCCCTCTTGGCCTGCCCTCCTTTGCGTCCTGGCAGGCCAACACCAAGGGCCCGAGGGCAGGGTATCAGGGCAAGCGCTGCTCACTTTTCTCAGGGGCTTTCCCCAGAGAAACCCCTTCCCCCACAGTTCCAGTAAGTCTGTGGTCCTCGGCTGTGTTCTACGCGTACCTGCTTCGAAAGTTGGGCACATTGTCTTGCAAATGAAAGCTATTCCGCCGGTTTAGTATTGGGACCTGATCCAGCAAGGTCATTGTCATCAAAGGGAATCGGACATGGGTCTGCCGGTCTTGCGCTTGGTCCCTGGGGCAGACAATCCTCTGCTGGCTTTGGACCGTTGCAGCCCGCACGCACGCTTCCGCACCCGGGAAAGCCGCGGCCACTCTGAAAGGGCAAAGCTCGGCCGCCCGCCCCGCCGGGTAGCCGCGCAGGGCGGGAGCGCGCGGGACCGGAGCGCGCGGAGCGGGAGCGCGCACGGGACGGGTAGGCGCGCGGAGCGGGAGCGCGCACAGGCCGAGAGCGCGCCGGGCCGGGAGCGCGCCCTCCGGGATCGCGGCTGCGCAGTCGGGCGGGAGTCGGGAAAAGGGGAGGAGGGTGGAGGAGCCGGAGTAAGGGGAGGGGAGAGGAGCGGCGAAGGCGGAAGCCATGTTGGAGCTTCACCCGGAGCGAGGGGCTGCGAGCGTTCTCCTCTCCCCGTGGGTGTGACCGGGGTTCGGCGCAGCGCGGCTGCGAGGGGCGGGGACGGTTAGCCCGGTCGTCGCCGTCGTTGGCGGCGGCGGCGGCGGCGTGGAGCCGGGCGATTGTGACCTCTGGGGGAGCAGGCGTCCGGCCGCGGATCCCACTCTCCGCGTGGCCCCCTGAGCGCCCCCCCTCCCCGGCCCGGGAGGGAGGCGGGGGGCACCCGGGCCCGCCATGAACCCCGGCTTCGATCTGTCTCGCCGGAACCCGCAGGAAGACTTCGAGCTGATTCAGCGCATCGGTAGCGGCACCTACGGCGACGTCTACAAGGTAAAGGCGGCGCCGGGGACCGGGGTCCCGACCCGAGGTTGGGGGGGAAGAGGGGGACAAGGGGGCGCGGCGGAGCCTGGGCGGCGGGAGACGCTGGCGCCCGGGGGTGCGGGGGAGGAGGCGGAGCGGGTGCCCCGGGCTCCGCTGCCTGGGGACGAACAAAGGGCCGAACGTTGAACCCCGAGACCTCCCGGTCCTCACCTGAGCCCGGCCCTGGACGCGCGTTCCCCGGGCGCGGGGAGCGGGCGGCTCTGCGGCTCTGCGGCTCGCAGCGCACAGGGGCTGGGCGTCTGGTGCTCGGCAGGGTCGGCGCGACGAGCCAGACCACAGGGGTTTGGCGTATGTCAAACCTGCGTGCTTCCGACGGACCTGGCCGGACCCGCTGTCCGCCCACCAGGCCCCGGTGTGGCTATTCTCACCCTGGGCAGCCTCCATCCACCGCCCCCCAGTTTTCAGCCTTTTAGCGTCGGCATACCGGTTTCTTTTTTCTAAGTAGCGCCTTTCTTTAGTAAAAAGCGATCTAGTTAGCATGATTTTCATTTTATTTTATTTTATTTTGGGGGGGGGGGGGAGAGAAACTTTTCTCTAAGTCCAGCTGGACTTGGAAGCCGTACTGAAATTGTGCTGTTGTTTTTCCCGGGGCCTGGGGAATTAGTAAATGCTTCGGAAAGGTCCCGCTTTGACCAGGTTGGAATTCAAAGTCCATGAGTAGTAAACAGACAGGCATTGCTGTGGCAGAGGGGCCACTTCTAAATGTGGGAGATAAATCACTCCTCCCTGGCCAGCTCAACTCTTGGCCTCGCAGAGACTGCCAAGAAGGGAGGAGGATGGTGCCAAATGCGGTAGCAGTCCTGATTTAGTTGTGGATCTTCTTACTGGTAACCAGAGCGGAGCGACTCCTGTTTCACCCAAACCTGAGGATGCACACAGAGCCGAACTTGACTTTGGACAGCTTGGTCTTAACTTGATTTCGCCCTCGTTTAAGCAATAGGTTTTTACTTTTACCCCGATGTCGCGCGTATTTCTTAGGTATTTAATACGGTGCGGCCAGCATCCTGCATTCATCTTGGTTGGTGGGTGATTAGCTTTTCACCATCACTTTGTAACGCTTCCTCCCCCTGCAGACAGGTGTATGCCGCACACCTGCTATGTATAGGGCACAGGGCATCAAAGCACTTGGGTTGTAACAAAGACAGACATGTTCCCAATTGGAGTTTATAATTGGGGGGGACAAGCACAGCATTAAAGGACCGTTTATTTTGTTGCAGTTTTATTTTGTGCTGCGGGGGAGAAAGGATTAAGATTAGGATTCTGAGAGCATGTCACAGGAGGAAGGATCTCCTCTGGGGAGAGGGAATTATGCCAAGTAGAACACATTCTTGTGAAGGCTCTGAGTCCGGAGGTGAGGGAGGATTTGAAAGGATGCCTGTGAGGCCTGAGTGTCCAGAGAGGGAGGATGGCCCGATCATCATGCTGGCCTCTTAGATCTCGTAAGGAGGTCAGACTCCCCCTCAGGACAATGGAGAGTGAAATTAAGTTTGGATTTTTGAAAGATCTACCTACTTCGGTGTGGGGAGTGGGCATGAGGGGAAAGCAGTTAGGAAGCTATTGCAATAGTTCATCCTATCTAATAAAAGAGTAATATGCAAATTGACCGTACCTCTGAACAAGCCACGCCCACAGCCATGCTCACCAGCCAATCAGGAGCAAATTAACCCCCAACCAAGATGGCTGCTGCCCAAGGCCGGGGCTGGGGCAGAGCCAGCATTTGACCCTAGTACACAAATTTCATGCACCAGGCCCCTAGTGTAAAAATAACCATTATTGCATTTGGGAGTTGGTGGTGATTGTAAAAGTTGGAATGAAGGGATCCAGCTAGTAAAGGAGCCTACTTAAATTCAGATGAGAAGTTACTAAAACTTTGCTAATGTATAAGTCTTAGGTGGCAGTGTGTACAGTGAGTTCTTTTTCAGTTCTTTATAAGATTAGCCATGCATTTAATATATTTAGAAAAAAACAGCTGTTAGTTAAGCCACATGACTAAAAGGTAAACAAATTAAGGCTTGTAATTTCCTAAGAACGTCTATATATGCATTACAGGTATATAATCTTGTCATCTTTTTAAAACAATGTTAATTAAAACTAATATTTACAGAGTGCTTATTATTTGCCAGGCAGTGCTCTAAGATTTTTCCATGTGTTAATTTACCTAATCCTCACAACAACCCTATGAAATAGACATTGTTATTAACTCTTTCTTGCAATTGAGGAAACTGAGGCACAGGGAGGTTATAGTAACTTGCTAAAGCTGGTAGATGGCAAAGCCAAAATTCAAAACAGTTAGCTTCAGAGACTGCATTTTTAACCAATAGGCAGCACTGCTTCTGTAAAGATAGGTCATGGGCAGGTGATGTGTTACTGAATTTCCAGTGGAGAAGCTGAGGCACACATTTAGTTCAGCATTTCACTTGTAGCCAGGCTCTGAGTTCTATTGGATCTTTAAGTAGCAGTTGGCATACCCAGCGCCTGCTGTGCAGCCAGCTAGGCCTCACTATTTTAATCTGCCAAGTGGCTCTCACGTGATAGATGCCCGATTCCTACCTGTCAGACTCTTCCATTACCAGGGACCTGGAGTGGAAAAACTCCCTGTAGTTTTTGGCATTAGAACTACTGCTTACTAAATAATCCACAGTTTAAATAGTTTGTGTTTTACCTGTAATCATAACATTTTTTTTGTATGTATTTTGCTGTTTTAGATTTTTCTTATTTATATAAATTGCACCGATTAGAGAGGAATGCATTAGAGGGTTTGTTTTTAAAAGCCAGTATGTATAATTTACTCCTTAATTTGTCAGCATCTAGGTGCTAAAAATGGATTAAGTAAATAAGTTAGAGACCGAATTATTTATAGTCATTCTTAGAAGGTTGGTGTTTTAAGGGATTTTTATTTTGAAAACAATCCTACTCCAGTGTAGTAATATGCTTATTATATTTCAGGTGGCATGGCTTAGTTAAAAAGCATTGAACTAGGAAGTGGAAGATCTGGAACTTATTAGCTCTGTGGCCTTATAAAATCATTTAGCTTCTCAGTGCTGTTTTGTTGTGAATGTATTACCATCATATGCCCTTCTGCTTATGGTGTTAAATAAATGACTTGAATTTTACTCAACAAATAAGGTTTGTGTTTTTTTCTAGGTCCAAAAAAATGCAAATATGTATTTCCTCTGTGCTGTCTTAAAGTACATGGGGTTAGAGTTGTGTGTGTTTTTAAAGAAGTAATACTTGCCTTTAACTATGTCCTGTAACTGTGAGCTTTACTAGTATCTGTCAGTCAGATGAAATATCTGTAGTAAGGATTACCTAGGGACCTAGGAGTTGACAGCTAGAGAGAGCTCTGTGGTTGGTCCTCCAGGGGCCTATGAAGGCCTCTGAAGTCAATAGGCTTAATGTTGTATGTATATATGTTTTTCTGGAGAGATGACCTAATAGCATTCAGTACATTCTCAAAGAGGTCAGTGATGCCCCAAAAGAATGACCTGTAGGTTTGTCATTTGAAAGGAATTTTCCAGTTTAATTTGTATTATTCCTACCCTAAAACTTTATATCCTTGATGTTCTACTGCATTAGTGCTAGGGAAACGCAGAAGATACTATAAAGCTGGAGGTAGGGCAAGGCAAAGGATGTGCTGAAGGACCAGTCTCCATGTGTTTCTCGGGAAGGATCTTACCTTGTTGCATCACTCTGGTCCAGTCCCTGTGAACGGCTCCCAGGTGTCTCAGCTGTGGGCTTTCCTGAGCTCCAGCCCATTGTCCAGCTAACCTCCTCCCAGAGCACGTCTTCCTCCAAGTGTGCTGCTCTTCACCCCCCTTTTTGTCAAAGCCCCAATACTGACAATTCATTAATAAGTTTTGAAGCCTTGGAATCATCTTTTACTTCCGGCTGGACTTCATAGGCATTTTCCATAGCGTGGCTGGGATGCTCCAGGGAAAGCAGTACCGTGCCTGTAGTGTTACAGACTGAGAAGCCCTGTGGTCAGGAAACCTGTTAAACTCTGCTTTACCCAGCAAACTTCAGACTCACTTGAGTAAGGATTCTCTGCAATGTTTATTGCTTGTCCTTAGAACTAGTGCCTGGTAGGACATGCTTTGGAAATGTTGATATTTCTTTTATCTGTGTATACTTGGAGGCCATTTCCTCTGAAGCAGAGGCTGCAATGTTGCTAAGCCCCAAAGTAGTGTTCACGTGGTAGTCTTAAGTAAATAGACTTGTAGTCAGTTTGAAAGCTGATAGGAGAAAAATTGAAGATTTTGGGCAGTGAAACCAGGAAATTTAATTTGTATGTTCGAGTGTTCAGTGAATTATAAATTGGCTTATTTGTAACTGCTTCTTTTAAGGTGTTGTGATAATATCATCAAACACTAATTCTTACATTAGTGTTATATAAGAACCTTTCAGGAAAACTTAGTTCTGAAACCACATCTCTGATGAGGGTCATGAAGACCTTAAGCATTTAGAAAAAGAAAACACGGTTATTTAGGGTTTTGCTTATTTTTACTTCCATGGAGAATGAAGTCTAAAGGGTATCAGAGGAAATGTCCCTAAACTTTGCTTGAATATTTAAGGTAAATTAATGTACAATTTTTCAACATCAGTATTATTGGAGATGAAAAGTGATGATGGAACAGACTATAGGGATAATTTCTATACAGCATTTGAAAAAACACACACAGCTAACCTCCAGGTTATGTGATTTGATATGGGTCTGATTTCTTGAAGGAATAACTTAACTTCCAGGATTTGATCTGTGTGTGTGTGTGTGTGTGTGTGTGTATAATATAACATATATATTAAGCATATATATTTACTTATGAAAGAAAGTATAATGCATTATTTTGCATTGAGAATAAATAGTTGGTAGTTCTCTCTTGAGAGTACATTGAATAACCATACTACATTGAATAGTTATAATGTGAACAGAAATGCATTAGGGACTGGGGGTGGAGTAGCAAAAATGACAAGACTTGGTACTAAGAATTTACAGGAACATAAAATGTGTATCTACTCTTAGTTATCATAGTTTAAGATCAAAACATTGTTGATTTTATCTTTTCTGGCATTTTAAATCTCTTACTATTTGAGAGTTTATCTACATAACTGACCTCTAGCATACATAGCAAGGTGAGTGCTGGGTTCTGGAGTCGGACTGTGTAGTTTCACCACTCTCTAGTCTAGCCAGTTACTTAATCCTTCTCTCCGTGCTTCAGTTTCCTCAATTGTAAAATGAAAATGCTTAGGGAAGTGTTTAGGGCAGTGCCTGACACATAGTACTCAGGGATTGTTAATTGCTGTCAGTATCTGGTACTATTAATTGTTACTTATTTCTCTTGCTTCTTAACTTATTAACTTACTCTGCTCCTCATGCTTCTGCCTCAGGATTTTTGCACTTGGTGTCTGTGCTTGAATTCTTAACTCCCCCAATCCTATCCTACATAATAAAAGCCTAATATGCTAAGTGTCTGGTCGTCCAATTGGCCATTCAATCAAAGTGTAATATGCTAATGATATGCTAAGGCCCCTTAACTGCTCGCTATGACATGCACTGACCCTTAGGGAGCAGACACTCTGACCGGTAGGTTAGCTTGCTGCTGGGGTTCGGCCATTCGGGACTGAGCAAGATGGGCCAGACACACCCTGGAGCCCTCCCATGGTCTCTTCCCGGCTGGCCAACCTCCCACATCCCTCTCCAGCCCCGATCCTATACCAGTGAGGTCCAGGATTGGCTTGGCCTGCGCCCTTTCACAATCTGGGACCCATTGAGGAATGTCGGAGAGCCAGTTTCAGCCCAATGGCTGAACGACTGGTTGCTATGACACGCACTGACCACCAGGGAGCAGATGCTCAATGCAGGAGCTGCCCCTGGTGGTCAGTGTGCTCCCACAGGAGGAACGCCACTCAGTCAGAAGCCCGGCTCACAATTGGTGAGCACAGCGGTGGTGGCAGGAGCCTCTCTCACCTCCACAGCAATGCTAAGCCATCAATTGAACGTCCCTCTAGGGCTCCTGGACTGTGAGAGGGCACAGGCCAGGCTGAGGGACCCCCACCGAGCACACCAATTTCATGCACCGGGCCTCTAGTATTTAAATGGTTTGTTTCTTCATTCCCCTTGGGTCCCAGCTCAGATGTCACCTTTTAAATGTGTCTCTTTCTTACCACCCTATGAAAACCAGCACCTTGCCCTCACTTTCCGTTTTTACCAGGGATGAATCCAGATTTTGCAAGGGCTTGAAGTTTTTATTGTTTGGGGAGCTCTCATTAAGAAAACAATAACATTTAAAAAATTAGACATGAAAGTAAATATTTTTTTGGAATGAGAAAATATAACCACAACAAAATGCTGCAGTCCTTTTCTTCTGAGATTTCTTTAGACATTTAGTTAGAAATGCTCATAAAATGTTTCCTGATAACAATCTGATTGCTTCTCTCCACCTGCCGTATTCTGTGTCCTGATAACTTTTTAAAAAAATATATACATTTTTTTATTTCAGAGAGGAAGGGTGAGGGAGAGAAAGATTTGTTGAGAGAGAATCATGGATTGCCTGCCTCCCGCAAGCCCCCAACTGGGGATTGAGCTCACAACCTGGGCATGTGTCCCTGACTGACATTGAACCCAGGACCCTTCAGTCCACAGGCCGACACTCTATCTATCCACTGAGCCAAACCTGCTAGGGCAATGTCTCAGTAACTTTAAAAACTCATAGAGGCCCATGCACGTGAGGGGACCTGACCTTTAAGTTTTGTTAGCTTCATAGAAAATTTGCTCCTTACTCTTCCCAATGTTCATTATGGTATGCATCACCCCATATTTATTTCTTCATTGCCTTTCTCTCTGCACAAGAATGTGAATGCAGGAAGCTGGGGGTTTTTGTTTTGCTGTATCCTTAGAACCTGGAAGAATGCCTGATACCTGTTAGACTCTTAGTAAATATTTGTGGAATGAGTAAATGGACTGACATGAAGAAAAAAAACTTGTGCGACATGAGTTTAGAGAAGTGGTTTTCAACCATCCTAATGCTGCGGCCCTTTAATACAGTTCCTCATGTTGTGGTGACCCCCAACCATAAAATTATTTTCGTTGCTACTTCATTACTGTAATTTTGCTACTGTTATGAACCATTATGTAAATATGTGTGTTTTCCTATGGTCTTAGGCGACCGGCTAGCAATTCTCAACCTGTAAGGAATCACAGGTTGAGAACCGCTGCTGTAGAGCCTAAGACCATCAGAAAACACAGGTATTTACATTACGATTCATAAGCAGTAGCAAAATTACAGTAATGAAGTAGCAACGAAAATAATTTTATGGTTGGGGGTCACCACAACATGAGGAACTGTATTAAAGGGTCATGGCATTAGAAAGGTTGAGAACCACTGGTTTAGAGGAAAGAGATACTTGTTTCTGGTTGAGAGAAATCATAGCAAATTTTGTAGTGGAGGTGGCATTGGACTTGACCTAAACCACTTGCAGTCGTGGGTACAGAATGAATTAAGCATTGTGGATTAGTACTCAGCCTGAACTAGGTCAGGAGGCTTAATGTAAGTATCTTCTGCAAATTAAACAATGCCCATGACTATCACTATGTACTAGAGGCCCAGTGCATGGATGCGTGCACTGGTGCGAACCCTTAGCCTGGCCTGCAGGGATCGGGCTGAAACCAGCTCTCCGACATCCCCCAGGGGGTCCTGGATTGCGAGAGCGCACAGGCCAGGCTGGGGGACCCTACCAGTGCACTGACTGGGCCTCTCGTATGCACATAAGATCTTCCCTTCCCTCTGAGATTCATCAGTCTGTTCCATGTTTCCATACCTGTGGTTTCCACTCTGGCTTTGTGCGACTGCCACCTGGTCAGTACACATCATAGCTACCACCGGTCACTTAGGCTTTTATATATATATATATATATATATGAAGATATATGAAGATATTGTCAATTTAAATATATGTACCTGTTGCATACTACTTTTTTATGTGACTAAATTTGGCTTTTAGGAAGAGAGCTTTGTTCCCTAATACCAAGGTCTTAGATTCAAGAGATGAAAATCATGTTTTGTGCTGTAGTGTTGTTTCTTACTATCCTTTTTGTTGTTCTGGAAGATGCCACACTTCAAAATTCCAGCTGCCTTGACCTGAGATTATAGGTTTGGGTTCCTGTGCTGTATTACCTATCTTAGTTCTTAAACTCTGAAGAAGACCATAAACTTAGGTATGTGCAAATAGGACATGTTTGTTTAAACTCATCTTAGGAATTTGAGATGGTAAAAAAGTTCTTTCTATTTAAAAAAAAAAAGTGTTAAATTATCGACAGTGGATATAAGTTTACCAAGATTCAAATTTCTGTTTGAAATGATTAAATGCATCACTTGAAACAAACACTGTTGTTTTTTTGTTTTCATTGAAATGACAGGTCCATTCAGTTCATTTTCAAGGAAATGTCAAATATGTAAGCATGAATAATCACAGTTTGTCAGTAAAAATGGTCTGTGGAAATGTGGCTAGTGCAGTTTGCAACTGACAGTCACACATGCTGTTCTTGGAAACAGCCATTGCACTTTGGTATGCAGCATTTCATCAAATAGAATATTAAAATGACATGTGTTCAAGGGTCAAGATCTAGTACAATTAATTTATGTGTATGCCTCAACAAGGGCATTCTTAAATGAAACTGGCTTTTCTTTCCCCCTGTGAGTGCATGGCAATGAGGAATTTGGTGACTGCTAATGCATCATGGGGCTGCTAACATACTAGCAATTGGACCATCATTGCTTTTGCACTGTTAGTGAAAAAAATCAACACAGTAAAAGGGGGCACATGACTTTCTAGTATTACGAGCAAAATAGTTTTGACCTTTCAGACTCAAAATTATCCCAGAAAGGAGGAGAGATCAACCAAAGGACTTGTATGCATGAATATAAGCCTAACCAATGGGGTGAGGGAATGAGTGGGGGAGTATTGGGGGGTTAATAGAGGGATAAGGACACGTATGTAATACCTTAATCAATAAAGAAATTTGGGAAAAAAATAATAAAATAATAAAAAAATAATAATAAAATATAATCCCAGGGATCCTCGAAATTGTGCTAGATTCAGAAGATTACATGGAGTAAGCCAACGATGAGGTAGGTGGTGATGGGCCAGACAAAACAAATAGAAGAAATGGAAAAGGGGGAAACCAGATGAAAACCGTCTTGTAGAGACATTTGACAGTTTTGTAGAGAAAAATGGGATGGAGAACAATGATTCAAAGGGGACTTCACAATGTTAAGCCTGATTGAGGAGCATATTATATAGTCACTTTATAAATATGTGCTCAAATAAATTAAGAATTGCAGAGTGATATCTATTACCAAGACAATAAAGTTGAGAAGGGGGAGTTGTGATGAAGTTTGGATGTTTTATTAGGAAATAGAGGTGTCTGTGAGATTTCTTTTCATTATTTCCTTGTTGTGGTTATTCTAAAGAAACTCTAATAATCACCCCCCCCCCCCCTCCGCCGTGGAGAATAGCAGTTCTTTAGCAGTGTCTTTTGAAGTAATGGAAGCTGATAAGGGTCAATACCTTTCTCCCAGCTCTTTCTGAGGGAATGCCGGGAGGATGTACAAAGATCCGTCCTGTTGAAGAGTCAGTCTTATAGGTTGGGGGGGTGATTGACATTAAGGAATCAGTGAGTAGAACAGGACTGTGGGCTAGATTTTTTTTTATGGCATAAAGTTTTAAAATGTTTCTTGTTTTATTCTGGTTATGATATATGTATATTTTCAAGAAAGAATAATAAGACGATAAGAAAAGCATTAAAATGATAACTCCCAAGAGAATACTGTTAGTATTTTGATATATTTTCTTGTAGACAAATATGTTAACAAGGCTTATATATTTTTTTAATTAAATTATAGTGTATTTACCATGAAATGCATAGACCTTGTGTGGTTCAGTTAGATGAATTTTGATGTATGTAACTGTATAACTCATGTCCTTATTAAGAGGGAACATTTTCTTTTTTAAAAAATATATTTTATTGATTTTTTACAGAGAGGAAGAGAGAGGGATAGAAAGTCAGAAACATCGATGAGAGAGAAACATCGATCAGCTGCCTCTTGCACACCCCCTACTGGAGATGTGCCCACAGCCACGGTACATGCCCTTGCCGGAATCGAACCCGGGACCCTTCAGTCCGCAGTCCAACGCTCTATCCACTGAGCCAAACCAGTCTCGGCAACTTTTTTATTTTTAATTTATAGATTTTATCTCTAGCTTTTTCTACTAATATTTCAATAAATATAACTATTTAATAAAATATAACTATGTTTTTAGTTTGTGTTAAAATCCTCACTGTGCTAGTGGTGTCTGACTTCCTTTGACTTAACCTTGTATATTTTTAGCTGTGAGCATATGGACTCCTTTTACAGTTGGCAAAAGTGAAAAGAAAACGGGAAATGACTATGTTAAAAGCTATGCACTTTAGCTTTCTTATCTAAAGATTAGAACAAAGTCTTTAGAAACCTGATTTATTTTTATATGTGAGATATACGTGTATATATCTTATAAAATTTATATTTTTAAGCTTATTAAAGAAAAAATAGAGGCCTGGTGCATGAATTCATGCACAGAATTAATGCATGGGGCTGAGCAGGTGTCGGGGGAGGGACCACAGATAGTTGGCTGGTTGGCTCTGTCCCCAATCAGGGTAGGGGAAGCCAATCAAGGGCCAGGCAGCCTGGACGGAGGAGCCGCAGAAGGTTGGAGGAAAGCCGATCGGAGCCCCAGTCGGGTAGTTATCCATCAGAGTGCACCTCATAGTGACTGGTCGTTCCATCGTTCCAGTCCCTGGGCTTTTATATATATAGATAATTTAAGATTTTCTCCATCCTTAAGTGAAAAATAAATAACATTGTACTAGATTGTTTATAAAATCTTAATTTTTTTCTGATTTTAAGGAGTGTGTGTTCTGGTTGAAACAAAATCTGCCTAAATGGAATAAGCCTTCTAAAGATAATTTTTTAAGGGAGTATTTTTAACAATTAAAAGAACAATAACATGTTATAAATATGATAAAGAAAATCAGTATAAGTGAAAGGTAAACCAGCCGAAACCGGTTTGGCTCAGTGGACAGAGCGTCAGCCTGCGGACTGAAAGGTCCCAGGTTCAATTCCGGTCAAGAGCATGTACCTTGGTTGCGGGCACATCCCCAGTAGGTGGTGTGCAGGAGGCAGCTGATCAATGTCTGTCTCTCATCGATCTTTCTTTCTGTCCCTCTCCCTTCCTCTCTGTAAAAAATCAATAAAAAATAAATTTAAAAAAAAGAAAAAAGAAAAAAAGAAAGGTAAACCGGGGTTAATCTGGTGAAGACTTCCCAAAGAGAGTATGTCTTGACCTGGGACTTAAAGAAGTGCTGTGTTTGTATTTGTAGAGAATTATGAGGAAAGCCATACCAAAGTGGTAGATGGGGATAAAAGTACTGCTGTGGGCCCAAAATGGCCAAAGGAGTAATAGACAACCATTCTGCCTAAAGTAACGGTTTATATTGGGAAACGTGGGATATAATGTTTCAAATATCCAAGATACAGACAACTGCCAGTTGAGGAAGTAGACGCGTTTGATTGGCAAGTATAGTGCTTCCCAAATTCATTAGACTATCTTGTTTCCCTCACCTGCTTTGGTTACTATCTGGATCTATTCAGGGAGTTTTCTTCTATTTTCCCCTTTCCTCCTTCCCCCTCAGTTGGGTTAAAAGTTATACATTTTATTTATATACTTTTGGTCATTATCTTGAAATGTCAACATGCATAATAAAGTTAATATCTTTCTGGTCAGTATATGGACTTTAGAATGCCTAATTTCAATTCCTGCCTTTTTATTCTGTGTTGTATCTTACTTTGATTATACCGTGTTTTTAAATCTCCCAGATTAGTGTTCATTATCATTGTTTTATAGACCTCTGGCAAGCACTCATCTGTTTACTGTGTCCATAGTTTTACCTTTTCCAGAATGACATATAGTTGGAATCATCCAGTTGTAACTTTTTCAGACTAACTTCTTTTACTTAGTATTTATGGTTCTTCTGTGTCTTTTTGTGACATGATAGCTCATTTGTGTTTTGTTTATTTGTTTTTTAAAATATATTTTTATTTCAGAGAGAAAGGGAGAGAGAAATGGACACATCAGTGGTGAGAGAGAATTATTGATTGGTTGCCTCCTGCATGCCCCCCTCCGGGGATGGCGTCTGCAACACAGGCCTGTGCCCTCACCTGGCGGGGAAGAGAACCAGGAGCTCCTGGCTCAGAGGCTCGTGCTTAACCACTGAGTCATACCGGTCAGGGCAGAGCGAAAGTTTTTAATGAAGTCCAGCGTATCAATTTTATTGGTTGTACCTTTATATTTTAAAACTCATTGCCAAACACAAACCAAGGTTACCGACATTTTCTCTCATTGTCTGGAACTTTTATGGTTTTACATTTTACATTTAGGTCTGTGATCTATTTAAGTTAATTTTTATGAGGAGTGTGAGGTCTGTGTCTAGATTCGTTTCTTTTTTTACATGTGGATGTATGTTGTTCCAGTATCATTTATTGAAAAGGTCATTGTTTTCCCATTTAATTGCCTGTTGCTTTTGTCAAAGAGCAGTTAACTATATTTATACTGGGTTCTTGTATTAATTTGCTAGGGCTTCCATAGCAAAGTGTCATGGGCTGGGTGGCTTAAACAACAGAAATTTATTTTCTCATTGTTCTGGAGGCTAGAAGTCTGAAACCAAGGTTTTGGCAGGTTTGGTTTATTCAGCAGCCTTCCTCCTTGGCTTATAAATGGCTGTTTTCTCCTGAATCTTTACATGGTCTTCCCTCTGTATCTGTTCAAACCTAGATGGCTAGAAGTTAATCAAGAGTCGTAGCGTGGAGTCAGGTAGAGCAGACCACTATCCGTCCCCCTCCTCTACCCCTCTGGAAACCACCGTCTGTGATTTGCTGAGGTGTGGGCTGGTCTTTCCTGGAGAACATTCTGGACTAGGGAAAGGCCCGGGAGTCTGGCTTCTGTCTCTTTCCACACTGTGTCCTGGACTCAGCCTCCAGACTGCTTTCTGTGCCAGGGTCTGGAGGTGACTGGGACCCATCGAGTCCAGCGAGGAGGATGTGCTTGCCGTCTGCAGAGTGATGTCTGGAGTTGTTGGAATGGTTGGCAAAGAATCCTGGGTAGTGATTAGTAGTTCAGAAGGTAAGAGGAGATAGTAACATCTTTTGTAGTATCCTTCCCTCTAAAGCCATATCATTTTTATGCTTTTCTGGGAGTATCCCTTAGTAGTTATTGAGCATCTTCGTTGAGCTTTGTAGCATGCTGATGCATAAGTCTTTCCTCTCTTCAAGGAGGTAACAGACTAGCTTAGGGGATAGTAGTATATAATTTCAGTATTAAGCAATATGGAGCATTTGTGATTATGTGTTGAATCATGTGATTCTTGATAAAAGTTTAGGAGATCAGATAATGATTACAGTCCATGGCTGAATAGGGAAAGCTTTTTAGAAGAGACATGATGAAAACTGGGCCTTGAAATGTGGTTTAGAAATAGGTGAAGTGGTTGGCATTGTTGTTGAAGTGAATAATGCAGGATGAAGACCCAGTTGAGGAGAAATAAGCAAGAAGATATCATGTAGGAAACATGCCAAATTACATAAAATGATATTTATCCTATCTAACACAAGGATAATATGCAAATTGACCTTCGTTCCAACACACAAGATGACTGCCCCCATGTGAATACAAGATGGCTGCCACAAGATGGCCAGCAGGGGAAGGCAGTTGGGAGGGACCAGGCTTATAAGGGAGGGCAATTGGGGTGATCAGGGCTGCAGGGGAGGGCAGTTAGGGATGACTGGGCCAGCAGAGAGGGCAGTTGGGGACAACCAGGCCTGCAGTGGAGGGCAGTTGGGGGCAACTAGGTAGAGGAGGGTAGTTGGGGGGGACCAGGCCTGTAAGGGAGGACAGTTGGGGGCAATCAGGCCTGCAGGGGAGGGCAATTAGGGGTGAGCAGACTGGCAGGAGAGGGCAGTGTGGGTGACCAGGCCAGCAGGGGAGGGCAATTAGGAGGGAACAGGCCTGTAAAGGAGGGCAATTGGGGGCGATCAGGCCTACAGGGGAGAGCAGTTAGGGGCAACCAGGCCGGCAGGGGAGTGGTTAGGGGGTGATCAGGCTGGCAGGCAGAAACGGTTAAGGGCAATCAGGCAGGCAGGCAGGCGAGTGGTTTGAAGCCAGCAGTCCTGGATTGTGAGAGGGATGTCCCAGATTACAGAGGCTGCAGGCTGGGCTGAGGGATACATTACTGCCCCCCCTCCATGCATGAATTTTGTGCACCAGGCCTCTAGTTGGTAAATAATGAGAAATATTGGATATTAATAACTAATTATGATAATGGCAAATTTATGGAGTACTTACTATGTACCGGGCATGGTCTTAGTAGTAAGCACTTTATGTATATTCTCATTTTAATCTTTATTGCCTTATAAATCAACATTGTTATTTCCATTTTAAAGATGTGGAAACTGAGGCACAAAAAGACAGGTCAAGAGTAAGCCCAAAGTCATGCACCTAGTAAATGGTAAAATCAGGATTTGAATTCAGGCAGTGCGCACTCCAGAACTCGTGCTTTGTGGTCACGATGTTTTGCTCTAGAGAGGTAGGTGAGACCAAAATATGTCTTGAGAAATTGTCTCCAGGGTATATGTTAAAAATGATAGAAATAAGGGAACTATTGAAGATGTTTGAACAGAAGCGTAATAGCTCCTTGATGGCAGGGATAGGTAGCTGTGATGTAGGGTGAATTATTAATCCCCAGGCTGATATTTCAGAGTATCTGGAAGATGGGGCACCAGTCCAAGAGTGAATGGGAATGACATGACTTAGACTGAGGATGACGGGGAATGTTTGGGGCATAGATGGGTCTGGAGAAATTGGAAAGCTGAGTGAAGCAAGATGTAGAGTTAGATTTTGGATAGATTGAATGAGATAATATATTTAAGTAGAAAAGTGTCATCCCATTCCTCTTTAACCTATCCTCCCCCCATCCCCCAGAGTGGTAGACTAGCGGATTTAAAAGGCCCAGTGTAGGGATACATTATATACAGACCTATGCTATAAGTACACTTGTTTATGAAAGTTAACGTCTTTAGATAAAGGTTTGCTTTTACAAGTTACTGAATATTTTCTAGTTGAAACAGGTAAGAATAATGGAGTAAATAGAGATAGTGGTTACCCACAATTGTTATCAGAGTTTTCTTTCAACACGTGCATCATTAAAACCATTTTTGGGATTCATGTTTTCCTTTCAGTGCCGCGGGAATAGGTACTTATCTCCCACTGTCCCTGCACACTCGTCTTCCTCCACGCCGTTCTTAGGTGACAAAGTTGGCAGAAACAAAGTGTTGAAGGCACCAAGGGATAGGAAACCAGACTGACAATGTCATTATAAAAATGTGTTCATCTTTCCCTTCTCTGTTCCTTGGTACATCTGTCCCCAACCCATGCTGCACCGTCCTTCCTCCCTTCAATAAAAACTCTAACCCCAAACCTTCAAAGAGCTTTGAGTAGAGATTATAAAATATAAAGCCTTTGGTAGAAACAGGCCATATGCAGAGTTATGTTTACTTTTTGATTGTCATCCAGCTTGAATCGTAATAAATAAGTCATTGTCATTTTTATTTCATAGTTATTATGTTGGCATTTTTCTTTTAGGGATCTCATGTTTCCGGTTAGTGCTGTGATGTTGATTCACTAACACTACTGGAATCTGCTAATCATAAAAGACAGTGGTCAGCAAACTCCAGAACCAAATATCAACAGCACGATTGAAACTTCCTTTGAGAGCCGAAAACCGACTTCGGCACATGGGCCACGAAGTTTCAATCGCACTGTGTGTGCGCACCCGCACGTGCTATTTTGTGGAAGAGCCATACTCAAGGGGCCAAAGAGCCACATGTGGCTCGCGAGCCGCAGTTTGCCGACCACTGATATAAGATGTTTTGATTTGGAATGTTGAGGGGTTTTTCCGTCAGTAAACTGGTTACATGAGGTTAGACAAGCTGTGTTGTTTTCTTTCAAACACCAAAATTGAAGGTTTCTGTTAATTACTGGGCAGAGTTGCTATTTTTGCAGTCAGCTTGTATTGTTTGTGTTGAGATTTCTTTAGCTGGTTTTTATCATGCTAGAATGCAGTATTTGAATTTAAGTTTGAAGAATATTTCCATACCATAACCATTACTTTTATAAGTGATCATATAAAAGGTCTGAAATTTAAATTAGACTGTTTTCTAAAATTTTAGGCAAAGTATTTTAAAATATAATTTAACTTATTTTGGTGGGCTTTATAAAAGCCTGAAAACCAGCTAACCTCAATGGGATCTAAGTTTTTTTAGTAATGTGTTTTGCAGAAATTATCCATTTACTTGATATGATCAGTTGTTAATACATTTTTATTTATCTGACCAAAATTTAAACTCCTCTTTGAAAACTCATAACATTTAAAAAAATTTTAATTTGTTTAATTCCTTACATTTTTTTTTTGCATAAGCTTTATTTTAGAAGAGTTTTAGATTTATAAAAAGTCACAAAAGTAGTTGAGTTTCTTCATACACCTCACCAGTTTCCCCTTTTGATAACACATTATTACTAGAGGCCTAGTGCACAAATTCTTGCACGGGTGGGGTCCCTCTGGGTGGCCTGTGGGATCGCGCTAAAACCTGAAGTCCAGTGCCGCCTGCAGCTCCTACCTGCCGCAGTAGCGCTCGCCAGCCGTGAGCCTTGGTCAGTGGCCTGTGTGATCGGGCTGAAACCAGCTCTCTGACATCCCCTGAGGGGTCTCAGATTGTGAGAGGGCACAGGCCAGGCCAAGGGACCCCACCAATGCACGATCAGGGCTGGGGAGGGGGCCGTGGGAGGGCTCCAGGGCATGTCTGGCCCTTTTCTCAGTCCCAATTGGCTGGACCCCAGCAAAAGCTAACCTGCCAGCTAGAGAGTCTACCTCCTGGTGGTCAGTGCATGTCTTAGTGAGCGGTTGAGTGGCCTTAGCATATATTAGCATATTATGCTTTAATTGGTTGAACCGACAACTGGACACTTAGCACATTAGACTTATTATATAGGATAAGCTAATCCAGCTTCAAATGGATCTTTATTGAGGTTCAGTTACTCATCTTTAACTCCCTTTCATATTCCTATTCAGTACCTGTTTTCAAGCCTTCAACCTCATTTACTGAAGACTGCATTTGTATGTCTTTGTTTGTTTTTTAAAAATCCTATCTAATAAAAGAGTAATATGCAAATTTGACTGTATCTTTGCTACGCTGCCAGCCAATCAGGAGCAGGAGTGGGGCCGAGGGACGGGGCCATTCAGCACGAGGTGGGGGGCGTGGCCGAGGCGGCACACGCACGCAAGTGCGGGGTGCCTCCGGGGCTGGAAGGTCACTGCTGGGGCTAAGGCTAGGGCCAGGGGGCGGGGCCGAGGCGGCCGGAGCAGAGCCAGCCATTGGCCCCATTGAGGGGGCAGTTTGGGCTGAGGGATCACCTACCCCCAGTGCACAAATTTCATGCACCCGGTCCCTAGTTAAATATAAATTCAATTAATCACACATGTATTGAACACTTATTTTATACATATACACATATGCGCACGCGCACACACACACTGGCTCTGGGTATACAAAAATAAAAATGTTAAATATGACAATCTGGGAGTTACAGCCTCAACAGGGAAAACAGACATACAAATAAGTGTATAACAAAGCAATTTGTTTTAGAAATATATTTTAAGATCCACGCTGTGGCATGAATACAGATTCTGCCTGAGGATGCCAAGAAAACTTACAGTGTGGAAGTGACCTTTAAGATTTTTATTTTCTTTTTAAATGATACTTTATGGAGGTGTAATTGATATTTGGTAAACTACATATATTTAAGTTGTATGGTTTAATAATTTTGCACATTTATGGTTTGGTTTATATCTGTCATCTTATTATTTGTCTTCTGTTTTTCCCATCTGTTCTTTGTTTCCTTTCCCCTCTTTTTGCCCATTCTTTTGAATTGAGTGTTTTTTATACTTTATATCATCTATTATTTTATTACCTATACTTCTCTTTTCTATTTTTAGTGGTTGCCTTAGAACTGATGGTGTATATCTTTATCTGTCAACTTTTGATTAATTTTATACCACTTCACATGCAGCATAGGACCTAACAACAGCATAGTTGCATTTGTCCCTTCTGTCCCTTGTTCTGTTGTCATATGCAAGGTAGGACAAAAGTAGGTTTACAGTTGTTC
Organism: Antrozous pallidus; assembly: GCA_027563665.1. NCBI lineage: Eukaryota > Metazoa > Chordata > Mammalia > Chiroptera > Vespertilionidae > Antrozous > Antrozous pallidus. The sequence goes on from CM050523.1 coordinate 52,690,121, forward strand.
ATATGGAAAATAATAAAATAATTATCAGCAATAATACAAGAATAAATTGTTTTGCATACTCATAGCTGTATTTTACTTGTACAAGTTATAAGACCCATAATTCACTGTTACCATTTCTGCTTTAATCAGTCATTTGTCTTTTAAAGAAATTTGAAAATTAAGAAAAACCTTTTATATATTTATTATTTCTGGTACTTTTTAGTCCTTTGTGGCAATGCATGTTTTTGTCAAGTACCATTTTTTGTGTTTAAAAGATTCTCTTTAGTATCTCTTTTAGTGAAGTTTGATGGTGATGTTTTTACTAAGCTTTTGTAGGTCTGTCCCTCTTTATTTTTGAAAGATCTTTAAAAATTTGGTATGTAATTTAAGGTTGACCCTTTTGCTTTATTACTTTAAGATGTTTCTTCACTATATTCTAGTTTGCATTTTTTCAGCTGAAAGTCTTTTATTATTAATTTTGTTCCTTTGTACTAATATATGGCATTTTTGTGGGGTTTTTTGCTTTTAATAGTTTTCACTTTATCCTTTTTTAAGCATCTGTTATAATGTGCCTTATTTTTTTATGCATGTTTCTTGTCATTAAGGTTTCTTGGATCTGTAGGTTTATAATTTTCATCATATTTGGGAAAATTCTGACCATTATTCAAAAACTTTTCTGTTTACCTATTTATTAGGCCACTTAAGGTGGTTCTATAGCCAAACTCATGCTTTGTTCATTTTATTCCAGTCTTTTTTTCTCTATTTCATTTTGCATAGTTTATATTGGCCATTTTTTAAATTTACTAATCTTTTCATTTATGGTGGTTAATTTTCTCTTATCCAGTGTATTACTTTTTATCTCAGTTACTTTAGTTTTCATCTATTAATAGGACTTGGGTCTTTTTTTTATCTTTCATGTTTCTCCTTAACTTGCTCAATCTTACTTTCATGAACATATGAAATATACTTATAACATTTTATTATTTTAACGTCCTTGTCTAATTCTATTTTTGGATCTGTTTTTATTGATTAATTTTTCTTCCCATTTTATGAATTATGTGTTGCTACTACTTTACATGCTCAGTAACTTTTATTCTAGACATTGTGATTTTTACCTTGTGTGCTGTGTCCTTATTAGTATTCTTGAGTTTTGTTTTGTGGTACCATGAAGTTACTTTGGAAACAGACCCCTTTGAGGTTTGTTTTTAAACTGAGTTAGGTGAGAATAGAGCAGTCTGTAGTTTAGGGCTAATTTTCCCCAATGCGAGGCAGGATCAGCATCCTTCAGGGTACTCTAACCCATTGCCTCTTAAATTATGAAGTTTTCTAGTCTAAGTGGTAGGAATAAGATCTTTACCTCGCTGTTAATGCACATTGGAAATTGTTCTTTCTCCTCTCTGGTGTTTCTGCTCTAGGCCATAGGTGTTTCTCACACACATGCGGTGATCAATACTGAGCTGAAAATTTGAGATAGAGATGGACTCTACACATCTCTGGAACTTGTTCTCTGTGTAGTTCTTTTCTCTCTAGTACTTGGTTTTCCCATGTTCTCAGCTCCATCTCCTGGACTCGGGGAGACCATCAGATTCCATCTGGCTTCCTGCACTGAGGTCTGGAAATTACCCCTCCGCTGTCAGCTGGGACCGTTGTGGAGCCCTGTAGGGTTTTGTTTTTCTGTTTTCAGGAATCACTGGATGTTCAGTGTTTAAAGACATCATCAGTTTTATGTGTTGTTTATTTTTTTAGTTTTTCAGAGTAAGGATAAAACTGGTTCCTGTTATTCTATCTTGGCCAGCACCATACTTTTGGAAGCTAAAAACCACTGCATTACTCATTAGTTAAAGGGGAAATTGCACAGTATTTATGCCAATGTAAAATTATCAAAACTATGTATATAGATAAAGCAGGACTTGCGGTCTTAATTTACAGTTGTAAACTTATGTATTAAAAATGAGAAAGAACAAAAACTAAATGATTAAGTGTTCACCCCCAAGGAATTATAAAAAGAACAGAGTAATAATCATAGGCACTAGAAGGAAGGGCAGAAATTGAAGAGAGAGAGAGAAAAAAAGAGCTAATGAATAAAACCTGAAGCTGGATATTTGAAAAGAGGTAAAAAAAAAAAAAAAGACAAACTTCTACAAGATCACCCAAGAAATAAAAAGCAAAGGCATAAATAGTATTTATTTGTTTGTTTGTTTATATTAAGAACAGAAAGCAAATATATAGCAGGTATTTAAAAGCTCCTTAAAGAAATATTATAAGCAGCCTGTGCTAACAAAAGTGAAAATCTAGATGTGTGTATTGTAAAAGTCAAAACAGACTGGAGTTGTCTGTTGAGTATCCAAAGAAGAGATGATGGTGGCTGGACCCTGGGGCGCTAGAAGTAGAAACAGAGAAGTAAAGAGATTCAGTAAAACATACCGTATTTTTCTGTGTATAGGTGCTATTGTTTTTTTTCAAAAATCGTTAGCCTGAAAATCAAGGGGTATCTTAAACATGGAAGTCAGCCGAGGAGGGAGCCCCGAGGGTGTGCAGCTGCCCATTCCTTGTCAAACAGTTTCCTCCAATCACGAGCCTCATTGCTACTGATGTCAGCTGCTGCCGTAATTGGAGGTGGAGAGGGCACAGATGCAACAGGTACTGGATGGAGGGTTCTGAGCCCATAAAGATGTCAAAAAATAAAAAGATAAATACTGGTAAGCAATTGTCCTATTCTGCAAAATTTAAGCTGAATGTAATCAGCTATGCAGAAGAGCATGGAAATAGAGCTGCAGAGACAATTTGGACCTCCACCCACTGGGTGTGTGATCAGACAGCGGAGAAAACAGCAAGAACAACTCCTTAAGATGCTAAAAAAGAGGAAAACCACAAAGTGTTTAAAATACTAATTTCTTAATTTTGAGTTGGGAAAGTGGGGGCGTCTTAAACATGGAAAAATACGGCAATTCTCTGAATGGAGAGGTGGGTCATGGCGGAAGGATTCAGATGTTGGGTGGTTGGGTTCTGCTTGGGCAATGGATGATATTGCACAATGGCTTTACACTGGAGAGTAGCAGGGTTTTGAGGGGAAGGGTTGAACTTGAGGTATATGGGGGACAAGTGGGATTATCTAATTGGTTATATGGGTCTTGAGTTTAGAAGAGAGGCCTGAGCAAATTGTCTGCTTATGTTGCCACAGGATTGGGTTCTTGTTTTTAAACTTACCAGCTTGTTTTTCTTTTGGTGAGCATGCCTTTAGAAGTTCCCAGAAATATGAAATACCTTTTAAAAAAATCAGATTAAGCCCTCCCCCATATAAATATTATTTACCGAGTTGGACCTTAGATAAGAGAACAAAGGTCTCCACTTAAGCAGTCTCTAGTAATAAACACTAGAATGTATGCTTGTAACAGTGAGCCGTCAGCTTTTTGGCCCTGTTTCTATGTAAGTGCTCAGATTTCTCTGAGTGATGTGGCCGTGACTTCGATTCTGATTCTCTGGAAGTCATTGCCAGCCTTGCTCCTGGGCTGCTGGGACAGCTTTTACTAGAATGTAGCCTTTTTTGTCTTACATTTCACTTAACAAATGAAGTTCCTAAAATACTTTTTTTAAAATGAGCCACTTTCACCTACTTTACAGAGGTGCTAAGTGTGGACTTTTCTTCCCTCTCCTTCTTCCTAAAAAACTCCCATCCAGCCCAAAGACAGAAGCAGGATGGCTTCTGTGGCCTTTTTTATCCTCCCAGGGAGAAGAGAATACAGAATGTGGCAGATGGACATTAGATGTGGACTTTCCTCTTATGCTTTCATTTCTTGGCTAGATTGGAGGCTCCTATTGACCCTTGCCAGTTTTAGCATAATCTCAGCCTATCCTGCATTGAGCTGGCTATTATTAGAATCTTGATCTGCTTTATCAAAAGTATTTACTACCCCTCACCAGTGTTTACTTCTCTTGCCAACTTCTTACTGACCTGTAAAGTGCCACATAACTTGAACAAGGCTAACTGTGCTTTTTGCTGCATAATACAAAGTGAATCCTCAAAGTACAAGATATTTTGGCCGGTGTGAGATGATATCTCATTTTGGCTTTAATTTGCATTTCTCTGATGATTGGTGACATTGAGCATTTCTACATGTCTATTGGCCATCTGTATGTCTAATACAGTTCTTACAGTTTTTCTTTTATTTATGTAAATAGTAAGTATGGGAATCCACAGGACTCCACAAATCTAAAAAAGTGTTTCAAGACAGATTTATATTGTGGCTAACCTAAACGTTGCATCCGTAGACCTTTAAGAATTTTGTGCTTTTACATTATAGAAATAGAGATTGATTTTCCTCCAATAGTAAGAATGGTCTCTATTAAGAAGTAAAGACAGGGCACTGTTTCTGGGCTAGTATTTCTGCTAAAATTGTTCCTTTTCAAAGGTGTTTTATTTATCCTGGTGGGTTTATAGCTTGAAGATAAAGCACATTGTCTTGAGTAAAAAATATTCCTAGAGAAAAAAAACGAAGATGGCGGCATAGGTAAACACCTGAACTTGCTTCCTTGCACAACCACTTCAAAACTACAACCAAAAGTCAAAACGGACATCATCCAGAACCACAAGAAGGCTGGCTGAGTGGAAATTCTACAACTAGAAGGAAAGAGAAAAGCACACTGCGACTCAGGAGGTGTGGAAGTAAAGTGCAGAGGTACGGAGGTGCGTGCATGCACGGTAAGAGTTGGCAACTTAGTACATAGTTGTCTTTTCAATTGGGAGGGAGACACAAGCTCCCAATTGCTCTGAACTCAGTTCCGAGCAAGACTCTGGGGACCCAGACTCATATGGGGAGAAACTGGACTGTCTGGCATCGGGCAGAACGTGAGGGTGGCTTTCTCTCAGAGGTGCTTGCAGCACTTACCAGCGACACTGTAACCCAGGGGCCTCTTAGGGTAGGGCTGAGGATCAGCCATAGCTGTTTGCTCTGCCCTGTTGATTCTCTGAGACCCTACCCCACCCAAGCTGTGTGCAGAGGCTTTTGCATGTGAATGGCCTGGCCCTTTGCAATCTAAAATTACCTAACAAACTGGAGATGGGCCAGAGAGCCCCAGAACTTCCAAAAGAAGGCCCAAGGCCCCACAGTAGCTTGCATTGCTTCACAGCTGGGCCTAATCTGGGCACCTCCAAACCCCAAATAAAGAAAAGGAATCTGCAGATCCTCCATAGCTCCTATTGGGTGGCCTCAGGCAGAGGCTAAATTTGCACCTTCTGGGGGATCCAAGAGCCAGTGTATCCAGTAGTTAGAATAGGACCATCCAGATTACAACTCCTCAGATCCATAAGGGACACAATCGGGGCAGATTCAGTGAGCACCAAAGCCCCACTGAAGCATGTCTTACCATATAAGGATGTCTCCAGCACAGAAGTTCTCCCATTGTAGACACAGCTGATCCTCATAGCCAGTTGGCCTGGAGGTCAATTCCTCCCAGTGATACCAACAACAATCAAGGCTTAACTACAAGACCTGTGCACACAGCCCACAAAGAGGTGCACCAAGAGTGTCACCTCAAGTAACTGGACACTTAGCTCACAAAGCCACTGATCAGTTCAGGGAAGCAGCCAAAATTCAGAGACAAAGAAACGGATCACAAATGACAGAAATGGAGGAAAGCAAACTATTGGATATAGAGTTCAAAACCACGGTTATAAAGTTTTTCAAGAATCTTCTAGAAACTACTGATAAATTTAGTGAGACCCTCAAGGATATGACAAGGGACCAATTAGAAATTAAGCATACACTGAATGAAATAAAGAATAATATACAGAGATTCAATAGCAGACTAGAGGATTGCAAGAATCAAATCAAAGATTTGAAATATGAAGAAGCAAAAAACACCCAACCAGAAAAGAAAAAAGAATCTAAAAATATGAAGCTAATGTAAGGAGCTTCTGGGACAGCTTCGAGCCTACCAACATCAGAATTATGGGGGTGTCAGAAGAAGAGAGAGAGCAATGTATTGAAAACCTATTTAAAGAAATAATGACAGAAAACTTCCCCTACCTGGTGAAAGAAATAGACTTACAAGTCCAGGAAGCACACAGAACCCCAAACAAAAAGAATCCAAAGAGGACCACACCAAGACACATCATAATTAAAATGCCAAGGGCTAAAGACAAAGAGCGAATCTTAAAAGCTGCAATAAAAAACAGTTACCTACAAGGGATCACCCATACAACTGTCAGCGGATTTCTCAACAGAAATTATGTAGGCCAAAAGGGAGTGGTAAGAAATATTTAAAGTGATGAATAACAAGAACCTACAACCAAGATTACCCAGCAAAGCTATCATTCAGAATTGAAGGTCAGGCAAAGAGCTTCACATTTAAGAAAAAGCAAAAGGAGTTCATCACCACCAAACCAGTATTATATGAAATGCTGAAAGGTATTCTTTAAGAAGAGGAAGAAGAAGAAAAAGGTAAATATAAAAATTATGAAAAACAAATACATATCTATCAACAAGTGAATCTAAAAATCAAGTGAATAAAAATTCTGATGAACAGAATAAACTGGTGAATATAATAGAATCAGGGACATAGTAAGGGAGTACACTGACAATTTTCGGGAGAAAGAGGTGTCAGGGGTGCGAGAAGAGACTGGACAAAAATAGCACACCTATGGATGAGGACAGTGGGGGGAGGGTAAGGGCAGAGGGTGGGTGGGAACTGGGTGGAGGGGAGCTATGGGAGGGGAGAGGAACAACTAATAATTGGAACAATAAAGATTTATTTTAAATTTTTTTAATCAATGAGTTAACAATAAATATAATGACAAAAAGAAAAAAATATTCCTAGAAGTTCAGGAACAAACTATAAACTGTGTTTTATTCTACCCAAAGGGACTCTGGAATATTAGTATAACAGTACTTATAGTTGCCTCCCCTGGTTTTCTGGTATTTTGATATTTAAGCATACATAGAACCTGCACAGTAAGCACAATATATATCATCCTGAATTTTTTAGAAACTGAAATAGATGCTATACTTTTAAGGTTTTAAATCAAGCATATATTTCAGGAAATAATTTGAAGAGTTATTAAGATCTCAGTCCTCCCCTCCCACCCCACCCTTCCATTTTTCCTTTTCCTTCTCTATCCCCTAACCAAATGGGAAGACTTTTTTGATAATGTGTTTGCCAGATAATGTGTAATGTAGCATGTTTGGGTTTCTGGTATTTTTTGTTTGTTTATTTTTTTGTATGGTAAGTGTGAGGAAAATGATAATGTTGAAAATTGGAGTAAATGTAGACAGTAAATTTTAAGAAACAAAGTTTTGTTATTGGTATAGCAGTTTATCCACTTCATTAATTTTGAGAAATTTTCCTTGGTTAATCACATGTTTGCAGGTATCTTTTGGAATGCCGTTTGCACATTTTCACGTGCCCTGTGCATGTACAGCCAGGCCGTAACCATACTACACTCCGACTTATTTCCAGCGACTGTCAGCTCTGGGTCACTGCCTCTGACCTTTTCTGTTCGGCCACTCTGTTCTTTCAGCTGCTTACCCTCCCAGCTGTCTCTCCTACCAGCTCACCTGTTTTACTAGCTGCTTTGCCTGTGGCTACGCTTTTCTGCTTTTGTGTGGAAAATCTAACCTTTTGTAGATCTCACTGGCCAATCAGAATGGACACAATCATAGTGCATCTGGGAATGATCTTAGGCCTCTTAATTCTCAGCCTTTTCATTGTTGCTGGTTGCTTAGAGTGGTATCACAAATACCAAAGAAACATTTTAAATTATTCTTTGGGGGCTACAGATTCGCAGGAGGTGTGTTCTATTTACTGAAATATTATGGAGTAGTCATTATGGTACTGTGTTTCTGTAACGCCCTAATTGAAGTAACATACTTGCTTTGTTACCCCTTTCCTAACGTTTCAGCTAAGTCCTGATACTGTATCAGGATACACAATGCCAATATAATCAGAGCATGTTCTGAATTAACTAGTGCGATTAACTACACCAATCTCTTCTGTTGGATAACAGGTTTACATAAATTGGTAATCCTAAAACAGATAAATTTAAAAGATGTTTTTTAACTTTATAATAATTATTTGGCTTGCATAATGCCATCTTACTAGATGCTTAACTGTAAAACTCCTTTTTTATTTTAAATGTTTTCTTACAGTAATTGGAATTACTACTTTTACTAAATACACTTAGTGTAATCCATTTTAAGGGGATTCATGTATATTTCTCAGTGCTTTCCCACTTTAACCAAATTTTGAGAGTCACTTCACTGAATTAAGACAGTGGAAAACAAAAGGGAAATTGGAGTAAATGTAGATACTAAATTTTAAGAGATAAAGTTTCATCCTTTCTGGGTGACTCCAGCTGGATGAGGTGGGGCTGAGGGGATTGGGTGCTGCCATTTTGTGAGGGCATGGCCGTCAATTAACATATCCTCTCTTTATTGGCTGGGGGTGCTGCCATATTGTGTGGGCGTGCTGGTAATTAGCATATTCCCTCTTTATTAGATAGGGTTTATATTTGCATGCATACCTGTATTATTTTATCTGCCTATCTATTTCATTTTTATGGAATAAGGCAGTGGTTGGCAAACTGCAGCTTGCAAGCCACGGTTTGCCACTCTGTTGACTAATGAGTTTGCCGACCACTGGAATAAGGGTTTCTTAAGGGATTCTAGTTTGCCCCTGGATTAAGGGACAAATAGATAAAAGTAAAAGGGGGAAATGTTTACTTTTTAATTTGTGCTCTTTTAGTTGTTATTTTCTGTGAAATGTTTAATATATAATTAAAAAGTAGATTTTTAAGGCGACTAGAATTGTGAATACGTAGATACTTGCTCCACATTGTGACTTTCCCATTTCTGGGGAAATAATTAGAGATGATTATCTCAGCAGCATTTAATGGATTCAAACTCTATCTGACTCACAGGAAGTTCTCTTTCCAGACCAGACTCGGGAGACTGACCAAGGGTGATAGAATCTTATTGTCTAGTTTCTTACTTCAGCCTTTAAAGACCTGTGTGAGACGATCGTGAGAAACCACAACTCTCCCACTACAATGTGGTACCTGCAGGTAATGTTCGTTAGTCCTGGTGAGGTCAGTGCAGTTCTTGTCGGTGATCCGGGTCCCTAGCCACTGCCATGCCTGGCCGTTGAGTCTTGTCTTTGGCCTCACAAGCACATTCTCCTGCCTTATTCTCTGCACTGGTATTTTTTTTCCATAAAGTGAGCTTACTAGAGTACATTTCTTTTCCTGCCCATCTGGCCAAACTCTTGTATAATTTATTTGAGGATATGTTGTCTTGATACTTAGCAACCTGAGTGAGCTCAGGTCCAGCTTTATTGGAGAGCAGTGGCCCTGCTCCATTACGGCTCTTCCTTTGAGGACCATTGTAGACTCTTCTGGGTGAAAGTGTAGCAGGAAACAGAGTTGCGTATTCCTGAAAATGATACCGTAAGCAGATAAAATGTGGTTCTGGTTAATCTTGGCTCTGGACGACCACAAAGTAACAAACCTGGGATAATGTGGAATCTTAACCATTTCTGTCCATTTTCATTGAGTTAGTATTTTAGTGGAAGCGTCATCATTTCAGGTCTGCTATAATTTTGCCCTTAGGTATTGTCCCTCCTTCTGCTGGACTCACTTCTGTTTATCCTCTGGGAACAAAGGAGAAATGTGGGGAAAGTGGTATTCATATTTGTTATTCTTTTGTAATAACTGATGAGTTCGTAGTGAAAGGAGGAATAATGGGGGAAAAGTTTGTATATAGTGTAGTAATATAAATTTTTTTTAAAAATGTATTTATTGATTTCAGAGAGGAAGAAAGAGGGAGAGAGAGAAACATCAGTGATGAGAGTCATTGATAAGCTGCCTCCTGCAAGCCCCCCTCTAGGGATGGAGCTCACAACCCGGGCATGTGACCTTTACCGGAATCCAACCTGGGACCTTTCAGTTCGCAGGCATGATACTCTGTCCACTGCGCCAAACCGGCTAGGGCATAAAAATGTTTTAATAGCATTGCTAGGAGTGCTTTGTAAAAACAGCATTCATAATTTGATGAAGCTAAAGTTTTGTCTGTTTGTCTTATAAATATATTTAACTCTGGAATTTTGTGTCAAAAGAAAGGCATATGCATGTCCTTTTCATTTCCCTGATTTTAGTAGAAGATATAACTCCAGTCCTCAAATGCAAGCACATTTTTTTAGTAATTTGCTCACTCGGATCTAAATATAAGTAATTTTAAAACAAATTAGGAAGTTTACTGCTACATACATTTTTTTTCATGGATAGATTCTGATTACTACAAGCAGAAGTGGGGTTTTTGAGTGGCTAGGTTTCATGACTGATTCTTTAAAGGGTATATTTCTCTGTAAGACAAATTATCTGAAATAAGCAGACTGGGGGGAAATCAAGGCTTCTAGTGAGAAATATTTTATTGGATAGAATAATTTGTGTGTTTTTATAATATAATTAATATGGACCATCAGTTATGTTCTTAAGTAAATACTGTTTATTTTTAACAATATAGTCAGTTCGTGGTTTTATTTTTATTTCACCATATTCCTAGGTGAAGCCCTAGGTGATTTTAATTAAAATACGTTTTCTAACAAACCCACTTGTCAGTTTGTCCACCTCAGAGCAAATTAAGAGGTGGGGTGCCTTAAGCCGCACACTGGCAGTGAGGTAACCCCTGACAAGCTGATGGGGCGGGGGGGGGGGGGAAGCAAAACTCTTCAACTGAACACACAGTCCAGGTTTACTTGTAGCAGTGTTTCTTAAACTTTGGGTTATGGACACCTTCGAGATACCTGATGAAAGCTGAAGACTTTCTGCCCAGAAATGTGCATAAACATGTACTAATTTGCGTTCAGTGTTGGCATTCTTGGGCTCCCTAAGTCCCACCCAGTCTTGGGCTCCAAGTTAAGGACCCATGATTTAGTAAGAGGGCAAATAGCTTTATATACCTCATTAACCTTTAAGAACATGACGTTAGGGCAGTTTATAGATAGTAGACAATGCTGAGTTAACAGAAAATGCAAAATGTTGTGCTGTGCACTTAATGAATGTATATTTCTTCTTTGAATTAAAAACATTCATTTTTTCCACTTAAGATTTATTCCATTATCTGAAAAACTCAGTCTGCATTCCTGAGATACTGATTAGTGAGGTATTGTTCTGCATTTGCACAAAATAAGCTACATCTTGCATTTAATTTAATCGTTAATGTCCTGGAGCCTTTTAGTGCTAGTGAGATTGTGAGCATCTCTTCCCAGCTCCGTATTCTGAGATGGCAAGTTGATCTTTCATAGTAGGAGTGTTTATATTGCTGAAGACCTGTCTATCAGTCAAAGCTTGCTCTGCCCTCATTCACCCAGGTTGGTTTTTAAACACCTACTAGCAGGTAACTGATTTTAACTACTCATTCACCAAACATTTTATTGTTGGTGCCTGTTGTGTTTCAGACATTGTCCTAAGTGCCAATGATACAATAGTGAATAAACAGAGATTACTTAAGTGAATGTATTTTTCTAAATCCTAAATTTCCTAATAAAGAAGGAAGAATTGGGAGTATCTTAATTGAATAATGGTGGGAAATGTGGACTCAAACAAAAGCAAAATGTTTCTTAACTGTAGAATCTGTGGAATCTTTTAATATGCTATTGTGCATTGTCACACTCTAGGAAGAGAATATAGTAGGAATTGTTTTCAGTGCCTAACCAAGGAATGCTCCCCACCAGCCCAGGATGTCTTTCACATCTTTCAGAAATATATCCTGCTTCTCCAGGGTGTTAGGAACTGGTGAGTAGAGGGATGAAGGTCAGGAGATGGCCGGGACTTCTTCAGACAGACCTTTGCACCATCTGTTTATAGGGGGTTCACTTGTAATTTGTGGATTGGATTATTTTATTGATGGTGTCGTGAACCATCATTCTATTGTATTTTTATTTCTAATATATAAAAGAAAAGGCATGGTTCTAGTTACACTGTTATTAATCTTTTAAAAAATGCTTTCTAGTCTGCAGTTTCTTATTTGGAGAGACGTAGTGGTATGTGCTTGTGAACTTCTGCCAACACCTCCACCCTGCTGCTAGATTTCCCTTCAGCGCTGGCCATCTCCTCCTCCAGAGTTTGTCCCTTTCACGGGAGTCTCCGAAACCCCAGTAATCTACTCCCTCGTCCTCATTAGGCTGCATCACAGCCACCTGGGTAGTTATTAAAATCATAGCTTCCTAGGTCTCAGCTCAGACCTATTGATTCAGAATATGTTACATGTAAACTCCAAGAGTCTGTCATTTAAAGCACATCTACAGGTGACTTTTTGATTGGATTGTTTAATTTCCATATTGAATTGTTTAAATTCCTTTTTTGTAGGTCTGTACAGTATTTCTCAGTGTAGGAGCTATTGGCATTTTGGCTGGGGTTATCATTGTGTGGCACTTTGCAGGCAAACAGGTCATTAAAATCCTTGGCTCCTGCCTATCATCCCCTGTTACTGGTACAAACCAGAATGCCCTCACATTTCCAGACACCTCCTTGCTACTTTATGGGGGCATTATCCTCCCCAATTAAGAATCATTGCTATGTACTATTATTCTAGATGTTGCTCTTATATTTTAATGCATGTTTTTAACCTAAAACTCCAAATTACTCACTAATTATAAATACTTCCCAGACAGTACAAGGTCCTTACCTTAATGTCAAGCACACCTTCCCATTTACATACATTTTGTTCAACATTTGTTCTAGCTTTTCAGAAAGATCTAGCTTTTAAAAATTGCATATGCCGAGACCGGTTTGGCTCAGTGGATAGAGCGTCGGACTGCGGACTGAAGGGTCCCGGGTTCGATTCCGGTCGAGGGCATGTACCTTGGCTGCGGGCACATCCCCAGTAGGGGGCGTGCAAGAGGCGGCTGATCGATGTTTCTCTCTCATCGATGTTTCTGACTTTCCCTCTCCCTTCTGCTCTGTAAAAAATCAATAAAATATATTTTTAAAAAATAAATAAAAATTACATAAATTTAGACATTATTATTGCTCTCTATAATTTACTAGTGCATGTTTTTTCAACCCAAGATTGTCAATTTATTTTCTTTTTATTTCTTGCATTTTAGACTTTATTTCTGTTACTCTTTTTTTAATCCTGAAATATACACTTAGAAAAATGTATCTTATGCCTTTTGTTGGTAAACTCAGTTTTTGTGTGTCAAAAAAATTCCTTTTTGTCCCATTTTTTGAATGATGTTTTATCCAGAAATATTGACTTAAAGTCTCTCAGTACAACATTATTCTTTCATTGATTTTTCTGAGAAGTCTAATTGTTCCTTTGTGGATAACCTGATTCATTTTCTCTGCTTTATTTTAAAGATCACCTCTGTCTTTGGTGGTTTGCAGTTTTGTATGCTGTGTCTGGGTGTGGATTTCTTTTTTATTTATCTTCCTGGGGACTTGGTGTGTCTCCTAAATCTGAGGTCTTATACCTTCTGCCATTCCGGAAACATTTCAGTCACTCTCTCTTGAAATACTGCTTCTTTTCTATTTCTGTTCTTTCCTTCTAAAACTTTAATTAGGTGTGTGTGAGCCTCTCTTTCAGAAAGTGACTGTGTGAGATTTGGTGGCTTAAAGATGTCTCTTAACCTCTCTTTTTTATCTTCTTTGTCTCTCCTTGCTGTTTCAGATCTGTCATTTTGTTTACTAATTCTGTCTCTGCTCCAGTTAGATTTTTAAGTGTTAAAGATTATATATTTTTATAGCTAGAAATTCTAATAGGTTCATTTTTTCCTGTCTGCTAACTAGTTTTTGTTTCTGGCCCACGTATTTAACGCCACTTTTTAATTCTGTAAACTTTAAAGTGTACTTACTGGTAAATTTATATTATGTATCTGTTAATACCGAAATGTGAACTTCTTACGAGTTTAATTTTGTTGCCCATAGCTTTTGCTATTCTGGTGGTTTATTTCCTTTTGGTTTGATAAATTTTTTATCTGATATTTGGCTACTACTAGTACTTAGGAATTTCCTAGGGCAGTGGTCGGCAAACTGCGGCTCGCTGGCCCCTTGAGTGTGGCTCTTCCACAAAATACTTGTGGGCGCGCACATACAGTGCGATTGAAACTTCGTGGCCCATGCGCAGAAGTCAGTTTTCGGCTCTCAAAAGAAATTTCATTCGTTGTACTGTTCATCTTTGGCTCTGTTGACTAATGAGTTTGCCGACCACTGTCCTAGGTCATGAGCTGAAGGTGTGTTTCACGACAGAAAATGAGCTTCTCTTTCTGATAGATGCCCAGAAACGGCTTAAGTTAATTTCTTGGCTTGAGGCTCCTGGTCCTTGCAAGAGTGTAAATTTATACTCAACTGAGAATAGGCTTGTAATTGTGGATTTTCAGGGGACTGCATTCCAGTGAAAGCCTGGCTCAGAGTTTTTTATTTGCTGTCTTTGTCAATGGAACACACACACCACACACACCCCCAGCCTTCACTTGAAAGGTGTGGCCTTTCAAGGGCATTCCTGGTTTTAGGCTTTCACCACATCTGATAAAAATCAAAATTCAAGTGTGTAGATTCCAAGTTTAAGTTAAGGTCATGGCTTTAGCTCTTGCTTATTCTGATTTTTTTCAATAAAGCCATTCAACATTTTCCCCCCCAGCTAATTATTATTTTTCTGTTTTTGCATCCTGTGGATTTTTTGTTGAGTTCAGCAATGCATTTAAAAGAATATTTGTTGTATCTTGTCTACCATATCTAAGTATTGTAATGGAAGGAACGTTCATTTCTAGTCTGATATTTTCAAAAGCAAAACCTCAGATGATTTTTATAGACAACGGAGGTTCCCTCCCTCCTTCCCTCCCTCCCTCCCTCCCTCTCTTCCTTCCTCCCTCCCTTCTTTTTGTGGTTAATCCTCACCTAAAGATATTTTTCCCATTGATTTTTTAGGTTGAGTGGGACAGAGAGGGAAAAGAGAGAAATGTTGATGTGAGAGAAACACAGCGATTGGCTGCCTCCTGCACGGGCCCCAACCAGGGCCTGGGCCGGGGAGCAGCCTGCAACCAGGGGATTTGCCCTGACCAGACTGACCCAGGGACCCTTTGGTCCGCAGGCCGGTGCTCTATCCATTGAGCCAGACCTGCTGGGCTCTCTCTTTGTTTTTATTATTTGACCCTCTGACAGATGTCTCCATAGCCCCTCCTTTGCCTGCCTCCACCCTCTGGCTATCACCACACTGTGGTCTTCGGTATGCCTATGGGTTATGCATATATGTTCTTTGACTAATCCCTTCACTTTCTTTACTGCAGTCCCCCACCCCCAACAGCTGGCACTCTGCTCCATGTATCTACTACCTCTGTTTCTATTTTTCTTTTTGGTTTATTTTGTTCACTAGAGTCCACATATAAGTGAAATCATATGGTATTTGTCTTTCTCTGACTGATCATTTCATGTAGCATTAATACTCTGTAGATCCATCCATGCTGTCACAAAAGGTACGATTTCCTTCTTTTTTATGACTGTGTAGTATTCTGCTGTGTAAGTGTTCCACAGCTTTCTTATCCATTCATCTACTGTTTCCAGTTCGTGATTATTGTAAATAATGCTGCCATGAATAAAGGAATATATATATATATTCTTTCACACTAGTCTTTCGGATTCATAGGATATATTGCCAAAAGTGGGATTTCTGGGTCCAAGGCAGTTCCATTTTTAATTTTTTTGAGGAAACTTTTTTCACAGTGGCATTCCCACCAACAGTGCACTGAGGTTCCCTTTTCTCCAAATCCTCGCCACCACTTGTTTGTTGATTTATTGATGGTGGCCTTTCTGGCAGGTATGAAGTGAGATCTCACTGTGCTTTTAATTCGCATCTCTCATTGGCGTTTGAGCACTATTGGGCCAGAGACACACTGCCATTGCTTCTGGATGGGAAGTTGGCATTTGGTTACCTACCTGGTCCCTTGTCCTTTCCCAAACTCAATGCCACTGTTATGTTTTATTCGTATTAATTAAATTGGCTTTTGTAGTCTACCAATTTCTGTTTAATGGTGTTGTTGATACAAAACAAACCGATACTGAGTTTCAAACAACTGTCAATATGTTATTGATAGGTTATCCTTTTGCAGTCACAGATTATTTTCCACATCTATAGTCAATTATTAGCTAAGTACATTTTTTAAAAAGTTAATATGATAGTCTCAATCTGTTTTTCTTTTTGAAATTAGCATGATACAGTCCTAGAAATTTAGATCTTTAATCATCTGGTTTTAAGAAACAAAGAGCCATTCACGTTAAGTCAGGAAAAGAGAGGCTATGGTGACAGATAGTGTGCTGGGGGGCTGGAAAGCTGTCAGGACCTCAGGGCAGCTGTGGTCTGTTCCTTCTTTAGGTCTCTGTCCTTCTCTCTGCACGTGTTGTGTTCTCTGCTCTTACTGACTGCCTTCTCAATCGTATCTTTCCTGTTTCTTCAGAACTTCACTTTGCCCAAGGTCCTGCCAGCTGAGGCACTGGCACAATTTTATGGCATAATTTTCTCATCGGGTTACATTGTATGGTGGCACTATTTCCCAGAATTTCCAAGTTTAGACTTTTTGAACCTTTATGTCTGATACAGTTGTTCACTAGTCACACATGACTATTATGTCAGGAATAAAGTAACGTATAGGATCTGTCTGCTGATCATTGTGAAACACCAATGAAATCTTTCATTGAAAAGAAAATCTGAATGGAAAGTAGTGTTCATGCACTACTTTGCTTGAAGACTCTATAAGCAAAGATGTCAGTTCTCCCCAAATTGGACCTACTGATTTAATGCAATTCCAGTCAGAATCCCAGCAAGTTTTTTATAAATATAGACAGGCTAATTATCAAATTTACATGGAAAGGCCAAAGACTAGAGTAACTAAAGCAGTTTCGGAAAAGAAAATATTAGAGGAATCACAATATCTGTTTTTAAAATGTTACTATAAAGAAAGCTACAGTAATCAAGGGTGTGTGTGGTATTGGCAAGGGATCAATATTATATCTATGGAGCCATATAAAATCCAGAAATAAACCCACTCAAATATAGCCAGTTTATTTTGTCAAACGTGAAAGGTAGTTCATTGGAGGAAGAATAGTCTTTTCAACAAATACAGGATGTCCCCAAAAATGTATACACACACTTTGAATAATTATAAAGACAGTGTTTATTAAACTGTATTTCATTTTCAAAATTGAGCTATCAGCTGTTAAAGTATGTATATGTCATTTTGGGACAGCCTGCACTTTGGAACATTTGGATAGATAAATGAAAAAAAAAAAAAGAACCTTGACTAAACTTAACACCTTAACGATTAACTTAAAACCAATCATACATCTAAATGTAAAACTTGTTTTTTTAGAAGAAAACATAGGAGAGTATCTTTATGACTTTGGGTTAACCAAAAATATGTTGGACACCAAAGCACAATATGTGAAAGAAAACAGTGATAAAATAGGCTTCATCAAAAGTAAAAAATGTTGCTCTGTGTATTAGTTTGCTAGGGCTGCCGTAACAAAATGCCACAGGTGCCTGGCTTACACACAGAAATGTTATTCTCTCACAATCCTGGAGACAGGTGCCTGGCTTACACACAGAAATGTTACTGGAGACTGGCAGTTAAGGTCGAGGGGTTGGTGTCTCCTGAGGCTTCTCTCCTTGGATTGCAGGTGACTGACTGCCTTCTTGCTTTGTTCTCACATGGACTTTCCTCTGAATGTGCACATCTCTGCTGTCTCTTCCCCTTCTAATAAGAACACTAGTCCTGTTGAATTAGGATTTGCCCATATTGCTTTATGTAACCTTAATGACCCTTTAAAAGCCCTATCTCAAAATACAATCACATTCTAAGGTGCTGGGAGTTAGGATTTCAACATATAAATTTGAGAGATGCACAGTTCAGTCCATGATACTCTGCAAAAGACACTGTTAAGGGAATGCAAAGATAATCTATAGACTGGGAGCAAATGTTTGCATATTATATACTTGACATAGAACTTGTATATACTCACAAAACTCAACAATATGAAAATAAACATTTTAGTTAAAACATGGACAAAAAAACTGGAAGACACTTCACCAAAGGGTGGCAAATAAGCACATTAATAGTCATTAGTCGTTAGGGAAATGCAAACAAAAACCACGATGAGATACCATTAAACACCGTTAGAAGGGTGACAATAGAAAGTACACCACCAGCTACAGGCAAGGATGTGGAAGAACTGCAACTCTGATACATCGCTGCTGGACATGAACAACAGTACAGCAACTCCGGAAAGAGTTTGACAGATTCTTATAAAGTTAGACATATACCCATCATATTGATATTTTTGTAACTTGTACACAGCTCTATATAGCAGCTCAATTTATATTTGCCAAAAAGTGAAAATAGCCAATATGTCCTTCCACTGGTAATGGATAAACTATGGTATATTCATACAATGGAATACTCAAGAAAAAATGAACAAACTAGTAATACATATAACAACTTGGCAAAAGAAGACATAAAATAACATAGCGGATGATTTAATTTATATGAAATTCTTGAAGACAAAACTACGCTGGCAGAGTTCAAAATAGTGATTGCCAGGGATTGAGGTAAGGAAAGATAGAACTTTCAAGGGAGCTTCTGTTTCCAGACAATGGTGGTGGTGGTTACACATATCTCTACATGTATCCTAACAACTAGAACTATGTTTTCAAAAGTTTTTTTCTAAGTCCCAGGGGCTGTAACATACAACATGGTGACTATAGTGAACAAGACTGTAGTGTATATTTGAAAGATACTAAGAGTTGATCTTAGAAATTCTCGTTATAAGAAAGCAAAGTTTCTAACAATATATGATGTGATGGATCTTAACTAAACTTATTACCAGAGGCCTGGTGCATGAAATTCGTGCACGGGGGTGGGGGGTGGGGGGTGGGGGGGGGATGTCCCTCAGCCCAGCCTGCACCCTCTCCAATCTGGGACCCCTTGAGGGATGTCTGGCTTCCTGTAGCCAGACATTCTTCTCACAGTCCAGGACTGCTGGCTCCCAACCGCTTGCCTGCCTGCTTGCCCCTAACCACTTCTGCTTGCCAGCCTGATCATCCCCTAACCACTGCCCTGCCAGCCTAAGTGCTGCCCTGATCAATGCCTAAGTGCTCCTCTGCCAGCCCGTTTGCCCCTAACTGCCCTCCCCTGCAGGCCTGTTCCTCCCCAGCTGCCCTCCCCTGTAGGCCTGGTCCCTCCCAAATGCCCTCCCCTGCAGGCCTGATCACCCACAACTGCTCTCCCCTACTGGCCATCTTTGACCACATTGGGGGCAGCCCTCTTATGTGTTGGAGTGATGGTCAGTTTGCATATTACCTCTTTATTATATAGAATGTCATATATACATATATCAAATCATCTTGTATACCTAAAACCTAACCCAGGGTTATGACTCAATTAAAAAATTTTTAAATTCCCAAGTTGATATACTTTATTTCATACATAAATTAAATAAAATTTAGTTCCTTAGTTGTTTATCAGTAGCTGCATGTGACATGGGGCTACTGTATTGGACAGTACAGATATAGAACATTTTCAGCAATGCGGAAAGTTTTACTGGCTGTGCTGCTTTACAGCAGGTGCTGTTTTTCTGGTAAAGGACTAGAAAGTAAATACTTCTGATTTTGTGGGCCATTTGCTCTGTCTCAGCTATTCAGTTCTACCATTGCATTGTAAAAGCAGCTATGGCCCTAATACTTAAATGAACATGGCTGTATTCCAATAAAACCACATTGATAGAAACAGTCATGTCTGCCGATCCCTATTTTTGAGACTTGATAGGTCTGTTTCCTTTTTTCATGTCAACTCAGAGTTTCTTGGTAGAGTGACCTTATAATTTATCATAGTAAATAAAATTTTAATTGTAAATTTGAGAGTGAAAGTGGCCACTATTCATAGGCATAAACTGGGAATATCTTGGCCAAACCAGGGATGCTATCAATCTTCCTATGAATTGATTGCCCTGGTGGTAGGCTTACTAGTTCTATACCTAGTCCACGTAACGGTGAAAAAGCAAACAAGACTATTTCTTCAGCAGCGGCTGTGGGTTAGCCATTTTCCTTTGAAAGGTAGTATTTATATGGGAGACACCCTGAAGTTTGGCCTGCCCAATATACTCAAAATAGCCTGTTTTCTGTTCCTGTGTCTTGCTCATGTTTTTCTTTCTATGTCCTCTTTCCCATCTCTTTTATGTGTTTGTTCTAATCCAACCCATCTTTCAAAACTCTGCTTGAATGGTATCTCATTCATAAAACCATCTCTGTAATACCCCTTTCAGAATTAGCAGTTGGTATTTATACTTCATAAAACTCAAAGGGCTCAGTGCCTTAGACGAGGTCCAAAATCTGGCTGAACATCAAAAGAGTCTTGATAGCTTTAAACACCGATTTCTGGGGTGATGAAAACATTCTAAGTATTAGATAGTAGTGATAGTTACATAACTTTGAATATACTAAAAATCACTAGATTGTACATATTAAAAGAGTGAATTTTATGATATGTGAATTATCCTATGTAATAAAAGGATAACATGCAAATCGACCAGACATCGGAATGACTGGTCACTGTGATGTGCAGTGATCACCAGGGAGCAGACACTCAACGCAGGAATGGCCCCCTGGTGGTCAGTGCACTCCCACACGAGGAGCTCTGCCCAGCCACAAGCCGGGCTGTCAGCTCTGAGCACAGCGGCAGTGATGGGAGCTTCTCCCAGCACTAAGGATGTCCAACTACAGCTTAGGCCAGTTCCTCATGGGGAGCGGGCCTAAACCACCAGCAAACATCCTCTGAGGGCTCCTGGGCTGTCAGAGGGATGTCTGACTGCCAGCTTAGGCCTGTTCCCCCAGAGAGCGGGCCTAAGCCGGCAGGTGGACATCCCCCAAGGGGTCACAAAGTGCAAGAGGGTGCAGGCTGGGCTGAGGGAGGACCCTACCTCCCCAAGTGCACAAGTTTTTTGTGCACTGGGCCTCTAGTGTCCAAATAAAGTTTTTATAAAAGTGTTATATTTAGTGAAAAATTTAAATTCTCTGACAAGGAATTTGAATGTTTGTCTTTAAAGCATTGGTGTATGTGCCTGAAGCATTTTAAACTCAAGAACATCACTTGGAGCCCTAACTGGTTTGGCTCAGTGGATAGAGCATTGTCGGCCTGCGGGCTCAAAGGTCCCAGGTTCCATTCCAGTCAAGGGCATGTACCTCGGTTGCAGGCACATCCCCAGTAGGGAGTGTACAGGAGGCAGCTGACCAATGCTTCTTTCTCATTGATGTTTCTGACTATCCCTCTCCCTTTCTCTCTGTAAAAAAATAAAATAAAATAAAAATCAATAAAATATATATATATATATATTTTTTAAAAAGAACATCACTTGTAGAGCATGTGAAGAATGGTGGACAAGTCTGTGATGGTGGCAGAAGAAGTCTTAAGAGTATTTATCTTCAGCTTTCTGCCCTGAACAAGTCTGACAACTTTTGTTATTGACACTGAATTAGAAAATTCTAACTCTACACATGGTGATATTTTACAGTATTTATCTTGCTCATGTTCTTTTTTTCTAATAAATTGCTATAGTATGGGTGATTTTTTAAAAAGACTAGTAGTTACAGGGTATTAGAGATAATATTTTGAAGTTTACCTCAGTGTGTCACCTTGACCATAGTAAATTTAGAGACAGCTATGATTTATTTTAGCCAGAGAGCAAGATTCTTGATGACTTATGTGCTTTAAAGACCTTTTATTAATAGACATATCGATTTTGATGTATAAAAGTCCAAATTTGTTTTCTGAGCATTTAAATTATTCTTCCCTCCTTTTTGTGAATATTCTTACTTCTGTCAAATAAGTTACATATTGGAAAACATTTTAGAAGGCTAAGATTTTAGCTGTCTTGTTTTCTGATTGACTAGAGAACCATTATTTTAAAACTGTTGTTATCCTTTAGAAAATTCTGGACTGATTTAGATTTTTAAAAACTCAAAAGTCAGGCCTATAGTAAATATTGACTTTAATAAACTGTCATTTTGTTGTTGTTAAATATGTGCTGGTGTTAACTATTAATAAATGTTTTTAGAGATTGTAGTGTTTTCAACAACCATTTTGGACACATACTTGGTGTAACTTATGTTGTCAATAGAGAGTGTGCCCTCCTGTGGTCAGTTGGTAACAAAATTTCATCTATAAAAATAATCCTTTCCATTGGTTCACATTTTCTCAGCTATTTCATAATGAAATAACTCATATTCTGAATTTTCTTTCATAAACAAAATAAAACCATTTCAGGATTTTTAAATGAAGAATTAAGAATTTGAGAGAGTAATATTTTGTTTTGTTTTATTTGGACAACTGCTAAAAAAGATGTGGATTGAAGGACAATGTATTAATATCAGGGAGGAGCCTAACAGAGAAAAAATAACTAAGTGTAAGAAAAGACAAGTAGTTTTTATTGTATTTAAGAAAATTTATGACTAACATTGATGTGATATACCTGAATATTTTACAGTCACCCTCTGCCTCCTTTACAAAATGTTTCCAGAATGATATTCTGATTTTCTTTTTTATTGATGTGTGTGGGTGTGTACATGTATATTTTCTCATCCTATGGAAGGCAAAAAATACTTATCTAGCACTATCTATTTGAAATGTCTGTCTCATTTAATGGAAATTAAATTTACTTTGAAGTAACAGTTCATATCTGCTTTGCACTGCCTGTCATAAGTTGGCATCATAAATGTTTATTAATTATGGGGATTTAAGGAATTAATTTTCCCTGCAAATTTTATTTTAATTTTCTTCTTAATTTGTGTAAGGAGATCTTTTAGTACCTTTGTTGTTTTCTGAGTTAAAAGGTTTAATTTCACATTTCACACTTGAGAAAAGTGAGACTCAAGAAGAGAAGTTCCTTGCCCAAGCTGTGTCCCATAGCCAGCTACCTTTCTACATCCTTGACTGATACTTCTAATGCCTCCGTATTCTTAGCATTCCACTGTTGGTGCTGTTATCGTCCCTGTGAGTGACCCACTGATATTCACCAACTCATTAATTATGAGTGCTTCAACTAAGAATAATTCTGGTCACATGAATGGATCTTTCAAGAATCACATGTATCGGTCTTCATTTGTTGATATGAAAATTAATTTACTAAGTTTTAGTTTATAGTTCAAATATTATATAATAGTTTAAATTTCTAATGCAATTAAAGAACGTTTTAAATTGACAAAGAATTACTGCCATTTAATACAACTTGAAAGACAGTTCCTGTCTGTAATTTTTAAAGTGATTTTTAATATGTGGCTTATAAAAACACTTAATACAACTTGAAAGGCAGTTCCTGTCTGTAATTTTTAAAGTGATTTTTAATATGTGGCTTATAAAAACACATTTGGTTTGTATTGAACTGCAGTGGTTTGGTTGTGCCATCAGGTGTGTTTAAACAGATACACAAGGGCTGTTTTCATGGTTATATAATTATGTTAGCTTTTCATATTCCAAGGTTTTTAAATTAACAAGTTTAAAAATAGTTAATAAATTCACAATGTTATCCGGGCTGAATGAATGGCAATAGAGTGTCATGCTTTACAGCTCAGACTCTGGAGTCAGACTGCCGGGGTCGGGGTCCCAGCACCGGCACGCACCCGCTGGCGTGCCTTGGCAAGTCCTTTAACTGCTCTGTGCTTCCGTTTTCGCATATGCAACACGGGGATAATAGTAGTACCTACTTCATAAAGGAATTAATATAAAAACACTTGGAATAGTGCCTGCCACGTAATAAGGCTTATGTGTGTATTAGCTATTATTATCATTATTGTAAAATGTATGGTTAAATTAATAATGAAATTCATTGTAAAAAATATAGTGTTTGTTTTGTAAATGCAAATCACTTTTGCGGTTATTGCTTTAAAAATATTTCCATGTAATTGAAAATAAACAGCTAATGACATTTTATAAAATTTTTAACGAAAACTTTTTTTTTCTTTTTTAGGCACGGAATGTTAACACTGGAGAATTGGCAGCAATTAAAGTAATAAAGTTGGAACCAGGTAAATTAATTGAAATTTGATGTTTCTTATTGCTGTATGCAAATAGATGTCTTTAAGGCATTTTAATCATGTTTTATTAGCATTCTCTTATTGTTCCAGTATTTTCTGGGAAATAGAAGTGACATCTACACCTCTTTGAGACTTGAAGATGTCTCGTTCAACCTGTCCCTGAAAAATGATCAGTAATTGGGTGAAGGGGAAACTCCTGAAGAGACTTTGTTCCTTCTGAACTCAGTTGAGCAAACTTGTCACTAATTGACAGGGGTGTGTTCCCCAGTTGACAGTGTCCTATGGTGAGGGGCAGTGGTGCAGTGGAAAGAGGTGAACCAAGATTTGGGTGGTTGTAGTTCAGTTCTTTGTGTCCCACACTCTTGAGTCTCACTTTTCTCAATAGACCTAGCTTTCACATTTTGTCTTAGTAGTTACTTCCCAACTTTATTGTAAAGCCTCTAGGACTATTTTTTGTCAGTTTCAAATCTAGTCTACCCTGAATTCCTCCCAGCTCCTGCAAAGCCCATAGCTTTCTGAGTTAGCTATACACTATTGATTATCTACTCTTAAAAACCCCTTTTCTCCTTTTCTTTCCTGTCATAAGCAAGTAATTGTGTTCGTGTCAAAATTGAGTTCGAGAGCAATGATGCTGCCTTTCTGATGGCTTCTTCCACTACAAACTGATAATATGAATTTATTGGTAAAATGTCTTAGCTTCAATATAACAGAAACTCGCTCAAAATATTTTTGAAGGGGGGGAGATTTCTTTTGTAAAAAGGCCAGATCATAAATTATTTTAGGCTTTGTGGACTACCTATGGTCTCAGTGTATAGTTCTTCCTCTCTCCTGTCTCTCTCCCTGTTAAAGTGGAAGAACCATTCTCAGCAAAGCAAGCCACCTGCTGCTGTAGTTTGCTCACCCCTGATTTAGATTCTCAGTAGACTTTTAGAAGTGCCATTAAGATGAAATTTTAAGGATCTTTTGACTGATCAAACCACACTGAAATATAATGAATGAAAAAATGCTTTTTCAGTTATACTTATTTATAGATTTTGTATAGTCTTATTTTATTCTTACATCACAAAATAGTTTTTTTTCTTTTCTGAGTCCCCTACTCTTGAGTTTATTGTAAGAAATTTAATGGGATAATTGAAATTGGTGAAATATGGGATTAAAAAATTAAAAATTTGGCATTTGAATCAGGGTCTTCATTTTTAGTTGTTAATAAATAGTTATTTGATGGGAATAGTCTCTAATCAGAAGTAGTTTGTACATACATCATCCTTCAAATCAGTTTAGTGTCTTCTTTCTCAGGAAGTCTTCTAGTAGATGCTTAGTAAGTATTTATTGTCTAAATCAAATTAATGAAGATGTGAGACTAAGAAGATACCTTAGAGGTGGGTTGGTTTAAACCATGACAGTTTTGCTAATAAATAGCTAACATTTATTCAAACTTATTTTGTGCCAGGCCCTGTTCTAAGTGCTTTACATTTGCTGACTCATTTAATCCTTATATTATTCTCTTTTTTAAAATAAGGGAACAAAGCACTGAATGTTTCAGTTTCTTGTTCTAATTAGTGGCAAGCTGAGATTTGAACCCTGGCAATATAGCATACTCTTTCACCACTCTCAGAACTTGGTAATGGGGAGGGAACTGTATTATCAGGTTTAGCTGGAAGTTTATGTGATTATACACACACACACACACACACACACACACACACACACACACACACAGATTCCTAGAACCACTGTAGTATATGAAATAAATCTTTAGAGGTAGAGCCACCACTTAATAAGCTAAGTGGGTTTTATTCACATTTGATGAGTACTAAATGAATTTCTTGGGGGTAAGATTTAAGTGTTTCTTCAAAACCAGTATATTTGCTCAAATGGGACATCTTCTGTAGCAAAAGCGATGCATAATAAACAAACCAAAAGATAAACCAGCAAATAAACATCTTTATGAAGAGTATAATGTAATCAGTTTAATTAGCAAGCTGTTCTTCACACTCTGGAGTACAATGGAGACAGTAATCTCAAGTAACTAATGGAGAGAGTGAAAAGCTGCCTCGCCATTTATCAGTCTGGAGAAACAGACAGATAAAGTCTCACAAACAGTATTTCTCCCAAGAATGGTACAGCTGGCAAGTGTCCTAACAACTCCTGTCTTTGAGTGGCTTGCTTACTGAGAAACTTTGTTCTGAAAAATCATAGACTACCAGAAACTTGGCTATGTGTCATTATATCAGCAAGAATCAAACTTCCCCCTCTTCTTTGTCATTTTGACATAGAGAGGCATTCTTGATTTACGGCCGAGATCTGATAAGGGGTTGCTTAACTTAACTTTTCTGTTCCTGAGGAAAGAGGACCTTGACTTCATTTTTGGCAGTCTGGTCCTAAAGTAGTCCTTTAGGACTACGACTAGACTCTGCTCTGCTCTAACCCTACCATAGAAGGCTGCTTCGTTTAAATGTCACCTAAACCCCACTCTTCCCAGAACCTTACCAGTATAACTCTTATCTTTTGTGAGATGGCTTCTCTGGTGTGTGGTCTTTCTCATTGCATTGGGTCAGCGAACCTGGTTTTATCAGATTGCAGATTTGTTCTTAAGGCCTTCAAGCTGTTTGGACTAGCACCCTGCCAACTCCTGAGACTTAATTTAAGGGAAAATTAAAGACGGAGAGAACTTGCTAATAGAATAGAACTCACATCTGCATATGCTCAGCTTCACTCTCAGGTTCTTACAAGGTATTATAATTCTCTATATTATAAATCTCTTCAATCTTTTTTTTTTCTTATGTTTTAAAGTCAGAATTGTAAAGTCTTAAGAGACTTTTTAGGTCATCTATCTAGATGGTTGTCAGATGTTTTACAGGTTCCAAAACGATTGTCATAGAAAATACTGGTGGCTGGAAGCCATTGTGAACCTTCTCTTAAGCCTAACACTCACATTGCATATTACAGAAAAGTAGACACAGTATTTATACTTTGCCCAAAGTCTCACATCTTTTTTTTTTTTTAATCTGATTCCTCTGATTCTCGCTCGGCCCATTGTTCTTTACTATTTTTTACCCTAAAAAAATTGATAATTAAACTGCTTATTATTACCCATTTGCAATCTTAGTTATTAAAAGTAGAATATAACACCAGATAACTGATTAAGTAGCAACTTGTCAGAGAAACTCATTCTTTTACAAATACAATGAAAACACCGACATCTATCTTAACTTTTCACTTCCTGAGGAAAGAGGACCTTGGCTTCACTTTTGGCAGTCTAGTCCTAAAGTAGAGGCCTTTAGGGCTAGACTCTGCTTTGCTCTAACCCTACTAAAAGGCTGCTTCATTTAAATGTACTGAGATTGACCAGCAGGAAATTCTTAGGGAGAAAATAGGCCATTGTTTTTCAGTAGAGGCTTGTGGGGGAGGCACCCTGCCTCCTGCTGTGGGGGAGGCACCCTGCAGGACCCTCGCCTGACTCCTGCAGCACCAGCCACCATGGGAGTCAGTCAGGCTGGACCGGTGTGGCAGGGGGCCGGGACCCGTGCCTGACTTGCAGTATCCCCCGGGCCCCCGACCTGTGTCCATTCCAGGGCCGCCCAAGCCACTGCACAGCTCAGGCAGGCTCCCTGCCTCTGTCTCGGTTTCCACCCCAGGCCTCACCTGCATGCACAACCTCCTACTGTCTGGTAGTGACCCGTTACAGATTCCTGGCCTAATTTGCATATTACCTCTTTATTTATATATGTGTGTGTATATATAGATTTCCATCATAGCCACATTTATTAAGTTGTAGGGCAAAATTTTTAAAGTGTGAAGAGATACCAGTAAGACCTTATTTTACAATTTTTTTCATGAATCTCCAAAACTACCTATCCTAACATATAAAAGTCCATGGCCCATGGTGACCAACCAAAGGCTCAGCTGGACACTGGAAGTCAGTCCTGCAGTCAGTGTGGGTTGCCATGGCAACCCAGCACTGATTGCTGCTGGTGCGGGTGCAGTGACTCAGCACTGACTGCTGAGGAGGCTGTGGATCAGGCCCAGAGAGAGGAGCAGAGAGAGGGCCAGGGTTTTATCTGCAGCCTCTGTGGCAGCTGTTGATCAGTCGTTGCCTCTCTCTTTCTCTCCGGGCTTCGCCAGCAGCCGCGCCTCTGTTTCTCTCCTCCGTAGGGGCTACTGATCAGCCCCACCTCTCTGATCAGGCTGGCAGATAAGCCTGGAGATGCCGACTGGCATAGAAACTGACCAGTCAGAACCAAATCTGGGTGAACTGTGAGGAACCAGTGGCTGTCTAGGAGGCAGAGCTTTTGACATTGACTGGCATAGAAACTGACCAATCAGAACCAAATCTGGATGAACTGTGAGGAACCAGTGGCTGCCTAGGAAATGGAGCTTTTGATACTGATTGGCAAGGAAACCGACCAATCAGAACCAAGTTGGCCAGCATGGGAGGGCAGTTGGGGGCAAGATCAGGCCAGGAGGGGAGGGTAGTGGGGCGTATCCATGCTGGCAGGGAAGGCAGTTAGGAGTGTTCAGGCAGGCAGAGGCAGTTGGGGGTGAGATCAGGCCAGCAGGGGAGGACAATTAGGGGCAATCAAGCAGACAAGCAGAGGCAGTTAGGGCTGAGCAGATAGGCAGAGGCAGTTAGGGGCGATCGGGCAGGCAAGTGGGTGAGCAGTTAGGAACCAGTGGTCCCAGATTGCAAGAGGGTTGTCTGATTGGAGAAGGTGCAGGCTGGGCTGAGGGAAGCCCCCCCTTCCCTGCGTGCACTACTTTTGTGCACCGGGCCACTAGTATTTTATAAATCTTCTTTCCTTCTTTACAGATCTTCTTTTCACATTAGTTTTTGTGTCCTGAGAGGCAGGAGAGGAGCTCTCTCCCCTTTATTTTCATCTTAAGAGTGGCAAGACACCAGGGTAATGATTTGTCTGGCTCCTTTTCCTATCTCCCTGGAGTGTCAGTAGCTCTCTTACCACCAGTTGTTTACTCAGTGCTGTTCTGTGTTTATTGCCATCACGAAGAAAGTTGGTGTTACATCATTTATGGTCACCACTTTGCAGGGTTAATCATGGATTGCTTAGCTACACTTTAATATATATTTGAGCCAAAACATACATATATATATTATATGCTATATTATGGGCTTGAGGCTGACTATACTGGATAAATTCGAATTTACACATTTAAAGATAATAATGCTCAAAAATAAATAACAAAGGACTTTTTAATACATCTGCAGTTTCTTCCTCATTCCCAACCCTTTGGGTCTGTTTAGTGATTTAGCTTTATGAGTATAAATACACAAGTCAGGATAATCCCCATCCCAAGGTCCTTAATTTAATCACATTTATCCATAAACTCCTTTAGCCATAAAGTAGCATTCACAGGTATCAGGGATTGGAAACTAGATACTTTTGGGGTCATTATTTGGTCTACTACACATAGTTAATATTTATTGAATGCTTAATAATGTCATGCCTAAGAGTTTTGCATGTATTAATTTGTATTTTTCTCTCTGTTTACTTGATTTATTCATTATCTGCTCTATATGTCGGCTTGCCTGTTTTTCTCAATTAGGTTTTTTTGTTTTTTTTTGCCATCTTCTGGAAGAGGTATTTTTCACTTTAATGTCTAAAGGAAAATCTCAGAATTGGGAGTAATTTTTAGATTATGTAGTCTAATCATTGTTTTGCAGTATCCTATGAAGTATTCTAGAATTGGGGGAGGGAACTTGTTAATTTATTCTTTGGAATCTTTTCCCTTGCGTTCTGAAGAAAGTTCTTTAAATCCGCCACTAGGCTCCTTTGTATTATTAATCTACTAAACTCTGCCTTCTTTTTTACCAGTTACCTTTAGAGACTGCGTTTTAGATTATTTCTTTGGATTCTTTCCACCCATAAAAATGTTGAATTTAATTTGGCCATTCTTATAATCACATGGAAATGACTTAATAGGAAAAAGATAATGCAACATTTAATGAGAAAGTGGTAGTTGAAGGCTTAAAGTCACTCAGAGGGTTCAGTAAAAGCTCAAGAGTAGCACATAAGCAACTAATTACATAACTGGATGAAATTAAAATAGGTGCAGACATATCTGATTTAGAGTCATTATGGAGAAGAGTAATGAAGAATGGTAGATTCACTCAGGCAACAGCTTTATTAATCACATATTAGGTGGTAGAGATACAAAGATGATTAAGGCATGCATAATCCTGTCCTAGAGGACCTAATGTTCTAGTGAAGACATAGACATGCAGGCACATTTGCAGTGTCATTAGGGCAAGTTTATGTGCAAAGATAAGTAGAAGTTGTGATGCTTACAGTTGTAACAGAAACCACAACTCAAGGTAGCTTAAGGAATGCAGGGAATTTATTGATTATACTAGAGGTGCAGTGCACCAACTCATGCATAGTTAGGGTCTCTCATGCTGGCTGGCAATTGGGGCCACAGGAAGTTAGCCAGGGTGGTGGAGGGAGAGGTTGGCCAGCCACTCCGATTCAGGCTGATAGGCCCAGCCAGGGAGAGGGACCATGGGAGGTTGGCCAGCTGGCTGGGAGGAGGGACTGCAGGAGGTTGGCTGGCCATGGGAGGTTGGCTGTCGGAGCGCACTGACCACCAGGGGATCAGCTCCTGCATTAGGTGTCTGCCCCCTGGTGGTCACTGCATGCCACAGCAACCAGTTGACTGGTTGTTTGGTTGCTTAGGCTTTTATATATATAGGTACAGGTATACCTAGAGGCAGCTGAGATAGCTCAATTACATCATCATATGCTTTCTTCCGTCTTCCTGTTTCTCTTCAGTGTTTTCTGCAGATCGGCTTTATTCTAAAGCTGGTTCCCTTTGAGGTTGTGCACTGACTGCTAAATTCTCAGGGATACCCATGGAAAGAGAGCTGTTATCTGACCATCAAACTAAAGTCCTAGAGTTCACTCTGATTAGGTCAACTTTGATCTCTGTAACCCTTTCACAAGATTGGGAGAAAGTATAGTTAAGAGGCAGGTGAGAAAGCAAAATTTAGAATTTTCAAAAATTTTAATATAGTCCTGAAAACTGGTATTAGTCTCATTTTGGCTTTATTATTTTTAACTTAGATTTCTTTTAATGTACTAAAAATCTGTGATTCTTCCTGGTGGGAATTGAAATCAGAAGAGGATTTCAGTCCAATGATTTTCTTCTGAAATTTTGGATGCATAAACATTTCCTGTTCTCCCTTTGGAGGTCTTTGATTTTGTGTACTCTGCATTGCAGAAATAAGGAACCTGACATACAGTCTGTTCTCCATTACTCTTTTCCTTGTAATGGGGCCGTGAGGTGGGTTGATATTGGTGCAGTGGTTCATGGTACCCGTGTTACGTTTACAATAGGAAAAGACCAAGGCCAGAAATGTCAGGCTTGCCCTAACAACCTCACACTTACAATTTAAAGGATCTTTGGAAGACTCCTGTTTTTTACTTTGCCTAATGTACAACTAATCAGGCTCTTTAAGCATGTAATACCTTAAAAACTGGAACAGTGATACAAAGCTACTTTAAATGTAAGCACCTCCATGTATTCTCTTTTTGCATGGTCTCTGGCTCACCACATTTGCATTCACTGCAGTTCTTTTCTCTATGACAAGTGTTCATTCAGGAGCCACGGCATGTGACCCTGCTATAGCATTGCCAGATCTTATTTTGAAGAATTTGGGCAGGAGGGAGTAGGAGAGAGAGATTATTTGCTAATAGTCTGACCAGGCTCAGCCCAGTTGGAACAAGGCTTTGGAATACAAGCTAAGCCTGTGTTTGTGGGCCACCCGATAACTCAGTACTGCTGGAGTGTGGGCCTGTGGGCTCCAAAGAGCCTGTGGGGGTACATTTGACACTCGGTGTATTGGGGCTCCTGTGTTAGGGTTAGTGAATTACCAGTAAACACTATATAAGCATTTGCTATTATTACGATTATGCCTTAGAAATAATCATCAGATAATTCACTAGAAAATATGCATTCTTTTTCCTTTTTACCAAATAACAATGTAATTTTAGCAGAAAGAATTAATCCTTTTTGAAGTTAGGGCAGGAACCCTAATAAACACTAAGAGTGTCAAATGTATCTCCACAGGTTCTTTGTGGGGCCAAGAGGCCTACACTCTAGTGATACTGGGTTACCAGATGACCCACACAGGCAGTTATTTTATCCCCATTTTACAGAGGAAGAAATTAGCACAAGGAGGTCAAATAACTTGTCCAAATTCACACAGCTTAGTAAAGGACACAGTTGGGATTTGAATCTAGAAAGTCTGGGACCAGAGTGTGTGCTTTTAGTCACTGTATTTTACTTTCTGTCAGACAAAGACTGAAATTGTCATTAAAAGTATTATCAATAACATTAATTAAGTTTTGAAATAAATGAACATTTTGGAACTTAACCTGTTAAATATTCAACATGCCTTCTTTTTTTAATTGCAGGTGAAGACTTTGCAGTTGTGCAGCAAGAAATTATTATGATGAAAGACTGCAAACACCCAAATATTGTTGCTTATTTTGGGAGCTATCTCAGGTACCGTCTCCTTTCTGAAAAGCAGTCCTGATTCCAGCACCAATACATCCAACACAATAAAGTTAGCTCTAGTCCATGTTTTGTACTTTTTTCCCCATGCTTTGAAGATAAGATTATATGAATGGAATTTTTATTTACAATCTGTTGATGCTAATTCTGTAACTTATATGAGAGTCTGCAATTGTCTGTTATACCCTTGGGAATTCTGGATATGGTTTCAGTGAGGAAGCTGACAGAAAAAAACTTACTTTTATGGTTAGTCTTCCTGTAATAGAATAGAGCTCTAAATATGCCATTCTTATTGTCCCTTTCTTCTAGACTTGGGTGAATTTATAAAGTCAGGATCATTTCTTCCTGTTATGTTTTTATTAGAGACTCTTTCTTTTGTGCTTTTAGCCTCAGAATATTGCATCATCTATTTCCTTCATTTTGTCCAAAGGACTAGGAACTGTAATTATTTCATTGACTTCTTATTTTTCTAGATCTTTGAATGAATTTAGAGAGACTGAATTTGTCGCCTTATTTCAATTTAGCAGGACCAGGCCAGGTTCCCCGGGTCATATTCCAGAGGGGATGACCTCAGGGTCAAATCTCATTTTTCCATTCATTTCTGTCTGCAACTGAGTTCAGTACTGTGACCTGGTTTATAAGGTTCCTTCCAAAGGGAGCATCAGAGAATGTTTTCTTACGTATATAAAAAACTATTCCATTTTGTGTTGGTATATTATAGGATGTGTACGGATGTAACTTCTTGCAGCTCCCACTCTGATGATCCATGTACAAAACACTGTAAGCCTTCAGATACAGGCACAGCGCGTAGGAAACATGGGGCAATACTTGTCCTCTCTTCTCTCCAGCTTGGGAAAAGCCATGGGGACCAGCTCTTCTTGATTCTAAACATTCCAGGGCAGCTTTGATCGCCCCACCCCCACTAAGGTTACAGGAGGGGTAAATGAGACTTAGTTCATGTAGGGGTAGGTTCTACCCCTCAGGTCAATGACTGTTACATGTTTTAAATGGGCTCTTTAGTAGGCAGTTTAAAATTACTTTATAGTGAGTGGTTCAAATAGTAACCGAATACAGTTTCTGCATCAATTTTTACTTTATGAAACAAACCCAGTATGTATAGGTAGTTACTATATTAGCACAAACAAAACCTCTTAAGATAGTTAAGTTCATGAGACAAATAATTGATTGCTGAAATATATTAAAATCACCACATGAAATACTTTGTTTTGCTGTTACTGTTTCTGACAGAATAATCTACCTAGATTCATCTGGGAGAAGTTTTAAAAAGTCCCTCTCCCCGCCCCCCAGACCTCCCAACCATTTAAAAATGAAAAATAAAAACGTTTTTAGTTCCTGGACTATATACAGTCAGGCAGCAGGCTGGATTTGGCCCATTGGACATAGTTTGCTGACCCTTCTAATCGGTTTATTCTTTCAGCCACTCATTTGTTCGCGTGTGGAACAAATATTCATTTGCCAGATACTTTCCTGTGCATTATGAGTGCATTGATGAGAGAGACAGATATATTATTAAGGCAGAGTCCTTCTTCTGCATTAAACTTAGCTTGCTGAGTTCAGAGACTTTCTATTCCGTCTCTGCCCCAAGAATAATACATTTCTTCAGACATTTTGTGATGAAATAATGGAGGAATGAGCAAAGAGATAATCTATTAAATCTTTGCAAATGATTTCTCCTGTGACTATATGATTATGCTGTCTTACGATCTAAGTGTGAGAGGAAATGCTATCTAAAGGTAAGTGATAAAATTAACATTATTTTGGAAAGAGCTCTGTTGAGTCAAGATATAAGGATAAAGTTTAAATTTTATCTGTTTTGTTAATGAGAGTGCTATGAAAGTGATTAGAGATGAATTGCCATTCTGTAATGAATTTTCCACATAATTTTGGTGGAAAATAAGCCTTCAAATTAGCATTGAACTTTTATAATACTGTCATTGGGTAGATGGGTAAACTGGGGGAGGGAAGTTTTTAACTAAAGGGAAATTTTTTCTCATCTGAATGGGTCATCTTTATTACATCTTTTTATCCTACAATTGCTATATTTTAAGGATTAAAATCTTGGATAATTCATTACTCATAGAAATTAGATTTTTTCCCCTTAGCACATTGTATTTATATGTCTTTTCAAGATTATAGCATATAGCCTTAAAATATTTGTTTGTACAAATCAAACTGTGGTACATGCTTTTTTTCTCTTTATAGGCGAGATAAACTTTGGATATGCATGGAGTTTTGTGGAGGTGGCTCTTTACAGGATATTTATCATGGTAAGACCAAAGTTATATTTTATAGTTTAAATAGAATTTCTTAATATAAGTAACTGTACTCTATTAAAATATAAATGTTGTTTTGAGCAAAGTATGTTTTGTCATTATGGTATTTGGATACATAAAGATATTTCAGATATATATGGATGAAAGGAGCATTTGCTTTATAAGTGGGAAAATTATATTATTAGTTAATTCTATAGAAGGAATGTTATATATAGTTAGTTCTTGAAATTTCAAACTCACACTTATAGAACACATGCAAAGGCCTTTATGGCTAATACTAAGCCAAAAGGATATCCAGTTGATAAGTGAATAGTATTAATGCAAAGATAGATGATTTTGCTCTCATGTTTTCTTGAAGCAGCAATTGAATGTTGTCTTAGCTGCTAGATAATGAGGATTAAAAAATTATTAGACCATTTTTCATTGGGATTTCAATGGAATAGTATATAAGAGATTTTTAAAGTAAAATAATTCTTACTGTCTTTTTTTCTGTTCTAGTTCTGTTAATGGGTTACTGTCACAAACTGTAGAGTACCTTTTATACTTTTGCTGGAGGTGTGCTTTTTGATAAATGTAAAATAAAACGTGTCAGTAACTCATGATGAATGTCAATTTTTCCAAGAAAATATTTTGAAAAATTTTTCTCATTTTTTCATATATAGAACTTGAGGCTCATATATCTAGTTTGGGGCCGCTTATGTAATTTTAGGGGCTAATTGTAATAAAGGAAATGTTAAAGGCTGTTTGAATAGAATACTGATTTTGTTCCACTTCACTATATCTTGCTATAAAGTCATTAGCAGTGATTTCCATCATTGGAATTTGATTTTTAGCATAGTCTCTCCCAGTGAATTTCTTTACTCTAAAATGATGACTAGTGAAAAAGAGAAAACTATTGAAATATCTTCCATAGTGGATAGATGCACAAGGAGAAATATTTTTCAAATACTACAATGTGATTAAGCTGTACTTATTGATGCAGAAAGGTGGCCATTATAAGTGAAAAGGGCAGGTTCCAGAATTAAATGTGGAATATGATTCCACTTTGCTTTTGTGTATGATGCATACATATATTATATGAAATGTCTCTGTGTAAAATTGCATGGTAATCTATAGGCCAAATTATTGGTAACAGTAGAATAAGGAAGTTTCCAAACTTCTCTGTTGATTGAAATGTTTTATAGTAACTTACATTAATTTCATAGCTATAAAGTTAAAAATGTTGGGGGAAAATATTGACTTTAAATGAGCCATAATACATATAATATAACAGTTTTTAAAAAGCTTCTTATAAAACTAGTTAAACCTCTTGGCCATGCTTTCTTTCTTACAATATTTAAGAAATAATATTGGTTAGTGAGGTATAAAATTATAATTAATTTCAGAGACTATGTCAAGTTTTTATTCGTCATATTAACATTTATTGCACAACTTTTTCATACTAGGCACTGTTCTGTACATGGGATACAACAATGAATCAATCAGATTATTTAAAATCCTGCCCTCATGGAGCTTACATTTTAGAGTTATTTATTAAATGTTAAACCTGTTGCTTAGTGGAACTTGTAAAACATTATCAGTTTTAGAAAACATGCTTTGCCTAATTTTATTAATGTTAATTTTCTTCTCTGACAGTTACGGGACCTCTGTCAGAATTGCAAATTGCATATGTTAGCCGAGAAACACTACAGGTAAATCCAATGCTAATTAAAAAGTAACATTCTTCATTAGAATGTTTAATTATTGCGCATTATTACCTATTAAGTAAAGTAGGATTAAATATTCTAGTTTTGTAAACTCTTGAATATTAATACATTTTTAATTGTTTTTGTAATAAACCCAAGTTACATCTGCATATCAGTACTTTAAAGCCTCAGTGTGATAATTTGAAATCCTAATTTTTAAGTGCTATGGATTTATTAATTTATGTTTTTATATTCCTCTTAATACCAAAGAAAGGCTTGAAAATTAAGCATTCTTGTGGTAATTGAAACTCATTCTGATCCTAATTGCACAGATACTTTTAAAGTTATTTCAAACTATTTGCAGAGTTTAGTGAAAATTACTTATCTTGGGAAAATGAATGGTTCCAACTGAACTTTGCCTTTTTCATTTTCTTGATTCTATTGTTTATTAAGATAAATCAGTAAAATAAATTGATTACCATAAGACTTTCTGTAATGAGTGACTAAAAAATGGAGAATACTACTCAGTGGACCATTTTAAATCCCAAAGAGCTCTGTAGTAAAATCTTGTTAATTTTTGTATTTTTGTGTTTGTTTGTTTGTTTGTTTTTTAAACTCCAGGGACTATACTATCTTCACAGTAAAGGAAAAATGCACAGAGATATAAAGGTACATACACATTATATGTTTAACCCTCTCTTCATTTTTAAATCCTCTGATCAAACTGTTGACCAAAATTGTCTGAGTTTTTCTATTGGATGAATTTGTTATCTGAAATATGTTATTATAATAAAATTGAGTATTGCTTTTAAAGGTTTTATATTTTATAGCAATTTTATTGAAATACAATTCACCTGCCATAAAATTCAACCTTTTGAAGTGTACAGTTGTGGGTTAATGTGCAGTCTTCTATTGTTTCTCCCTGTGTTTGGGGCAGGAAGGGGTTTCCTAGTATTTTTCCCCCATAAGGTTATAATTACATGATTGATGGCTCCCTGGACTAAAGAGGCAGCTTATTTTTGCTTGCTCATTTAAAAGTCGCAGAAAAGACAAAAATAAATAAAAGCCTGCAGTACCTTTTGAAAATAGTATGTATTTCTCCCTCCTTCAGAAATTTGAGCTTATTGAAAATAAAGTGCTTAATGTCTTTGAACTTGGGTCAAGAAGCAGAAGTAGCTAAAATGCTACTAAATCATTGTAATGGAAAAAAACTCAGGTTTTTTTCTTTCCATATAGTGAAAAACCCAGTTCTTCCCTGCTGTGAGTTTCCTTTATTACTGACACAGAACACTTCACTTCTGATCACCAAACATGGAGGTTTTTTACAAGCAATTCTCTGTGACACCAGCTGGATGCTCTACAATCTAACTCAATTCGGATTGAGTTAGATCCCGCAGGCTAAAGGACTCAGTCCCACAAGACTTCCTCTCACCCATTTGCGCTCCCTCGCCCCTTCCAACACGCACACACTTCAGATGCTGGTCCCAAGCTCAGGTTATCTGTGCTTCTGACCAACCAGCTATGGATCAGAGATTCCAAAGACCACGTCCTTGGGTTCTGTTAATTTGCTAAAGCAGCTCACAGAACTCAGAGAAATAATTCATGTTTACCAGTTTATTAAAGGATGTGATACCCCTGGCCAGTGTTGCTCAGTGTCAGCCTATGCACCAAAGGGTCGCAGGTTCGGTTCCCAGTCAAGGGCATGTACTTGGATTACAGGTTTGATCCCCAGCGCCAGTTGGGGCACATGCAGAACGCAACCGATTAATGTGTCTCACATTCATGTTTCTGTCTGTCTCTGTCTGTGTCTCTCCCCCCTATCCCCCCACCCCCTTTCCTTCCGCGCTCTCTTAACAAAAAAAAGTCAATTGAAAAAATATCCTTGGGTGAGAATTAACACAGAAAAGGATCCTGATGAATATCCGCATGGGAGAGACGCATAGGTCCAGGCACGCCACGATCTCAGCACCTACTCGTGGTCCTGACCTCGGGAGCCCTCCAAACTGTGCTGGGATTTTATGGAGGCGCCCTCACATAGGCGTGGTCACTCACTCACTCCATCTTCAGCACTGCTCCCTTCTTCAGGGGACGGGGGTGAGGCTGAAAACTCCAAGCTTGCAGTCATGGCTTGGTCTTTCAGGGGCCAGCCCTCACCCAGGAGTTCACCTAGAGTTGCTTCATTAGAACAGGACACGCCTGCCACCCAGGAAATTATGCAGTTTCAGATGTGCTGTGTCAGGAACTGGGACAAAAGACCAAATACTGGGACAGAAGATGCTCCTAGTGCTCTTATCACTGAAGAAACTGTGAGGGTTTCAGGAGCTTTGTCCAGGAACTGGAGGCACAGACCAGTATCTGTTTTCTGTTATATCACAGTCATGGAGAGAGGTGACATTTTAATTCTGTGGGATGGTGGCTGATCGTACACTGAATGGTCCTAAACTCTGGGCAGACATATTAAGGATAGACAGCCTCGCATACTGAGCAGCAAGGTTCAGTCTTACACCCCAGCACTGGTTCAACTGATGGATTGGAGATTTGTTTTTATTTTTTAACAGGATATAGCAATCAAGTCCAAAATATAATACAAGCATTGAAAATGCCAGGATAAGGTGACATTTAAGTGCCGTGACTGTGTTTGATCAGTAAGAAAATAGCATTTAGATGAAAACTAATATATCACTTTCATAGTTACATTCACATTATGTTAATAGCTTTTGCAAAGCAGAACATTTTATAAGCCTAGACAAATTGCTTAAAAAGTAAATAGTAAATTTTTCTGTGAATAATTTAACATTAAATTGGCCGTACACTACATGTTAAGTAATTCCAGGTCTAAGGCTGCCTCTTGTGATTATTTTAGTAAGTACAGTTATTATATGTGCTGTGTGATAAAATGTTTCCTAATTTAACTACAATGTTCTCACTTTGAAGGGTGCTAACATTCTGTTAACGGATAATGGTCATGTGAAATTGGGTAAGTAAATTAAAATTTTGTCATGCAAATTTATTCCAAAACTAGTACATATCTATTCTCCTGTTTAGATGATCTCTGCCCTCTCTCATTAAAATTATTTGCTCTTGACATTGTTGTCATTTGA
The DNA here is from genome assembly GCA_027563665.1 of Antrozous pallidus. NCBI lineage: Eukaryota > Metazoa > Chordata > Mammalia > Chiroptera > Vespertilionidae > Antrozous > Antrozous pallidus. The sequence goes on from CM050523.1 coordinate 52,729,771, forward strand.
TTCATGTGGGGATATATGAGAATCTACTTGGCTATGATATATACTGACTACTTTGTAATATTTTAATGCTTGTCCATTAAAGTTAACATTTTTAATGTGGTATTAGAGAATATCTCCTACTTCTGCAAAATTAGTTTAATGGAAATAATTAAAGATAGTTTAATGAAAATAATCATTAAAGATTCTTCTCATATTGCCTTACATATTACTTTCAGTTTTCTTTTCTAAATGTTTCTCATTTTTTTAATAGCTGATTTTGGAGTATCTGCACAGATAACAGCTACCATTGCCAAACGGAAGTCTTTCATTGGTACACCATATTGGTAATTGTATTTTAATTGACAATTAACTTTTTGGTGTGTTTCTTTTTCGTTATTAAATTCAGAATTTAAAAAATAGACAAAATAGTAAAACACTTTAGAATGAAAACATTAAGAAGTTCATTAACAAGTTAAAAAATTTAGGCATATATGCTTGTGGCTGGATTACACAGCCAAAGAATATTCTACCATGTTAATTTCATTAAGGTGAAAAAGACTTTAACGATTAATGTTTTTAGGGAACTTTTTCCAGCTCTCTTGGAAAAACTCAACCCTTGCTTGTACCTTTCATGCATTTTCACAGATGTTTTCATATCTTTCTTCACCCCCATTTCCAGTCCATATTTTGACTAGTTTTTCAACATTACATTATTCACAGTACCCCTTTGCTCAAGACTTTTTGACATATTTTGCTTGCACACAAGATCAAATACATATTTCTTGGCATTTAGCGTGTTCCACAGTGTGACTTCTCTCTACCTCATTAATCTTAAATGCTTCCAGTTGCCTTCACAGATCTGCTAGTATTCTTTAACCATTCTATAAAAAAATTTATTAATTTATTCAATAAATGGTTTTGACCATTTACTAGGTGCTAGATATGCTGTTAGTCATTGTGAATATAGTGGTGGTAGACACTTGTGGAGCTTTCTTGTTCATACCATTACTGGAAAGTAACAGCACCTCAGAATTCTTAGCATTTCTTCAGCTTATGTGCTAGGAAGCAGTGGGATGGCACTAACCTGGGTGACTCATTTTTAGATTTAGGAGATGATATATACCATTTTTTGTATCAGTTTTTCTTTTTATCAAGTGGATGTATGTTGTAGAAGTTAAGTAGTCCTAAAGGGCTTATAAAAACTTAACTAGTTGTGTATTCTGCCATCTCTAGTATTACCTGTTGTTTACAAACTCTGTTACAATAGATGAAGATTTTAGCTCTCTTCATCATCCAGCCTTATCCTTTCAGTGTACTTGCTGAGTCAATTGTTACACTATTATATATGCTACCTTAAAATGTTTTTTCTATATTGAGTAATTCATTTTTAATTTGCTTAGTTTTTTTTTTAATCCCTCGCCGAGACTTCTATATCTTTTCACATTTTGCAGTCTATATCATGCCTCTCCAATTTCCACATCATAAAGCCTAACAAATTATTTGTCCTGATTTTTGTTTTAATTTGTCTTTTTTCTTATAATAATCTTTTTTTGGAGTCCTCTTCCCTCCTATTCCAATCTGAATTGCTCGTTTTCCAGGTCTTTTTGTATAGCTTCTCTCCCTGGGAATTTTTCATCATCAGCGTGGAAATTCATTTCCTGGAATCCAAATCTTCCTCTTTCATTAATTACTCCCACACATGTTTTACTAACTTCAGAGAAATTTGAGGAATAAAACTTTGGAGACTGCATGTCTGGTTTCACACCTGACTTACAGTTTGGGTGAATTTAGAATTGCAGATTAAGATTTTTGAAAAATTACTCTAGAGCAGCGGTCAGCAAACTGCATTTTGCAAGCCACATGCTGCTCGCGAGCCGTGGTTTGCCGCTCTGTTGACTAATGGGTTTGCCGACCACTGCTCTAGAGGCTCCTTTTCTCTGATGCTGATGGAAGTGTGGTGCCATGATGATGCATGGTCTTTGAATGTAACCCCCCACCCTAGAGTCATTTCTGGTGGTTTGATATTCCATGACGATGTATCGCAGAATGTTTTGGGTTTTCTGTCATTTTTACTTTTATTTGTTGTACTTGGCATTTCAAGAGACAACGTCGTTTTACAGCATTATTGTACTTTTTAATCAAGAGATTCATGTCTTTCAGTTCTGGGAAATATTCTTGTATTACTTCTTTGATAATTTCTTTGTTATGCTTTATCCTGCTCTCTCTTTCTGGATCTCATTCGTTATGTCTTGGGCCACTTAGACTAGCCCATTAACTTTCTTAAATTTTCTACTACTTGAAAAAATATTTTCTGTTCTACTTTCTATAAGATTTTCTCAACTTCTTAGTTTCATACTTTCACGATGGAGGCTTCCTTATCTCGTAATCCCGATCTTCTGATTCACATTGAAGAGCAAGACACTAAAAACTGATTCATAGCTCTGCGTGGAGGCACCATGTAAGCCTGGTGTCTACTGCGAACTGAGCAAGTGCAGGAAACTGGAAGGGGGCGCGGAGAGACACATTGTTTTAGACCAGTGATAAGGCAAACTCATTAGTCAACAGAACCAAATATCAGCAGTACAAGATTAAAATTTCTTTTGAGAGCCAAATTTTTTAAACTTAGACTTCTTCTATATACTTTTTTTAAGAAAAAAGAGTTAAGATGTCTTATAGGATTTGGAACTTTCAATATTTGAAAATTAATGTAATTATTTAAATTAGTCAAATATAAATTTATACAGATATAATTAGAATCCGACTATAAGAAAATTAAAAGAAACAAACAATAGTTTGGACAATTTCTCTATAGATAAATATCTTTTTTAAACTAGACACTTTTATAACTTTCCCATCATTATAATAAAACTGAAAAAATGACAATTAAGTAAATATGAGTTAAGTGCTAAATGAAGATTTTTGGTACCCCAGTAAATAAAACTATTGTTTTGGTCAAGTGAAAACAGTCAGAGGCCAGATTATAGTTTATTGATGTAAGGAGGTAAAACTTAAAATTATAGACTACTGCAAGATGTTATTTCTCTGGAATTTTGCTGTGTGGAGGAAGAGAGATTTGGGATATGTTGTTCTGTCATAGTTGTAAAGTTTTACAAACCTTAATAGGAAATAGTATAACAAAGTAATAAATCATCAGTATGGGGTTTGGGGTGAAGGGTCTTATGAGATGATGAGATCTGAGGAGAAACGGGCCTTTTAAATACTGCATACTTATTTTTCAGATATCAAGGCATGTAGATGTCAACTTAGATAGGGATGGTTCCATGTGCCTCTGGTGGGAATATGAAGGAAAATAGAATAAACAAAAGGTTTTCTTTTCTGGAATATTTCCTTCAGGATGGCTCCAGAAGTCGCAGCCGTTGAGAGGAAAGGGGGATACAATCAGCTCTGTGATCTCTGGGCTGTGGGGATCACCGCCATAGAGCTTGCTGAGCTCCAGCCTCCCATGTTTGACTTACACCCAATGAGGTCAGTGCATCGTAGTTGAAGAATCCTGCATTTTAATTAAGAGCTTCTCCACTCCAGGATTATTTATTATGTCAAGAATAAATAATATGCTTTTTCTTGCATTTTATGCTTTGCCTTATTTGTGAATAAGAATAATAGAATTTACATTATATGTTAATATGAAATCTTAAAATGCTGTGTAATGGTTTGTTGTTATTTTTCAGAGCATTATTTCTAATGACAAAAAGCAATTTTCAGCCTCCTAAACTAAAGGATAAAGTGAAGTGGTGAGTATTTTTGTGTTATGAACTTTTATAGTCATTCTTGAGGGAAAAAAATAATTAAAATTTAAAATTCTCATTTTAAAATTTCTTAGGTCAAATAGTTTTCATCATTTTGTGAAAATGGCACTTACCAAAAACCCAAAAAAAAGACCAACAGCTGAAAAGTTATTACAGGTATTACTTTTACCCCAAACTACATCTGTTTTCAAAAAATAAAATGTCATTCAATCAAGTGTCTAATAAGTGTTCTTACTGTATTACTTTATTTGTGTAGCATCCGTTTGTCACACAACCTTTGACACGGTCTTTGGCAATCGAACTATTGGATAAAGTAAATAATCCTGATCATTCCACGTACCATGATTTTGATGATGATGACCCTGAGGTAGGAACTATTTTTACTAACTAGTATATACAACAGATATATAGAGACAGATGTTTAAGTGTCAAGTAATCTGTTTATTGGTAGATGGCACAGTGCTGACCTTTTTCGTGTAACTTTATGACGCAGGGCAAGAATCTCTTCTATGCCTTCGTGAATGTCATTCCTTTCTAAGTTTGGAAGGACTTCCAACATTTTTACTCTTTGCATTTTCGATGTATGAACTACCTCAATATCTCTGTAATAGAAAGTTTTGGCTGGTGCCACTTCTTCTGGGGTATCTTCATCCTTCTTAGCACAACTCCTTGCTTCATCCATGTCAATAAGTTCACCTGAATTTAGTTTACTAAATTCCTTTGGCTGCACTACGTCTGCAGTATCTTGAACAGTGGCCATGTCAACATTCTCACAGTCAGCTGTTTTCTTTCATAACTCCATTTATTCAAATTTCACTTCCAATGAAATTTTTACTTTGCAGCACTTTTATCTTCGTTGGCTAATTCCTGCTTTGAGTTACCAATTTTTGTAAAAATGTCACAAGTGTGTTATCAGTGGGAGACAAGGAGGCAACACAATTCACACTTCGCTGTTTGTGCGTGAACTGAGTAACAGTGATGTGAATTAACAGTCAGAGAACTCATCCTCACTCCACCCACCCCCCAGATTATTTCTCTGAAAGTGGCAATAGCATAGAAAGATTTTAAAAGTGAAAGGAAAGAAAATAGAGGGCTGCTCATTTAAGAAAAAACATAAAGGGCGAAAATTGTGTTTACTAAGTAATAGGGAAATAAATCATAAATGCTTTTAGCATTTTATTTATCCTTTTTGAAATAGAAATTGAGGCAGATTTTTTTTTTAATATATATTTTATTGATTTTTTTACAGAGTGGAAGGGAGAGGGATAAAAAGTCAGAAACATCGATCAGCTGCCTCTTGCACGCCCCCTACTGGGGATGTGCCCGCAGCCAAGGTACATGCCCTTGACTGGAATCGAACCCGGGACCTTTCAGTCCGCAGTCCAATGCTCTATCCACTGAGCCAAACCGGTTTTGGCCAGATTTTTTTTTAATTACAGTTTTTCTCTGCAACAGGGAAAGCTAGCTGCAGCATTTGGATAGCTATTGAATTATTGAAATGTTGAATTTTTAATATTTATTTATATTTAACTCAGAGAACATTTACTGGGAACCTACTGTAGATAAAACATATTCCTAATCTTGAGACTATATCGCATTGATGACCGAAGAATTCCATTGTGTGGTTGCCTTTTTTTTTTTTTTAATATTGACAAAGTAGTTGTATTTCATTTCCATTTTCACATAAAATGAAGTGTTTCTTTTAAATTTGGTTAATTTTGTGGACCAGATTGTGACTCGATTATTTAATGCCACATGTCATTGGCTTTGTTGTTTCCTAGCCTCTTGTTGCTGTGCCACATAGAATTCATTCAACAAGTAGAAATGTAAGAGAAGAAAAAACACGCTCAGAGATCAACTGTGAGTATGTACTGTACACCGTTCATAATTTAACATGAACAGTAAGATTTCAAGTTGCAGTTTTGTTATAATACTTTTGCTTTATTTTCTTGCAAGTAGTTCTTTTTACTAAACCTTTTAAAGGTAAAAGGTAAGAGTTTTTTAAGGCAACAAGGATTTTATTCTCTTTGTTTCTAAGGAATTTTTGGCAGCAGCAGGGGCGGTGTGTTGTTATTGTTTAGGAAGAGTAATAAAGTTCCTAGAATAGGCAGGAGTGAATATGTCAAGTCAGTGTTCTTAAACTTTTATTTATATATATATATATAAAAGCCTAAGTGACCATTATGATGGAACAACTGGTCGCTATAATGTGCACTGACCACCAGGAGGCAGATGTTCAACACAGGAGCTACCCCAGCCTGCAGGTCCCAATTGCCGATGGGGCCTGCTGGCCAACCTCCTGGTCTTTCCACCCGGCCAGCAGGCCCTCTCTGCTCCCTCCTTGGAGCCAGTGGCCAACCTCCCAGGTTTCTTCCTCCAGTCCTCCCCCCCCACCACCACCACCAGCTGGGCCCTGGGCTGGGACAGGGACCAGTGGTGGGTGGCAGTGGTTTTGGGTGGCGAGGGAAGGAGAAGGCGGGGTGGGGTGGGGTGCTGATTGGCTCTGATCACCAGCCAGGCTTAGGGATCCTACTTGTGCATAGATTTTGTGCACCGGGCCTCTAGTGTGTGTATAAGTCACCTAGAGAGCTTGTCAAAATGCAATTTCTGATTCAGCAGATTTGGGATTCTTCACTTCTACCACCCTCCAGGTTATGTAGATGCTGATGGTGCAAGGGCCACACTTCGAGTGTCAAGAAGAGGTAGAAATCTGCAAACTGGCTTAATATCTGAATAACCTGAGAACCTTTGAAATTCGATTCTCAGCCCAGCTGGTGGTGTTCAGTGGTTGAAGTCATGTTTTGATTCCTGGTCAAGAGCACATGCCCTGGTTGTGGGCTCAATCCCCAGTAAGGGGGCATGCAGGAGGCAGCCAAGCAATGATTCTCATCATTAATATTTGTATGTTTCTCTCCCTTCCTCTTAGAAATCAATCAAAATATATATTTTAAAAGTAATAATAAAAAATAAAAATGGATTCTGAAGCCCCACTTTTCCACAGATCCTGATTCAGTAGGTCTTGGGTCAACCTAAGAGTCTACCTTTTAAAATAGCTTTCCATGTAATTCCAGTGGACAGCCAAGTTAGGGCTCCCTGGGATAGACCAGTCTCATGGGACCCAGTACCATCAATTTAGCAATGATAAACTGCCCACAGGAATCTCGGGAATAATTATCCCTGAACTTGTTTTTTCTTCTTGGAAGCATCAGTTCCCTATGATTTAGAATGCGAATTTAGTGCAGTCAGACCAATGATAACACTTCTCTGTGAGCTGACGATTATCCTTTAGGGACCCGAACTCCAGAATGACCTTAGGGAAGTCAGGTAACGTGGTAACTTCAGATAACTGCCTTTAAGAAACTCTCCCTGCTGTTTGGCTAGCTTAGTAACAATAACAGTAATACATTTTACCCTTTAATTAAGATGAATCCATCTCTTTATCTTAAAAGCTAACTGAGGTAAGTGGAGCAGGCTCTATTACCGTTTAATAAAAAAGAAATGCAGAGATGAATAGATTTGCCTGTGGGATGGAGTCATGCACTAAGTTGACAGCAAGTCCTAGGTCTCGCTTCCAGCCCAGCAGTCTTTTACAGGCACTCCCTTTCAGAAACCACTCAGAACTCTGGGGTAGCCTACGCACTGGAAGTCTTTTGTGAACCTTGCTGAGAAAATTTGGCTGGACCATGCTCTGTATATTAAGTTCTTAGGCAAAGTTTGTGCTGGTGCTATCTGGAAATGCTCTGAAAAGGAGGAAACTTTTGAAAGAAAGCACAATGCTTTGGGGAAAAAAAAAAACAGGGTCTGGGATTAGGTATTTTGTCAATGATTAGTTTGTGTGACCATATAAAATTACCCTAAAGTTCCTGTGAAACCACATGATTTAAATTTGCTAATTTCCCCCAAAGCATTTTGTCTAAAAAGATAACTTCAGTATATGATTGTTCCCCATTTTTTAATGTACAAAATTAATTACAGGATGTCTTTGTCATGTCTTTAATTATAATACAAAAGGTGATTGGAGGTGTCTTTGTAGTTGATTTAGAAAACGTATTGAGTACTATTGAAAATCTAACTTAAAATCTACTTTTTAGAAATCAATCAAAATATATATTTTGATTTTTTAGAAATCAAAATATATATATTTGATTTTTTTTATCTTGTTATGTGATTCTATTTTAAAATTATATTTTTAGGCCCTTTTTGCAAAGTACATTATTTCTGAATCATTTTTTACTAATTTATGTCAGTGAGTTCTGTTCCTAACTGCAGAGGCATCTATATGCTATTTGAAACTAGAGACCTATATCCCAGTTTTTCTGATATTGCTTTCCTTTTGGAAAGGCCTACCATTAACAGAGTAAGCTTTAACTGCTTTGACTTTCTTGGACTTTTTCTGGCTAATATAGCCTTTATTTAAATTTTTGGATTATGATTAAGGTATGGTAGATAGTAAAATTAAGTGTGTTTTGCCATGGAGTAACTTTTAAAATTAGTATATTATTAAGAATAAAGAAACAGATCATGACTTTACTCTTTTTCTTTTTTAGTTGGCCAAGTAAAATTTGATCCACCCTTAAGGAAAGAGACAGAACCACATCATGAACTTGTAAGTAGTGTAGTCTTGGAATGTTAACACTAAAAGTAAATGTTTTAATTAGTCTTTATGATATATTGGAACTGACTTAGAAAGCTAGTTATTAATATTTTCTAAAGCATTTGGGGAAATAAAAAGGTAAGTCATTCTGAAATTCAGAATAAATAAATCTGTGTTGCTGAGATTGAATATTTTCAAAATCATTTAGGAGAAACTTACGAATTTTACCAGTCTTTAAATCCGTGTTTTTAATTCTGGCTCTTTAATTTTTTTCATTTTTGTTTCTCATTTTGAGTAGCTTTTGTGTATGTATTTATTAGGATAAATGCAGTCGTATTAAACTAAAATGTTTGGTCAATAAAGCCCATCTTCTCACTAAATGTTTGGGCAGTCTTTTGAGTGTGAGCCAGTTTTTAAACATCAGAATGGAGTCATATCTGTTTGGAGCACTAAAGCTCAGGAGAGAGTAGGCATACAGAGTAGATCAAGTTTGTCATTCATTTACGGCTTGCTAACTGTATGAACTTTCTCGTCATGTTTCTTTTGTTAATGTTTATACTCCTTTCCAGATACATGATAGATTAGATGTAGTCTTAGAAGCAAAATGCTTTGCAAGTATTTGAGATGTTACTATTCTGTGGAAGAATAAATAAAACATGAGACTTAAAAAATAAACAGAATTAATCCTAATTAATTACTTTACCAGAGCTCCAGATTATGTTACTTTTTTCTTTATTTTTAATAACGAGAAGAAAGTAGCTGTTAATAAGTACTAAGGGTTGAAGTTGGAACTTCCTTCTTACATTTAAGTTAACCCACTTGACTAAAGGCACACGGAGGGAGTATTTTTGACTTTTAACTTTTGGAGTTATTTTTTAATTCAGTATACCAGCATGGGAGAAAGGAATGTAAAAACAAAATTTTTTTTCTTAAAATGATCATATTAAGTACCGAAGCCTGACATTTATGTAGAAGATGGGAAAGGTTAAGAAGAAAAAGCAGTCATGATGTTTATTAATGCTAATTGTATTTTGTTAAGGCAGCTTATTTGCTCTTTCTCTTTTTAAGTTGGCATTGCATGTGTTTTAAGTTCTGCACTAAAATAGGAACTGCATCAGAGAGCACATTTGTTACAGCATTGCTTTTTTAGAAACCTTTTAATACGATTTGACTTTGCATTTGCCTTAACAAAATTATGTTAGCAGGACTTACTTCAGTTAAAAAAGTTTCCCTTTGTGAATTTGTGGCTTTTAGTGTAAGTGTAAATAACTTGGGTTTCTTGGTCTCTGCTAAACAGCCCGACAGTGATGGTTTTTTGGACAGTTCAGAAGAAATATACTACACTGCAAGATCTAATCTGGTATTTCTTATCTTCTGATTTTCTTGTCAGCATTGTTTTAGTCTTAATTGTTTTATTTTTTTATCAAACATTTGTCAAATTTTAATGAACCAGTTTTAGCATTGTTTTATAAGATCCTGCTATATTAAGGATTATAGCAATTTTTTCCATAACAAGTTAAATAAATATATTTACTCAAATATATTTAATGTTACAGTAAAAAAATAAAAAATATTTTTCTTTTTTATGAAAAACATTTAATTTTCTGACTCAAATATGAGTTTTGATTACATTCCCTATAAAAATGTCCAGTTTTGATGAACTAGGACTCATGCACATATAGCAGGTCCTCGGGTCACGCCGGAGACCCATTCATTCCTGTGGCACGCCGTAACGCGACTTTCACTAAGTCAGAACCCACCCGTAGAAGCACCTGCGTCACTCACATGGTCACACACACAGCAGCATGAAGTTAAACAGTAGAAAAAACTTGAAGGACAATTCCTGACCTTTACTTGTAAATAAATAATTAAAAAACATAAAGCACCTGTGTACATACGTCGAAATGACGGAACTTTTTTTTTAATGAACATATGGAAGATGGTGACATAACCACAAAACAACGTACGTCGAGTCAGACGTAACCCGAGAACTGCCTTATATACATATCCGTTCATATGTGTGAAATGATTTACATATTGCATATATTGTGTATGCAAATCACTTTAAGAAATAATTTGCCCCTTATTAACAAAGAAAATAGTCTTAGATGAAATTATACTCGGTAGGTAGCATTATGTAATATCCGTTTTTCTCAGGCCAAAATTTGGATTATAAAGCCCCCTTGAAGTTATAAATATTAAGTCTATCCTAATATTTAGGGAAGAAAAGATGGGACATTAGCCCTGTGAATATTAAATAAATGATACTTTTAATAGTTGCTATTAAGTAAATAGTTCTTTTCTACTTATGTAGCTGGCCAGGTTGCCTTTATACTTCTGTGTCACTTTTCTGCCCTTTCAGTCGAATTTTCCTTATCTTTTCTTCCTCTCTGCTTGAGTAACATATCTCTTTCAATTCTGGTTGACTTAAATGATTCTTAACATAAATTCTTAAATCTGTGCTCTCTAATATTTGTTAGAACATAAAAGATTTTAGAAATAATTTCTAGCCCTAGATAGTTCGGCTCATGGAGAGAGCGTTGGCCTGCAGACCAAAGGGTCCCTGGTTTGTTCCGGTCAAGGGCACGTGCCGTGGCTTCAGGCTCCTCTTTGGCCCAGGCCTGGTCGGGGCTCATGTAAGAGGCAACCAATTGATGTGTTTCTCTCACGTCGCTACTTGAGGTGACTGTCGATGAGGAGAGGCTAACATGTCATTGCTGTAATAGACATCAGAGAATAAGAAAAGCTTTTGGGTTAATGTGATTTGTTTGGCTTCTGTGAGGGACTAATTGATTTCAGTATTGTGTCGGAGCCGTTGTAAGTTCTTCAGTAAGAAATATATAAATACCTCCTGTGTTTCATGGGAATTAACGTAGAGACAGTCATTGGCACAGTTTTGCGAGATGGCAAATAGCTGAAATTATGAAGTGGTCATACTACTGCTGTGATTATGGGATTAGCTAGAAAGAGGGAGATTGAAGTAAAAGAGGAAATGATTGATGGAACTATGAGATGTCATGTGTTCCCCAGCTAGGTCTAATTAAAGGAAAAGGGTAAAAAACTGGTTACCGCTATGGGTGGATGTCTGTGTTTTGTAGTCAAAGGTCCACCCAACATTGGAGGTAGGAAAGAAGCAGTGAAAAAGCAAGAAGTGTCAGTAGATGCTCTGACTCAAAAGAAAGAAAGATACGTCAGATGGCGCAGAGGCCTGAAAGTGTGAGGACTGAGAATTAACCATCCTAGGAAGCAAATGAGAAGGAATGTCTCTGAAGAAAACACTGTCAATGACTTCTGGATTGAAAATTTCTCTAGAATTGGACATAAGTAGGCTAGAAAGACAGAAACTTTTTGTGGAAATAAAAAACCACAGAACCCAAAGTTTAAATTAATATTCTCCAGATAAGACAGTTATAGCACCAGAAACACAATACCTTAGAATTACAATATTATTTTCTGTGCCTGTGCTGAACTAGCCCAGTAACTTGAATAAGTTATCATGGCTCTGTTCCCTAGAACTAGCCCCTCTCCAAATAACCAGGAGTTTCTTCTGAGCGAGGGAACAGTTGATGGGATCTTGTGACAGAGGAGAGCATTAGGGTCAGATAACTTGTGGTAGGAGAGTGAATGAAATATTTGTCAGATTCTGACATTTATAAAATCAACCTGTAAACACACTTCTAATGATGATGAAAGCTAACATTATCTAAGAAGTTTTTATGCCAGACGTTATTCTAAACGCTTTAAATACATTAATTTATGTCTTACCAATGAGAGAATTTAAAGCTGAAATTGGTCTTGCCACTTAGCTGAATAATAGCAGAGCTGGGATTTGACTGGGCAGTCTGGCTCAGTACATACCTAAGTCACTGTAGAGGTCACTGTACTGCCACCATGACCACTGTTGGTCTCCAAAACACTTTCATCTTCCCAAACTACAACTCCTTACCCATTAAACAACAACTCTCATCCTCCCTTCCCCCAAGGCCGTGGCAACTGTCATTCTAATTTCTGACTCTGATTTTGTTTGTACTCCAGTTACCTTATATCATTGGGACCCTAGAACGTTCGTCCCTTTGTGACTGGCTCCCTTTACTCAGCAAAATGTCATCACATCTTCACGGTTCATCCATGTTGTAGCATTTGTCAGAATTTCCTTTTTTTAAGACTGAAAAATATTCCATTGTACACACAGACCACATTTTGTTTATTCATTAATTACTATAAATAATACTGCTGTGATCATGGATTACAAATATCTGTCAAATCTGTGCTTTCCTAGATAAACTAGATTGGGACTTTTTAGACTGTATGATAATTCTACATTTAATATGTTTGGGGAACAGTCATGCAGTTTTCCATGGCAGCCGCATCATTTTACAGCTCCTCCCAGCAGCGCACAAGGGCTCCAGTTTCTCTGCTTCCATCAACACTGTTCTTTTGTGGCAGGAGAAAGGGAGGTTTTTGTTTTTGTTTTTTAAGTAATAGCCATCCTAATGGGTTTGACCTGTCCTTAGTTATTTCAGTCCCCTAATTTCATCAGTCCTAAATTTTGGCACTGCAAACAAGATTTTATGTCTTACAGCTACTTGTCACTGGCGCCTGGAAACCCACATGAACCCAGAATGTTTGGCTGTCATCTTAGTGGGCAGTTGCCACCAAGATTACAGCCCTGAGTTCTTTAGGACCCAGAAGAAATGTTTACTCCCTTGTAAAAAGCCTGCTGCCTAAAAGTTTTGTGTCATTGGTGCTTCCTGGTTGTGTTAAATGCTAATTGTATTTATTTTATGATTTTGTAAATGAGTTTTCATTACTACAATAAAATGATTTTTTTTAAATCAGGCAATTATAATACATGGAACCAGAAGAATAGAGCTTAAGTTTTAGGATTGTTAGTAAATAAAAAAGTTCTTTACATTTTAAAAGATCCCCAAGTTAAAAACAAAAAACTCATTATAATGTGATAGTTAAATAGTAACAGTCTTGCCCATAACTATATAAATGTGTTTATCTGATCTGTCTTTAAATTAAAAGATAATATCACACATCTGTTCAGCTGATGTTAATTTTTTAAATTTTGCCTAATTTTACTGTATATTTTGGTCCATTATAATGAAAAATACATCTAAAGTTAATTGTATGTGAAACACTGTTAGTTGCTGTGGAGGAACATGAATAGTTACATAATTATTACTCTGAAGAAACATAATCTACCTAAGGGAATAAAATATTTAAGTTAGAATTAAAAATATGTTAGGAAGATAATAACCAATTGATTGTTATCAATAATTATAATAGAAGTACTTTGAAATTATTCCTGAATTAGGTCAAAATTAAATATAGTCTATAAAGTTACATTTATTCTATAAAAGAAATAGTAAATGCCAACTTTACTTATTTTAAATCTGTTCAACTATCTATACTAATAATAGCCTAGGTGGTCCTCACGCCCTCATGCTGTGATGCCTTCACGCCGTCACATTCCATCACCAGGAAGCTGCCTGCACAGTTGGGTGCACACGGGTGGGCGGGGACTTGATGTAGCATGTGTGGCGTGGAGGCGGGGCCTGGTGGCCGCTGCCAGGCCTGAGGGTCCCTCGCCCCACACAGTGTGGGGGTGGGACCACCAGCTCTAGCCTTCCTCTTTGGGACGATCCATCTAGGAGCCCCAGATGAGTGGGTGGGGCCTACCTCTTTGGGGCGATCCATCTCGGGGCTCCTGCATTGTAAGAGGAACAGGTCAGGCTGGGGGACACACACCCCTCTGCCAAGTGCACAGATTTCGTGCACTAGGCCTCTAGTTACTTATTATAAAATGTATGTTGCATGGTCACTTTTCTTATCTAATATTGAAGACGGTTTCTAAGGAGGCCTCATTTCATAATTGCCCAATGGTAGGACATTCTGTAGAATGTCAAACCTAACCTGCGTTCACTTCCAGGCCTGCTGTACAGAAGTCATGCTATTCAGTTGGAGCTTCCTTAAAAGTCCTCTGCTTTTATCAGAATACTGACTGTTTGACCAGTATTCTGACTCCACTTGCTTTTCTAAGTTTTTTCAGAAACAAAATATATATTTTTGAATTATCCAGGATTCAATTCCTTTTTACTCCTGTAAATTATCTACCACATTAAAAGGTATCTAACAATTTTATTTGTTCCACAATTCTCTCATTTTTCATTAAAAAAAAAAAAAGTTTTCCTCTTCTGCCGTGTTCTTTTTTCTTGGGTAAAATAAATTGATGAAGTACTTTCTCTCTGTTTTTGTAGCCAACTCTATCAATTCTATTAACTTCCTGCTGTTTTCTCATCATGTAGATAGACTTTATAATCTACTGAGGGGGGATAATAAAAATCAAGTCTTCTTGGTCATATATTTTCTTTTTCCATTGTTCTCATCACATCTTTTTATTCTTTTTCAATTTTTTCTGGCACCATATTTTCTTAGAGACTTTATCCTAGGTTTAGGAATATACTCCCATTCATTAAAATGAACCATGGGTCAAAACCGGTTTGGCTCAGTGGATAGAGCATCATCAGCCTACGGACTGAAAGGTCCCAGGTTCGATTCCGGTCAAGGGCACGTACCTTGGTTGCAGGCACATCCCCAGTAAGGAGTGTGCAGGAGGCAGCTGATCAATATCTCTCTCTTATCGATATTTCTCTCTATCTCTCTCCCTCTCTGTAAAAAGATAATAAAATATATTTTAAAAAAAATAAAATGAACCACAGAAGTTAGGACTTTGTGGCTCAGAAAGATATTTTAATTGAGCTGGGTAGACAATTTTTGTTGGATTGAATCTGTACTAGGCTATTGCATGTTTTCAGTCCATGTTGTTACTTATTGACCTTGACTGTGTTGTTAAGTACTGTCATTCACTAATAAGTTGATGCCTGATTTATGCAGCTAATATTTTTATGTCTGTCCTAGCATGTTCAAATGTATTCTTATTTAGCCCATGTTTTACTCATCCTAGGGTATATTTTGAGTGCTTTTCCAAGAATAATTTTGGTAGCATTATCTGTTGCAGAATAGCTTTCAAGTCCTTTTATAAAGGGTTGTAGATCAGCTTTTCTTAGCTGCCCTAAATAATTAATTACTAACTTTGCCCAGGTTTCACTTTTTTTCTTTCTAATTCTTTTCATTTTCTTGTCTGATTTACTATCTGAATTCCTACTATTTAATAATAGGTGCTTGGTAAATAATAGCTGAATTAAAGAGGATTAGACAAGTATTAGAAGGACTTAGTGTAATTTTTTCACTTCATGACATGACCAGTACATTGTTTATATTCCATCTTATGCTCTACAGCAGTGGTTGACCCACAGGTTGAGAACCCCTAGCAAGGTCGCCTAAGACCATTACAAAACACAGATATTTACATTATGATTCATAACAGTAGCAAAATTACAGTTATGAAGTAGCAATGAACATAATTTTATGGTTGGGGGTCACCACAACATGAGGAGCTGTATTAAAGGGTCGCAGCGTTAGAAAGGTTGAGAACCACTGTTCTGAGTATACTGATGGTCTCAATTTATTTTTTCTCTTAGTCATTATCATCAGGTTGGTAGTTGTCACGTCTGTATTTAAGGAACAGAAATATATGCTTTGGGAAGCTGTCATTTGATTAAAGGTTTAAGAAATTATTGGCTAAAGATATTGCTGGTTCGTAGAGGGCCCAGTTATCTACAACTGAAGAAAACAAACTTGAATTGGAAAGTGAATTCATTAAGATAGTACATTTCTTTACTGAATATCAACGTTTAAAAGTTCCGTATACAGTCATGACCAATTAAATTGTTCAGCATAATAATGAGTGACTGTCTCATGATAACAGTGATTTTATTCTATTAAGATCTATCATTTTTTATTAGAGAATAGATATCTCTTGTCGTTAGAATTTCATATGATACCAGTGTGACAGTTGAATTATCTCTTTTGTTTATGATATTTTATCTTTTCTCTCACTAGTAAGAATATTTATTATGCATGGAAGAACACAAATATTGAAAAAGACAATATTGGATTTTTATTTTCATAATATATTTTTTGACAGGTCTTGTAATCCTCACATGTTAAAATACTTTCCATTTAAATGTAATGTATTGCTTAGAATCCTCTCGGGATTCTAGGCTTAGTAGTATTGTGACCTAGAGTTATTTTCATGTATGTATTAACTAGAGGCCGATGCACGAATTTGTGCAGGGGGCTCAGCCCTCACAGCCCACTTCATCCAGAAAGACATCCGGCCTAAATAGTATATTGATGAGACTGAAGTATTAGTTATCCTATACAAATTGACCAAACCGAAGAACCACTGGTTGCAATGACACAAACTTACCACCAGGGGGCAGATACTTAATGCAGAAGCTTCCCCCTGGTGGTCAGTGTGCTCCCTCAGGGGGAGCACAACTCAGCCAGAAGCCGAGTGCATGGCTGGCGAGCGCAGCAGCGGTTGCAGGGAGCTCTCCCACCTCAGCAGCAGCACTAAAGATATTCGCCAGCAGTCAGACATCCCCCGAGGGCTCCCGAACTGAGAGGGCCCAGGCCGGGCTGAGGGACCCCTCCAAGTGCATGAATTTTGTGCACTGGGCCTCTAGTCTATTTATAAGAAAATAAACAAATAGCATCTGAACAAGCATTTATTTAGGGCCTAGTTAATATGTGCCAGGTGTTATGCTAGTCCCTGGGCTATGGGGAAGAAAGATGGATTTAACAATTTCTCTTTGTTTGAGGAGCTCACAGCCTGTCAACTATTTTTGTAGACTAAAATAAATTAATTAAAACAGAGTAATTGCTGGAGGAGAACTATGTGTTAAATGCATTGGAGACTTGGAGAGGGTTGCAGCTATCTTACTTGACAATCTCGGAAGGCTGCTTACAGCACTCTTAAGTATACTACAGTCTAGTAAAAATAAAATTCATTTGAAATGTTAAATATTCCCCCTTTACTATTAAAATAGTGCTTGAGATACATAGACTTTAAGGAGGGGAGAAAGGAAACTGCTTTTCTTTATTGTTGAAAAGCACTTTTTTTTGTCTCAAGAAGATGTTGGAGTCAAGCACAAATATATTGTTTGTTCCTTTAAATTTCAATTCTATAACATGCAGCATTTAGTGAGGATGTTTAAGTAGTTGATGAATTGCCTTTATAATATTGAAGTTTTGCTATTTACACTTAACTCTTTAGATATATTAAAAAGTCCTAACATACAATTTATAATCTTTTGCAAATCCATATATATTTGTTTACTTTAAAAGAGTACCCTATTTTATTTCTTTAAAAAATTATTATTACCTGTATGAAGCAGTTGTAGCAATATGTAAATGTATGATAGACATAGTTATTGCAGCTCTTACAAAAACAGACCAAGATTTTTGTTGCTTGTTCCCTTCTGTAATCACTTTTGCTTCATTAGAGCTTGAGAATAAAGACTTCATTTGAACTTTTTCTTTCTAAAAGCTGACTTAAAAAACAGTAATTATAATAGCAATATCCTTAAATTAAACTTGCACATATTATTTAAATGAGTTCCCAGAAAAACATTGAACTTATCTTTTATTGTTGGAAGTCCTACCATGCCTTCTTTTTAAGAACATATAGCAATACAGATTTATTTGAAGTCTGAGGTTTCTCTTTTAAAAGTAATGTATATTATTGCATCGTGATTTGTAAGATACTACTGTTTTACTAAATATTTTGTTTTATACTGTTAGGATCTACAACTAGAATATGGACAAGGACACCAAGGTAGTTACTTTTTAGGTGCAAACAAGTAAGTAAAGTTCTTTTAAATTTAAATCAGGAACAATTAAGTTGCTTTAAAATATTATATTTTAATAATTATAATACTAAATAATTACAATAGTAAAATAGTTGGTAGATATATTTCATAAAATACTTTTAACTTTGTTTTACTGCTACTTTGCTAGTCATTTAATCAATAATTGTTATAATGGGGTCAATCACCTTAAATTTTTTACATCAAGCTACTTTGTAGATCTCTAGAGAAAACTAAGTATATTCCAAATGAGGATAAATATATGTTTGAGCAATTTATTTCTTTTATTTGTAAAGACTTGTCTGTTCCTTATAAAACTTGCTTTGGTATGTCTCTTAGATGTGTTGGCCTCTGAAAACAGCTGGAAATATTCACACTGTTTAGAAATTTTAATATTTTAGCTGGTAAGAGTCTTTTAAAAAGTGAACAGTAATTAAAATGTGTCTAAAGTCTTGAAAGGTATTTATGCAAGAAATAAACCTAAATTATTCAAGGCCTACTCTACACCACGCACTAACTAGGTGGCACAGCACAGTGGCGAAAGGCAGCTTATTGGGTGTAACAATTTCAGTTGTCCATAGGCCCGAGTTAGCAAGGTATGGGGACCAAACTCTGCTATTCCCCATAGATTTTCTTATTGTCCTCTCATCCCTTCAACCCTGCCCCGAAGGCCCTCAATAAAATGGTTTGATTCTCCCACTATTATTAGTATTATAAGGAAATATTAGTATTATAAGGAAAAGGCTAGTATTACAAGGAAATATTATTTAAGTTGCCAAAATCTCTCAGTAGTGTAGATATTTTAATAATCAGATCAAAATAGAATTTCAAAATGGAATTTCAATTACATTAGAGAGTTGAGACACACTTATTTTAAGTTAAACAGTTGACAAGAGGTGACTAAAGACAAGTAGGTCAGATTTAGTGATTATAGTGCAGAATCATGTCCCTTTCTTTAAATAAATGAATCATTTAAATGTTTTTCAACACAGAAAAAAAGGCTTTGAATAACAACCTAGAGAAATGCCTTAGTTTTTATTTAAACTGAACTTTATTTAAGTACTGTGAGGTGTTTTTTATTAAATTATTATTAGTAACTTTACATTTCCTAAAATGGAAAATAAGTATGAAATTCTCCTGGTAGAAAAATGAAATTCTATCTAAATAATAACTAATTGCTATTTATAGTTTGTCCCAATTTGTTGATGGACAACAAAGGAAAGTTTGTCTCATAGTGAGTTAGCAAATGAAAAAATTATGTATTTTTTATGTTATTTTGTCTAAATTTGAGGTCACTGGTTTTAAGGCCCTTGTTAGTAAATTTTGATATATTTTAAGAGGATAATTTGGAAAGATATTTTATTTACCGTTCTTGTATTCATTTAAAATGTACTTTTAAAAGGCATACTTGCAAAAATAACCAAAAAAAATTTTTATATATATATATATATATATATATATATATATATATATTCCATTTCTAAATGATTTTCCAGACCCTTAATTTCCATTTTCTGATTTTTATCTGTTAGACATTTTCATAGTATATTGTTACTTTGGCTAGGTAAAATATTAATAATTTGCCCAACCTTCATTTTTTTGATTAATTGGATCCCTGCTTAAGGAACTGTATTCTATATAACGAATTACTGGCAAGGTAGGTTGGCCAAAAGTTTGACCTTTGGCTGTGTTTCATGTACAGGTACATATACATACATGTGACATGAGCATGGATGTAGCACTTCTCTTACTGTACTGATATGTCTGCTTTAATCTTGTGACTAGGCAGTGTTTTAAAACTCACAGGATTTCCCGCTTTCTCCAGAGGTGATCAGGCAGACACATTTTCATTTCTGGGTTTCTACGTATTACAGACCATGCAGCAACTATATAAGATAGTTGTTATTTTTTTAATAAATGCCAATATATTTTGACTTACTGAGTGGTTTTCTTTTCTTTTGAATTATATTATTATTGAGGTCAACTTTTCTGATCATTTAAAACCAATAAAGTATTATTTTTAAAGAAAGTTCTAAATTATTTTTGATTTTTTAATGTAGCACAAAAATTCTAAAGATAAATTCTCTTTTAGAAAAGACCTAAATAGTAGTGAAAAGAGTAAGTTGAATTATACACTTCCTGGCACAATTGACTGTAGTAGTAGTAGTAGTAGTAGTAGTAGTAGTAGTAGTAGTAGTAAAGACCAGAATTGTCTCTTTCTGTAAGCCTTAAGACTAAAAAATTTACCTCAGTTTCTCTAGTAAAATGGGGATTATAATAGTACCTTCTTTTGGGGTGAAATGGAATAGTCATTGTAAAACATTTGACATATTTATGGTTTAGCAAGTACTTACTAGTTGACCTTATTTATAGTATTTGACCAGTAATTGTTGATTGTAAGATCAAGTGAAATAAGTGAATAAAACTGCTCTTTTGGTTTTAGAGAAACTGGGAGTGGTTTTATTTCCAGTATAATCAGGGCAGTGCTTTATAGGTTGTTGTGAACCAGTTAGACAAATTTGGAAGACTTGAGTAGCCAGCAGCATGAATTCCTTAGTTAATTCAAATATGCTAAATATTTTGGCAGTTTTGTGTGGTTTTTTTATTTCCAGATTATTTTCTTACATGATCAGTTAAATCTTTATTTGCATACAGTTCCATTTTTAATCCTCTTCAAACTTTTAAATCATTTTAGGTTGATTTAGTAATTTAGTTCTAAGGGCATCAGTGTTTTTTATTGATTCCTTTCTAAAAATTCCATAATAGAATAATGAAGTAGACTAGTGAACAGTGACATTGTTTATTGAAGAGTACCCAGTCTTGATGACTAAATCAGCATCACATCTCCAGAGGTAGTACTTACTGTAAATTAACATTTTAGCAAATTTAGCCATGTTTTATTTTCCTTTCATAAAGCCTGAAAAGCAAATGTATTCTACTCTTCATTAATACTTAATGACATCTTTAACTTGATTAACAAAAAAGTCTTAACATATAGTAGGAAATTTATAAGAAGATGAATAAAAAATATATAGGGTCCATAGGCATAGATTAGCCACTTTTTCTTGTTCCCTTATTTAGCTTTTTCCTCTTATTCTTAGAGAACCTAGAAAAGTGGAATGCCATGTAAGTTCAATTACACAAGGTCACTAAAAATAAACTACATTTAAATTCTCCTCTTAATTATTGTCAAATCCTGATATTGCCTACTGGGGGAAAAATGCTTCAAAAAATATTGTCATATGCTCAAGAAAAGATGTGTGTTTTTTTCTTTCACATCTGAAAGGATATGAAACCACTCACTGTATAGTTCAAAGATATTGCATTTAATTTAGTAAAATAGTTTAAAGCAGTGCTTCTTAAAATTTTAGTCTCAGAATTTTTTTACAGTCTTAAAATACTATTGGGGACTCCAATGAGTTTTTGTTAATATAGGTTATAACTGTCAATACTTATATTATTAGAAATGTAAACAAAACTTTTCAAAATATTTGTTCTAATAGTAACATACCTATTACATGTTACCATAGATAACATTTTTATTATTTAGGACAAATTCACATGCCACCTTTATGGTACCTTCTTCCTAATACCACTCAATTCTTCTCATGAGAATTAGAAGCAACAAATAATTGCAAGAAGGTTTTATATAGGTCAGTGTAATACAACAAACTTTTTGTTGAGGTCAACTAATAACATTTTTTATGAAGAATGCTCTTTTTTCTGAAATAAAATAGTATTAGTAAGAAAAGAACATTGGTCCTTTTTTTTTTCTTTTTTTTTTTTGCATATCTCCTTAATGTCTGACTTAATAGAAGACAGCTGGTTTCTCATGTCTGCTGCTAATCTGTTGTGATATCATATATATATATATATATAACCTTTACAACCATATAACTGGCTGGTAGCTATGACGTGTACTTTCCACAGTCAACCTCCCCCTGCTGGCTGGCCCCGATCGGCCGGGAGGGACCTCACCTGTGCACAAATTCATGCACCAGCCTCTAGTGTTCTTGATAGTCTAGTAAATTAGAGTTCCATTTTCAGTGAAAGAATAAGAGTGAAAAAGTGAGTATTTTAGTATTATGAAAATAGTGTTGACCTTGCAGACCTTCTACTGGAGACTAAGACTCCCAGGATTCCCAGACCACATTTTGAAAATTGCAGGTTTAATGAAATGTTGTTTAGTCAGTAATAATAAAGAAAACGCTAACTGAATACTTGCTATGTCCTAAATTACTATTCTAAGCATTTTACCTATCTATATTAATGCATTATATCTTCAGATATATGAACATTTGATATCATGTATATTATAATTCCCATTTTACTGATGTGGAAATTGAAGGATAGGGAAGTCCAAGTGACGAATTGCAGGCCATGTAGCTTACGGGTGGCCGAGGCAGGGGTCAGACACAGGCTGTCTTTGCTTCACAACCCTGCACCGTTCTGCTAACCTGCCTTTAGGCAGATGTGCTCCTTCCTGCTTTCCTGGTGGGAGGCAGAAAGAGCTTTATGATTAACATAATACTTTGAAGTACCTCCCTGCCTTTATCTGCAAAGTAGGATCCAGATTTAGAACTTTGTCGTTTGTCAAATTTAGATCATTAAGCTGGCCTAATTAAAATTTGATGGCTAAAATATATTCAGTTACTTGCCTATACCAGCTTTCAGTTTCTCTGGTTTTACATTTTGATCATTCTAATGGCAGTTTTTCCCCAATATATATAGGAAGGGAAAATGATTAGAAGGTACTACCTTCTAGGTTTTGAGAGAGTAAATTTTCTGCTGAATACCTTTGCCTTAGTCGCCATATTTCTCTCTGCCCCATTAGTTTTAAGGAGACGATTGAGATTTTGTGCTTGAAGAGACCAATACAGGAGATAGGCTGCATGAGCTTGCAGTGGGAAAAAGTGAAGGGTGGTCAGAAATGCCGTGAGTTCTCTCGCACCTTCCTGAATAGCGGGCTTATAAATTGCTCCTAATGATAAATCCGCACACCTGGTCTGATACAGCGTAGCCTCCCAGAAGTGTACATGTGTTTGCCAGTCCATCTGGGGGGTGGCACTCAGGTAGGTGAGTGTGTTCTGTGGAAGCGGAGGGCTACTACATTCATGTATTCACATCACATGCATGCATGCTTCTGCAGAGAGCCAACATGTTGAGCTTCATATTGTAGGATTGCCTGAGAGCATGATGTTTTTTTAAAGTGTGTCACCTTCCTTATTTTAAGAAAAAGAAAATGTAATTTCAGGTGTCACGTAAATATTCCGGGTAAATTTGAATCCTGGAAGCTCCTGACTATGACCCTGCAATTATTGTTTTGTCGGTCCTACTGTGACATTTTGTGGTGGGTTGTGCTATGTTTGAATTGGTATTTTTCAGTAAACATTAGGGTTTATTTTGTTTATTTAAAATACCTATGTAAAGACATTAGCAACAGAAAATAGAGTTAGCTCATTAAATATAACTTGACGTTTTATGGTATTGAGATAATCATTGTAGCAAATTTCTAGTAAATATTTAAAAAGTAATTTTTGTGGCTAAGGTTAAAATAATGAAGATATATACTTATTGCTTGCTTAATTCACATTGCTTTTTTGTTTGTTTGTTTTTCTTCTAAGGAGCCTTCTGAAGTCTGTTGAAGAAGAATTGCATCAGCGGTAATTTTACTTTTTGTTTTGTTTTTTTTAACCTTCACCTGAGGAGTGAGGATATTTTTTCCATTGGTTTTTTAAAGGGAGTGGAAGGGAAGGGGAGGGAGAGAGAGAGAAACATGTATATGATTGGTTGCCTCCCACATGCACTCTGACTGGGGGTGGGGATAGAACCTGCAACCCAGGTCCAGGCCCTTGACCGGGAATTGAACCCTGAGGCCCTCCGGTGCACAGGCCGACGCTCTAACCACTTAGTAACTCCAGCCAGAGTGGTAATCTTACTTTTTAATTAAACTTAAAATACTTTGTCACAGATGAGTCGTCCGTTTGTTCCCTTTTCTGTCATTTAGCCTTAAGATAATTTTTGTTGTTACTGGTGTTTTAACTCTGTAAAGATGTAGAAGTAAAATTCTGTCTTGCAGTTTTCTAAACTTTCTTCTTAAGCTATTTTGGTCAAGTTCACGTAGTAACAATGGAACTATCCTTCTTTATCTTTAGAGGGCATGTGGCACATTTAGAAGATGATGAAGGGGATGATGATGAATCTAAACAGTACGTTCTGTTTTGATTTTTAGTAAAAGAGAAAGTAGCGTGTGCTCTGATTTCATAAGTCTGACAGTAATTTTAATGTCATTGGTAATGTAGTATTATGGGTTCTGGCACAGTTTCTTTCCTTTTTCTGTTTTAGTTGTATTAGTCTGCCCCATCATCCTTAATAAAATATCATAGACTGGTGGTTTAAACAAAATTTATTTCTCACGGTTCTGGAGGCTGGGAAGTTCAAGCTCAAGCTGCTGACCAGGTTAATTCCCGGTGAGAGCTCTCTCCCAGGCTTGCAGACAGCTGCCTTCTCACCACGTCCTCAGATGGGCTTTCCTCGGTGGGTACAGGCAGAGAGAACTCTCTCCCTCTTCTTATAAAGCCACAAGTCCTGTTTGATGAGGACTTGACTCTTATGATCTCAGTTAACTTTCATTACCTCCCCAAAGCACTACTATCTCCAGATATAATCCCATCAGAGTTAGGACCTCAACAGACAATTTTGAGGGGCCACATTTCAGTCCGTACTATCGTGCCCCTCATTCCCCCAAATTTATGTCCTTAACACATGCAAAATACAGTCATTCTAAAATATTTAGCTCTTTCCAGCATCAACTCTAAAGTCAGAATAAATCAATTCAGTTTAGATCTAATGATCTATGGATCACCTTCAGAATAATTTTCTCTCTCTCTTCTTAAAGGTTCAGAAACCTCTGTCCGTCCTGGTCTATTAAAATCCAAGGAGTTCCCAGCCATCATTTGTATTTGTCTCATCTCCATCCCCTTCCATTGAAGCTGCCAGTGTTTGTGCTGGTAAAATCCCATAAATCCGTATTGAGTGGCAGTCCAGCCACACTCTGTGCTCTCATCAGAACATACTTTCTCATGCCCTCCGTTTCTGAGCTAACGGGGATAGGCTGAGGATTTCTCAAATTTCAGGTGCTAGCTTCTCTTCGTGGAATTTTTTCCTTCAGTTCATCTCTTTCATTTCATTATAAGCAAGCCACTCCGTCAGCACTTTGCTTAGAAATCCCAGCTAAATATCTAATTTCATTACTTTGAATTTTTACCTTCCACAAAACACCAGAACATAATTCAGCCAAATTCCCTGACTCTTTATAATAAAGATCACCTTTCCTCCAGTTTCCAGTAACATTTTCGTTAAAGACCTGACCAGAATGGCCTTTAATGACGTTCTGTTGATGATTATTTATGTACCAGAGGCCTGGTGCACTCCGTGGGGGTTCCCTCAGCCCGGCCTGCGCCCTCTCACAGTCCAGGAGCCCACGATCGAACACCCCAAAGAAGTAGGCCCTGCCTACCTGGCCGGGGCTCCAAGATGGATCACCCCACAGAGGGAGGCTCCACCCACCCACCTCAGCGCCACTGGTTAGCATGGGCCTCCTTCTTTGGGGCAGTCGATCACGGAGCCCCAAAGAGGGAGGCCCTGCCTACCCAGCTGGGCTCCACGATGAATCGCCTACCTGCCGCAGTGGGGTGGCCTGGGCCTCTCTCTCTGGGGCAATTGATAGTGCCCCGTGGAGGGAAGCCCCGCCCACCCGCTGTAGCCCGCTGGTCAGCCTGGGCCTTCCTCTTTGGGATGTTCGTGGAGTCCCCTGATTGACCGCCCTGCTGGCCAGTGGCCTGGGCCTCCCTCTGCAGGGCGATCGTGGGGCAATGGCTGGGCCCCTGACCAATCTGATTGCACCCGTGTTGCCTGGCGCCAGTGGCTAGCATAGCATGGCCATTGGTCGATTTGCATATTACGCTTTTATTATCATAGATTCTGTAAGAAGATGGAAGCTTCCTCACAAGCTCTTCTCTTTTTCTTTTTTTACTTATAACCAGGCTTGCTTTAAAAAAAAAAAAAAATTCTATGTAATAAAAGCCTAATATGCTCTGTCCAGTTTTCTGTTCAACCAATCAAAGCCTAATATGCTAATGATATGTTCAGTCTGCTCAACCGCTCACTGTGATGTGCACTGACCACCAGGGGGTAGACAGTCAACCAATCGCGATGATGTGCACTGACCACCAGGGGCAGATGCTCCAACCGGTAGGTTAACTTGCTGCTGGTGTCAGGTCGATTGGGACTGAACAAGATGGGCCAGACACGCCCTGGAGCCCTCCTACAGTACCTCTCTGGCTGGCCAACCTCCCACATCCCCCCCACCCCCCCAAGCCCTGATCATGCACCAGTTGGGTGCCTTGGTCTGGCCTTCACTCTCACAGTACGACGGGATGTTGGAGAGCCGGTTTCAGCCCAATCCCGCAGGCCAGCCCAAGGGAACCCACTGGTACACGAATTTGTACACCGGGTCTCTAGTATATATATATATATATTTGTTGATTTCAGAGAGGAAGGGAAAGGGAGAGACAGCGATAGAAACATGAATGACAAGCGCACTTGAGTCTTTGGAGGCGTAGGTTTTCCTTTCTACTTCACTAGTATGTGACCGTGGGTCAGGTCCCTTAACCTCTCTGGGCCTCATCTTCCTCATCAGAGAATTTTTGCTCTATCATCATCTTTTAAGTTTTGTAACCGTTTCAGAAACTACAGTCCTGAATTGTAATGTATATCTTAGCTTCAGTCAAATCAATTCTGTCTATAATTTCATAAAGCATGTGTATTTTGGTGATGTTCAGCAGAGATATTTCATATCTAAAGGTAGTAAAAA
This sequence comes from Antrozous pallidus, assembly GCA_027563665.1. Lineage (NCBI taxonomy): Eukaryota > Metazoa > Chordata > Mammalia > Chiroptera > Vespertilionidae > Antrozous > Antrozous pallidus. The sequence goes on from CM050523.1 coordinate 52,756,768, forward strand.
TATACATTACATTATGATATATTTTATAGTATATCATTCTCCTGTTTTCCCCTAAACCAATTACTTGTTTTACATTAATTAATTATCTTTTGATTGATATAAACTGTAATTGTAGTTATCTTTCCCACTTCTAAATACTGGATAGAATTTCAAGAAAGCTTATCCACTCAGTTGTTTCTGAATGATACTTCATTCAGCATAACTTGAATATTTAACAAAATATTTTCGAAAATGCCCAGTCTTAGAAAAAAGGAACGTGTTATACAATTTTTTCTTCCATAACTTTGAAAAATTAATTACAGTTTAGTAACGATTTTTTTAATAAAGAGTTCTAATTTTAAACTTTTATATTTTTATAGTTCAACAATGAAAGCAAAAATTCCACCTCCTTTGCCACCAAAGGTAAGCAGATTTATTTTTCAATTTGAATTTGTTTGTGTATGTGTGTGATTATTTGATACTGGATTAATATTTATTTTGTAGCTTATTTTTACTTGGGACCCACAAAGAACATCATGAAGTTACTGATTAATCATGATATAAGTCGATAATTGTGTTGTTTTTGTTTCTCTTTTTTAATTATCCTACTTGCCACTTATTGTTTATTCTAAATAAGTTCTAGAAATTTTTACATGAAAATAATTATATTAATGAATTAGTATTTCACTTGGTTTAGGAAACTTACTTTTTTTCTAAAATATGTAGATATTTTTTTATTTTAGAGAGGGAGAAAGAGAGATAGACACATCAATGATGAGAGAGACTGATTGTCTGCCTCCTGCACACACCCTATTTGGGATTGAGCCCGCAACTAGGGCATGTTCCCTGGCTGAGAATCAAACCTTGACCTCCTGGTTCATAGGTCAACACTCAACCACTGAGCTACGCCTGCCAGGCAACTTACATTTTTAAATAAGATTTTGTTTCTCAAAATCTACAATCTAGTAACTGATGCCCTGAGAATGAGGAAAGAATAGTGTTTTATCCGGATATTTAATTTCAGAAGGTACTTTTAAATTAAAAATAGGTCAGTAATTTTCAGTGTTCTTATCAATGAAATCCTTTTGCCAGACAAAAGCATCATAAAATAATATATTATTCTAACAGATGAGAGGTTTGTTTAAGATAAAAGGAGTTAATATAAATTTATAAGCTTATGCATAGCAAATTTTAGTTAAAGAATGAACTGTTTATAAAGTGAGCTGTTGGTTTTATAAGGTTTGAAATCATCATGGATTATAAATGAGAATTGGAGTCTGATCAGTTTTGGCATCCAATATATTACTATATTTTGTTTTCATTTCTTACTTTTGAGGAAATCATGATTCACACAGATAAATAATACTGCACTTAGTATTGTATTAGTGTAAGTATAAAGATCTAAATCTCAAAAGAGATAAGTGCTAAGTAATATTCCTAATAAGGGACATATTTATAAAGTCTCCAAACCTCCTACTGGTGGAGGTTTCATAATTGTCTGAATAGAAAGTTTCTTAGGCATCTTTTATTAGTATTCTCCACGATGATAAAATTTTAATTGATACCTTCTTCTATCCCCAGTCTAAAAGATTAAGCATTAACATAAAAGACATTGAGTCATTTAAAAGAGACAGTTTAGATTAGTCTTGTAAGGAGATGAATAGCCTGAATGTTTAAAATAAAAAGAGACTCATTTGAATTGGAGATAAGAAAGACCAGAATATTTTTATTTGGCAAGTCTAAGTGGGAAGGCTTGTAAGGAATTAATAGAAAGAGGTCTCTTTTTTTTCCTCTGAGAAAGCATTTTAGTGTATAATTTTAAAATATGTATTGAGATCATCTGAATTAGATAGTTGAATAACCTTGAAATTCTGCTAGTATACACAGTTTAAAAGCCTCTGATATATAATAATATTTCCTTCAGGAAAAATTCTTAATATTTTTTATGTTTAATGAAACGTGAATAATTTCATGTTTAATCATTGGTCTCCTTTTCTGTATTATTTCAGCCTAAGTCCATATTCATACCCCAAGAAAGTCATTCTACTGAGGATGATAATCAAGGAACAATCAAGAGATGCCCACTGTCAGAGAGCCCAGCTAAGCCATCCCAAGTCCCACCTAGACCGCCACCTCCCAGATTGCCTCCACAAAAGCCTATTGCTTTAGGTAATGGGGGAAGGGAGGGTGAAATAAGTGAAAAAAAAAATGGAGGGACTCTTTTGAGAAATTATTTGAAATTCCTTTGAGGAGGGAAGAAGGAAGGCTATAGCTCCAGAGATGTTTTCTGCCTTTTGCCTTATAGTTTAAAATAGTTTTATGACAGGATTACCTGTGGCCTAGTTTGAGATATTTTGCCCCTTGTTTTTTATTTCCTTCCCTCTTTTGGAGAATTGTTTATGTCCATTTCATCATTTATCTGTAGTTTGGCAGCAAAAGAAATTTAAACTCTATAAACAAACAAGGAAAGTGTGTATTGATTATAGGGTACTTCTGTTTTAGTAAAAGAATAGGATATTTTGGCTAACTCCTTTGTTTTATTTCATTTAATTGTTTAAAAGAATAATGGTCAATATTTGCTGGGTATTTGCCTTAAATAATAGAGGATGTTGTTTTAATACTGTAAAGTTTCTTGTGAATTATGCAAAAGGGAGTTGTTAAAAAAAAAAAAGAGCAAATGAAAGTTTTTTGATAACAAACTCTAAATTGCTCCTTTCCTGAAAGTGTTTCTTTTTTTGTCTTCTCAACACAAATATATGATACAACCTGAATTTAAATTTGCCCATATGATCCTAGCTGGTTTAGCTCAGTGGATAGAGCATCAGCCTGTGGACCAAGGTTCCGGGTTCAATTCAGGTCAAGGACACATATGTTGGTTGCAGGCTCATTCCTGGCCCAGGCCCTGGTTGGGTCTCCTGCATGAAGCAACCAATCAATGTGTTTCTCTCACATTTGGTGTTTCTCCCTGTCTTTACCTCTTCTACTTTTACTAAAAATCAATGGAAAATATCCTTGAGTGAGGATTAAAAAATAATAGATAGATATAGATAAATTTGCCTATATGAAATAAATCCTAATATATAAAAATCCAAGGGCTATCACAACCAAAACAATGGGATGGATGAACACCAGGCTGCATGGGGTGACCAGGCCGGCAGGGAGGGGGCAGTTAGGGGTGACCAGACCGGCAGGGAGATTAGGGAATGGTCTTAGACGACTCTGCTAGCCATTCTCAACCTGTGGGTCACGACACACAGGTTGAGAACCGCTGCTGTAGAGCCTAAGACCATTGGAAAACACAGACATTTACATTATGATTCATAGCAGTAGCAAAATTACAGTTATGAAGTAGCAATGACAATAATTTTATGGTTGGGGTCACCACAACATGAGGAACTGTATTAAAAGGTTGTGGCATTAAAAAGGTTGACAACCACTGCAGAGGTCCCAGATTCTAGAGGGTGCAGACTAGACTGAGAAAACGCTCCCCCCCCCCCCCCCGATTCATGAATTTTGTACACTGGGCCTCTACTAAAGATATAAGTAGAAGAGCACATTTGTAGGACTTCTTAACTCAGTGCTAAATATTCTAATTGGGTGACTTCAAATGAAGGCTGAAACTGTCACAGAGATGTTTCTTTCCCTACATTTACTGAGTGAAAGTCCTTTTTTTAAATATATTTAAACATTTTATTGTAGGAAATGGAGTGGGCTCCTTCCAGTTAAATGGTGAACGAGATGGATCATTATATCAACAACAGAATGAACAGAGAGGAACAAACCTTTCGAGGAAAGAAAAGAAAGATGTACCAGTAGGTATTTATAAAGTCTACTTGTATTGATTTTCGTTTTCGCTATTAGGTTAGGTTTGCAATTATAATTAGGGGGCTATAGCAATTGTATGTTTTATAATTAATTATATTGATATTTTAGTGTATCCTATCTAATAAAAGAGTAATATGGAAATTTGACCATACCTTCGGCACACCCACAAGCCACGCCCACAGCCACACCCCACAGCCAATCAGGAGCAGATTATGCAAATAACCCCCAACCAAGATGGCTGCCACCACTGAGAGCAGGAGGAAGACTTGGGTTTCCCCGGCAACAGAGGAAGCCAAGCTTTCCTCCTGCCAGGCCTCCACTCAATGCTACAAAGTTTCAATTATAAAAGATACAGAAATGACTGCAGCCACTGAGCTGGAGAGAACAGAGGCTTCGGTTTCTCTGGCAACGGAAGAAGCCAAGCTTTCCACCTGCGGTTGCCAGCCTAGGCCTCCACTCTAGGCTACAAAGTTTCAAACAGAAATGGCTGCCGCCCCAGAGCGAGCAAAAGGCTTGGCTCCACTCCAGGCTACAAAGTTTCAATTGTAGACATAAATTAATCCCAGATCCCAGGGCCTCCACTTGGATTGCTGGGGGGCGTGGCCGGCCTGCAAACTTCCACAGGCCTCTCGCCCAAGCTGCCCATCACCCCAAGGGAACCCCCACCCTGATCTGGGACACTTTTCAGGGCAAACCAGCTAGACCCCATCCATGCACCAGGCCTCTATCCTATATAATAAAAGAGTAATTTGCAGATTGACCATCACTCCAACACACAAGAGGGCTGCCCCCATGTGGTCAAAGGTCCTGCTCCCATGTGGACACAAGATGGCCACCACAAGATGGCCAGCAGGGGAGGGCTGTTGAGAGGGACCAGGCCTGCAAGGGAGGGCAGTTGGGGGCGATCAAGCCTGCAGGAGAGGGCAGTTAGGGGTGACCAGGCCGGCAGAGGAGGGAAGTTGGGGGCAAACAGGCTGGCAGGGGAGCAGTTAGACATCAGTTAGGCTGGCAGGGTAGTGGTGAGCAGGTAATCAGGCTGGCAGGCAGAACTAGTTAGGGGTAATCAGGGAGGCAGGCAGGTGAGTAGTTTGGAGCCAGCAGTACTGGATTGTGAGAAGGATGTCCGTCTGCCCATTTAGGCACAATCATGTTAGGATCGGGCCTAAACAGGCAGTCGGACATCTCTCGAGAGGTCCCAGATTCAAGAGGGTGCAGGCTAGGCAGAGGGACATTCCCCAACCCCCGTGCACGAATTTCGTGCACCGGGCCTCTAGTTTATAATAATATGAATTGTTTAAATCTTTAAAAAAATAACTTTGCTCTGTGGTAAACTTGAATGATGGCTTTCTGTTTGCATTATTTAGGCCAATTTGTGACCTGCATGCACGTAAACACTTAGTCTTCTTGTGATCAGAAAATAACTATTATTTTTTCCATTGTTCCTTAAAAGTCCCTTTTACGGTGTCAGGAAGTTTAGGAAACAAGGTCATGGACAGATAAGGAGAACTATAGCTTCTACCCTAGGATAAATTTCTAACTGTAGATTATACAGTTTGTGATATTACTACTGTTACTTGGAATAGCTAACAAGGAAGAAAAATTAAGATTATTTTCTAGTAGGTATCACTTGAAGAAGGATGAAATTAGCCTTAGAAGCTCTCTGTTATAAATGCAAAATAAAACTCATGACATAACTATCTTAAATAATCCTATATAGTAAAGGATAATATGTAAATAGCGGAAAGACCAGTCGCTCCGATGCACACTGACCACCAGGGGTAGACGTTCCATGCAGGAGCTGCCCTCTGGTGGTCAGGGTGCTCCCACAGGGGAAGCTCTACTCAGCCCCAAACCAGGCTGATGGCTGCGAGTGCAGAGGCTGTGGCAAGAGCCTCTCGCACCCCTGCAGCAGCACTGAGGATGTCCGACTGACGGTTCCTGGGCTGCCAGAGGGATGTCTGACTGCCAGTTTAGGCCCGATCCCCCCTGGTAGCAACGCCTAAGCCGGCAGGTGAACAATCCTCCGAAGGGTCACAGACTGCAAGAGGATGCAGGCCGGTCTTAGGAACTACTCTCTTCCACCCCCACCTCGGGTGCACGAATTTTCATGCACTGGACCTCTAGTTAAAACAAATACTATTTATCAGGGAGATTTTAAAAATTTTAACATTTGTAAACAATTTGCTCTTCACTATCAGAAGATAAATCTGTTGTCGGAGAACTTAAAGCTAAAAAAAATTCTTAAAATCCTCAATTCAGCAGATGCCAATATGGTCATGAGATGAGACAATATTTTTGAGTCTTAGTGTATGCTAATATTTGTTGTTTAATTTTATAGGAATTTATAGTACCTTTAATGTTTATGTGCATATAGCTATGGTTTTGCTCAGTAAAACCATAAGCAGTGTTGAGGCTTTGTACTATAGCTATCTAACTGTTAAAGAATTCACAATAAAGTATGACATCCTGTTTTTAATAATTCAATTAAGGCATTTGACTAGGGTTGTCCATTTGTAATTTGTGAAATTTATGACATTTTTAACAAAAGGGTAAAGTATCTTTCAGAAATAGGATTAATGGAGCCTTTTCAACTGAGCAGTGCCTTTTTGGCTTTCATAAGTTTAAATTTTAGCAGCCCTATTAATGTACAGAAATGCCACTTAATGGCTCTGCAACAGTATACGCTTTTCTACTACCTTATTTAAGAAGTATAAGAAACTCCTATTAAACTAACAATCTTAGTAATTCTGAAATAAATATTTCATGATTGTATCATAGGATAAACAGTATCCATGATATATTGAAACATGATTACCATTTGTGCAGCTTATTGAAATTATTTATAGCCAATTCTGTTAGTACTTAAATCGAATAGTTATAACATTCGGAGCTCCCTAATTAAAAATAATGTTTCACAAAATAGATGATAGAAAGTAATTTAGGAACATAAATATAAAAATAAGTACATAGAGTATTTGCCAAATGGAAAAAATATTATCAGAAATTTGTGGCACTAACAGGCTGTATATTCTCATAAATAGATCTACAAAGTAAAATTGTATATAGTCGATTTCAGAACTGTCTAAAAGTTACTCATATAAGTGGTATGACACAGAATATTTGTATCATATCACAAAATATTAAATCAACAGCTTTTTAGTTAATTTTGTTGCATCATTTAAATAGTTCTGATTTATGTCAGCTGGAGAAAAAAATACAAGTCATTCCTTAAAAAGCTATTAAGGTTAACCTTGAAAGAAATCTAGACTTTAATCCAATTTATACTTAAAGTATATTCTCTCCCAAAGAGATTCTTTCTTCAGGGGACAAATAATATACTCTAGGAATATAGCTCATTGGGAAAATGTCTGGTATTCTTGAGAATATTGTAGGTGAGCATATTGCTATTTTTGCTCTTGTAATTATCAGTATATGCTGACCAATGGTTAATATGTTTGAATAAATCAAAATGTAAAACTTTAATTGATAAAACACATTGTAAACAAAGTGAAGATAATCTACAGACTAGGGGGACACATTTGTAATATTATATTAGATACAGTATTTAAATCTAGATTATATCACATTTGTAATATTATATTAGATACAGTATTTAAATCTAGATTATATCAAGAACTCCAGCTAATAGATAAGAAAAAGGTAAATTAGTAAAATATATATGAAAAAACAATGTACAGAAGAGCAAATACAGAGAAAAGATTCTCCAGCCTTCTAGCAATCAGAGGCATGCAAATGAATGACAAAATATGTTTTACAGTTTGATGACAATATTAAGTGTCTGTGAGATTATAAGGAACCAGGACTCTCATGTGAATTGTCGGTGGTGTGATGTGTTGTGGGCACTGTAAAAGACAGTTTGGCATTGCTTATGAGAATATCCACTAAAATGTAAAAGATACAGATCCCATGTTCCAGTAGTTTCATTTCTCACGGTATACCCTTAAAAAAAACATTCACACAGCTCTGACCAGTTCGCTTAGTGGTTAGAGCATCAGCCCGGGGACCAAAGGGGTCTTGGGTTCAGTTCCTGGTCAAGGATACATTTCTCAGGTGCGGGTTCCTCAGGTTTTTAGGAGCGAGTACTGGAGGAAACCAATCAATGTGTCTCTCTCACATCGATGTTTCTCTCTTCTTCTCCTCCCTCCCTTCCACTCTGTGGAAATCAATGGGGGAAAAAGTCCTCAGGTGAAGATTAAAAAAACAAAATAACGTTCACAGATTGCATAGTAAGGCAAAGGTGATCGTTCCCATATTGTTGTTACAGTAATGAATTGAAAGTAACCTGATTACTCAGTACCAATTAGGGGATAGCTACATTAAGTCATAGTCGTGCTGTGCCGCAGTTAGAACAAATGCACCAGATCTGTGTGTACTGGTATGAAATGCTGTCTAAGACTAGTATTAAGGCAAAGAACAACTTGCACCTTAGAGCATAACTATTATCGTTCTTAATCACACACCAAAACAGTACTTTCTTTGGTAGCATTTATATGAATATATACAAAAAGTCTGGAAGAATACACAAATACATGAGAGCAGATTATTGGCCAGAGAAAGTGTTGGAAGGATGGACACTAAACAGGTTTTGTGAGGCGCAGGTACTAGGAATAAGTGGAGTGGGAGATTTATAGGGAATTTCAGCCTTATCTACAGTGTTTTGTTTTACAAAAAGAATATTTATCTATTTTATTCTAATATGTGTGTTTGTTATACCAAACAGCAACAAAAGCGGTGTAATCATGCATGTGTTTTTCTTCTAGAAGCCTATTAGTAATGGTCTACCCCCAACACCTAAAGTGCATGTAAGTATAAATATCAAGTTTTCAAAATCATTGCAAAGATAAACAATTGCTTATATGTGTAGCTGTGGATAGATTATTTGCCTATTTGAAAGAACCTTCATGATTGTTGAAAAAAAATCTATAAGATTGGTAATTTCTTTTTTTTATTTCTTTATTGATTAAGGTATTACATATGTGTCCTCATCCCCCATTCCCACTTCCACCCCCCACCTTCCCACTCAGGACCTCAGCCCCCTGTGTCTGTGTCCATTGATTAGGCTTATATGCATGTATACAAGTCCTTTGGTTGGTCTCTTCCCCTTACTCCCACCCTCCCCTACCTTCCCGCTGAGGTTTGACAGTCAATGCTTCTCTGTCTCTGGATCTGTTTTTCTTCATCAGTTTATGTTGTTCATTATATTCCATCAGTGAGTGAGATCATGTGATACTTATCTTTCTTTGACTGGCTTATTTCACTTAGCACAATGCTCTCCAGTCCCATCCATGCTCTAATTTAAAGCAGCCACCATTTCCTCCTTTTTCTTCTTCTTTCTCTTCTTAAAGAATACCCTTCAGCCCTAACCGGTTTGACTCAGTAGATAGAGTGTCAGCCTGCAGACTGAAGGGTCCCAGGTTCGATTCTGGTCAAGGGCATGTATCTTGATTGTGGACACATCCCCAGTGGGGGGTGTGCAAGAGGCAGTTGATCGATGTTTCTGACTTTTTATCCCTCTCCCTTCCTCTCTGTAAAAAAATCAATAAAATATATATATATATATATATATATATATATATATATATATATATATATTTTTTTTTTTTTTTTTTTTTTTTAAAGAATACCTTTCAGCATTTCATATAGGACTGGTTTGGTGTTGATGAACTCCTTAGCTTCTTCTTATCTGTTAAGCTCTTTATCTGACCTTCAATTCTGAATGATAGCTTTGCTGGGTAGAGTAATCTTGGTTGTAGGTTCTTGCTATTAATCACTTTGAAAATTTCTTGCCACTTCCGTCTGGCCTGCATAGTTTCTGTTGAGAAATCAGCTGACAATCATATGGGTGCTCTCTTGTAGGTAACTAACTGTTTTTCTCTTGCTGCTTTTAATATTCTCTCTTTGTCTTTTGCTCTTGGCAGTTTAATTATGAAGTGTCTTGGTGTGGTCCTGTTTAGATTTCTTTTATTTGGGGTTCTGTGGGCTTGTTGGACTTGTAAGTATATTTCTTTCACAAGGTGGGGGAAGTTTTCAGTCATTATTTCTTCAAATAGGTTTTCATTATCTTGCTCTCTCTCTCTCTTCTTCTGGCACCCCCATAATTCTGATGTTGGTACACTTGAAGTTGTCCCAGAGGCTTCTTACACTATCTTCAACTGTTTGGATTTTTTTTCTTTTCCGGTTGAGTGTTTTTTTGCCTCTTGGTATTTTAAATCTTTGACTTGATTCTTGCATTCCTCTAGTCTGCTGTTGGGTCTCTGTGTAATATTTTTTATTTCAATCAGTGTATCTTTAATTTCTAATTGGTCCTTTTTCATATCCTAGAGGGTCTTTGCTGAATTTATTGGCCTTTTCTATGAACCTCTTGAAAAACCTTATAACCATGGTTTTGAACTCTATATCCAGTCATTTGTTTCCTCCATTTCTTTCGTTTGTGATCTGTTTCTTTGTCTCTGCATTTGCTGCTTCCCTGAGTTGGTTGGGTAGCTTTGTGTGCTAACAACTATAAGCCTCCTTTTCCCCCACTCTGGGTTAACTCTACTTTTGTAAAGAAAACATTATTGATATAAAATGAAGCACAGTGCTCTTCTGACCAAATATCTGTATATTCTTTTTCTCACAAGTTGTTGGTAGTAAATGTGACTACTAGTATGTTTCCCTCTTTCTCTCTGTCTCCCTCTCCCTTCTCTCTCTCTACTAGTAAATGAGTAATCTTTCTTATTTGTGTTTATTCTTACCTGAAAATTAATATTTTACTCTCTGAAGATAAAACGTTAAAATAAGTGATACTGGTTTTCATTATAAGGTACTTTCTGAAAGATTTGTAAATGGCCTCAATAAATAAATATCACCCTGGAAGAATAAAGGTTTTCTGTTGAATCCTTCCAGGGAAAATCATTAGATGGCTCAATTCTTTTTTTAAGTGAGTTTGTATGTTTTGAGATTGAAGTACATACATGAATTTTTAAATCAGTCATACCTCTTTTACTTTGTAATATTAAATTCACTGAATTTAGGCTCATAGAACCAAATAAGAAAAGTTTTCATCTTTGTAGAGATTATCATTTTCTTCTTACCAAGGAATATCATGTTGCTCTTTACATATAAGTAATATTTCTGTGCATAAATTATTGGTCAGAATTGCTTGCTATCTCTGCTTCCTTTATTTGAGAAGATAAAGAAAAATAACTCTTTTAAGTAAAATCTTGTGTTATACAACGCCTGGACCGTTTGAGGTACCATTGTGGGGCAAAGGACTATGGCTTCGTATCTTACTTTGGTTCCTCTTCATTTTTCTAGATGGGTGCTTGTTTTTCAAAGGTTTTTAATGGGTGTCCTTTGAAAATTCAGTGTGCAACATCATGGATAAACCCAGATACCAGAGGTAATACTTTATGTTTTCATTTGTTATCTTTCTAATTGTTTTTTAAACTTGAGGCCATGAAAGCATTTGATTTTATTTATTTTCTGAAGCTTTCTGAGAAAATTTTTGTTACAGTTAAAAATATTTTAAGGAAATTTTTTTTTATGCTATTAGTGCTTAAGGTGACACATGACATTGGAATTTTACTGTCAGTTAGTTGTGCATCATCCCATACACACCCAAAGGTCGCCGGTTCAGTTCCTGGTCAGGGCAAATGCCCAGGTAGGGCTCATGCCCTGGTAGGGAGTATGCAGGAGGCAGCTAGTCAATGTCTCACTGTCACATCGATGTTTCCCTCTTTCTCTCTGTCTCCCTCTCCCTTCTTCTCTCTCTCTAAAAATCAATAAAAAGTCTTTTTAAAAATTTTTTTGCCATGCAGTCACTCTATCAATATAGTGAAACCACGCACTCTCTGCCACCTTAATCTCCTCCCAGGAACCTTTCTTCCTTTCTGCTGCACGGTCACTCGGTATCTGTGCTTTAGACATGGCCATTGCCGAAGGAATTTAATACTGAGGACTCAGGATCTTAGTGTCCACTTTAGAGGACCTCTCACCTTAAAAGGGTCATAATAAGAATAGTTGTCATTAGGCACTAAAGACTATATATAGTATCTATTTTAGTAACTATATAAGATATACATAGAAACACACACAACATTCTCTCTGAAGCTGAAAAATCCAAGGTGTAGATGCTTTCATTTCGTAGGCAGAGGAAATGAGCGTCAGAGGGTCCCGGCCGTTGAGTGGTGGAGCTGCAGCTGGAAGCCAGTGCAGCTGTCGGACCATCACCTGTGCCTGTAAAAGACCAGAACTCATCCTGGACCCGGGGCAGTGCTGGAGTGCTCACGCATTTGAGTTGTTCTCTGTGCTTCCGTTTAATCTGGAGAAGTGTATGTTGTAAAAGCAGACCACACAGGACCATGACCAAACTTCTGGGGTTTTCTAGAAGATATCAAGTACTCTAGCAAGTATCCAAGTTTTAGTGAACTTCTTAAATGGGCACAGTCAGTTCTTTTTTTTATGTTAGTGCTTATAAGAGTCATAGTCCATTTGCACAAATTTTGAATCTCTATCAGCTGTTCTTGATTTACATTTTGTCAGTTGCACATGATCCTAAGGAATTTTTAAAAAGGAACTGCAGTCTTTAGCACCCTTCGATGAGTGAGAAGTCCAGCATGCCACTCTTCAAAATGTTTTTTACATAAGTTTCTTCACTACTTTGAGGGTAGTAATATTTGCATATAATTCACTTCATTAAGTTAGAGTGCCTAACCATTTATACACATTAAAATAAAAAATATGTAATTCTTACAAATCATTGTTATTTTTTTTCTTAATCCATATTTACTTAATTTTAGACTATAAATTTAAAGTGGTAATCTCAAAATCAGTGAATTCTTTCTGTCATTTCAGATCAGTACTTGATATTTGGTGCAGAAGAAGGGATTTACACCTTGAATCTTAATGAACTTCATGAAACATCAATGGAACAGGTATGTTATTTTGTATTTTTTCTTACTATTAATTTTTTAATTATTACAAGTAGATACTAGATAAATAATTTAAAGTCTGTAATTTGCTGCCTCTCCTTGATAAAACCTTCATAGAGCAGGTTCTATTTACCAGGCACTGAAGACACATTCACAGCACTAGTTCTTACCCTTTAGGAGTTCCTGATCTGGTAGAGGAAACAGACACACAAGTGAATAACTGCACTCCTCAGAGTTAGATGTAAGACAAGGTAGAGGCCACAGAGGCAGAAGTCACTAGCACCTCAGGTGGGGGGTGGGGGGGAGATGAGGAGAAACATTCGAAATGAACCATTAATGACCATGAGTAGAAGGTTGTAAAAGAGACAGAGGTTAATGTCCTTAGAGGCCTTGATATGTTTACTCACTTACTTCCTTCATTAGCACCATTCCCCATCCTCAGCCAATCTATTTTGGAACAGCCTAGTAGGAATTTCCAGAGCAAAGCCAGTGTCTAAGCTTGTTAAACCAGAATGCTGTTGTTACACTCATCAGTGGTTCTCAAGCTTCACGGTCCATCAGAATTCCCTGAGGGCTGTTGAAAGATTGCTGGGCCCACCTTCAGAACTTCTATTCAGTAAGTTTGGAGTGAGGTCCCGGGGTTTCCATTTCTAACAAATGTCCAGGTGATGCTTCTGATGCTGGTACAAGGACCACTTTGAGACCCACTGATGCTCATGATGAAGTATCCAAATGAGAGCAGTTATTTTTTTCTTCTAAGTACATGGACTGTGTTCCATAAAATTCCCTTTGCCCTAAATACTAGTCACTTTCAAGCTTTCAGAGATGTCTCTCAGTTCTTAGTACTAGATGTCAGTAATGAATTCCATATAGGTATCCTTTATGATTTATAAGTTTTTATCATATTCTCTCAGCCATTTCTCCTCTACGCCTAGTTTTCCATTTCCTGTGTCCCACTGTACTGTGATCCTTCTGTCCTTCTATTCCCAAAGCTCTGCGTGTCCTTGTGCATACATAAGAACATCTGGGGGAGGTACACAAGAGCGTCTTAACTGTCTGACCCTAGAACCAAAATAAAGGCATAGAAACTGTTTGAAAATGTACTTTTCCTATGATTTTGGGATTACCTAGTCCAGTGGTCGGCAAACCTCGGCTCGCGAGCCACATACACCTCTTTAGCCCCTCGAGTGTGGCTCTTCCACAAAATACCACGGCCTGGGTGAGTCTATTGTGAAGAATTGGCATTAGAAGAAGTTTAAGTTTAAAAAATTGGGCTCTCAAAAGAAATTTCATTCGTTGTACTGTTGATATTTGGCTCTGTTGACTGAGTTTACCGATCACTGACCTAGTCCTTATCATAAACCAGACTTGAGCTAATCATAGCATGATCAGACTTAGCTAATGAAATTCACTGCTAATTTATTTTTTCCCTCCCATATGAATGTGTACGTATGTATATATCTTGTTTTAAATGCCTTATAAAATGAATTTCTATTCAAAATAAGTCGCTTTTTAAAAACTGATCTATTGATATGACAGCTTAGGTTAATGTGCACCTATTACATTACTGTCACCTAATATCCTTTGTAAACTTTGTGCTTTTTTCTTTTTTATCAGCTATTTCCCCGAAGGTGTACATGGCTGTATGTAATGAACAATTGCTTACTATCAATATCTGGTAAGTCCTTTAGTGTTTAAGTACCTTATAATTGTTCCTATTTGTATTATTAGCTTTTACGCTACCTTTCTTTTTCTCTACAGGTAAAGCTTCTCAGCTTTATTCCCATAATTTACCAGGGCTTTTTGATTATGCAAGACAAATGCAAAAGTTACCTGTTGCTATTCCAGCACACAAACTCCCTGACAGAATACTGCCAAGGTAACTGGACATCCCATTGTTTGCATCCTTAAACATAACATGTTAAGTCACTGTGATAAGTATAGTTGTACTATCGAAGTTGAAAAAGCACTCAGTTTGGGTTAGTAGAAATTATGTATAATGAAAAAATTACAAGAAAGTGATGTGTTTTCACATATGTTCTTCTTTATGGTCTTTTAGATTCTGGCAGTCAGTTAATCCTCTGGGTTTTGACCGATTCAGTAACCTAACCCCTTAGTTAACCTTCGGGAGCCGGGGACAAGTCACAGTTGTGAACCGGGAAGATTATGAATACCCCTGGAGATCTATCAGGAGCTTGGTTCAGATTTTAAAGACTCTCAAAAGGACTTTGTTCAAGCAGTTTGCTTAAGGATGTGGGGAAGTTTTGTTTTGCTCTAAATTGTATGAAACTCAAGCATGTATAAAAGAGGCATTTTTTAATAATTTATCAACCATAAATTAGATTACTTGATAAATGTAAAATTCTTCCCAGTATGGCTTTATTACCAGCAAAACACAACTCTGATTTAAAAAAAAAAAAAATAGTGCAGAGTAATGACCTCTAATCTGTGACACATTTACACATTTAAAAGTTTAAATATGTGTACAGACATGGAGGAGTATAATTTGAGGATTGCTCTACCTGTTATATTAACTTTATATTATATTAACTTTTATATTATAGTTTATTATATTAACTTTATGTTACAAAAGATATATAGCAGTCTTATTATATTAACTTTTATTATAAAGGATATTCAACTGTGGTTTTTTAAAATTGTAGTTTAAAGGTATAATTTTAAATGGATTTTTACACAGTAATTTTAATGTTTGCAAATCTCCTAAAGTACTTTGCAGAAAATCTACATCCCACTTTTTCTGAGTAGAGAAATAAAAACATCTAAATAAAAAGTCCTTATAAATTGTTTTAGTGATAATACAAATTTTTACATAGCCTAAATTTTTTATATGTGCTAAAAAGATCACTTCCCAGTTTGTGACTTATCTTTTCACATTATCAGTGGTAATTTTTTGTGAACCAGAGTTCTTAATGTAGTCAGCAATTTCATTCACTAAATTGAATTCCACCCGTAGCTTGAGATGCCTCTGTGGAAAAATGTCAATTAAAGATTATCAATATTTTCCTGTATGATTTGTCCTCTTTGCATTTTTTTAAAGAAATCCTGAGGTCATCTTCTTCTACAATCTAAATATTTGATAGTTTTATTTTTCATATTAAACTTTAATCCATTTAGAAATGATTAAAGGGATAGTTGAGAAAGGGACCCAATTTACTCTTATCTATTAATATAAATGCCTAAGTAACCATTCAACCAGTAGCTATGATGCACACTGACCACCAGGGGGCAGATGCTCAATGCACAGGCATTGAAACATGGAACAGACTGATGAATCTCAGAGGGGACAGGAGTGAGGGCGGGCAGGAGATTAATCAGAGATCTTCTGTGCACACTAGAGGCCTGGTGCCCATGCACCAATGGTGTCCCTCTGCCTGGCCTGTGGGGATCAGGCCGAAACCGGCAATCCGACATCCCTGAGGGGTTCCTGATTACAAGAGAGCGCAGACCAAGCCGAGGGACCCCACTGGGGCATGAATCTGTGCACCAGGCCTCTGGTTTTTAATAAATGGCCTATTATGTCAGCACCAATTTTGGAAAAACTAATTTCTTCTTCACTGTCTATAACAGTTTCATTACCATATACTCACTTTACCTACATGTATTATATATTCATTTTCATTTACATTTAGGAAATTTGCTGTATCAGCAAAAATCCCTGAAACCAAGTGGTGTCAGAAATGTTGTGTTGGTAAGTGAACTGTCCAATCATATATGGTTCTTCTGCTGCACAAAGTGGACAAGAAAACACGAAGGAGCGTATTTTTTGTCCAAGTGTAAAAAGTACTACTCCAGGGCATTCTGCCAGCAATAGAATTGTCTCCCACGTCCGCCCCCCCACACCCCCAAACAACAAAGGTCTTGAATTCTATCTTCATGTAAACCAAACCTAACATAATACCTTACACAAAACAGTTGTTTTGCAAATAATTTATTGGCTGGATAAATGTAGGATAACTTTTTATTACAGCACTTTATGACACCCTATTTTTCAAAGTACCTGTTATTTACCATTCACCATTGTGCTTTGTAATGGCTTATGAGACTGCATATAGTCAGTGAGCATGTATTTTAATACCTTTAATGTGTGAAACCTTATGCTGTGAAGGTAAGGTTAGATTTCCCTATTTACATAGGTCTATCCTAAATTCCTCACTCATCCCATAACAACTAGCTGTTTTATTTGCTTATAGCAAAAGCAAAAAAAAAAAAAAAAAATATATATATATATATATATATATATATATATATATAGTTTTCTTCCCTTAAAAAACTCTCAAACAATTCAGTTTTATTATTATAAATCTGTATTTTGAGATGTGATTTATATCATCGTATTGTTATAACCAAAGCATTACTGCATGCACATTGCTACGAAAAACACCCTGAATCATTTGTCCCTAAATGTGCAATAGCCTATCAATTTGGCAACTTCTCCCCAAATCTTTCTGCCACCTTAACACCTAAGTCTTTCTTCTGGCCCCCAGGTCTCGTAACAACCAGCAAGTTCATTTGTGCAGACAAACAAAAATCCTGCAAGTGATGAGGGAGTTTCATGCTGTTCCCTGAGGCAGTACTTCTTTTGCATCCTATAATTTAAGAAATTGAACTGGCAGCCAGCTTTTATTTGTTTGTTTTGGGGGCATGTAACTATGATTGTAAGGACTTTGTATCATAAGAGAACTTACTATGCTTTTTTGCCTCCACAGTGAGAAATCCTTACACAGGTCATAAATACCTATGCGGGGCACTTCAGACTAGCATTGTTCTATTGGAATGGGTTGAGCCAATGCAGAAATTCATGTTAATTAAGGTAAGCATGAAAGTCAACCTAAGTCATCCTATCTAATAAAGAGTAATATGCAAATTGACCATCACTCCAACACAAGGTGGCTGCCCCATGTGGACACAAGATGGCCAGCAGGGGAGGGCAGTTGGGAGGGACCAGGCCTGCAAGGGAGGGAAGTTGGGGGCGACCGGGCCTTCAGGGAAAGGCAGCTGGGGGTGAACAGTGGCAGGGGAACAGTTAGGCATCAATCAGGCTAGCAAAGGAGTAGTTAGGGGGTGATCAGGCTGGCAGGCAGAAGCGGTTAGGGGCAATCAGGAAGGCAGGCAGGCGAGCAGTGGGGAGCCAGCAGTCCTGGATTGTGAGAAGGATGTCCAACTGCCCATTTAGGGGGATCGGGCCTAAATAGGCAGTTGGATATCCCTTGAGGGATCCCAGATTGGAGAGGGTGCAGGCTGGGCTGAGGGACAACAATCCCCCCTCCCCAGTGCACAAATTTTGTGCACTGGGCCTCTAGGTCTTAATATAAAAGTTGAGTTAAGCTCGTTTTCCTGTTCCTTCAAAAATCAATTTTTTCCCAGTTCTCAAGGTAAGTTAATGATTTTGGATTATGTGGCAAGGTAGTGGAAATCTACCCAGTTGTAATGAACTCACTTGGCCTGAAAAAAAGTTTTATAAGACACCAGAGAAATAGTGCAGGGATATGGCAGTAGGAGTTAGAAATAGTGTATCGCAAATCTGTATATAGTCTGTAAGGGTCAAGAATATGTGCTAAAAGAGCAAGGAAATGCTTGAACATGTTCTCTGTTTGACCTGCTCCATCACTGTGGAGAAATAAGCTACAGGGTGGTTGTTTGGCCAAGGATGAGGACAGGGGACACCGTATGAGGGAAAATTATTTTGATTACATGCCTACCTATTCATTTGCCCAGGCTTTTCCTTGGATGGTTGTTTGGTTTGGTTTTGTGCCTGGGCTTCTCTAGAATCTGGAATTAATGAGTATATGTTTCAGTATTTTTATTAATTTTTAAAGAGAAAGGAAAGGGGTAGGGGGCAAGAGAGGGAGAGAGAGAAACATCGATGTGAGAGCAGAACATTGACCGGCTGCCTCCTCATGCCCCCGACCTGGGACTGAGCCCCCGACCAGGAATTGAACTGGCAACCCTTGGTGCATGGGATGACGTCCAACCAGTGCTAGCTAATAAATATGTTTTAAAATACTTAATATTTCTCAGCTATAGCAAATTTGAGGAAAAACTGTGAAGTACAGGCTTAGTCACACCAAGGAAATTCCAAATGAATTTTTTAAAGCTCATTTTTTTTATTTTTACTTTTTGCTACTTTATCTAGATTAAGTTATTAAACATTTCACTTTGGCTTCGTTAGTCAGGGCCTTGCTTCCTTGTGTCGTCCACCCGGCACAGAGAAAACATGGATGGGCACTTTTTAAGCTTCCCAGGTCTTCAGAGCCTTTTATTTGTTAGTATTTTAAGGTAGTGGATTGACAATTCTACTTGTAAGACTCCCTCAAGAATTCTCGCTTAAATTCCCTGAGCTACAGGGAATTCAGTCCAATTCTCCTTTCTCTGTCTCCCTGCTCAAAACTATTTGTATATTTTGTTCCTATATTTGACATTATTTTTGTAAGTATTTATGATGTTTCTATACTAAAGCTCTTATCAGATGTGTTCAAAAAGATTCTTATGGTTTCTATATCCTTCCGTCCTCTTAATGACGTTTCTGACAAAGCTTTTGTTTCACTAAATAAAATTTTCATCATAAATAAAACTTACAAATTAAAGACATTCTCAAAAAACATTTTGTTCTTATTACAAAGCAGGCATAGTGCTGTTTAACTAGAGAGACAGAGATGAGTAAGATACAGCCAGTGCCCTTAAGAACTGTCACCAGCAGCAACTGGATTCAAAACGGTTGCACAGGAATCCTCTCTGTCAGTGACCCCTGTACATTGCTTCGTTAGGATTGGAAGCTAAGCAGAAGTGTTCAAAATCTGCCTGGTTTTCTTATTTGCTCACAAAATTAAGCAAAAGCATTATTTTCTCCATGCTTTACTGTTCTTACCACATTTCAAAGAGAATTATTTAAAATGTGTTCCCTTCTTTAAAATATGACAGATTGTATCCAAAGCATACCCCAGGTAAGGGAAAACTTCACAGGGGGCTTTTGGAGAGTGTTGATGAAGGCTCTCCAGCAGTCACCGGGAAGGAAGGGAGGGGGCAACAACAGGTGCACAGAGAGCTTTAAATCCCAGCCACAGATCCCCTATGCATGTGTGTACTCGTGTTCTCCACAACATATCACTCCGAGTGTTACTGCAGAGCCCTAAGGAGTGCACACCATCAACAAATAATATCATTACTCAGTGTGTCAGTTCCAATTTATACTCCCACATCAGTGTATGAGCATTTGTTTGTTCTTCTGAGTAATGCTTGTTATTGTTGTTCTTTGAGTTTAGCCATTCTGGTAGGTATGTATAGTATCTCATGTTTTTATTCCCTGATAATTATTAATGAAATTAGTGTTTCCCAGACTTTAAAAATATGATCTCATTTAACCTCTTTAGAGCAATATGAATAATTTTAAATGTTATGTAAAATTAAAATGGCTGCATTATAACTGAGTTATTAAATATAACCGCTCTGAGATATGGGACTCAGTTCTCTTGGGTGTGTTTTTCTGACCACACGTACAGAGAAGTGTCTCTTGCTGATTTGCATTTCTGTTTTCTGATCCATTTTGCTCGGTTGGGTAAGAAGGCAGAGGCGTGTTACTGAGGCGGCACTGAGTTGGGAGACAGGACTCTGCCACAAAGGGCTGGGGACCATGGACCAGTCACCCAGTTTCTGGGTCTCAGTTTCCAACTCTGAAAAGAGAGGGTTGGGAAGTGATTTATAAGTTCCCCCTCCAGGCCTAACATCCTAAAATTAAGTAATTTTCGACTTTAAAAAATTTGCAGTGCTAAATTTAAAATCTTCATAAAGATACCTCATAATTTGGATTTGTCTGCATACCCCAAGTTTCTGTGACAAGAAGCAACATTTGTAATAGAGATCTGTTTTGTATATTTCATAAAACTAAACATTCTTAGTGGGGTTCTCGTGCAATTGTTTGGCTTTTGTTTAACATGTTTTTGTTTCTTTCTCTAGCACATAGATTTTCCTATACCCTGTCCACTCAGAATGTTTGAAATGCTGGTGGTTCCTGAACAGGAGTACCCCTTAGTTTGTGTTGGTGTCAGTAAAGGCAGAGACTTCAACCAGGTGGTTCGATTTGAAACAGTCAATCCAAACTCTACCTCTTCGTGGTTTACGGAATCAGGTGTGTGATGTTTACTGATTTAGTAAGGCCAATCCATATGCTCGATATATAAGTAATTTAATATTTCTCACTAAGCAAAATAAATGTGTCATATATATCTCATTAGTGCATAAAAACCCAATCTTGAGTAACTTATTAAACTGGCAAAAGAAGATGATTTGATGTAAGACAGTCATTTGTGTGACACTTTTAAAACGTAACTCAGTGGTTCCGTCTTCCCATTGAGTTCCTTTCTGTCGCTCTGTGGCAGTTTATGATTCGCACGAGAAAAAGAGACAGTTCACAGAGCTAGCATTTTGCATTCTGTCTTCAGAGGCATATTCTGCTATTTTGTGAGCCATTCTTTTAAAAACAAATAAATAAAATAAAAAATAAAACATAACCAATGGTTCCCAAACTTGAGTGTGCTCAGCAATTTCAGTTTTGATGTTCATACAAAGCTTGGGATATTCTACATTTTACTTGATGAAAAATCAAGTCATTTAAAATTTAAACATTTTCAGTTTGTAAGAAGTTTGATAAATTATTATAACAAAAATAATGCCGCTTTGCTTCTTGGTAGTACTTCATACTTTTCTAAATCCTTTTTTAAACTCATTTGTGCTCAAAAGTAATTTGTTCCACTCACTGACTCATTCATCCAATAAATATTTATTGCATGTGCTAGGCACTGCCATATAATGATATACAAATCATAGTCCCTGGCCTCCTGAGCTTAAAATAAAAAAATAGTTATAACAATAATGCAGAAGATTAGACTCTGATTTCGCATGTGAGTAAAAATAATTCTGTCACCAATAGTATGACTATAGTTAGTGTTCCGCTGAGCACTCTCATAGCTCTTACATCAGAGTCTGAACACAAGCAGCCTAGCTCAGCCACTACTTTTAGCTGAAAATGTATATCCATTTCAAACTCAGTGATGTTCAGAATTCTTTTATTTTTAATGTCCTGTGTTCTAATAATTCCTTTTCTCTATAAATTGATTCTGTTTGTTTACAGATACTCCACAGACAAGTGTTACTCACGTAACCCAGCTGGAGAGAGATACCATTCTTGTGTGCATGGACTGTAAGTGTTTATTTATGTACATCTTACTTTAAAACATTTCTCTTACCGTAGTTTCTAAGTGACTTTTTCTCTCTCTCTAGGTTGTATAAAAATAGTAAATCTCCAAGGAAGATTAAAATCTAGCAGAAAATTATCATCAGAACTCACCTTTGATTTCCAGATTGAATCAATAGGCAAGTCACAGTTTTGTATTTTTGTTTAATTGCATTATTAGTCGCTTAAAATAATCTATTTGCTAATTATCCAAAATTATAAAAATATATTACTAGGGACTTTTTTTTAAATATAGGGTGTAATAGTCAATATCAGTCTTCACTTTCATACATTCTCTAAAATAGCTTAATAACTATGATACAACCCAAATAACATTATCTTCTTTGTAGATTTTGTACTTTCAATGAAATAATTATTTTTCATAAAGTTATGAATTTCTATTTCTTCTGATTTTCCTATAAGTATTTTAAATTGTAATTAATATACTCTATTGTATTTTTGGCTTATATCTGCCGATAAGGAAGTTTTAAGTAGTATATAGAATTTCCTTCCTACATTTTGTTTGACAAGATTTTTTCCGAGAAGGGATTTCTTACATAATTAATATTCTAAAATGATTACATTCAGAAAAAACAAGGTGAAATGATCATATATGAGATAATGTTAGGAAAAATGAATGAAGGGTAATTCCGTGTTTACACACCATTTCCCTGGTGTCCTTTAGCAGTAAGATAAAGACATTTGCATGTATATCTGTTGGTAGAAGTTAGGGCCAAGGACAGATACTTCATTTATCTTCTTCCTGGTTCTATTTTTACTCTTTCCTCCAACTAGAACATTTCTCAACCGAAAGCAAATGCTGCTGATAAGAAGTCAGTTTTAAGGGACATCTGCTCAAAATGTTAAAATGCAATTCATATTTAAAAACACATAACCAGGGTAAAAAAACAAAAACAAACAAACAAATAGATACATATATATACACACACACACACGCCTTTTTTATAAATCAGGAAATTTCTTTAACAAATATTTTTGGTAAATTTTCTTTTTTCTTGTCAAAAAGATTACTAAATTCTATATAATGTATTTTATTTCAAAGGTAAAGATGCCATATAAATATGGAGTGATTGATATTAGTTATTAATTGAAATATTGCTATGCAAGACAGAGAGGGATGAAATGATGCTTATCAGTTGAACTTTGTACTATTAACAGTAACTGAGCTGTTCTTGCCTGCTAGTTTGCCTACAAGACAGTGTGCTAGCTTTCTGGAAACATGGAATGCAAGGTAGAAGTTTTAGATCTAATGAGGTAAGTCATCTTAAAAATTGCATCCATTTAATAATCATGAGGCATTATCACATTCTACATCAAACAGTTTTATTTAATGTTGGAAAATGTCTCTGGAACAGGGAATACTTGATTTGCTAACTTTATTAATATTTACTGTATTCAGTCTCGTGATAAAAGTAATAGCACATGCTTTATAGCAAATTCTCCCCATTTACTCAAACAGGTTTAGTGCCCATTTCATGTACTTCCAGATAATCAATCGCCCTTATATTTAGACCCAGAGCTTCCCGATACTGCTGAAAGTGAGCCAGTTGTGGTTTTCTTTCACCTGTCCCAGGCCAGCACCCGGGACAAGAGTGCTGAAGTGGCTGTGTCGTGAGCCACTTTCTGCTTGTCTTCAGAAACAATGGCCAGTGCAGCCTGTCACAGCAAAGGGTCTCCGTTTCCCTGAAGCCAGCCTGCCTCCTGTTTCTGTTACCCTTATTCACTTGGCACCGTTAGCTGCATAGTCCGAGTCCTTCCTGCCTTAATTCAGGAATAATTGCACTCCAAGTCATATGACATACTCAATCAGTTCAGCCTTTACACCAGAGAATGCTGGGGTTAGAAACATGAACAAGATGTGTTCCTTGCCTGGAATATTCTAGGCAAGTAAAATCATCAAAAATTCTTCTGTTACCCCAAGCCAGTCTCGGTAAGATAGCTTTTACTTGAAAATAAGAGGGAAAGGAGAACCTTGGGTGCCTCAAGCAAGAAAAGAGTCCATTTATGTCCTAAGTTGTCACTCGGCACAGAGCATGTCTTCGAACAAAATAAACAGTCTAGCCCCGTGATTGCCGGCTTGGGGCAGAGGCACAACACCTGAGTTCAAGTCTCAGCTCTGCGCTTTAGTAACTGTGACCTTGGTATATCACTTATATTTTTATTTTCTCATCTGTGAATTGAGGCTAACAAATTGTACTTACTTCAGAGGTTTGTTAAGGTTAAATGAAAGTTATACACCTGAAACTAAAATAACACTGAATGCCAAGGGTAATTGAAAAAAAGCTTAATTTAAAAAGATTAAATGAAAGGAAGCATGTAATGTGCTTAACATAACGCCTGGCCTATGGTTAATATTCAAGAGAGGTTGCTGTTAATGTGTATCTAGTAGCAATTCCCACAAGAGGGCCACTTCGCTGGAAAAGGTTTAAAATCGCCTGAGGAACAGAACAGGGAGGTAAGAACAGCCAGCAGCTAATGAAGAGTAGATGGTGAAAGGAAGGCATCACAGACAGGATACAAGAGCGTTGTTTTTAAAAAAAAAAAAAAAAAAAAAAAGGAGGAACTAAGATGGCGGCATAGGTAAACACCTTCTGCCCCGCGCAACGATTTAAGAACTACAACATAACAACAAAACAAAAACCACCCATAATCGCCAGAAAGCTGGCTGAGTGAAAATTCCACAAATAAGAGTGAAGGTGGGACACTGAGACTCAGAGGAGCGGCGGGAGCGCAGCCTTGAAGATGGACACAGGTTAGGAGCCGCCCTGGTCGAACACGGGCTGGGGCTGGAGCAGCAACCCTGGCTGGATTTCGCCAACGGGGAGGGCGGAGATGTCCCACTACACGGATTCCCCAGCGCCAGGCAAGGTCCAAGGTCCGGGGGACACACCCTGGAAGCGGGGCGTGGCAGAGGTCTCCTAGTCTGCGAGTGACCCGGAGGCGGCGAAAAGAAGTTTGCGCGCAAGTGTCGCACAAACCCGTGACTTGCCCCCTGGAAACTTGTCTCCTGGTCCCGGAAACCATCTATTTTACAACCCTGGGCTAGACTTTGGGGGTGCAGACATATTTGGGGAGAGGCAAAGTTGTCTGGCAAGGGGAAGAGACTAGCGGCTTTCTCTTGGAGGTGCCTGCAGCCATCCCCATCCAACAGAGACCTGCGGGCGCACGAGCGCCGCATAGGACATAGCTGACACTGAGGCTGCCTGCACAGCTCAGAGACTCCGCCCATCCAACCTGAACACAGTCTCCCTTCACAGCCAATTGGCCTGGAGGTCAAACCCTCTTAGGGCTAACAACAACAAGCTGGGTTTAAATTCAAAAATACTGTACAACCCATAAAGGATTGCAGTAAGAGTACCCATCTCAAATAACTGGGGAGGCTATGCCACTGACCCTTAGAGGATATGTACCACATAAAGCAGCCACTATGCAGAGATATGGAAAGAAATCAGGTGTGAAAGAAATGGAGGAGAAAAGACGACAAGACATAGAGTTCAAAACCACGGTTATAAGGCTTTTCAAGAGGCTCCTAGAAAAGGCCGATGAACTTAATGAGAATTACAAGCAAATAAACAAGACCAACCAGGAAATGAATGAGAGTTACAAGGAAATGAATGAGACCCTCAGGGAAATGAACAAGACCTCTGAGGATATGAACCAGACCCTCACGGATATGAAAAAGGAACAACTAGAAATCAAGCATACAGACTGAAATAAAAAATATTACACAAAGTCCTAAAAGCAGTCCAGAGGGCCACAAGAACCAAGTCAAAGATTTGAAATACAAAGAAGCAAAATCCACTTGGCTGGAAAAACAAGAAACAAAAATAATTCAGATAATTGAAGATAGCGTAAGGGGCCTCTGGGACAACCTCAAGCATACCAACATCCGAATTATTAGGGTGCCAGAAAAAGAGAGAGAGCAAGTTAATGAAAACCTACTTGAAGAAATAGTGACTGAAAACTTCCCCCACCTGGTGAAAGAAACCGACTTAAAAGCCCAAGAAGTACACAGAACCCCAAAATATAGGAATCTAAAGAGGACCACACCAAGACATATCATAATTAAAATGCCAAGAGCAAAAGATAAAGAGAGAATATTAAAAGCATCAAGAGAAAAACAGTTGGTTACCTACAGGGGAGCACCCATACGATTGTCAGTGGATTTCTCAACAGAAATGATGCAGGCCAGACGGGAGTGGCAAGAAATATTCAAAAAAATGAATAGCAAGAATCTACAACCAAGATTACTCTATCCAGCAAAGCTATCATTCGGAATTGAAGATCAGATAAAGTGCTTCGCAGATAAGAAAAAGCTAAAGGAGTTCATCACCACCAAACCAATATTATATGAAATGCTGAAAGGCTTTCTTTAAGAAGAGGAAGAAGAAAAAGGTAAAGATGAAAATTATGAACAACAAAGACACATCTATCAACACATGAACATAAAAATCAAGTGAATTGATAGGCTGTTGAACAGGATAGACTGGTGAATATAACAGAGACATGGACATAGAGAGGGAATGGACTGACAATTCTTGGGGAGAAAAGGGTTGTGGGAAGTATAGCAAGAGACTGGACAAAAATCTTGCAACAATGGGAGAAGACAGTGGGGAGGGGGAGGTGAGGGTGGAGGGTGGGATAGGTACAGGGTGGAGGGGAGACATAGGGGGATAAAAAAGGGGAAACAATGTAATTAATAAACTGAACAATAAAGATTTTAAAAAAAGAAGAAGAAGAAGAAATAAGAGTTGGTTCCAAAACATCTCTTGACAGGCTTTTTCAGACTACACAAGCATCCCTTACTGAATACAGTCCCTTGTAGGCAAACCCCAAAACACTTGAAGATGAGGCATGGTTCGCCACTTTTACTGAGAGCATGTTACATCCTGTATCCTTCCAGTGTGCTGGATACAAACAAAGCTAAGAAAACCTGGTGTTTCCACAATAAATAATTGTAGCAGTGCTGATGAAATAAATTTCGTTTCAAAATCAGATTGTTTCTCTGCCCTCCACATTTTGAAGAGAAGTTATTGACATTATAATTTGAAATGTTTTACAGTCAGTAAATAGTGGGGGAGTTTTTTCTCTTATAGATTTATTCTTACCTCCCCAACTCGTGAGAACTTCTTGGAGAATATGGGGAAATTATCATTTCAGGAGACTGGAAAAGAAACGGGAAACAGGGCCATCTATTGAGCACTCCTTAGCTAGGCATTATACCCACTAATACTAATGCACTAATACTTACAAAAGCACCGAAAAATACTACTACCGTGTAGATACTTTCTATACCATTTTGCAGAAGGCAAAGCTGTTTCCAGCACATTACTTACCTTGTGCAGTGTCACAGCTAGTAAGTGGGAGAACTGGGATTCACACTCAAGTCCTAAGTTTATCCCTTCGGGCCGCACTGCAGCCTTTCAGTGGCTTACTGCCGAGAACACCACTGACAAAAGGTTTCTGATGAATACAACAGACTAGGTGCTTTGCTTTTAAATTTTCCCCTTGAGTTCCATAATTTAACCAGTAAATGGTTTTCCTTCTCTCATATTTTATGATTAATTCAAAATTAGCCACAATTTTTCCTAAACTGACTAATTGATGCACCAATATGTTGACTTACCAAATTCACAGTCATGCAGGGATCTGCTTCCGTCACAGGAATCTTTCTTTTCCAGGGCGCAACAGGTTATATGCCTGTATAAAGTTTTATATCTTTATGTCTTTAATTTTAGAAATTAAATTTATATTTTAATTAAACAGGTAACACAAGAAATTTCAGACAGCACAAGGATTTTCAGACTGCTTGGATCTGACAGGTATGGGAAGGGCTGTGTCATATGCGTACACTAAACATCGTGTTCTATAGATCCCACACGAGACTGGCTCCTTTTTCCAGAGACCTGAAATTTCTACAGCAACATAGTCAGCATTATATTTTCACACAATTAGAATTCACAAGTCAAAGTTTTAAAGCCTTTGAGAATATGCCTGACCTTCCAAGAAATAGGAATATATAGATTTGTCAGTAATAGTTTTGTTTTAAATATACTATCTAAACTATAATTTATAGCACAAGAAAGAGGAGATACAGTATTCTATCAAGCAGGAATTTTATGTTAGTGCCAAATAAGATTTGGGGTTTTATTCTGACTTATTTTCTGACTTTCAAACTATAAATTGTTTTTAGAAATTTTAATAAATCAAGTTTCTCCACATTATTCCTAATAGAGGTGGGGGGGGGGGTGCATAGCAAAATTACTTCCCAGAGCTAAACTGGCTCTTTAATCAGAGTGATTTACCAGTGATTTCTGTCCCAAAAAATCAAATAAGCAGCATTTATGGAGGCATACAATGAAGAAACAATGGAAAGTTTTTCTGTTAGCATTAGTTTCAAGAATAACTTCATGTTATCTGTTTTTTGTTTGTTTATTACTTTTAGGGTCGTGGTTTTGGAAAGCAGGCCGACTGATAATCCCACAGCAAATAGCAATTTGTACATCCTGGCGGGGCATGAAAACAGCTACTGAGAAATGTGCTTTGACAGTTAACTATGAGAAAGGACACTACCACTACAACACTAATGGATGCTCGAAGCTGTGCAGAGGCTGCAGCAACCTGCTCAGTTACTTGTAATTTATTGTGGCATGAGGCCAGATGGGGAGAGCTTTGTTTTAAGTGGTATGGATATATTTAGCATATTGAACCACACAAGTGCTTAATTCATTGTTATGTAATCTTTGTACATATAGGCAGTATTTTTCTGTAAAACTTCATATTGCTAAAGACATACACTAAGAATTTATGTAGATAATGTACTTTTATGAGATGTACAAGTGTCTTATCTGTACAAATGTAAATGTTGATGAAAATGCAATTGGGGTTAATATTTTAAGAATTCTTTAGTATACTCTTGGTGTGACTATATTACAAAATGGGATGCTGGCAATGAAACAGTACACTTAACACTATTGTATTTTTATTATATGTAATTTAGTAATATGAATATAAATCTTGTAACTTTTAAAGTTATAATGGAGGCTGTAATCATTTTATAATCTTGTTTTTTAATTTTAATGCAAGTACACTGGTGTTTATATTTGCACAAAGTATTGGTATGTGATGTAGTAAGTCACAAAAGTAAGCTGTGACATTGTCAACATGCATTTGGCTCCACAACATCTTTTTTAAATGTATTTGGATTGTTTTCTATGTGAAACAAACCAATTAATCACCTGTTGTAGTAACTGGTTTTTTTTATATTTAAGCAGAATCTGTTAGATTGCTTGTCTGTGCTTAAAAACAATACCTTTGAAAATATTTTGAGTCACAGAATAGCGGTACCATGATATAACACTGCAGTTGTCTGAATTACAGTATGCACAAAGAATAAATTAGCATTATTAAAGAATCCACACTAAACATTTCATATAATCACATTGAAGAATTTTAACATTCCATAGAGTGAAGTGGTTCAAATTTCTAGTGGAATTTTTACTTTTGTTGGCCTTATTTTGTGATCATTTTCCTATTTCTTTTGATTTAGAGTTTCACACATGGCCAAAATAATTTAGTTACTACCTCATATAAACAGTATAATGGTTACTACACATCACAGGAATTTAGTTTTGGTTCAAGTCATTTTTTATTGCTTTTTTCCAATGGAATATGTATATACCAAGTTTAGCAAAATGCGCACGCCTGGCTCTTTTTTGGTACATGGCCTCGATAGTTTAACTAGGGGCCCAAGTGTGAGAATTTGTGCACTTGAAAGGAACTGTGGGTCACAAGGCTGCATTTGGCACAGGGACGGGTCTCTGCTCATCCTCTGTGCTCCAGCCTGACCCCTGCACCTTGGCCCCAGGTCCCCTGTCTGCCGACAGACCCGCTTCCACTGCCACCGCCCCCACACACTGATGGCACAGAGCAGTTGGGGCTGGCGCTGTCACCAGGAGCAAGCGGTGGGGTGGCTGCTGCCCCAATTGCCTCTCAGGAGCAGGGGGAGATGGAGAAGCCTCAGGGGCAATCGGGGCCGGCAGTCATCACTCGCACCCATTGATGGCGCCGAGTGACAGGGACTGGTGCTGGGCACCGGCAGCAGTCCGAGCGATGGCCCCAGTGCTGGCTGCAGGTGTGAGCGGGGCCAGCGCTGGCAGTGGGTGCGAGTGGCAGCTCCGGCAGCAGCAGCAGCTGTGAGTGGGGCCGGTGCCGGCAGCAGGTGTGGGACCACGGCACACGAGAACAAAGAATTTTCAGTACCCACCAGAGGCTCGCCCTGATGACAGTGACTGGCACCCCACCTTGGTCCAGCGCCCCCGATGACCTGCTCCACCATCCCGCAGTGGCCGCTGCCCACCATGTTCCACGCTCTGCCTCCTGCTGCCAGCGTCCGCCATGTTCTGCACTCGCACTCTGGTGGTCAGCACACGTCATAGCGACCGGTTGTTCCACTGTTCGGTCTATTTGCATATTAGCCTTTTATTATATAGGATATGAGTATATTACACTAAGAACAAACTAAATTGTGATTTATGATCTTCATTTATTTTAATTGACAATGCTTTTAAATATGTTCCTGATTGTACATAGTGTAAAATAAATATGTTTTTTTTTTAACATGCTGTTGTATAGTAGCTTGTTATCTGGTTTCATCTACATATAGTAAGACTAAAATATATTGAGAAAAAGTGTTTTTTAAATTATATTCTGCATTAAATCCTTAAGGATTCATTCTGGTACCTCAGGTCATCTCTTTTTTTCCTAATCTGTCATCCCAATTTCATAAGGAGTAATATTCCCACATTTGAGAAAAGGAAGTCTTTTGTAGAATCTTCAGCTTCCTGATTGGAAAAATTAATTAAACAATCATAGTCTTTTGGTTAAAGCAGATGCCAGACATACCACAGCCCAGTGGTCTCCAAACTCATCAGTCAACAGCGCCAAATACCAACAGTAGAATGATTGAAATTTTTTTTGAGAGCCGAATTTTTTAAACTTAACTTCTAACCCCACTTCTTCAGAATAGACTCACCCAGGCCATAGTATTTTGTGGAAGAGCCACACTCAAGGGGCCAAAGAGCCACATGGTGGCTCATGAGCCGCAGTTTGCTGACCATGGCCTCAGCCCATTCACACCATCTGACTTTGTAAATGAAGCTTTATTAGAACACACTAGATATTAGATATTCATTTACTGTTCTCTATGGCTGCTTTGGCACCACAGTTGAATAGTGTTGAAAAAAACAAACCTGTATAACCCACAGAACCTAAAATACCTACCACCTGACCCTTTATGGCAAGTTTGCTGGTTCCTGGGTTGGGGGAAGGAAGGGAGACTGCTGGGGAATACAGCTCTGAGGTAAGGAAGGGGGACGATTAGGTGGGAAGAACTGGACCGGGGGTCACGAAGCACCATTTCTACTCTTGCCAATGCCACTGCCTGTTGTGACCTTGGGTAATTTACTTGACTCTAGAACAGTCTCCTTGACTAGAAATGTAGCTTCTAAATCACAGATGCTAGTGATCAGAGCAGTTGTGTACCTTTATCACTTTTCCCAAATACATTGTGGCCAATCTTAGCATTAGGGACTGAATAATAACTTTTGAAAGCACATCTTTACTAGCACATCATCTGTTTGCTGAAAAACAGACTCATAAAAAATACTTTTGAGAAATCAAAATCTGCTCTTGGCATTTATTGATGAGGTTGTTGTTGTTTTTTTCTGGGCCACTGTGTTTCCAAGTTTCTAAATCCTGCAAATTATAGAAAGGGTCACATCTGGAAAAAATATATTTAACCATCACATTTAACTGTCAATCACTTATAAATATTTCCAGAAAATATGGTATACTACTGGTTGTATGTTATCCAGGGGCTTTTTAAAAATACAGACCCCTGGAATCATTCTTTGGAGGTAAGGCTCAGTAATCTGTATTTTTATAAAGCAGTACAAGTAATTCTGGTGTATAACCCTGCATGAGAACCCGGGGCCAACATTCAAATAAGTATTTTTAATATGTTTTATTGACCTTTTATAGAGAGGGATAGAGCGTTAGAAACATCAATGAGCGAAACAATCAGCTGCTTCCTGCACACTCCCACTGGGGATGTGCCTGCAACTAAGGTACATGCCCCTGACCGGAATCGAACCTGGGACCTTTGAGTCCGCAGGCCAACTCTATCCACTGAACCAAACCAGCTAGGCCTAAATCAGTATTTCTTGAGTGTGGTACAAGATCACATGCCTCAGAAAAAAATCATCTTTAATGATACTGAAAAATTGCAAATTTGGGATCTCCACCTAGTAACTTGATGGATTTTTTATTCACTCAAAAGGATGAGAGTCATTCAGATGTTTGAAACAATCTGTTTTATCTTCATTGAGGTTTGTGTTGTTTTGTTAGCTACTTTCTTATATCTTGGTGTTGAGAAGAATGAGATCAGTTGTTTCTGGGCCTATTGGCATCATTCAGCTTGCAAGTATATCGCTGATTTCAATAGAGACCAGGAGGACAGATAGGTCACCAGTTTTTACTATTGCTGGAGGAAAGATTAAAGTATGTGCTACCCGAAATAATGGTACACACTAAGAGTATTACTTAAGGGACAAAGTGTTGATATGTGATGTGGTGACAATATGTACCCAATACATGTATCTGTGTGCCAGGTGCTATCCTATGTTTTACATAGATTCTCCCACTGAAGCCCAGAACAGCCCAGTGATGTAGGTATTATTAATGCCAATTTACAGATGAAGAAACTGAGGCACAGGAAGTTTAAACAACTTGTCTAAGGATATTGATGATAAGTGATAGAACTAACACTTAACTTGTGCTAAACTATGTATTACACAGAATACATGCAGTATATCCACTGCTTTGTAAAATACATTTGCATGTTTTACTTTGAAATTAGATTTATTTTCTCCAGTTGGGAATTGAACTTCAAATTCTGATTTCACTGGCTCTTTGCAATAAGAGAAATTAACTTACTGTCTTAATTTTTTGCTTTACTAAAAAGCATTTTCCTTGTTCAAAGGATTTGCATAAAATCAATTTACAGTTAAAGCTTATTAAGTAAATCTAGTTAAAACTCATTACAAAGACTTTTTTTTTACTTTTATTAAAAATTATTTAACCAGCATCTATTAATAATCATTTACAGTGTGTCCAGGCATTACTGTCACTGGAGAAAAGATGGGAAAGCATCATTCCCAGTATTCAAGGGGCACATTTGGGTGACTAAAGATATATTTAAAAAGAGGTATAAGAGGTTGTGCCTAATTCTGCTTTGGGAAAGGAAAAGGCTTTCTGTAAAAAGTTAAATACACACTGGGTTATTAATAAATGAAAAGAGTTTATCAAGTGCAGGGAAAAGTCAGTGTAGGTGCTGTAGGCTAGACTAAAACATGCAAAATTGCTGTGTGTGGAATGCAGCTGAGCTTGGGGTGCATAGAGCAGAGGAATGCCCTGAAGTAGAGAACAAGGATAGGCCTGACTGTGAAGAGCTACCTCTGGAGAAAAGTAGCTCTAGTAATCCATGGTTTGGGGAACTGCAGAGGTCAAATGCAACATTAAAGGGAAAACAGGCTGTTTGTAAGCAGGCAACCACTTGTATCCTTACTGAAAAGTTTCTATAACATTGGGTAAAAATGGGTAGATGTGAGTTTAGTGGAAATATATTTGGTTTTGTTTTGTAAAGATGAGAGGAGATTAGAGCATATCTCTAAGCAACTTGAAGAAAATTGTAGAGGAGAAAAAGGAGGTAAGGACGGAAATTGGGACATCCTGAATCTGAGCATGGTGGAGAGCATCCTACTGACGTTCAAGTGTGTATGTGTTCATTCACAGCAGGATTCGTAAGCTCGTCTTGGGAACAAGGAAGTAAGATGTATTTTTTCCAATTTACCCCCGCATACCATCCATTACACTGTGCGCTTGACTTGCTTCCCCACTGGGGGGCAAACCTGTCTCTTCTAAATCAGCCCCAGCACTGGTAGTGGATTATGAAATGGCAGCAAAAATACCAAAAGCCTGCAGAAGTTTGCTGCAGACTGACTTGGGCACTCAAGTCGGGCCGAAGAGTAGTGGCTGACAATGAAACCGAGCAAACTGAGGGTCTGTGCCCGGGCGGGCGTGAAAACGGGCCCGCGCTCAGCGTTTACAGGTGCCGATTTGAGCGCTTTTTGCGGCCTCGGGGGGCGGAGCGGGACGGGGGTTCCTGACAGCGTTGGCGGAAAAGCCCGTGTCCCGCGCGCCGCCCTCGGGGAACCTTAAAGGAGGGGAAACTGCCGGGCGTCCCCGCGCCGAGGGCCAGGCTCGCGGGGAGTTGCCGGGGAGATGGGGAGAGCGGGACGCGCCCTTCCCCAGCGGGGCGCGCGTGCTGGGAAACGGGCTCCGAGCGTCCCGTTGCCCGGGAGACGCCGCGGCAGTTCCGCTCGGGAGAGGCCGTGCGAGCGGCTGCTGGCTGGGCGAGGGCCGGCGTCGGGGCTGCTCGGGGCGCGTCAGCGGCTCCCCGGCGGGGGCGCTGTGAGTGCGGGTCCCCGGCGGCGGGGCGGGTGGCTGGGTGGGAGTCGGCGCGGTGTGGCGTGCGGCCAGCAGCCCCCAAATAAGGGGGAGCTCCCTGGAGAAGGGGAGCCTCGGCGGGACCACAGGGGTGAGGGCCGGAGGCGGGGGTCGGGAGGCTCGGGCAGCCCGGGGCAGGGGCGGCGGCGGCGGCGGCGGCGGCGGGAGGCGCCCGGGGAGGCCAGTGTGTGGCCCGCAAACTGGACCCCCAGGAAAGGAGGGTGCGGACTAGCTCAGGGGCCTGAAAGCAAAGCGATCGCGCCGAGCTTTCGTGCCTGGGTGTGCCCGCGTGACACGCGGTGTTTTTGTGAAACGAAACGAGTGTCCTCAGCTATGGAAACAGTGTGGTTCTGCGGTTTTCCGGGGGCGCTTTAGGAAACCCGCTGTGCCCTCCCCAGGCGGAGGTTACGAGGAGGCTGTGCGCCCCGCAGCTCAGTAACTCCACCTGGTGAGCCGGCGCCGTGGCTCTCGGCCACCGGCCCGGCCGCGCCCATCGGAGCTGAACGCGCTCGGTCGGTCGCCCTGGAAACGGTAACCGGGGAGCGGATTGTGACCTCGCGCCTGCAGAACCCTTAAGGGTCCGGCCTCTGCACGGGGGAGGAGGACCTGGTCGGAGACACCGCTGTGGGTCGCAATCCGCCTCCAAGTGTGTCCTCCGTTCCTACCTGCACCACTTTGCAACTTTTAAAGTCAGGTAATCGAAGAGAAAAGCTTCAAAGAATGCAATGACCCGCTCAAGTACATATCTCTGTGTCTTCCAGGATTCACCAGTCGGCCCAAGTTTATACGTGTTTTTGCTTTTGTACACAAAACTTCATGAAATATTTGGTAAATTCTGAAGGCAGGAGTCCTTGTAGCCCAGAGGTATATGGCTTCAGATGAAAGGTCGCTAATGCCTGTGGAAAATATTTTCTACCAATTGCATTAGTTCCCTGCCTATAAACTTCTATCATTGTTGAATCTTGATTTCCTGCACAAGTACTGTATGAGCAATCAAAATGTAATTACAGTAAAACCTAAAAAAAAGAAAAAAAGACAAGTCAGTCAGTTCATTATGTTAGTTAAGAAAGTAGGTTTTCCAAATGCATGCTAAAAATTTGGCAGATTAGTTACTTCACCTGTTTTCACTTAGGTAGACACGTTTGTGTAATTAAAATTAAATATGTATGAAAAGTTTACTTTCACAGAAAGATTGTTGTATTTTTAAATGTATACTGAATAGGTCTAATAGTGCATTCACCAGTTGCCTACAGTAAACAAATGCATATGGGGGGGTCATGGCTCCCGTGGTCGGCAAACTCATTAGTCAACAGAGCCAAATGTCAACAGTACAACAATTGAAATTTCTTTGAGAGCCCAATTTTTTTATACTTAAACTTCTTTTAATGCCACTTCTTCAAAATAGACTCGCCCAGGCCGTGGTATTTTGTGGAAGAGCCACACTCAAGGGGCCAAAAAGCCGCATGTGACTCTCGAGCCGCAGTTTGCCGACCACTGGCTTAGCACACTAGTTAAAACTGCTGCAGAAAGTTATGCCAGGAGACAACAGAACCAAAAACAACACAATTCGGTGTGATCACGTGCTAATCATTCGCCCAACACGGGATAGGTGTAGTGACTTAAGTAGACTATAGTTGTAGGTTTGTAATATTTATTTATGTTGGCAAAATTACTACAATGTTTTTTCCAACATATGACCTATTCAAATAAAATTTGCTTAAAATAGTAGTGAATTAATAACAAAAAAATAGCCTGTTAATTTAATTACAAGCAAATCTCAGTTAAAAGCATTTTAAAATTAACAGGGTGTTAATTTTTACATGACTCATAGACTGGAAATTTAGTACATTAAATCAGAGTCTGTGAAATCGAGGATTTACTGCACTATTTGTTTTGTCCCATAGGTCTCCGAGATTGTTTATCTTCATTCTTTTTCTCACTTTCATGTTGGTCGTTTTCGATTTATCTTTAGAGTCATTGACTCTTTCTTCTGCCGTCGTAAATCTGTCGAGCCCACCTAGTGAATTTTTCATATCAGTTGTATTTTTTTCTCTAAAATTTCCATTTGATTCTTTTTATATTTATTGTATTGATTGATTAAGGTATTACATATATGTTTTTATCCTCCCATTGCTCCCATATCCCCCACTCTTATCCTCACCCCCCTGGTGTCTGTGTCCATTGGTTAGGCTTATATGCACGCAGACAAGTCCTTTGGTTGATCTCTCTCTCTTACTCCCACCTCCCCCTGCCTTCCCGCTGAGGTTCGATGGTCTGATCGATGCTTCTCTGTCTCTGGATCCTTTGGTTCTTTTTTATACTTTCTCTATTAAGATCCCCCCCCCCCCGTCCTTTTTTTTTTTTTTTTTGGTCATTGGCATGATATTTTCCTTTAATTATTTGAATTGTAATTTGTCTTAATTATTTGAACTTATTTATAAAAACTGCTTTAAAGTCTTTGTCAGCTAATTCCAACATCTGGATCTACTCATAACCCATTCTAATTTTTTCCCCCCTGAGTATTGGTCACACTTTCCTTTTTCTAAGCAGGTGTTATAATTTCTTAATTGAAAACTGAGCATTTTAGATAATGTATTATAGCAATTCTGGAATCTGGTTTTCTTCCCTAGGGTTTTCTTTACGGGTTGGTTTTTGTTTTTGCAACTTATCTGTTCACAAGTATGTGGTTGTCGATACCTCTGTTCATTTTTTTGTTTGTTTATTTTTATTTTTTTAATATATTGATTTTTTTACAGAGAAGAAGTGAAAGGGATAAAAAGTCAGAAACATTGGTGATAGAGAAACATCCATCAGCTGCCTCCTGCACACCCCCCACTGGGGATGTGTCCACAACCAAGGTACATGCCCTTGACCAGAATCGAATCCAGGGCCCTTTAGTCCCCAGGCCGATGCTCCATCCACTGAGCCAAACCGGTTTCAGCTATTTGTTTGTTTTTAGCTTGGCTTTCTAGACATTACCACTGTCTGTGTAGCTTAGTGGTCAATAATTTGGGCCTTTCATGGCACTCAGACATGTCTAGGGCTGTGTTTCACGCTCTACCAGTACATCAGTGTGTGGGTTGGGTAGTGCATTCAGAATTCAGTTTCCCACAGCCCCTCAAGCAAGGGAAACAAAAGAAAAAATAAACATACGGGACTGTCAATCTAAAAAGCTTCTGCACACCCTAGCTGGTTTTGCTCAGTGGATAGAGCATCAGCCTACGGACTGAAGGGTCCCAGGTTCGATTCTGACCAAGGGCACATACCCGGGGTTGCCAGCTCAATACCCAGCATGGGGTGTGCAGGAGGCAGCCAATCAGTGATTCTCTTTCATCATTGATTTTTCTATCTCCCTCTCCCTTCCTCTCTGAAATCAATAAAAAAAATACTTTTTAAAAAATAAAAAGCTTCTCCACAGCCCGGCAAACCTTCGAAATTAAAAGGCAACCCACTAACTGGGAGAATATATTCACCAGTGATATATCCAATAAGAGTCTGATATCCAAAATATATGAGAAACTCATACAACTCAGTAACGAAAAAAATACTCTGGTCAGGAAATGGGCAGAGGATATGCAAAGACGTTACCCCAGGGAAGACACACAGATGGCTAGCAGACACATGGAAAGATGCTCGACATCACCATCGTCGGGGAAATGCAAACCAGAACTACAGTGAGGCGCCACCTCACACAGGTCAGAATGGCTCTGACCACAAAGTCAGCAACTAACTTGGGTTGGCAGCGATGTCTGGAAGAGGGAGCCTGTGTGCACTGTTGGTGAGACTGCCAACTGGTGCAGCCCCTGTGGGAAAAGTTTGGAGACTCTGTAAAACAACGGAAACTGCAGGGTGAGGCAGCAGTAGGTTTACAGTTGTGAGCACACGAGGCAGCGTTTATTCTTGTGTTATTCATTAGCTAACAAATAATAGTTGTAGGTATACCATATAAACAACTGTATACCTACTTTGCCCCGTCCTGTAGCTACACCATGTGACCTAACAGTCCCACTTTGAGTGTTTATCCAAAGAAAAGGAGAACGCTCATTCACTACAGCGTTCTTTACAATAGCCAAGATGCAGAAGCAACTTAGGTGTCCGTCGAGAGATGAGTGGATAAGGAAGATGTGGTATGTACACAGCGGAATATTTATTACAACAAATATTCCACTTACAAATCTTGCCATTTTCAACAACATGGGTGAATCTAGAGCGTATTGTTTAAGTGAAATAAGTCAGGCAGAAAAGACAAATACATAGAGTTT
The DNA here is from genome assembly GCA_027563665.1 of Antrozous pallidus. Classification (NCBI taxonomy): domain Eukaryota; kingdom Metazoa; phylum Chordata; class Mammalia; order Chiroptera; family Vespertilionidae; genus Antrozous; species Antrozous pallidus. Next base: position 52,795,602 of record CM050523.1, read on the forward strand.
CATTTATATATAGAATCTAAAAACAAAGCAAACCAACAGAGACCAAAAGGATGTTTACCAGAAGCGAGGGGGTGGAGAGATTAGTGAAAAGGGTAAAGAGGAATGTAATCAATTAATTCTCTACCTTCCCCCTGCCCCCACTTCTCACTAAGCATGTCCTCCGGTGAGGATTAAACAAACAAACAAACAAAAACATTGACATGTGGCAGATGATTACTAGAATTAGTGGGGTGTATAAAAATGTCTAGTCACTGTATTGTACTCCTGAAGCTAATATAACCAATATAAGATGATATACCAACTATATATACTTAAATTTTTTAAAAATTCAGTTTGCCCTCCTGAGGAATCTCAGAGTGAAGGGAGGGGAGGAAGAAATTAACCCAAGAACGTATATGCATAACCATGGACACAGACAATGGTGTGGAGAAGGCCTGGTAGGGCGAGGGGGGTGGAGGGTGGGTGGGTACAGGTTGCAGGCAGAGGGACATCTGTAATACTTTCAACAATAAAGATAAATTTTTTTAAGTCAGTCCTCAAATCTGCCTCATTGTAACTATCTTCTAGGCCTTCGCAGTTTTCCCATACATGCCCAAAACTAGCAAGAGTTTTCTAAACATAATCCGAGATAGATTTGCCATGTGTTATTTGAGTGCATATGCTTGAATATTCACCCTTTAATATGAGAGAATAAAATCTATTAAAAAATAGCATCGTATTCTAATGGTAGTCGTCATCATTTATCCAGATAAACACTTTTTCTAGTTGAGTATGTTTATGATGCTTATTGAGAGTACATGATTTATTATATCTTCATTGAAATAATCTGTGGGTAAGAAAGACTGAACATTAGTGAAGTAAAAACAATAGATGCTCATTTGAACATGAGAAAAATTTTAAGTAGTCAACTCTTGACATTTTATTAATACCAATACCTGGATAGAGTGATTTTTCAAATTGTGCATTCTTTTGAATTAACTAAGAGGCAGTGATTAAAATTGTGATCTTTGAAATGTCACTGCCTAGGTTCTAGTTCCATACTAACTTCACTGCGTCTCAGTTTTCTCATCTGTGTAATTGGATGAAAATAACACCTACTTCATGAGATGTCTGTGTAAATTATATATAATTTGCATAAAAAGTGTTATCAAGTTCTGTTAGTATTACTATGAGAATGTATTAATAAGATTCTACTGACTAAAGTGGTTTTATTTGGGGGGTGGGATTTTTAAGCCTAATTAGAATTTTTATATTTTCAATTCTTGAGCTGCCTTATGCAACTATGCTGGCCTTATTTGTTATTTAACATGTAATCGAATCACCACCAAATTCACAAATGGGTAATGCAAGACAGAAAAATTAAACCCAGTATTTCCATAGAAATCACTATGGATACAACAGCATTTATGAAGAATTAGAGAAATCTACCTGTTTTTAGAGTTTTTGTTTTATTTACTGTGGGAGCTAAGGATTTGTTCCTTCATACACATAAAAGCACAATAAATAATTCTCTAGAAAGATTTTATTGTTTTTAATGGCTGGTTTAACGGCCCACACTTTCTTTATTCTCTCCACCAGATGGAAGTATAGCACTTTGTACCAAGTCTTGATCTCAGTTCTTCTAGTCTCTGCCTTATTCAAATCAGGAGGGAAAAGATAATCATATTCAAGAGTATGAACTATTCCCTCAGCTGGATTATATAGCATCACATTTTAATTGTTTACTGGAGGATAATGAAAACAATTGATTGGATAAGGTTACTTTCCACAAATTCTTTTAATTCCACTGAAGATAGCAGAAACCCATTTTAAGAAATAGCTATGAAATTTTTTGGTAGCTGTAAGAACTGCATAGAATTGAACTCAAATTATAAAATACCATCCAAAGTTTTTAAGTATATTAAAAATTAATCAATGGACATAAACCTTTGGTATCCTTAGCAAATTGGTTTTATATAATAATCTGTGAGAACACCATCCTTGATAACTTGGTTAAACTGAGTCATCTTATTTTCCAGGTGCAACACTGTACTCCAGTTAAAGAATACAGTAATTTAAGTCGCTGCTACTATAATGGAAAAGTATGAAAAATTAGCTAAGATTGGAGAAGGGTCTTATGGGGTTGTATTCAAATGCAGAAACAAAATGTCTGGACAAGTGGTAGCTATTAAAAAATTTGTGGAATCTGAAGAGGATCCTGTTATTAAGAAAATAGCACTAAGAGAAATACGTATGTTGAAGGTAAGTTAGTTTTATGTATCTACCAGTGACCCTGTGCACGAAATTCATGCACATTAAAAGGGAATTAATTAGAGGAGATATTTTAATATTGCTGTTTTCCCTTTCTCTATAATAGAAGTGTCAGAGATGAAAGAAAATTAGTAAAATGTATATGAAAATCTTCCTCCTGTCAGAGTCTGGGGTGTGCCATGGGAACCAGAGTCAAGTCCCCACCCACCCACATGCACCTCGAAATCATGCCAGACCCAGCCGGTCCCACCTCCATCAAGCTCTGCCAGGTGGGGGGGGGTGCAGTCTCAGATCACCTGGCCCAGCACTATGGTGGGGGCACGACCTTGAGGTTCCCCAGTCAAGCCCTGCCAGGGAGGAGGCGCAGCCTCAGGTTCCCTGGCCTGGTGCAGGGGCAGAGGGTGTGGCCTGAGGTCCCCTGGCCCAGTGCAGGGGTTGGGGATGGGGCCTGAGGTCCCCTGTCAAGCCCCACCAGGCGGGGGGCACAGCCTCGGTCCCCTGCCCCGGCCCAGCGCCACACAGCCTCAGTTCCTTGCTGATTGCTCATTAAGGTTCGTTATGGGAACCGGGTCTCCGCTGTGGATGCAGCCATCTTTTGTTAGGGATCCCTGCCTCTGCTGTGGGAGCAGCCATCTTTTATGGTGTGACAGTCAATTTTTATATTCCCTCCTTATTAGATAGGATTATTAGATAGGATAATATGTTATTGGGTGAAATATGTGTGTGTCACAATTACAAAGAATTTCAAAGTGATTTTTTTCTCCGTTGTACTTAAATTCCTTTGTATCAGTAACTTTGGGAAAGAAATGGATCATCACTTTGGACTTTGGCCACTCTGATATTTAGCTGATATTGTGAGTACAGCTGTGGATTGTTAAAATACTGAAATAATCCCTTCTGTTGGTAAATCACTGCCCTGAGTCCCCTAATTCCCTACCCCCCAGCCGTGGGCTTCGTCTCCACTGCCCTCCTCCACTCTTCTCCCCATAAACCAGCACAGAGGGCCTGGGGCTGGGCCACTGGGTCTGTGGGCATTGATGTGGACGGGCCTGCCTGTGATCTGCTCCCTGGGTCTCAGACATGTTGACTCTCACCCCCAGCCATGTGTACACATCATGCACAAAGGTTTGTTTTAGTTGGTGCTTCTCTGATGGGATTTGACATGTAGGATCCATAAGTTCTCAATGTAAACAGTTTCCGATCATAAAAATCTTAGTTTTAGGACATAAGAGACCTTGGAGATGCTTCAACTAACTTCAGCGGAAGACGTTGGGGGTGGCGGGGTTTCATCAGAAAACCGCCTGTTCAGAAACACAGGTTGTCCTCTGTGACTGAGCTCTGGCTACAACGTAACAGTGAACTGCTTTTTTATTGTGATGGATGGATGTGCTCTTGAAAAACCCAGGTATTTCTACTTACATTTTAAACAAAACGCCAGAACTCATTTTATCAGAGAGGAAACTGCATCACAAGGCAGCGCTTCTCACACAGGAACGTGGTGGGAGTCCCCGGGGCCTCGTTGAAATGCAGATTCCGGTGGGAGGTGTGTGTGTGTGGGGGGGGCCTGAGCTCCTGCATTGCCAACCAGCGCCCTGATGGCCGGGGCGCTGCTGGCTCACGGGCCCCACTTTCACAAAACACACAGCCGACTTTTCCTTTTGACATGTCGTCTGTTTTTAGGAAATCCCCAGAAATCCAGTTTTTAAAGGGAGATAATAGTTCACTACCCATCCTTTTCAAATATTATCTGTAGCAGGTTTCCTCAGCTAATGAGTTCCAGTGTTTTGTTTAAAATACAAGTAGACAGACCTGGCCTTCTCAAGAGCACATCCGTCCATCATGATTAAAAAGCAGTTCCCTGTTCCCCGCGGCCAGCAGCAGGCTCTGGCCCAGAGCTCAGTCAGCCTGTGTTTCTGAACAGGTGGCTTTCTTTCTTTCTTTCTTTCTTTCTTTCTTTCTTTCTTTCTTTCTTTCTTTCTTTCTTTCTTTCTTTTTAAATATATTTTAGTGATTTTTTTTACAGAGAGGAGGGGAGAGGAATAGAGAATTAGAAACATCGATGAGAGAGAAACATCGATCAGCTGCCTCCTGCACACCCCCTACTGTGCCCGCAGCCAAGGTACATGCCCTGGACCGGAATCCAACCTGGGACCTTTCAGTCCACAAGCCAATGCTCTATCCATTGAGCCAAACCGGTTTCGACATGAATAGGTGGTTTTCTAATGAAATACCACCACCCCCAATGTCTTCAACTGAAGTTAGTGCCCAAGTAGTGCCTCCTGGTTCCCTAACTGGAGAATGGATGTTACCGTTAAAAAGCAGCCAGATTCCGACTCGGCTTTGTTCTCTGGTGTGATGGCTCAGAGGGCACGCTCTTCCCGCTTTCCGCAGTTGCCCCCCTGTCCGCCCTGAGGACCAGGGTCCTTCCCAGATAGATCTGCCTCACCTTCCTCGTGGACTCCCGTTGTTTAAATGTGATTGATTTCCCCCTCCTCACTGTGTTTCTGGGCTAAGCTAATTTTATTGGCAAAGGAGATGTAAGCTTCTGATCTGCCCCAAAACAGATCTGACCAGGTTGAACCGTGACACTGCATCAGCTGTAGCGGCTGGGAATTCCTCTCTCTCCTGGGAGAGATGCTTTTCCTTCCCTTCCTACAGTTTTGGCTGCAGCACAGAGCAGCTGGATTGCCTGTGTGGCCCATCCCTCCCGCTGTTTGCCCTTTCAGGCAGCAGAAGACATTGGGGGACTGGGACCTGATTTGGTGCTCCGAGAATATCTTTAATGTGTGATTCCCTTTTTTCAGACTACTGAGCAGCAGGCATGCGCATAGGGTGATATTTTTTTGGTCAAGCCATGCTTACGAACACTGAGGGAGGGGATGCTGTGTAGGTCCTCGAACTTAGGAAGCTATACTGGGTCTGCAAAATATTTATTAAGAAACGAAATGAAATGGAAATCAAAAGTGTATCAGGAGAGAAGGGGATTCCCAGAGGGTAGAGATGATGCAACAAAGCTGTATTTTCTTTTTTTATATATATTTCTGTGTAAATAGCACAGAGTTTGCAAAGGTGATTTGTCTACTAAACTGGGGGTGGAAAAAAGGGAAGATGAGTTATAAGCAGGAGTGATCAGGTATGCTGGTCTAGAACCAGAGTCTGTGTGGTTCTAGAAGTGTCCTGGTTTATACTACACTATAGGGTCACCCTAGATATAGGCAGGGCAACCCTACGTGCCTGATTGTCTGGGACAGCCCTGGCTTATCCTCATTACCCTGGTATGATGCTAAATTACAGAGTTGCTGTAATGATGGATTATCTTAATCAGGATTTTTCCTTTGGTCTACAGCCTTAAACAGAGGCTGTCTTATGGAAGGCATCAGTTTGGGAAGAGAATTTAACACAAAAAAACATTTAAGCATAAGAGAGAATAACAAAACCAGCAAACAGCTGGAAAACGACAAGTTAAAAACAGACTAATTGCGTGGACTCCTAGAATAGGCACTTTAATCGGATTGAAGTTTAGGATCTTGTATTTCTGAGAGCCAATGCTAAAATCCAGACTGAGTTTCAATCCAGCCAACATTTACAGTAAATCCGTGGCAATCTGTAAGCTAAGTGGGTTTTTGATGAGTTTTATAGTCTTACACAATAATTCTACTTCCTCATTTTTATTGAGGTTATTTTATAATACATATTTAGAATTTCCACAAAATGCTTAAGTGCTTGTTGTTTTAGAGCTTATATTTTAAGTTGTGTACTTTATTTGTTATCTCCAGACAGATTCAGGTTAGTTACATTATGGGTGCATGAGACAAATTCTTAAATTTTCCTGCAACTTTAAGATTCCTTGATTCTTACTAAAGGTAAGAATTCTTATAGGGATGTTTTCTCTTTTAAGTAACTGTAATAAAATTCTCCACAAGACCTCCTAATCTTAATATTGTAAGGGACCCAGGGAGGAATTCTTACAGGGAACAAGTTACCAAGTTTTATATTTCAATTTCTTTGCAGCAGTTAAAACACCCAAACCTTGTGAACCTCATTGAGGTGTTCAGGAGAAAAAGGAAAATACATTTGGTTTTTGAATACTGTGATCACACACTTTTAAATGAGCTGGAAAGAAGTCCAAATGGGTAAGTAATCTGGCAACTGAAGCTCTGTGTGGTTGGGTTCCCGTTTCATTCCATGTGGGATTAAATCCGGCAAACTTCAAATCAGAGCCACAGTTCCCCTTTCTACCCAGATGCGTCTGCTGGCTACCCCTCTCCAGTCTCAGTTAGGATGAGCTCAGAGAGCAAATGAATATTAACCTGGACTAGAAATAATTAGGAATACAAACCTACACAAATAAATCACAATGCATTTTGGAGCCAAATTATGTATTGGTGCCCTAGCTGGTTTTGCTCAGTGGATAGAGCGTTGGCCTGTAGACTGAAAGGTCTTAGGTTTGATGCCTGTCAAGGGCACATGCCCAGGTTGTGGGCTCGATCCCCAGTTTGGGGCACTCAAGAAGCAGCCGATCAATGATTCTCTCTCCTTTTCCCTTTTCTCTGAAATCAATAAAAATATATTTTTAGAAAGATGCATTGAAATAAAAACTCCAGAGTAAATATTTAAAAATAAGTAAGTTATGTATTGGATTATCTGAATTCAGGGAATGAATTGTAGTTCAATATCAGGAAGTCCATTGACATAACTCACTGATAGGTTAAAGGAGAAAAAAAATATATTGTCAGTTGATAAAATCTGAAAGGCAGTTGATAAATTCAATATCCTTTTCTGATTTGTTTAAACCTTAGCAAACTAGTTTTAAAATACTTTATTAGTGCACACACATACACACACACACACACATACACACACACTTACACCTACCCAGACCTTCTTCCGATCAACAGCTAATTTTATACTCAACACTAAAGGAACCGCCATTAAAGTGGAAAACAAGATGAGGACATCAGTCGTCACCCCCGCTGGGATTTGAATTCTCTCATAGTGCTCAAAATGGCTATACTATTCTTTCAGACTCTTAAAATTTTTAAACAGTATTGTCTCAGGTTTGGCTCTAGGCAAAGGGAGAGCATTAGGCTGTGTCAGAATTCATTACAGGAAACAGAAACCACTCCAGAAATTTCCGACGGAAGGTGACTTATACTGAGGATTCGGTGTTAATAATGAGAGGCGCTGGAGTCAAAGGGCTGCCACCAGACTGCTGGTGTCACCGTAACTGTGATCCCGCTCGGGAAGCTGCTCTGAGGAAAACGCTTCCACATACTTGTTGCTGTTCCTCGGCATTTACCCCGGCCCCACATGGTGATGTCTTGTTGCTAGTACCCCACCCACGTCATAGACAGGTGGAAGGCCAGCTACATCTGCATGATTCATTCCATTTTCAAAAAGTGATCTGAGCATATTAAGTATCCAGATATGATGAAATAGTAAAGCAGAGTGATGGGTGTGTTTGGAATACCAGATAAGTTTAAGTTTAAAAATGTATATTTGATAAACAAATTTATATTTGTTTCATATTTTTTTCTTTTGAAATATGCAAACAGCAATCCCATCTCATGACTGGGATTGAAAAACAACACCACACTGAGAAAAACATTTGTAGCACCTATGCAGACTTTGATGTACATCACTCTGAACAGGAAATACACCAAAGAAGAAATGTAATAGCCAATAATCATGTGAAAATTAAATTCACTAATAGTTAATGACCTGCAAATGAAAGCCAAAATGAGGTCTTTGTATTCTAACCGCAGATTGACAAGCATAACACTGCCAACCCAAATGAGGAGATAGGGACTTGAATTCCCAGATGTTTTGTGGGAGTGTTAAAGGGTATAACCTTCCTTAGAGAAGGTAGTTTGGCAGTATGTAACTGTGAAGGCGTCATTCCTGGGACAGTGAGGTGAGCAATGGGAAGACAGGAGAAAGGTTAAAGGTTCTAGACCAGGACACCTGATCATTCCTACTTATAGCTCTATAACTTGTAGAGATGATTACACAGAGCACATTTCTCCCAGCCAGAATACAAGTTGTCCAGCTCCCCAGTCCCCCATGGAAAATATACCTGCCCCCCCATCCCTGGTATTTTCCAATGTTTTCCACACAGAGTAAGGATTCTGCAGGGACAGAGCTCCCAGGCTCTCATTCTCATGGGCCCTTTATTCTCCCTGGCCTCCCCTGGCTGTGCACCCGCCTGCTTACCAGGTGGAAGTCCCTTCTACAAAACAATCCCAGCACTTGATTGAGTGTTTACTGAGCAACTTGAAGGTCAGTTGGGCGACTTGAAGGTCAATCTTCAAGCATACCTTTTTTTCCTGCAAAACCAGGTCTCAGGTCTACCTGAAGTTCATCCCTATAGGATCAAAATGTAACATGTACCTACCATCGGTCCCAGAAATCCCACTCTAGAACTTACCTTAAAAGGTAGTTGCACAAATGCAATGAGATGGATGATTACATGTATTCATTGAAGCATTGTTACTGGAAATAAAAAGTGAGTCAACCTAATTGCTCATCAGTGGAGGCTAAATAAATTATCCATATAGCGTGGTCCTTCACAACCACAAAATATCTGTAAACATATTAATGTTGGTACTTCTGTGCATAAAAGTGTCTGAAAGAGGCAGGGAAGTGGCAAAGGATGCACTGAGTGGCTAGGCAGGTATCAGAGAATACTTCGTAGATATACTTTCATGTTTTTTGAATTTTAAACTACATGAGTATTTTTTAACATTAAAGTTAAAAAGTGAGTTTGAACACACAAAGGGAAGAGAAACAGATGCCTAAAGGAACAGCCACCATAGGTACAGCAGTTATTTGGGGATAGAAGATGTGAGTCAGCGCTTTTGTTCCTTCACTTTTCTGTGTTGAGTTTTCATGTTAAGCCTGTATCACTTTTGCAGATCTAAAAATTGAAATTTAAAGAGGAAATTATGTAATTATAAAGAAAAAATAGTGAAGCTACTTTCATTAAGACATTTTAAAATAACATTTCCCAGGCCCCCTTTGCACTGTTTCTTGGCCATCACAAGCCCACTTACTCTGCTTCTGTTCTCACTTCTGCTCCTGTAACCCCATCCCAGGAGCTTCTTAATTTCCTCTTTTTTTCCCCTAGAGTTGCTGATGGAGTGATTAAAAGTGTATTATGGCAAACACTTCAAGCTCTTAATTTCTGTCATCAACATAATGTAAGTGACATTTTCTAATGCATTTGTTAATTCTTCATGATGACTCTTTCCTTCTAAGTAGCTTAGGGGTGTCTTTGAAAAGCTAAAAACAGGGCAAGAGCCAGAAGAGCAAAGCAAAAGAAAGTTACTGCCCTAACTGGTTTGGCTCAATGGATAGAGCGTCAGCCTTCGGATTAAAGGGTCCCTGTCTCGATTCTGGTCAAGGGCACATCCCCAGTAGGGGCTGTGCAAGGTGTGCAGGAGGAAGCTGGTCAATGTTTCTCTTTCATTGATGTTTCTGGCTCTCTATCCCTTCCGTTCCTCTCTGTAAAAAAATCAATAAAAATATTATTTTTTTTAAAAAAGAAGAAAGTTACTGAAAATGAGGAAAAACAATGCATTATTTGTGGCCCTTTTCCAATTTCTATAAGAACCAAATTTCTAATTCCTTATGAATTAAAAGTTTATATGAAGTTAATGTTTCTTTTTGCCTCAATACTACTGATTCCTATGACTCTTTTTAAATTGGATTAAAATAAGTTCTCAATAGTGTAATCCACTTTGGCATTTTGTTTTGTTTTTATGTCTCTTAAGTCTTTTATTCTATAACTAGAGGCCCGGTGCATGAAATTCATGCATGGGGGGCGGGGAATGTCCCTTAGCCCAGCCTGCACCCTCTCGAATATGGGACCCCTCGAGGGATGTCCGACTGCCCGTTTAGACCTGATCTCGGCAGTCAGACATCCTTCTCACAATCCAGGACTGCTGGCTCAAACTGCTCACCTGCCTGCCTCCCTGATTTCCCCTAACTGCTTCTGCCTGCCAGCCTGATCACCTGCTAACCACTATCCTGCCAGCCTAATTGATGTTTAACTGCTCCCCTGCCAGCCTGTTTGCCCCCAACTTCCCTCCTCTGCTGGCCTGGTCACTTCTAACTGCCCTCCCCTGCAGGCTTGATTGCCCCAAACTGCCCTCCCTTGCAGGCCTGGTCCCTCCCAACTGCCTTCCCCTGCTGGCCTGATCGCCCACAACTGCTCTCCCTTGCAGGGCCTGGAACCTCCAACGACCCTCCCCTGCTGGCCATCTTGTGGTGGCCATCTTGTGTCTACATGGGGGCAGGATCTTGGACCACATGGAGGCAGCCCTCTTGTGTGTTGGAGTGATGGTCAATCTGCAAATTACTCTTTCATTAGATAGGATAGTCCTCCTTCCCTTACCTTTTAGAAAATTTTTGTCGTCGTTACTTTTTTATAGCCATGGTTCTTCAAACCTGAGCATGTGTCACAGTGCCCAGAAGGTCTTGCTAAGACACAGTTCTCTGGGTTCATGCCCAGAGTTTCAAATTCCATAGGTCTGGGATAGGATCTGAGAATTTGCATTTCTAAGCATTTTCCTGGTTGATAAGGAAGCTGCTGGTCCTAGAACCATATTTGAGTCCTACTGTGTTACGGAAATCATTCTGACTGCATCCTGTGTCTAACTGAACTTGGTCTCTCGCCTGTTTTTCCTTTAAATTGGCATTTATATCTAGAGGCTTGATCATTTTTAGGTTCATTTTTCTTCACACAAGAATAGTTCATGCAATAGTGCTGTACACTTTTTATTGCGTCAACATCATGAGGCTTCCAGTGTCTGGTTGCCCCACTGAGCCACACCAACTGGGCCAGACATTTTAGAATTTGATGCAAACCCCTCTGAGGAACATAACCCGTTCTTAGTAAATCACCAGCCACTGTGAGTATGACTCAAGGTGTTAATCCAGGTTTCATAAGTGGGTGACCTAAAAGGTAGACTATCAAAATGAAGTTGGTTTATATTACAGCAATGTATTTTTTTAATTCATAGCTAAGGCCTACGACTTTCAAGAGGCCTCAAAAGTTTTAACAATAGACAGTGGCTAAATTGAGACTATTAGCTTCCATTGCCAGTGCCATTTTTGCGACCAAAACTAAATTAAGGATTCAACATATTCTCTTCCTAGATAGTTGCTCTAGAAGCAAAGAGAAATTATTTCAGACCTGTCAATTCGACGGCACAGCAGAGCATCGAGGCAGGGGAGCCCATTACTGTGATGCTCAGCCTGGGGCTGTCGGTGGCCTCCCGCAGTTAGAGTGTTGTTGCAGGGACGAGCTGCTTCATGGGAAGGCGCTTTGGAAAGTACAGAGAGAGCTCTGCAAGGGGCTGAGTTATCGAACAAGAGCACCATCATTTTTTTCTTAAATATATTTTATTAATTTTTTACAGAGGAAAGGAGAGGGATTGAGAGTTAGAAACACTAACTCCTGCACACACCCTCCTGGGTATGTGTCTGCAACCAAGGTACATGCCCTTGACCAGAATCGAACCCGGGACCCTTGAGCCCGCAGGCCAGCACTCTATTCACTGAGCCAAACTGGTCAGGGCATTTTTTTTTCTCGAGCACCATCATTCTTATCGCATGGCCCTGTCTCAGGAGGGCTGCCAGTCCATCTAGCTTGGCTCACTGTTGAGGATGAGGATGAGGATGTGGATGTGAAGCTCATCCCCGGAGGGTAACCGCTTTGGCAGCTCTCATGAGTGGGGGCCATGCGCCGAGGGCACCCAGGAGAGTTGTGGTTTGTGCTTGTAGTCCTGGCATAATTATCAGTAGAGCTTTTTCACACATTCTCACTTAGATGACAATATAGTCATCCTAATTATAAGGGAGTTTTGTCTATCATTCAGATGTTTTTCAAATGTGAATGTGACCTTGGGTGGCAGGAGTTCTGATTATAGGTACACTGAGACTCATCGAGGGTTTTACTCTTATAGTTAAAATAAGACCTGGTAAAAAGTGGAAGAAATAATTGTATACTACCTTCTCTCCCCACAAGAAAAGTCAGTTTTTATATCCAACAATTATTTCTTCACTAATGTAACAAATTTTTTTCCTTTTGGTGTGACAAGTGAAAAATTGCCAATTTAAATTATTTTAAGAAAACCATATTTATTTTTATCTCATAGACTATGTTTATCTATCATTTAAAGTAAAAGGTAATGTTTTTTATGTTTTGTAATTTTGATGGCTCAAATAAATAATCAAATATTACCTTACAGTGTATTCACAGAGATGTAAAACCTGAAAATATTCTGATAACTAAGCAAGGAATAATCAAGATCTGTGACTTTGGATTTGCACGAATTCTGAGTAAGTAGCCACTTTTAACTAATGTGCTCAACTTAGATGATTACAAAATAATATAGTTGGAAACCTCACATTAGATATTGAATGAATGCTAAATGTCTTGTTATTATTCAAAAAGGAAAATCTCATTTTCACCTTTAGTCACTACATTAATTAGCACTTCAACTCCACTCCATTCAACTAGAATTTATTGGACATCACATTTATATGCTTTGCCCCATAGGAGAGGAAAAGGGTTATAAGATGTATTTCTGGTCTGTGTGCTCTTATAATCTCAAGCAAAATAAACAAAAGAATAATGCAGATGATTGGCCAGGAAGTGCAGAAGTGAAGGTGCAGACAGTTCCCTGGAGGGAGATGCTTATGGGGGCTGGAGTGGTTGGCAAATACCTTCACAGAGCTGGTGAGACTAGCGGGTGAACGGACAGTTGGAGAGAGAATTCAGAGACAGTGCTAAGAAAAAGGAAATCAACCCAGATAGGAACCAAGGGGGAAGGGGGACAAATCAGTGTTTCTCCCCAAATCTAGAACTGACCCAGGCTGGCAACATACACATTGCAAGGTGGTGTGTACATCATCAGTGTCCTGACAGGACCCAGACACGGGTGACTTGACCATGCATTTGGAAGCTGGTTTAGACTTGACATTACACTAGAAATTTTCAGTCACACCGCCCTCTGTTTGGGATTACGTAGACGTTACCTAGCAAAGGTGCCTTTGGGTGTTGAATGCACTCCTGACAGTTCATGCAGTCGGCACCGCTGAACTCTCAGGTGTGTGTGGCCACTGAGTTTGAGGCGAACCTCGGTGCCTCTCCGAGGAGTAGTTCACATGTTGGGAATGGTGACCCACTGCATCTGATCGATGTGTTTGCAGTTCCAGGGGATGCCTACACTGACTATGTTGCTACAAGATGGTACCGAGCTCCTGAACTTCTCGTGGGAGACACTCAGTACGGCACTTCAGTCGACATATGGGCTGCCGGCTGCGTTTTTGCAGAGCTCCTGACAGGCCAGCCCCTCTGGCCTGGAAAGTCAGATGTAGATCAACTTTATCTGATCATCAGAACTCTGGGTAGGAGCTGCATTTTCTGGCTTCCAGTGCAGCTATGCTGCTATGGTATGCTGCCATGGTAACAGCGTGCCATTGTAATGACCAGCAGGGGATTTCTTGCCTCTCCAAGGTGCTGCTCAGGAGGGTGGGTTCTGGGTTGTAGCCAAAACCTAACCCTTTCTTTCCTCAGTCTGTCGAGCCATTAGTCCCTTGCTGAGGAGTTTTCAGATATTTTCCAAGTCAAGCCACATAGCCAAGGAATAAACTACACATCTACTTTCTGTATTGGGCTCTACAGCCAAGGATATGTGTCAGCTGTACAGACTCTACTCTTAGGAGGTATTAGGTCAAATGCCATTTCTGTCCACTGAAGAAGAGGGTTTGCCTTTTACATGGCAACATTTTTTGGGATGCCTTTTTAGCAATGAGAAACTGCGGCTCAGGGGGCTTCCATGATTGGCCTAAAGTGAAGCTCGAGAATCTTTTTCATTGTGTGTCGGCATCCTCAGCAGTGGCCTACCTCCTGGCTGGAAGGGAATATAACCCAGAAGGTTACCTGCAGCTTTCCTCTGGCACCACGGCTGCAAAGACACATCTACACACACAGAATGAATATTTATTAGTTCCTTCCCATAGGCTCTCCTGGCAAGGGGATTACTGCTGTCACGTCTGGTCCCAACACATTCTTCTGGACAATTCTGCAGCATGAAAACTGTGGGGGAGAGTATCACCACAGGGCACTCCTCTAGTGTAGATTGTTTGATTGATGTCCTGAAAGGACTGTGGAAATTCACATTAGGTAGATATTAGACAGGCCTGAGTTTGAAATCAGGTCTGCCATTTTAGACAGGTTACTAAACTTGGAGCCTCATTCTCATTGATGCAGTGGAGATTGAAAGTGGCAACCGCTGTTAGATTGTATGAGGTTAGGTGAGGTCACGTGTGTACAGGCCTCCACACCGTGTCTTGCTCCCGTTTTGGTGGAAGCTGCCCGGCAGACCACGCTACCTGTGGCAGAGCGGGGTGGGAGAATTGACCTCCCCTGAGCAGGGGTGTGCAGGCAGGGACCCATTCCTTCCAAATCTGGAGGCCACAGTCAGGGTCAGTCCTTCTTTCGCATCTGGACCTCAGAAGTTAACCATTTCAACACTATGTTACTTTTATAAACTGAACATAAATGATGTGGTTTGTATTTTATAGGAAAACTAATCCCAAGACATCAGTTCATCTTTAAAAGTAACCAATTTTTCCATGGCATCAGTATTCCTGAACCAGAAGACATGGTAACTGCTTGATTTTGGATGTTTTATTATTTGTGTTGCTACTTTCTTTAAAGGGGTAGTTATTTTTTGTTGTGTGTTTTTTTTTATTTTTATGCCTTTAGCTCCTATTTTCCTTACACCGCACTAACACAGATCAAAGAAACTATATTAAAACTATATGAACTAATCAGGGGAATGCTTATAAAGGTTACTTGCCCTATCTGAAAGTTAATTTAATATTAACTTTGAAGTGAAAGTCTCCCCCACACTCTCGCTGTGGGCTTTGCCTTTCTCTGGGAATGTATCACCTACTACCCGACCTCTCACATTCTGTACACATCGATTTCCTGTTTGTGTTACCTGAGTTTGGGCTCTTATCTCTAAAACTCCATACGGTCTAGATTCTGCCTGTAGAATGGACTGTCCATAGGCGTGTGCCCACACTCACACCGCCTAGGTTGAAGTCAGAGGGGTGCAGGGAGGGGGAAAGTGTCTGTAAAGCCAGATCATGATTTATGGGACAGGTAAACAATCTGAGGTTTAAGATGTCCAAGCTATCTGTAGATACCATCATTGTTTTAAGTATATTTCATATAATACCTTGATTTATATACTGGCTCTCCTTTATTAAGTACTAGAGGCCCGGTGCATGAAAATTCATGCTCTGGAGGGGGGGTTCCTGTGCTGTGCCAGCACAGCCAAGGGTTCGGCGAGTCTGGGGGGGGGGGGGGGGGTGAAGGATGAAGAAAAGACAAAGAGAATGAGTTGGGTCTCGGTGGATCTCCTGTGGCCAGCTGAGGCCACAGAGAGACCCAGAGGGCAAGCTGAGCCTTTATTTGATAGCCAGAGGTAAACAAGATAGTGGTCACCATAGTTACAATGTTCTTGTGAGTGTCATTTGTTTTGGCAGCACTTGCTGCACCTCCCACAGCCCGTTAGCTACCCAAGAATGATCTGGGAAGCTTCATAAGGTCAAGCTTAATTATGCTAAGAGGGCTATGCTAAGCTGGGACTTGTTTGTGGCTTTGCCAATAAGTCACTCTGAGGCTTAATCCTGCAGTTGCTCTCTACAGATTCCCTTAGCCTGCCTACCCCTTCTCACAGTCCGAGAGCCCTCAGAGGTGGGAGGCAACCCAGTGATCAGGGAAAGGTGATGCCCCCATCACACCTCTGCTGCTGCCACTGCCGTCGGCACAAGCCTCTGCCTGTCCTGGTTACCTGAGCCTCAGGCGGTCCTGGGCGGCTGGGAAGTCAACATCAGAGGCTTGCCTAAGCCTCAGGCAGGCCCTGGGTGGCTGGGAAGCCAATATCTGAGGCTTTCCTATGTCTCGGGCGTTGGCTGGGCAGCCTCCATCCAAGGCTTGCCTGCGTCTTAGGCCGGCTCTGGGTGGCTGAGGGGCTGATGGGACTGGAGGACTCCAGAGGCAGGTGCGCAGAGGGGCCCGGCCTTGCCACATGCCTGCTGCCCTGGGGGGGCTGAGGGGACTGGGTGCCATCATCTTGTGGCTGTGGACACTGCCATCTTTGAGGGCATGGCAGTCCATTAGCATATTCCCTCTTATTTGGCTGTAGGTACCATCATCATTGAGGGCAGACAGTCAATTAGCATATTCCCTCCTTATTGGCTGTAGGCACTGCCATCTTTGCGATGGCATGAGGGTCAATTAGCATATTCTTTATTATATAGGATAATAAAAGGTTAAAAGTTGAATTATAAGGCTAGAGGTTGAATTATAAAAGAATATGCAATTTAAAGAATAAGGCAACAGATACACATTAAGAATATTACCACTATCTTCGAAACTTCCTCCTCCCTGAATTCTTCCCTCAATCCCATCCTCCTTCCTCCTCATTATTCTGAGTTTATGTTCATCATTCCATTGCTTTCTGTATTGCTCTTACACATGTAGGTCAATGTAATTTTCATTGATGCTTAAAGCCTTCCTGTGAGTAGATCAGGCACAGGTATTATAGGACTGTAGTAATATTTCAGAAGGGGACATTTGGAACCCACATTTATCAAACATCAATTGCAAGACATTGTGAAATTAAAATAAGTCCAATTTTTGTCTTTTGAGTATTTACATTATAGTATAATATTATGTAAAAATATGATTTTATTAAAACAAATTATCTAAACTACTAGGGCACTGATCAGCAAACCACAGCTTGTGAACCACATGCGGCTCTTTGGCCCCTTGAGTGTGGCTCTTCCACAAAATATCACAGCCTGAGCGAGTATATTTTGAAGAAGTTTAAGTTTAAAAAATTTGGCTCTCAAAAGAAATTTTAGTTGTTGTACTGTTGATATTTGGCTCTGTTGACTAATGAGTTTGCTGACCACTGTACTAGGGAGTCTTTCTTCAAAGTGTTCTTACTATTAACATATTAAGATATACATTATATTGACTTTATGTAAAGTTAAAAGTTTTTACTTTATGTCCTAGGAAACTCTTGAAGAAAAATTCTCCGATGTTCATCCCATGGCTTTGAATTTTATGAAGGTACTTAAGAATCACTTATAATTGTTATTTACTGCAAATTATAATGATTGAAGCTGGTAACTCTGGAGGGAGTGGGCAGTAGTACGAGCAATGCCAAAGTAGGATGTGGTCATTGAAAATGATAAGGACCTGTAAAATCATTATAGTTAAAGGAACATCAGTGGTGAAAGCAATACTTTTTCTAGGAGATGGCCCTGGCGGGGTGGCTCAGTTAGTTGGAGCATCATCCTGTACAACGGAAAGTTGTGGGTTTGATTCCTGCTTACGGCACATACTGAGATTATGGTGCATATAGGAGGCAACCAAGTGATGTATCTATCCCTTCCTCTCTCTAGAATCATTATAAAGAACATATCTTTGGGTGAGGATTAAAAAAAGGTTTTTTAATTAGTATAATTGGGGTTTGCTGTGATGAACACCATTACTTCTTTGGCATTTATTAGGAATTTGAATATTAAGTTAGTATATTCAGACTGTGGAAGTTTACGAGGATGTCGAAGGTCTAGAGCAGCACAGTCCAGGATGGTAGCCATTGCATGTTACTATTGAGCACTGGAAATATGGCCTATTTGAATTGAGATGTACTAGGTTTCTATTAAAATTACTATTAAAATATAAAATATTTCATTAATATTTAAAAATATTAATTACATGTTGAACGTTTTAGATATATTGAGTTAAATAAAATTTTTAATTATTTTTTTTAAATTAATAGAAGACCAAGTTTTATAGATACCATAAATGGCCTCTGCATGGGGCCTAAAAGAGATAATCAAGCAAAGGACAAATTCTAGTAAAAAGTAGAAGAAATTCACCTATGACCAGGCTGCTACTCATGCTTGGCCAACTGAGGGCATGCTAGATATGACTCTTCCATCAAAGCGCATACTAAAAACCCTTAGGGGATAGGAATGGAGCTACGAGTAAAAGTATCTGTCTTTAACAACCAATTAAGTTCTATTTATGGCACTGGTATCCATACTATTCATCAGAATGACCTGGGAGCTTTTTAAAAGCACACATTCCAGTATCTAACCTCAGATTCCAGAAGCAGAATCTCTATCTATAGGATCTTAAAATTTATACCATTAAATATCCCACTGGATGATTATGCTCAGCAGCCCAGTTGAAAACTCACATGATCCAGAAGATGCAGCCATCTGGATGACCTAGAGTTGACCTTGTAGACCAGCCTTTGTGCCAGTGCTGGTCACTGTGAAGATATTATCCAGGGTGCTGGATTCCTTCAGCCTGAGTCCTCCCGAGATTTGGAGCCTGACCCCTCTGTGCTCTCAGACTGCCCTTACCCCTGCTCCACTGGACCTTAGCTGTCTTCTACTGGTCTCATTGCCGTGACCTGCCTCAACCCAGCACTTTGCAGGCCCCGTCCTAGAAGCCCAATTTTCTGAACTTGTTCTGGACAGGTTGATCTGATCCACCTACAGTTTAACAAAACCCAGTTGGGGTGGTGGGTGTCAAGCACTGCAAGCCCAATCCATTCTCATATTGAGACGAGGCCTTCCTAATGTTTCTCCTTCAACTAACCAGAGAAAAAAATTCCCAGGACACAAAAACTCCACTGCATAAAGCAAACTCCCTCTCCTCATCTCCAAAGTTGGAGTGCCCAGCTGGCCTGCCCAGGATTCTGGAGGAAGCTGGATTTGTTACTCAGCTATTTGATTTAGACTCATGATGTTTGACCTGAGACCCAAGAACTCTCCTAAGCGCATCAAGGATTGTGCTCTTCAGTGGGCCACACCCTATGTCCTAGACTCCTGCCCATGTTTAGATGAAGACAGGCTTTCTTTCATTAACTGCAACTGAGACATCTTTAACAACAAATTAGGATCGGCTACCATAACAGGTCGTTAACCCCCGAGACTGGGTCAGAATCTAGGCAAGGACCTGCTCAAGTGGGTGAAGTGCCAGCCAATGACAGTGCCAAGGACAGTGGTGGAATGCAGGGGCCAGTATGTGGCAGATCTGCATTCTGAGACAATGGGTACAATATTAATTTTTTATTACTAATATGTTTTCATAACCATAGCCATCCTATTCCTGCATCAGATTTATCTGGTCACCAAGAAGAGAAGACTGTAGATTCTTAGAAGTTATGAAAGCATTTTAGTGAAATTTGAAGTTTCAGGAAAAGGATCCTGACTTGAACTTTGCAGTTGCAATTTATTGTCCCTCATCTCTAAAACCTTTCCCTGGTTAGGAGCATCTCTAAGAATTCATCAGCCTCTTGGAGTACAGAAAGCTATTTACCAGGCAGTCAAGAACTCAGAAGCCTCAACTCCATCCAGTTCATCTCAGTGCACTTAAAACTAATCCATAGGACTTTGTTCCAGCTCATGCCTCAAGGAGAAGCTCAGCTTTAACACCCTCTTCTTAGAAACTAAAAATGCTCTTTAGAAAACAACAACCCATAGGTCTTTAGTGAGAGAGTAGGTTTCAGTAAACTGAACATCCAAATAAGGAAGTGAATGAATTCAAGAAATAGTTGAAAATAAAACTGGTAGGATGTGATGATTTTTTCAGTCTGGGGAATGAAGTAAAGGAAAGGGGGCAAAAAGAAGTGTCTGTATCAGCTTCCTAGAGTGAGCATAGCAAAGTACTAGAAACTGGGTGGCTCAAACAGAAGTTTATTCTCACAATTGTGGAGACCAGAAATCTAAAATCAAGGTGCTGGCAGGGCCATGCTCTCTCTAAAGCTTCTAGAGGAGGGTCCTTCTGGGTCTTTTCCAGCCTCTGGTAGTGCCAGGCGCTCTTGGGCTTCTGGCAGCAGAATCCAGCCTCTGCCTGTCTCTACATGATGTACACTTGTGTCTGACTTCACTCTTTGTATAAAGACACCAATCAGATTGCAGTAGATCCCACACAACTTTAGTATGACCTTATTTTATCTAATTACATCTGCAAAAGCCCTATTTCTAACTGAGGTACTGAGGGATATGACTTCAACAAGTATTTTAGGGGTACACAGTTACCCATAAGAGTGCTCTTGAGACAAAGCAGAGATATTAAGTAGGCCATTGCACCTGTGGGTCCAGATTTCAAAGAAGTCTGGATCAGAAATATATACGTGGAAGTCTCTGGTAACCCTTGACCATTGAAGCCATTGGGCATCAATGAGATTAGCTAGAAACTTAGAACACGTGAGAAGAAAGGGGAACCTGGGAATGAGCCTTGAGAAATTTCATGGTTGTGGAGGAGAATGTAAAGGAGGAAAGGTTGGTTTGAAAAGGGATGGCCAGGAAGTAGGAACGAAAGTGAGGCATCAGAGAAGCCAAAAGTAGAGTTTCAAGGAGGAGGACGTGGTCAGTTGTATCTAGCACTATTGAGAGGAGAACACAAAATATGGAAGTAGATTTAAGGATAGGGAAGTAGAGGTCATAGGTCTGAGTAGCAAGAGCCACTTGAGAGTGGAATTGTGGAGGCAGAAGTCAGAGTAAAGTGATGGAGAAATAGAGGTGACCACAGTTAGTAAGCTGTAAGCACTGGATAAAATACAGACTTGATTTTTCTAAATCATATATGCTCTATCCAGTTACTACTCTAGTTTTGGGACACATAGCCCCCCTCTTTTAATGTCTTCTTTGCTTTTCATCCAAAGGAGTGTCTAAAGATGAATCCAGATGACAGATTAACCTGTGCCCAACTCCTGGAGAACCCCTACTTTGATTCTCTCCGAGAAGACCAAATTAAAAGAAAAGTACGTAATGAAGGAAGAAGCAGAAAACATCAGCAGGTACCTCCGTTCAAAGGTTAAAGTGCTATTAAAAAGATTTTTTTTCCTTTTCCTACGTTTCAAAGTGAGACTGAGTGGACACCAAGACCTTATTTTTGCACTGGTTTAGTTGTATTTGTTTACCCAATAAATCCTGGTTGATGTAATAAAATCATAAAGCTATGAAATATTCAAAGTGTTACCAAGTCTCATTCCAAGGACACAT
Source organism: Antrozous pallidus (assembly GCA_027563665.1). NCBI lineage: Eukaryota > Metazoa > Chordata > Mammalia > Chiroptera > Vespertilionidae > Antrozous > Antrozous pallidus. Next base: position 52,816,968 of record CM050523.1, read on the forward strand.
CAAATTATTGCCCAGTTCTTTCATTACACTGATTGGCTGCCCCGCCCACCCGAGCATGGCCCCAGAGGACCGCAGCTTCGTACAGTGACACCCCTACAGCGGGCCTGAGTTGAAAGCCGAATGCGGCGCGGTCCCAGTGCCTTTCCGCAGCCTCCAGGCGTGCAGTGCAGGACACGGCTCTTCCAGCTTTTCGCCCGAGGGCACGTAAGTCTGCCTTTCCTGGATTGGTTCTCCCAGACAAGGACAGTTCTGGCCATATGCAAAGGGATGAAACTCGGGTGTCTGGGAACCAAATCCTATCCTCAGATGTACCAGTATTACATAGAAACATGGTAAATATGGTGGCAAACATTGATTCTGCAGTTTATTAGGCAACTACTTTTTACTTGCTTTCAGAAAAGTTTGAAGTTAAAACATAAATTCATAGAAGTAAATTTGTTATAGGGTCTTCCCCCATCCTATATCCCCAGCATCTAAAATGGTATTTTGTCATAAAACTATGATCCAAATAACTAAATAGATAAGCAGTGGTTATTAACAAGAAGATGGTAATTTTTAATTTATCAGAGACTAACAATCATCCCATTTTCATTTGCTTAATCTTCCACCTTTGATCTACTTTTTGGTCATTTATCTTCTCATTGGAATGTCCCAGTAAAGGAAGAGAGCAGTCTTTTTTTCAACTGTTTGACAGTTAAAATAGAAGTTTGTTGTGAGAGAAAGAGTAACCAATAAGAATTATTATGGTGATTTGTCTGTATCCAAAACCTCTGGATCTCCAAATTTGTATTGCATAGATCATTTTACTGGTAAAGTTACATGAATGCAAGTTAAGCCCAATACAGTTTAGTTAACCAAAACAGTGATCGGCAAACTCAGAGCCAAATATCAGCAGTACAATGATTGAAATTTCTTTTGAGAGCCAAATTTTTTAAACCTAAACTTCTAACGCCACTTCTTCAAAATAGACTCGCCCAGGCTGTGGTATTATATGGAAGAGCCACAGTTTACCGACCACCGAAGCAAAAAGATTAGGGTTTGTTCAAATAAGTCTGAGGCAGCAGTATGAAATACAGTATGACTTGTGTGTAAAAACACTGTCCCCTTCAAAATATCTCACTAGATTCCTTACCTATGGCCTGGGAGGTCAACAGCAACACTGCCCCAGCCTGCCTCTCGGTCCCCAACTCAAGTTCTGCCACACTGTCCTCAAATGGGGTAGGCATACACTCCCCCTCTAAACCTCCAGTTCACAACTGGAGACTTAAAGCATCTCTCCACCACGTGAAGTCTCTGGAGCTCGGGGCCAAGATAAACAGGAATAGCTTTCAAGTCCTAGTTTTCTTTTTGAGGACACACCTCTTTCCTAGACACTTTGCTGTATGAGGGAAAAAATTCAGAAAGATCTTTTTATGCAGTCTGGTTTCCTTTTGTGAGTTCAGATTTCTACTTCGATACCAATTTCTAGCTCTCTGAGTGATGACCAAGAAATTCATTCAGACTAAATATTGTTTAAAGTTGACAGTAAAGAATTTTTTATTTTTTTAAAATATATTTTATTGATTTTTCACAGAGAGGAAGGGAGAGGGATAGAAAGTCAGAAACATCGATCAGCTGCCTCTTGCACATCCCCTACTGGGGACGCGCCCGCAACCAAGGTACATGCCCTTGACCGGAATCGAACCTAGGACCTTTCAGTCCGCAGACCGATGCTCAATCCACTGAGCCAAACCGATTTCGGCAGTAAAGAAGTTTTTAATCTTTGCTGTCCCACCAATATCCTAAAATCAATATCCTAAAATTTAAAATTTGAGATGAGCACAAAGTAGGCCCTGTGAATTATCACTTAATAGCTGGTGAGCATGTACCTTTTAAACACCGACTAGATACTCCAAAATTTGTGTATTGAAATAAATTTTTAGAGTACATTCATAAGAAGCCTAGAATAAGTATTGGAATCTAATTTTCAAGAGTCAGGATATCACAATTTTTAGAAAGGTATTTCTATTTAATTTTTAAGTTCATGTTTTTTGACATCTTTGTACCATATGTATCCTTTTTTTTTTTTGCTACCTTTAAATCAAACTGTACAAGTAGGAATTGTTTTCAATTGACCTTCTTATTTTTGTCTTGTTCTGCTATTAGAATCAACTGTTGCCTCTCATACCAGGAAGCCACACCTCCCCCACACCTGATGGAAGAAAACAAGTCCTCCAGTTAAAATTTGATCATCTTCCAAACATTTAGGAAAATGTTCTTTCAAGTGGGAAGTAATGTAATATGCACACATTTTTGTACAAGAGAGATAGGAATTCTCAGTGTTTCAAATGCAAATGAGCCATATGAAAATTAAGACGCCTTCTAGAATTGTTTTGCTCTGATCATTACTGATTCCTCTGCCCAGGCTTTTCATATGCCAGCTCTATCTCTTAGAACATTTTCTTAAAATGATATAAAGTCTGAAACTGCACATATGGAGGAGATATTTTCAATCTCATCAGAGCAGCCCCTCTTGAGGCAAATTTGTATTGAGAATTTGTGGGCTTATACTTTGATTTCTGAACAAGATTTGCATACACCATCTTGCTTTGGCTGACCTCATAATGTCCTAGAGCAATATCAAATAGCTTGCCTCGCTGCTGTTTGTGTGGGAAATGACATTATATTTCTGCTTTTTAATTCACAATTATTGTAACCAGGTCTGTTGAATAATGCTGCTATTTTATTGGGTTTTCATGTTGGTGTAGAAAGGGAATTTTAAAATGTCATTTAGGTTTATTCTTTGATTCCAAGGTAGGCTCTACTTTCTCTTTCTCATGAGACATGGACATGTCTGTTTTTAAAGCTAGCAGGAGAAAATTTTGTACACAGCAAATGCAAATAGTGGATGAGCTACAAGGAATTTCCGTCTTCATAATACCTTGGAATAATGGACTTCTGGCTCTAATGCTGTCCTTTGATGCATCATGGTTTCTTATCCTTTTCTCCTCTGGCTACATCTCAATACCTAAACCTATCCTCCTGGCTGTATTTTCTAAATAGTTTATCATCAACAGTCTCTTCCAAACATTTGCATCCACAGCTTCTATGAACTTGTGCTGCCCTAAACTTGTGCATCCTGGTCAAGTCAGGCTTGTAAACTCTTCTGAGCAGGAAGATTATCTTTCAGTTACCTTCATTCTGTGTCTGTTACCAAAAAAATGAAGCAAACAAACAAAACAGCTCAATAGGTGAGCCCAGTTTACACTGGGATATTTTCCCAAGTAAGCTTGACAGACCTATCTACATACAAACATATGTACATGTATATACACATATGTTTACATTGATAAATTGTGACAGATCATAGTAGATGCCTATTATCCTGGACATCTAAAGATGATGCAGAATATTTAAACTACTTTTGGTTTGCTAACAAGAAACTCATGTGAAATTATAGCAATGGGCTGGCTCTTCCTGTCTGGCATAAAGACTCAAAGAGTGAGGTTCTTATCAATAAATATTAAGATTATTTCATCAATTCTTTTTTTGCTCCTAGGTTCAGCATGCTTACCCGAACATTTTGCAAATACACACAAGTTCAGAAATTGCTTGTATCTGGTACTAAGGCACTAAGCATAAAGTATTTTTTAAGAAAACACGATAATAACACTTAACTTTCCTCTTTAAAAGTTCATTGCACTTGTAAACCTGGCTTACAAACTTCCAGAGAATCTCATTCAGTCTTGAGGAAGCATCTCTTTCCTAAAGAATTACGGCATCTAAGCAGTGGTTCCTTGCTCACTGGAAGGGCATTCTGAGTGGGCTTATTTGGCCATTTAACATTCTGAGTGTGACTATAAGCTGCTAGGGACTTATTTTCCTCTTATTATTAAAAAAAAATGCGCCTCTTCAGAGTCGTATGTTTCTTGAAATTTTAATAAGACAGGTGCAAGAGAAATGAGAAATAAAAGATAAAAGGCAACTTTGCTAAAAGATTTCTTTTCACTTTCATAGTGTTTTTATCCTGTAAGCCTCTCCATTGCCAAACCGCTCGTGCTACTCCAGCTCTTGTTATGTGCATGTAGTAGTGAGCTGCACACGCGGAAATCGGGACAGCCCAGACGCCATTGCCCATCTTGCTCCTAACTGTGCCTCAGGCAACAATGAAGGTTCGGGCAGAAGTTGGGAGAGTAATCATCTTCCTTTACTTCTGCTTACATTTGCAAATTCAAACTAGCATTTCCAGTTTTTTTCCCTTATACAAATCCATCATTTATGTATGACTGGAGAGGAGAAAGCATGTAATGCTTAGGAAAAGATTCTGAGGCGGTCATATTACCACGCAGAACGATACTCTTCCGATGACGTTTGCATGCTTGGCTTCCCTGCGCGACCCAGGTCACGTAGCACTGCTGCTGCCTGGTCACTCAGGCGCACGTATCTCCGGTGGCAGGTTTCTCTGACTCACTCCCGTGCTTGCTTCTCACCGACGTGCTGCACAGCTCCCCTTGCACCTCTCGGCCACAGGAAAACAGATGCACCTCTGGGTCTGGGACCCAAATGAAGTCATGACTTTTGTAGAACTTATCCTCACAGAAGCCCGCAGCATTCTGTAATCGTGCCTTTCCTTCACTATTGTGCAGCTTCTGGCTTACCTGGGTCTTGCCTCACCTGTGCCAGCCTTCCAGGTTTCTATTTTGTATATAATTTTTTGGTGCTGCACAAATACTGTGCTGTCGTGGTCAGCGGCCCCACCTGAATATTTGAATGTAGTGATTGCTCCTGCTTGCCCCAACCACAAAGCACTTTTAGAGGGTCACTTTTTGAAGATTATTTTAACTAGACTGAAGCATTAGGTTGTGTTCAGTAGGCTTTTGAAGGCTTGGGATTAGGGAGATGACTGAGTAGAGACACAGCCCTTAGACAGGGAAGGAAGAGGTGAGCAAAGAGTTGATGTCCCTCCTCTATCTGCTAAGTGATATCACACTCTTCATTCATTGCTCTTGCAGATTCCCCAAACTACAAGAAACGAGGAAATTAGTAAGTTCTTCTGATAAAAATTTTAGTTCTGAAAGTATTTTATAGTTCTTTAGCTTACTTGCTATAGAATTACAATTTTTTCTCCAAAAGATATCACTTTCTTGATCATTTGTCACCATCAATGATTTCCAATCATGGTTTTGGAGCAAATGGCACAGAGTAATCCCAAAGTATTTTTTTTTTAAGTTAAAACCAGAAGAGGAATGTTCCTAAAATTCCACAAACAGAAAAAATTGAGTAGTTAGTGTAAGATATTAGATGAATCACAAATATACTGGTTTTTAATGCATGTAGTTAAGACAGAGAGAGAAAAGGCCACACACAGGTTAAAGCAATGTTCTGGGTACATGTATATGTTTATCTTAGATTAAAATCTTTAACTCAACAACTTCATTCTTGTTTTAGTAGAAAACAAAATATTTTTAAGAGTGGTAGTTTAGAGAATAATAGAAATATCACATGACCTGGGAGTTAGGATGCCAGGTTCTAGGCCTGGCTTGCAACTCTCTATGTAGATGTGTAACTTTTCTGTGCCTTCATCTTCCCATCCTATCCAATAAAAGAATAATATGCAAATTGACCATACCTTCGCTACACCCACAAGCCACGCCTACCAGCCATGCCCACCAGCCAATCAGGAGCTAGGGCAGAGCCAGCCAGCAAGTACATGGCCCAGGCTGCAGGGGAGGGGGGGCGGGACTGAGGCCGCCCGGGCCGTGGGGGGTGGGAGAGGGCGTGCCATGCACAGCAGGAGAGGGCAGGCTGTCTGCGCACCTGGCCAGCACGGCAGGAGAGGGCAGGCCTGCGGCGGAAGAGAGTGGTCCAGCGGCGGGAGAGGGTGGGCCACGCCTGGAGGGAGAGAACAGGCCCGGGGCAGCAAATACACACCATGCCAGGCGGGGAAACCAGACCTGAAAGCCCAAGCCTCCAAGTATCCGACAGGGCTTCGGGGTGCCGGGGTCCTGAGGAGGCCCCAGGACAAGCATCTCCCCAGAGTCTGTGTGGAAGAAGGAGAGGAACCTCTGGCTAGAGGCTGGGGTGAAGGATGAGGGACACCCCACCCCCGTGCACAAATTTTGTGCACCGGGCCCCTAGTTCTATATAATAAAAGCCTAATGTGCAAATCGACCTAACGGTGGAATAACCCATCACTATGATGCACACTGACCACCAGGAAGGCAGATGCTCAATGCAGGACCTGCCTCCAGCTTGCAGGCCCCAGGCCAAGGCGGGTGCCAGCATGGGCCCTCCGATCTCCCTGCCAGTCGCCCCACAGAAGGAGGCTACCAGTGATGGCAGGGGGCAGGGCTGGCGAGCGGGCAGCACCAGGCCAGCCAAGGCTGATGCCAGTGGGGGCACCCCCGATTGCCCTGCAGGTCGCCCCACAGATCGGCCCTGATTGCCACCAGATCTCAGGACCCTACCCGTGCATGAATTTCATGCACTGGGCCGCTAGTTTATATAATAAGAGAGTAGATAATCTATATGATCTAAGGCTTCATTTCAGCTTGGTGTCCTGGGCATATCTCCCACTAGAAGATGCTTTCCACAGATTGTTCCACACTAACAATACCAAGGTAAACTTGGGTGTTTATGATGTAGCCAGAAGCTTGGAGGTCACTCTTTATTTCTCTCTCATCTCCCATTTGCTTGATTTTTTTCACTCACACAGAAACACACAGGCAACTGCTCCTTGCTAGTTCTATCAAGTCCATCTAATGGAGGTTAAATTTTATAAATTAAAGTAGATTTTAGAGCCAATGATCACTAGCTTTTAATGTAAATAAAACCAATGTGCTTTTAAAATGCGGAATAATGTGTAATAATTCTTTGATGTTTTAATCTAATTCTTATTAGCTTGGAAATTATACATATTCTGTGAAACATTAAGATAACCATTAAGGCAAAGAACATTTAGTACATTTCTAACCTCAGTAAAACTTTTAGTAGTTTCAGTAAATAATAACTTAATGGAATTCTACAAATATATCAGAATTATGTTCATTTTGTATTTCAGCAGCAGGGTCTCGGGTTCACTCAACTTTATATTTAACGTATAATTTACGTAAGCTGAGAATTGGGTTACCCTAACTTAACAGGCATATACATGACTTGTATTTTTAAAATTAAAAATTTTCTTTTCTGTTGTGAACTAACCTTACCTAACCATATCTCTCAATATTGCCCATTGAGGACATTGTGTGTTTACTTATTACTTTAGAACATATTTCAAATCACATGAAATTATGGTGATATACTAATTAGCATTTGATAATTAACACAATGGCAAATATATGCTGCTAAAAACAATTCACTATAACACCTGTTTTAGTTGTATTATGTTAACTATATAAATACATAACATTCTTTAAATTTAGCTTAAGATATATAGAAAACTTAGTATGGATTTTGATGACTTTACATTTGTAGCTTATTTTAATAAAAGTTATAAATATTTCTGTCTCCTTATTTCCCTTTAATTCAGCGATTAGTCCATCTCTAATGCTTTGTATTTAGGTTTTAAAAAACTGTCATCATCACATATAAATTCCAGAACTTTTAATTTAATGACCCATCAGTTGGAATATCTGAACAGCTGGCATGCCAACTGTTCCTTTTGGGCTGGAAAGTTTCACAAATGAGGAAACTAACAAAATCTTTTCCAGTCTGACCAGCTAGATGCTCATTCCTGAGAACATCTTACTTTGAGGCTGTAACATTCTTTTTCTTCCAATTCATCAGAACATTTCTTTCATTCTTTACAATAATTAAGCTACACAACATGACATTTTCTTGACCCTTCCATTCCAGGGTATTACAATAGTTTCTGTGGTTTAAAAAGGTGAAAAAGGCTCAAGACCAAACTGAGACTAATGATTAAAGGAGAAAAAAAACAGCCCTGGCTGGTGTGGCTCACGGTTAGAGCATCAGCCCGAGCACCAAAAGGTAGCAGGTTCGATTCCTGGTCAAAGGCATGTACCTGGGTTACAGGTTCAATCCCCCACCCCAGTCATGTGGAAGGCAGCCAGTTGATGTGTCTCTCTCACATCAATGTTTCTCTTTCTCCTTTCTCTCTCTCCCTTCCTCCTTTCCATTCTCTCTGGAAAGAAATGGGAAAAATATCCTCAGGTGAGGATTTTTTAAAAAGAGAGAGAAAAAACGATTAGTAAAATAATGAAGTCATTGTTTAAATATGCTTCAATTCTTTTATTTTCTTTTGAACTAACCTTTCTGCTTTCATTATTTTTAACCGTGCTTATGTTTGAAAGAATACAGTAGATGATCTCCATGGATAACTGCAACCATTTTTCCCATCCCACGTGCCTTTTGCAATGATCCTTTTCCTCCTCCTTTTACCGAGAGGGGAGGTCTCCTTCCCTCCCCCCTGCCTTGTGACCTGTGACTTCCTTCATCAAAGACAATGCAGCAGAGGTGCCACTGTGCCACTCTGGGCCTGCCCCTTATGAGGCTTGGCAGTTTCTGCTTTTTGACTCCCGGGAAGCCAGCCACCAGGCTGTAAAGAAGTGTAGGCTGGACTACCGTTGATAAGACACCAAGTGGAGAGAAAGACCCTTGGAAGAGACCAAGGCCTTCTTAGACCTTCCCACCCAGTGCAGCCACCAATTGAATGTAGCCAAAGCTGTGTCCCCAGCCAGCAGCAATAAGAACAGGGTAACTGCCCAGCTGAGCCCAGGCATCCCACAGAATTATGGAAATAATAAATCATTCTTGTTTTAAGCCAGTATGATTGGGGAATAATATGTGATATAACAATAAATAACAGTATGTTTGTAAATGGTGTACCATATATTACAGTTGAGAAGCATGTTCTCAAATAATATGCACACTTAATGTAAGGCATAGGGTTTGAAGTTACTTAACCTAGAGCCATAAATACTCTCCAAGGACTCTCATTCTACCCTCTACCCACCACCTCTGTGGATCTATTTATTTTAGTCAAGTCTACTGTGCTCACAGGGAAGACATCATCTCAGGAAACGTGTAACAACCCCATGCAGAAGATCTAAAACACAGTAGTGAAGGAATGACCCAGACATTGTATTTGACCAAATAGATGAGTACATTCTTGCCAGAAATTTTCTGGATTTCTTTACAATGGCGTACGGGAAACCTTTTTGGGAGAAAATGTTCATACCTGTGTTAGATAACTGGGTAGATGCTAGACTATATTATTTTATACCTTTTACCCAAACAGTCAGTTTGGGTCCTGATAGCTGTTTTTTGCTTTTAAACCAGTCCTCCTCACTCATCCTCCATCCAGCAGACGTCAGCTAGTGGTGACCTGTGTGCTCTGAGGAAAAAGGCTTATCTAATTGCACGAAAAGTTTCTCATAAAAAAAGGTTCCTAGCTCCTTTGAGTATTCAGGAGGACGGGTGCCATTGTCTTTCCACACTTTCCCTCTTTCTCTTCCAACTACAAAGACATTCTACCGAAGGTCAAGTTTTGGCTTTGCCACTGACAGGTCATGACCTTTGATTATTGGCATCTTCAACTCTTAAGAACACTACCTAAGATGAGAATTTTAACACCCGAGGTGGTTCAAGGTACTAAATGAAACAATTACGCTAACATGCTTTATAATATAAAAAACTATATAAATATTATTTTTTAAAAGCTATAAAATATTGTTACTGTAGAACTTTTGGAATATATTGACTTCTGCAATTAATATGTGGTCACTTAAAAGAAATGCATAGAATTTTTTTAATACAGTGATTACTATATTTCTTCCCAAAGAAGCGTGCGTGAAACTTCATCTCATTCAGCTGTTCCTCTTTCATTTGGTGTCTTTTGCATTTCCAACCTGAAAAGGTTCTTATTTTCAGCAAAGAAAAATGCCACTTTTTTCTTTTTATGCCAATTTAGTTTATTGACACTATTTTAAATGTGTGCTTATTGTCTAGCAAACACTATCAGGTTATCAAGTACTGGGCAAAAACAGGAAATTAAGCCTTTAGTGAAATAAGTAATCACCAAAGAGAGAGAGGAGAGAGAGAGAGAGAGGGGGAGAGAGAGAGAGAGAAGAGAGAGAGAGAGAGAGAGAGAGAGAGAGAGAGAGAGAGAGAGGAGAGAGCCTAGTAGGGTTAACCAGAAAGGCACAAGTTAAGACCTCACCAGAAGACTTAAAGAAGACACCAACACCGCCATCATGAAATAATCTGACCATGATGCCAGGGGATTTCCTGAGGTGTTGGAATCATCAAGGATAGAAGAGTTGGCTAGGGAGGAACAACTAAATTGTGAAGAAAAATCATTTTAGGTCTGGGAATATACAAAACCAATTTAATTTTGTGTTTATTAAGCAGTCCTGAATAATTAGCTATAGGAAACAACTAGAGAAAAAACAAGAGATCCCAGTCTTAATTTAATTTGTGTATTCCAGCAATTAAAATTACATGAACAGTGTCACTTCCTGAGGCAGTGAGGAAGTGCTGAGTGAGAATTTAAGAAACACTTGCAAAGAGGGGAAAAAAGAGAAGAGAGGAAAAATTGGTATTTATTATTTGTCCTGCGACAGTCCCCATCTCAAGATCACCTTTCCACTATTCATACCTTCCTCTTTCCAATTTATCCTTTGTTCTAGCCATATATCTACTATTCTTGATTTAAATCTCTACCCTTTTATTCTCAAGTTTCTTCCTTTACCAAATACCCATCATTCCACACTGACAAACACCTGCTCCATTCTTCAATTTCCTTCCTCCTGGATTTGCAAATCTACTACTACCTGCAATTTTCATCCTGAACAATCACTCCATATTTAATCTTGTCTAAGTAAGAACCCCCTATAAAGCACCAGCACTATGTTATATAAATTAAATTTGAAAATGATCTTAGATTGAATTCAAACAAATCCTAAAATAGATTTGTTTTATTTTTTAATTATAATTCTTTTTTATTTTTCTTATTTTTCCTCTTTATCGAATTCAGGTGCAATTATACAACACATCATCCTATCTAATAAAAGAGTAATATGCAAGTAAACCATCACTCCGCTATACCTACAAGCCATGCCCACCAACCAATTAGGAGTAAGTATGCAAATTAACCCAACCAAGATGGCTGTAGCCACAGAAAGAGCAGGAGGAAGGCTTGGGTTTCCCTGGCGATGAAGGAAGCCAAGCTTCTGAATCCCTGGCCTGCCTTGGCCTCCACTACAAAGTTTCAATTATAGAAGAGAAATAAATCCCAATAGAAATGGCTGCCACCCCAGAGTGAGCAGAAGGCTTGGCTCTGCTCCAGGCTACAAAGTTTCAATTGTAGAAGATAGATAAATCCCAAATACCAAGGCCTCCACTTGGGAGGCATGGCCAGCCTGCAAACCACCACAGGCCCCTCACCCAGGCTGCCCCATGCTCCAAGGGAACCCCCACCCTGATCCAGAACACACTTTAGGGCAAACCAGCTGGCCCACACCCATATACCAGGCCTTTCTCCTATCTAATAAAAGAGTAATATGTATATTGACCATCACTCCAACACACAAGATGGCTGCCCCCAGGTGGTCAAAGATCCTGCCCCCATGTGGACACAAGATGGCCACTACAAGATCGCCAGCAGGGGAGGGCAGTTGGGAGAGACCAGGCCTGCAAGGGAGTGCATTGGGGGTGATCAAGCCTGCAGGGAGGGCTGTTAGGGGTAACCAGGCCAGCAGAGGAGGAATGTTGGGGGTGACCAGGTCTACAGGGAAGGGCAGTTAGGGGGGACCCAGGCCTGCAGGGGAGAGCAGTTGGGGGAAGGCAGGCCTGCAGGAGAGGACAGTTAGGGGTGACCAGGCCTGCAGAAGAGGGCAGTTAAGGGCCAGCAGGCTGGCAGGGGAGCAATTAGGCATCATTCAGGCTGGGAGGAGAGTGGTTAGGGGTTGATCAGGCTGGCAGGCAGAAGCAGTTAGGGGCAATCAGGAAGGCAGGCAGGCAAGCAGTTGGGAGCCAGCAGTCCTGGATTGTGAGAGTGATGTCTGACTGCCCGTTTAGGCCCGATCCCACCAGGATCGGGCCTAAACGGGCAATCGGACAACCCTCATGGGGTCCCAGATTGGAGAGGGTGCAGATTGGGCTAAGGGACACCCCCCCCCCCGTGCATGAATTTCGTGCACCAGGCCTCTAGTCTGTACATGATATTATATGTGTACCACTCCAAGTCAAGTCTCCGTCCATCACATTTATCCTCCCACTAAAATATATTTATTTTAGAGATTGACATCTCTTTAGATGCTCTATACTCTGCTATTCCTTAAATATAATCCCATTTAGAAAAAAAAAACCTTCACCAAAATTGTCTTTATCAAATATTACCTCTAAATCGTTGGTTCTTAGTCATGCGTTGCCCTCAAGGGTTCATCCCTAATCCACTCCCTAATCCAGATTCCAAATGTAACCCAGGGCTACTATTGTCCCAAACTCCAGAGCTCTGCTGGGTTAATGCTTGGGCAGTTCACAGTATGTAAAAATAAATTTAAAAATAAAATAAATGCATAGCAGTATCTTATAGGTATACAAATACTTTATACCTTTCTTTCTTTGATTACCTTTATCAAGTATTTATCAGTTATAATGGCCTTTTTATAGAAGCAAGACTTCCATCAATAAATTTGCTGTATTTTTTGTTAAACCTGGAACAAAGGACCTCTGCCCCTTTGCCTCTTTTGCATCCTGAGCCCTTTGTGACTTGGAATAGGGCAAGACCATGACTAATTCTGCCCCCTGGGCTGACTAGTCTGGGAGAGATAAAAATCCCTTCCTCATTCTGCCTTAAATATTTAACATTTAGAAATTCATCTGGGTTCCAAAGTAATCCTACTGAGAAGATTGGGGAGATAAAAGTCCCAGTTAGAATGTTTATGTGAATTTGCTTAAAGGAATCTCTTTCCCAAGAGCTGTTTGTCATCAGTAACTGAAAGAATAGAGCCTGGGCTGGAGCTGCTGGGCTGCTGGGTAGCTGGAGGCCCCCCCTGAGGGCCTGGGGTCTTTTTTAGGGATTGCAAGTGAAGGGTACCACAAGGGGTGAGAAATTGAGGTGAAAATTTGTCTACAGCAAACCATGTCTACTTTGAAAATTTAGCTGTGCCATTCCTGGCCATTGTTTCTTAAACAACATGCCTGGATACCTTGGCTGGGTTGTAGAGTCAACACGGCTACCAGCTGCACTGTGTTGAGCATGTTCCTTTCTCTCTCTGGCCCCTCAATCTAGAGTAAGGAGTAGTCGAGCTCAATGTGTTTAAGATTCCTTCTAGCTGTGATGTGTTGTGAAATGACACAAACAAACAACGGTCATCTATCTGTCCCTTGTCCTGCTCCTGTGTCCTCTTCCACCCTCCTTGTCACAGGTTGATGGGAGAGGTGAGGACAGAGAAAGGGCCCTATAGGGATTGTGCTCTATCTGCTTCACCTTCCTGATCTCCGAAATCTCCTTTCTCCATCCTGTCTGCTGTGGAGGCTGGATCCACAGTGGTCCGTGCAAAATCCTGGGGTGCAGTCGCTTTGCAAGAGGCCAGCTTTTATTTTGTAAGCAAACCAAAAACATATAAGAGTATTAGATGGTTTATACTATTCCACACTGGGCTTGGTTTTTATTTTGTTATTGCTGTCATTTTGCCTTAATAAGCACTTTAATCTGCCTGTGGCCACAGATGATGGCTCACCATAAATAGAGGAGCTAGATGCCACTCTGAAGAGGAAGAATGCCATTCTTGCCCAGTAAGTGTACAACATGCCCTTAGATCAATAACATCAACGAAGAAGAATACACATGTCTGAAAGAATAGCTATTAAGTATAAGTGAAATCGAAGCTTCACTTCTCAAATTGCACAATTCCTAAGGATTAAAGTAAGTCCTTGGCCGAATCCCAAGAAGACTCCATCTAGCAACGTTGCCAGGAGGTTTTCCGGCACTATCAGTATGTAAAATCCCAGAATGTTATTTACAGTATTTTTGTTTTATCTCAGGTTGCTAACCACCAGTTACTTTATCTTGTACAAATTTACTAAGTGATTTTTGTGTGTGTGTTTTTTTATATCTGGAATTTCTAAACCTATAAGGGAGCATTAATGACGAGGGCAGTTCAATATTTTAGGAAATTTGACAGGATCATTAGAGAAGCATTAAATGATAGAAATATCAAGCCTTCTGTAATACAAAGGAAATATTTTCAATCAATATTCTAAGTATAAAGCAGTTATGTTGAAATACAAAGTATTGATGCATTATGGAGGCAAACTATGGCTTTTTCATTCATCCAATTTCACTAATTAATGCAAATATTATGTATTTACATACATATATTATTGTTAAATATTATTTTTCTGATTCTAGAGATAATAACAGTATTCACATTATTTTAAAATTTTAAGTCTCCAGCCCTAGATTGTTTGGCTCAGAGTGTCGGCCTGCAGACTGAAGGGTCCTGGTTCGATTCTGATCAAGGGCATGTGCCTGGGTTTCGGGCTCGATCCCTGGTAAGGGGTGTGCAGGAGGCAGCCAATCAATTATTCTTTCTCATCATTGATATCCCTCTCCCTCTTTCTCTCTCTCTCTCTCTCCCTTTTCCTTCCTCTCTGAAATCAATAAAGATATAGTAAAAAAATTTAGTGAATATAACAGAGACATGGACATAGAGAGGGAATGGACTGACAATTCTTGGGGAGAAAAGGGTTGTGGGAAGTGCAGCAAGAGACTGGACAAAAATTTTGCAACAATGGGAGAGGACAGTGGGGAGGGAGAGGTGAGGGTGGAGGGTGGGATAGGTACAGCGTGCAGGGGAGCTATAGGGGGATAAAAAGGGGAAACAATGTAATTAATAAACTGAACAATAAAGATAAAAAAATTTAAACCTCCAATCATTTCCCCACAATTCCTTCTCTTAATAAATAACCAAAATTAAGTGCTTTGTGAGTATTTCATATACTCATCCTGTAATACTGCTTTGCAACTTGCTTTGTTCACTTTCTAGTGAATCTTTATGCCTCAGTTTCTACACATCTGTCCCACTAGTTTGTTTGTTCCTAACGTTGTTTTAAAAAATATTCAAGACTCAGGGAGATGTTCATGGTCTGTTAAGTGAAAAAAGCAGAATACAAAACATTACATGTGCTATGATCCTGAATTGGATAGAAGAGGGGAGTGGAAAATATTATACACAGATTCATACAAAAGACTGAAAGAAATACAAAAAAAATTCTTAATAATGGTTAGTTCTAAGTGGTACAATTGTGGATAACTTTATTTTCTTCTATATAATATTTTTTATTTTCCAACTTATCTATGATGAGCTTGTTGAAAATATCATTGGTTCTTTCTGCATCCAAAAATAATTTAGGTTTCTGGTAGGAAATCTGAAAAATACAGATAAAGCCAAATAAGAAAACAGAAAGTCACTCATGATCCAGTTACCCAGAGATAATAACTGTTGCCATTTAGATATATTTTTAAATAACTTCTTTCTGGATTGTGTGTGTATTACAAAAATAAAATTATGCTGCCCATAATTCTTATAACTGTCCCTTTTCACTTAAGTGTATTGTGAACATTTAAAAATTTCATTAAACACTCTTCTACAAAATTTTTTGACTACACAGGATCCTAATTCATATACAGGATTCAGTTATTACCAGTTTTTGCTCTTATAATTGATGTACTGAACATATATATGGATAAATCTTTGTGCATGCATACTGTACAGAGGTTTCATCTGGATAAATTGCTAGAAATGGAATTGCTTAGTCATATGGTCTGCAAATTTTTAATGTTTCTGATACTTATTGCCAAGGCATTCTTCAGAAAAGATTTAGCAAGTTTTTTCCCTAGCAGTGATATGAAAAAGTAGTCATTTTCCACACTTTTAGCAGTGCCAAGTGTTATTAATCGGGAAAATAACTTTTAGTACTTTTTCTCTTACTAGGAAAATAATAAATGTTTTAACAGAAAACTTACTATGTACAAATATACAAAGGGAAACTTACTATGGACAAATATACAAGAAAAGAAAAATTACTAAGGACAGCATCAACCACTGGTGCTCTGTGTGTGTATATGTGTGTGTGTATATATATATATATATATATATATATATATATATATATAGTATTACTAAAAATAAATTATGTAATAACAGCTAATATTCATTGAGCACTAACTCTTTGTTAGACCCTATACTATGTGTTTAAAGTAAGTTATCTCATTGAATCTTTACACATCTATAACATAGTATTTTTAGTATTTAATATGCCCATTTTTAGTATTTAATATGCCCATTTCACTCAGTTGGAGAGATTAAGAAATTTGTCCTAGACAATATAGCTAATATGTGGCAGGCAGAACTGAGATGAACTGTCTTTTTTTTCAAAATATATTTTATTGATTTTTTACAGAGAGGAAGGGAGAGAAATACAGAGTTAGAAACATCGATGGGAGAAAAATATGGATCAGCTGCCTCCTGCACACCTTCTACTGGGGATGTGCCCACAACCCAGGTACATGCCCTTATCCGGAATTGAACCTGGGACCTTTCAGTCCACAGGCCAGTGCTCTATCCACTGAGCCAAACCGACTAGGGCAAAACTGTCTTTTTTTAAAGTCCTTATTCTCATACCCAATAGGAAGATGGTCAGCTTTGCTAAAAGCATAAGTACTGGCTCAACCTCTTCATTTAAACAAGAGTATTTATTGTTTTTAATTAAAAGGATGCTTGTAAGTGTTTGAAAAAATGTGAAATAAGGGTGAGAGGGCCCTAGCCAGTTTGGCTCAATGAATAGAGCATCAGCCCACAGACTGAAAGGTCTAGGGTTCGATTCCAGCCAAGGGCATATACCAGTTGTGGCTTGATCCCTGTGGGAGGCAATCAATCAATGTGTCTCTCTCACATTAATGTTTCTCTCTGTTTCTCCCCCTTCTTTCCATTCTCTCTAAAAAATAAATGGAAAAATATCCTCAGTTGAGGATTAACAAAAATAGATAGATAGATAGATAGATGGTAGATAGATAGATGATAGATAGATAGATAGATAGATAGATAGATAGATAGATAGATAATTTGCTTAAAAAAATAAGGGAGAAAGGAACAAATTTTCCTTACAGAAAAATTCCAAATAATATATGTAGATACTGTTCCCTCCAAGAAGTCGAGCTCAACTCCCCTCCCTTCAGTGACTCTGTTCCAAAGAATAAAGTATGAAAGGGGGAAAACGAGTGACGTTAGAGTGGAGAGACCTGACAGCCCCCTCCTCACGTGGTCCAGGTTAATATCACCAGTGATCAGTCATGTTGATGTCATGTACCCCTGACTTGGGGTGAAGAGAGAGTTACTCGCCTCTGCTGTTCTTCCCACACCCCACACCCCAGTGTAAGCATGAGAAATCAACATAGACAAACCCAAACAGGGGGATGGTCTACAAACTATCTGAACAATACTTAAAACTGCCAATGGAACCTGTGACAGACTGGATACTGGAACAGAAGGGGACCTTTGTGGAAAAGCTAGTGGAGCCCAAATAAATCTGGAATTTAGTAGTAACGCACCAGTGTTGGTTTTTGAGTTTTAACAAATGCACAACGGTAATGTAAGATTAGGGGAAGCTGAATGAGGGTTTCCAGGAACTATCAGCAGTATCTTTGCAACTTTTAAAAAAATAAATTTAGAATTATTCCAAAATAAAAGTTTGTTTGTTGGTTGGCTGGTTGTTTAAGGATTGTTGTTTCAATATGGACACCGCTGTGGTTAGCAGAGATAAGGTTGCAACTATGGCAGGCTTTTCAAACTATCAGGGTTTGACCTAGTCTCCTATCATCCTGTTATGGCTGGGCTCAGCATCCATCTAGAGTGAGGTCAAAAGAGGAAACTCAGAATGGGGTATGGCAGGCTGATCTCTAGGCCTGAGCCCAGAGACTCCAACTAGTGTTCCTATTTGGGTTGGTTTTATAGTGTCTGCAAGACTGAAAGGTCTCTGGTCCTCTTATTGATTAGTCCATCCCTGCGTTATATTTCTAACTCAATTATTAGCAAGCAAAGGAGATGGTAGTCAAGCCCACTCCTGGCTTGACTTCAAGCAGCAGGGACACCTGGCGTTGGATGCTCGTACTCCGGTGCTGGCTGGCATCACCAGTGGGCATGGAAAAGGAAAGCACATTAAGATCTGCAAGCCTTTCCAACATGGGCTTAGCCTAATGGCTCCCGCCATTAGAGAGAAGAGGTGTGGTTCTGCCATCACAAAGTAGTGAGCACAGAATAAACCATCAACATTCACCAGCATGTCAGGGAGTGACTGCAAGAAGTGAGCCCCAAACCTTGCAGGTTTGGCTCAGTGGATAGAGCGTCGGCCTGCAAACTAAAGGGTCCCAGGTTCAATTCTTGTCAAGGACACATGCCTGGGTTGCGGACTTGATCCCTAGTAGAGGGTGGGGTGCAAGAGGCAGCCAACCAATGATTATCTTTCATCATTGATGTTTCTATCTCTCTCTCCCTCTCCCTTTCTCTCTGAAACAATAAAAATATATTAAAAGAAGAAGAAGTGAGCCCCTCAGGCACTCAAAGAGATGTGGAAATTTGCCTTGAAAGAGGTGGGAAGGCCAGGGGTGCTCATTGACTCAGGCTCAGCATTGATACTAACACTGTCTGGGCCAAAGGAATGAGAAAGTCCCCTGCTGGATCTGTGTGTGGTTGTCCAGAAAACATAATGAGGATGAAGATTCATAAAAAAAAAATTCTATACATTGGTTACCTTTATACCTATCACACTTTCAAAAACCTACAGACAGGCCCTGGCCTGGTAGCTCAGTTGGTTAGAGCATCATCCCCAAATGCCAAGGTTTAATGTTTAATCCCCAGTCAGGGCAGATACAAGAATCAACCAATGAATGCATAAATAAGGAAAAATAAAAGAGAGAGAATCAAGAACCCAGAGAACAATATAATCCTGTTTGTTATCTTTTAGCTGGACTATCTCCCCAATGTTTCTTTTGATCATGAACCAGGGCTGTTTCCCTGGTTACAAAAGCCAATTCGCTAGGACAAAGGGCACCGTGGATATGTCGTTCCAGGAATTTGTAACGGCAAATGCCGTGCTTTCATGTGAATATGTGTATTTGTGTCCTAAGATTTGGGTTAGACTATTTGTAGATTTATAAGCTACTGTGGCTCTCAAGCCGTGTAATCTGCTGCTTTATTTTTTTCTTCATTTAAAGAAATCATGAACATATTTCCCTGTTATTAAATGTTCTTCTATAAAGCTACCATAAATGTGACAGTCTCAAAATGGCTATAAAAATTAAGGACACACATCAAAGGAATACTCTGTGGTTGTTTTAAAAAATGAGATAACTCTCAATGTGCTCATACTGAATGACCTCTAAGAAGAATTAAGTGTAAAAAGCCAAGGGCAGAGCAGTGTGAATAGTATGCTACTGTATGTGTATATATATATATATATATATATATATATATGCTACATATAAATGTATATATCACATACACATACAAGAGAGAGAGAGAGAGAGAGAGAAGAATGTCTCTGGAAGGACTGAAAGGGAAGCTTGGACAGTTGCCTTCAATGAAGAAACTACATGGCTGAAGTATATAGGTATAAAAATGTATTTTTTTTATTGAATAGCCTTTTGTATATTTTTTGTAAGACACTCATGAATTATTTACTTTAAATGAATACTTGTAAAATATTATAACTTTGTAGTTAATTCCTGAGTAATATATATATCAGCCTCTTTCCAGTTATTACTATTGTATATAATGCTTCATGCCAGACTTAGTAGCTAAATCTTCGCCTACATTGATACTAACTTCTTTCAAATAAGTTAGTGCACATGAAATTACTGGATCAAAGGTGGAACCTTTTTAGGATTTTTAATGTTTTGCTAAATTCTTCATTTGTTTAATGAACTTACATATTTCCCTTTAACCTCACTGACCAAAAAGAGTATTTTTTCTTTTCACTTTGGTAGGAAAATATACATATTATTTAGAGAGTTATTTTTGTTTCCTGTGAAGCACGTGGATGATAGGCTTTCCACATCCTTGCATACATGAGTGTATCCTCAGAGTTTTATCAGTTACAGATTTTCAGAGTCAGAATTTTCTCTCACAACTTTAAAGAAGGGCTCTAAAACCTGGCATCGCTGATCTTAAGTCTGGCATTGGCTTGGATCCTTTGCAAGTTACCAGATTTCTTTCTTCCCTCTGGAGGCTTTTAGAGTTTTGGCTTTGTATTAGTTGGCTTTCTCGAGATTAAGGTGGATCAGAACCTCAGAATCTTAGTAACTTACAAGTGTTTACTTCTCGCTCACGTTAGGGGTGGGTGGCTGTGGTTTGCTGTTGCAGCTCTGCTCCAGGCTGTGGGCTGAGAACAGGTGTGGTCTCAGCGGGGACCCAGGCTGGAGGAGCAGGTCCCATTGGGGATGGGCCCTCATGGCAGTGGGTGTGCGGACAGAAGCCTGCTGGACCTTTGCAATGCCTCTAGAATCTTCTGTTCAGGAGGGTGGAGGTCACATCTCCTCAGAGTCTGATGCCCAAGGCAAATCACTGGGTGAAGGACAAGTAAAGTCCACCTACATGGAAGGAAGTTTTCTCCTTGGAGTTCTGAATTTTTCCCAAGGAAGTGTCCAGCCATGGATCCAGCTCCTTCATTTTAATAAAAATTCTATTTACATAAAGCGATCTGTGGGCTGTAGCCTTGACTAAGCATTGGAAGAATGTAAGACAGAGGTGGGGCATTTACAGCTGCCGCACACAGAAACTTCTGATTTGAATTTTGACACTCATGGGTGTAGAAGTCGTTTGATGCCCTTATCAATGGGGTCTTTTAGCTCCTACTTTACCCCATGTAGTAACCAAACACCCTCATTTCCTCCCTCCTCTCTGCCCTCCTACCTGTCCTTCTCACCCCTGAGTCTCTCCAGTTCTTGGAATTTGGGGGTTAATGTGCTGGAACTTGAGCAGGAAGTGGCTGACCTGACAGAAGACGATTAAGTAAGCCTATTTCAGTTATCTTGTGCTGCCTAACAAACCAGCTCAAAACTCAGTGGATGAGAACAACAGCCATTTTATTATCTCTCACAGGTCTGTGGGCGAGTTGGAGCTGGGCAGGGTGGCTATTTCTGCGGGTCTCCTCGGGGCTAGCCCAGAAGGCTGCAGTCAGATAGCATGGGGCTGCACCCCCCCCCCCCCCAGACAGCTGGCCTGCAGGTCTGGCTAGTGGGCTAAGGTGGGACGCTGGGCCAGCCGGCATCTCTCTCTCCGCCTGTAAGCTCAGGGCCTTTCTCTTTCCAGGTGATCGCCACAGAATGTCCATGTTTGCACAGGGCTCCCAAGTAGTCAAAAGCAGAAGCTGCCCGCTTCTTAAAGCCTCAGTCCGGGAGCCACTTTCTACCGAGTCCCAGGGCCAGCCTAGAGTTAGTGCAGTGGGGACTACACGAATGACAGGAGGCCCGCTGGGCACTCGGGTTCCTAAGTGCCAACATGTGGGGCTTTGTTCCACCATTCCATTGAAGGGAACCCTGCTGTGTGTCAGGAGGTGATGGGGGGATACACACTTGGGGCCAAGTGCTGTGTGAGGGAGGCAGGAGGGCGAGGCTGATTCAGCCGAGTGCAGCAGGGAATGGGACTACTGTTTTCAGCTCCCTGTTAGTAACCAGCATTTCCAAAGCACCGCTCCTAGATCCTTCATGGCGAATCAGCTTTCTCCAGAGCTGTATCCCACTGTCCATAAGCCAAGCTATAGCTCTTTCCACATCCCATCATCATGGAACCTCTCCTCATTCATTTGCTATCTTTCATAGACCTGTTGAAATATTTTCTCTGTTGTGGCTTCCCCTCCAGTTCTCTGTCATTTCAGGTTTCTCTGAAGCTACTCAAGCACAAAGCCTGGAGTCTATCAATATCTTTGCTTAGAAAGCGCAACCTCTTATACAAGAGAAAGGGGGAAAATATGCAGTATTCAGTAAACCATCGCTTCCTCTCCCTGTGCTCCTTTCTTGACCCTTGACCTATTAAGTCATATTTATAATCTTTGAGTGTTGGGACTGAACCTCCACCCTTTCTCCCACCTGGTTCACCCCCCTTTTCCTGGAGGGAAATCATCTGACAGGTGAGGTCAGGAAAAGGGTCTGATTAAAGGGTCTGAAGAAGACCAGGTCACCTTCTTCTCTTTCTAGGACCCTCTCCTCTTTCTAGTCTGTTCTAAGCAGAGCTTAGTCTCTCTCTCTCTCTCTCTCTCTCTCTCTCTCTCTCTCTCTCTCTCTCTCTCTCTCTCTCTCTCTCTCTCTCTCTCTCTCTCTCTCTCTGATTATGTAATGAGTCTGCTGAGAGCAGTGAGGTTGTCTTAAGGTTGTCTTCTGAAGTGACTTATCCATCTAGAAAGGAAAGTGATATTATTGTCCATTTCTGACGATATCACCCTTCAATTTCATTAAACGTGCATCAAAATATTTTAATTCTTTTGTCCATTCAGATCTTTCGTGCAGAGTGCTTACAAGGGGTATATTCAAACAGTGGATGGATTTCTTGGTTTGGGGTATGGCTTGAGCTGAAAGAAGTGTGATAATTCCCAAAACACAAAACATAAGGGTTATGCATAAAGTTATCTCTAAGTCTTCCTGGGTATATTTTATTTTCCACAAAATGAAGTAAACATTTGCAGAATTCAGAAAAAGGGAAATGTCCAAACAAAATGTAACAAAGTAACTTGATGTAAGATTTGAACTTGGGATGTTTTCAGTTCTTTGTGGAGAGAGCCTGAAAAAGGGCGAGACTGAACTGGGTTTGTGCACACAGGAGCTGTTGGTGCCTCACTCGCGGTGCTCCTTATGACTGAATAACTCAGACATGGAGAGATGTACTGACATCACACTGTTTGCCATTGGTTTTTGCCCTCTCTAAGTGGAAATAGGCTTTCCCGTAAGAGAAATTGATATTGCCACTATTGACCATCCTTACATCAGATAAAGAAAGGCCTAAAGTGCTTTCGTGGCAGGGTGGAGCCACAGACGGGGTAGAGCCGGCCAGCAATCGAGCAAGTGAGGTGGAGCTGATGTGGACACTGCCAAGCTGCTGCCTCCGAGTGTCTTCTTCCCTTTGCCCCCCAGTTTTCTGTAAGGAAGCATTTAAAATGAAACCCAGGTATTGATGTGAGAAATGCAAGAGCTTTTATATAGATGTGATCGAACAGTTATAGCTAAAGTGATAATCTTGGAGTAAGAAAGTAAACATTGCCTTAACTGGTTTGGCTCAATGGCTAGAGCATCAACCTGCAGACTCAAGGGTCCCAGGTTCAATTCTGGTCAAGGGCATGTACCTTGACTGCGGGCACATGACCAGTGGGGAGTGTGCAGAAGGCAGCTGATCGATGTTTCTCTCTTATCAATGTTTCTAACTCTCTATCCCTCTCCCTTCCTCTCTGTAAAAAATCTATAAAATGTTTTTTTTTAAAAAA
Organism: Antrozous pallidus; assembly: GCA_027563665.1. Taxonomy (NCBI): domain Eukaryota; kingdom Metazoa; phylum Chordata; class Mammalia; order Chiroptera; family Vespertilionidae; genus Antrozous; species Antrozous pallidus. Next base: position 52,840,443 of record CM050523.1, read on the forward strand.
AGATAAACATTTATAATAAGGCAACTTCAAAATCCAGTGGTTCCAACTACAGAGAAGTTGACTTCTCTGTCACATGACAGTCCCAGTGAGAGCTCCAGCTTAGCAGACATTTCTGCTCCACACAGACACTTGGGCCCGTATTTGGTGAGTGTTCTGCCTCTCCACAGCTTCCAAAATCAGGCTGGTTATCACGTGCCAAGCCAAAAGGAAGGGAGAAGAGAGAAAGTGGTGGGCCAGGAAATTCCTGTTAAATAAGAGAGGTGGAAATTTCACGTTCCATTGGTTGAGCTTAGCACATAAAGTGGGCAAGGGAGGCTGGACGATGTGCTCTCTGGCTGGGCAGGCATATCCCGGCTACATCCTTTCTCTGTGGAAAGTGGCTGTTTAGATCTTGAGAGACACCCAGCTTTCTCTGCTACTGTGATCATAGTAGAGACCAGGCGATACCAGCGGAGTGGTGAGCTCAGCAAGGGGCAAAGGAACAGGGTGGCTGCTTGAGGCCTTGTCCAGAGTGGAAGATTAGAAGGGCAACCTATTCAGAGCTGGTCTGAGGCAGCAGGGAGTCTCAGGAAGAACTAGTGGACACTTTGAAGGGGGTTCATTTCAAGCAATAAGGTTCATGGGGATTCATTGTCCTAGTAGGAATGATGAATTTTTCCCCTTTGCTTTTACTGAGAGGCAGTGTGGTAGAGTAGACGGAGCAAGGGGCTTGGGATGAGGAGGCCTGGCTTTAAATCTTAGTTCTGCTTATCATTTAATAGCTTTGAGATGAGATGGCTCCCATGTTTAGTTTCCTCATCTACAAACTGATAAGAACCTTCCTCCTTAGTTTGCTAGATTGTTGGGAGAATCTAATAAAACAGGATTTTAATGTCCTACATAAATTATAAAAATATGTGCAAATATAAAACTTATCTATGAAGTAATATGATGCAAGAATCTAAACAATCAAAAATCTACAAAACCTCTGGTCCTTGGGCAATCTCTCCTTTGCAAGTGAGAGCTCTGGGCTGAATGTTGTAGTTAATAGCTCAGGCTGCCTCAGACCCATTTTGGAATGAGACCAGGTTTGTATAAAAACATTAATCACAGATCATAAATCTGGAGGAATTGCAATATGAGTCTCTCTGCTGTCCATTTTCACCACTTGGCTATGTGGACAGAAGACACCCACTCTTTAGCCCGCGAGAGCCTTCCTTTTGCAGGGCTTGTGTAAGGAAGGAACTTTGGAAGGGGTGGCCTCAATATTCATCTCTAGCTTCAAGCAATCACCTCTAAGAAACAGTATCTCTCCAAAAATTCATTTTTAAAAGGCAAAAGCAAAAACACTTACCAAGCAAACTCCAAACCAGAATGCAGACTGTGAAGAAAGAAAAGAGGTCAAAAGTATTTTTCTGGGAACTTTTTGTCAAGTAACTCTGACATCCTGAACCTCTCCCATCATGGACTCAAATGATCAGAGCCAGCCATCAGTAAACTGTAAGAGAGGCCACTCGCTTCTGTCTCCTGAACTCGCTTCTGCACGCAAACGCATCCACACTAATAAGGCCATTTTGCTTTTCCCTTTACCCGTAGGAAACCCCAGTCTCAGAAAAGGAGCCTATGTACTCATTTTTCCTTTGGTGAAGATGACTAGTTTAAAGCATAGCATTTTACTTTTTTTTTTTCATATTTAACAGGATGCAAAACTTTAAGTGAAAGGAATAGATCTCTACTTGTGATATTTCAGGTATCATTCAAGCTTAGTGCTTAAATGCCCATTTCCCAAAAGTCTCCCATTAAAGACATTATAATTTTGTACCTTTGCCAATTTATTAAATGAAAAATGGTACCTTCTGGTTTTAATTTGCATTCCTCTCATTATAAGCTTTTCATAGATGTTTTTGCCACTCATATGCTTTCTTTGGAATGTTGCTTATTCACGTCCTTCAGTAGCTTAGTAGGAAGATCACTGGGCAGGGAGGGGAAAGACCTGGGAATCAGCCCAACCCACCTCAGGCATCAGCGATTTTACCTACAAAACGAGGGAGGCTGGCTCAGGTAACCAGGGTATTCTGTAAGAGCTCTAAGATGCATGACTGACAACATACTAGTAATAACCAGTTTTCTACTGGTTTTTTTTTACTTAAAGATAGCCAATCTCATCAACAAAAGTAAAACCAGGGGTCAAAATCATCTAGGAATGACTCATCTGCAGCCTGCATTCACGTGAGCAAAGCCAATTTCACCAACGTCTACAGGCCTATACTTCTCTTGGGTAATTTCAAAGCAACTTCTCACCTGAGCCCTTTATCTGCATGAGTTGTGTTTATAGAAATTAGTTTAATAATTGCCCTTCTTAGACGTTATCTACTATATTTTTCTTAAGTGTGAGAGGGTTACATTAGATTGTATCTGTACTGTTTAAATACTGTATACAACCTCCAGCGGATGGTTCAAGAGATGAGTTAAAACAAGTACCTGCCGCTACCTGATAAAATCCAGACACATCAATAGAAGTGTTGGTAAAATATCACAGTTCTAGTTACAAACATAATAACCTAAATCCTCTTTTGGAGAAGAGCAGATAGGAGTTAGTGCACCTACATTAACATTTCCCTGGTATAGAGACTATCTAGTAAAGAACTAGATAAAGAATTCTAGATGTAAACATCCAATCACTCTAGACCAGTGGTTCTCAACCTTTCTAATGCCGTGACCCTTTAATACAGTGCCTCATATTGTGGTGACCCCCAACCATAAAATTATTTTTGTTGCTACTTCATAACTGTAATTTTGCTACTGTTGTGAATCGTAATGTAAATGTCTGTGTTTTCCGATGGTCTTAGGCTGTACAGCAGCGGTTCTCAACCTATAGGTCGCGACCCACAGGTTGAGAACTGCTAGCAGGATCGCCTAAGACCATCAGAAAACACAGACATTTACAGTACGATTCATAACAGTAGCAAAATTACAGTTATAGAGTAGCAACGAAAATAATTTTATGGGTGGGGATCACCACAATATGAGGAACTGTACTAAAGGGTCGGGGCATTAGGAAGGGTGAGAACCACTGGTCTAGACTATTTCTAATAAGCTCACATAAAACCAGGCATGCACTATTATTGATAGATTGTTTCTTCCAGGTTCTTATTGGTTTTGAAAGATTTCTAGAAAATATATATTACACTTGCCTGTTTGCAACAATCTAGTCCAGAATGAAACAACAAAGTTAGGAATGACATTGAAAATAAGAAAGTTAAATTATAATGAAAGCTAGATTCTCTAGAGCTGTGGTGTTCAATATGGTAGCTACAATGTGAACTCTTGTGATATGGCTGGTTCTAACTGAAATGTGCTTAAAGTACAAAATATATAGTGAATGCTGAAGACTTAGTATGAAAAAAAAGAGAATGTAAAATATTTCATTAATAATGTGTATCAATTACATGGTAAAATAATATTTTAGATATATTGGGTTTTTAAAGTTTTAAGCATATACTCCTAATACATACTATATTTACTTAAATAATGCCCATATACATACTAAGCTAAATCATGTAATTTAGAAAATATTTATTTTAGTTATTGGTACAAAAAAATTTTGCTCATATTAAAAGTATCATTATTAGTAATAACAATATATTTTCTCCAAGCTCCTCATCTTATTACAAAGTATTATATAAATACTAGTGGCCTGGTGAACGGAGTCATGCACATTGAAAGGAAATTAATTAGAAGAAATATTTTAATACCGCTATTCCCCCTTTTTGTATAATAGAAGTGTCAGCCAAATTCATGATCGACAATGACAGATCGAAACACACGCATGTGATTGGTGCCAGTGAGAGCTTTATATGTATCGTGCATGTGCGAGTCAACATTTATTTTTTTAAGTTGCCAGTGTGTGTCATACACTGAGTGGCCAGATTTTTATGATATTTGAACGCATAATAATCTGGCCACTCAGTGTATCTACTGGATTGTTGGATGGACAGTTGGTCATATATATATATATATATATATATATATATATATATGTATGTATTCCACTAAGTCAACTTACATAGGCTTACCTAGCCTACAATATTCCACAAATACTCAATATGCTAAAAGCCAAAGAATGAATGGAAGCTCCACTGTCAAACTACCCATGCCATGGAACCCCTCCTCTCAGATGTCACTGTAATAAATTCACAACTCTCACAGAGAACTTAAAATATTATTTCCATTGTTCCTTGTGTGTGTTTGTTTGTTTGTTTGTTTCAGCTGTTAAAATAAGGTAAGATTCACCTGGAAAGAAACTGAACTGGAAGCTCGTTCATCTAAACTCCCTAGTATTGCTTTCTTACGTATTTCTTTTATAGTCTACGAATTCTTGAGAATTTCCTGAATTTAGAAAAATACTCCCCTGCATACTAATTTTACTCTGTGACATTCTATTCAGTGAGGTTTCAGCTTCAATTAAAACAAATTTAGTCAGCCCTAACCAGTTTGGCTCAGTGGATAGAATATTGGCCTGTGGACTGAAGAGTCCCAGGTTCAATTCCAGTCAAGTGCATGTACCTTGGTTGTGGGCACATCCCCAGTGGGAGGTGTGCAGGAGGCAGCCGGTCAATGTGTCTCTCTTATCCATGTTTCTAACTCTCTATCCCTCTCCCTTCCTCTCTGTAAAAATCACTAAAATATATTTAAGAAAAAAAAATTTGGTCAGAAAAGTATTCTGCTTGGATTTCTACTGAAAAAAGGCCTTAAATCATTAATGCAAACTAAAATGTAAATCCCCACCACACCCAACTTCCTGTGTAGGAGGGCAGAGCCTGGGGAAACCGGGCAACTAGGGCTTCAAGGAATAAGGAAAGAGAAGAGGAGATACACTATTTTAGGAGCTTTACTGTAATTACATCATCTACAGAATATAAACAAGTATATGGAAAAGGGATTCGAAGAGAGGTAAAGAACATTCCTTGTCTATCTTTACTCACTAAGTGCAAAGTCTTACATCTTAGCAGAAGCTGACAATTACATTCCAAGGAGGATTGGCTGGACATGGCCACCAAGAATAGTCACCTCCTAGGAACTCGAGCACCTTCCATCCCAACCCCTACCCCAACCACCCCAGAACAAGTGGCTGAGCTTTTTGCAAAACATGTTTAAACAGCCAGTAAAAGAAAGCGTGTGTTTAATTTTGGAGAAAGGGCCTGCTGTTTTAGAGGATTATTTTTAATGAGCTAATTTCTGGGAGTTGATTAAATTTGGAAATAATTGCAACCTGTGAACTATTTAAGACCCTCAGATTGTGACGCTAGGGCTGCCTCAGGAGTTTGAGGATGGGTTGTCACCCTGTGACCAATTTCCAGTCCTGAAAACAACATCCTTTGTCTACAGAAGAGGTTGTGGTCATGCAAATTTTTTCTAGTTCTTTTCTGCCTGGAAAGAGACTCCCGTCTGGCCAACTTCTCTTTTTTCTCCATTTTCTTGTATAAAAATATGCAAAACACAAATGCATGAACCACCAGGACAGCAGATTATGTCACCTGCATATTGCAGATAAAAACTGAAATATGACAAGAAGTTAAAATTTCTCCTTGGGAAAAACATGTTAAAGTCAATTTGTTTGCATAATAATATTATAAAAATTCTAATAAGTCTAGAATGGGAAGTCAAATAATTATTGGGGGGGAAGTAAATGCCAGTTTGAAAAAAAATTGGCATGAATAAATTTAAGAGAAATCATTTTAAAATTTAGAATATTTAAGACTAGGATGTGAACTTGTCTTATAAATAGAAAATCTTAAGATTTTAAAAGTACTGTGAAGCTTATATGTCTGACCCAAATTCACAAAGCATTTTCACACCCAATATACTATTTTTCCATTACATGGAAAAATACGATACTCTAATAAGCACTAAAATAAGAATTATTATTATTTTAATAGCTATATTAAATTTGCAAGTTAATTTTATGTTTAGGTTACTCTAGTAAGCATTGAGATATATTTAATATGTTTTTATTGATTTTAGAGAGAGGAGAAGGGAGAGGGAGAGCAAGAAACATAGATTGCTTCCTGCACACACTTGGCCAGGGATGGATCCCTAAACCCAGGCTTGTGCCCTAACTGGGAACCCAATCCTCAGCCTTCCGGTGCATGGGACTATACTCATCCACCTGAGCCACGCCAGCTGGGTGCACTGATATTTATGTGAATGTGTTGTATTTAATGGACCCTAAAAACTTTACAAGTTAAAGAGTGAAACCAAATATCTCATTTTATTACTCCAGTATGCTCTTGCCAATTATGAATAAGTATCTTCTTTATCTGATCAAGGATCAGAGCTCAGAGTCAAATTAATTAACCTAAAGTCATAACAAAATACTGCGATTTACACCTACTCTGAACCAACTCAGGCTAAGAATCATGGAAACTTAAATATGATTTTGAATAGCCTTTTGCCCTTTACAAAATAATGGTTAAATTCACTTACCTTGCTTGAATACATTTGTGGTGTAGAATACAATTTAGATATCAGGTCACTTCGTAAAAGTTAAGGAGTAGACTTTGTTCCTGCAGATTCAGTATGAAAACAGGTAAATGCACAGTCAAGAACCCCTGAGTCTTCCTGTGTCAGACACTAAGGTTGCTCTCAGTGACCTCTGAAGCCAGGTAGGGAGAATACCGGAACAGCTTAAAGGGTAAATAAGGGATTGCTTGGACATCAAATAGATGGAAGCTGCAACTGATTTTATTAAATTGGTAAAAACAGATACTACATTTGATCTTAGCCAAAAGTCCAAGAAGCAATGACTGCAACTGATTTTAGCACACTGCATTTCCAAAGTTTATGAATCCATATTGGTGAAGTAACAGGGGAGAATAACAAGGTAAGGCAAAGCAAAGGAAAGTTTCACTGTATAAAAGAATGTCAGCTAAACAATCCACCAAATGAAAAGGCAGTACAGAATGGGGGAAATATTTGAAAGCTGTATATCAGATAAGAGGTTAATATCCAAAATATGCCAAGAATTCATACAACTCAACAGCAAAAAAACAAAACAAAACAAAAAAACCAACAATACACAAGCAATCTGATTAGAATGGGCAGAAGAACTGAACAGACATTTTTTTCCCAAAGAAGATGTACAAATGGCAAACAGGAACGTGAACGTGTTCAATATCACTAAAAAAAAATATTTCAAAACCACGATGAAATATCACCTCAGACCTATTAGAATGGCTACCATTAAAAAGACAAGAGGTAAGTGTTGGTGAGGATGTGGAAAAAAGGGAGCCTTTGTGTGTACTATTAATAGAAATGTAAATTGGTTCAGCCACTGTAGAAAAAAGTATAGTAATTCTCAAAAAATAAAACTACCATATGACCCAGCAATTCCACTTCTGGGTATATATTCCAAGGAAATAGAACAGGATATAGAAAAGCTATCTGCACTCACACGTTTATTGCAGCGTTATTCACAATAGCCAATATATGGAAACCACCAGGTGTCCATCATTGGAGGAGTAGATATGGTGTATACATACACTGGCATTTTATTCAGCCAAGAGGAAGAAGAAAATCCTGCCATTTGTGACAAGGTGACCTTGAGGGCACTATGCTAAGTGAAATCAATCGAACAGAGAAAGACAAGAATATATGATATTACTTACATGTGGAACCCCAAAAAGCTTTAAAAAAAAGGGTAGAATGGTGGGTACCAGGCGTCTGGGGATGGAGAATTGGGGAGATGTTTGTCAAAGGGTATAAACTAGCAGTGAGCAGATGAGTAAGTTCTGAAGATCACCCTAATGCATAGTAGGATAATTATAGCTAACGGCTGAATAGCTATAATTAAAAGTTGCTAAAAGACTCAATCTTAGATGTTCTCAACACAAATTAAAAAAAAGATAATTATGTGATGTGATAGTAACATTAGATAATACTATGATGATAATCATCATATTGCAATATGTAAATAAATCAACATGTTGTACACCTTAAATTTATACAATATTATTTTATCGAGATAATTATATCTCAGTAAAAAAGAAAAATACCAGCTAACAAATATTTAATAAATGGTGAAAAGTCACCATATTGCAATGCCAGTGTTGACATTAATTCAAGCAAGAATTATCTAAACCAGAGGTTCTCAAACCTCAGTGTGCATCAACATCCCCCTGAGGCTTGTTAATACACAACTAATGGGGTGCTACCCCAGAATGTATCAGGTCTGGAGTGGGGACCAAGAATTTGCTTTTCTTTTTTCTTTTTTAAGAATTATCTTTATTGTTCAGTTTATTAATTACATTGTTTCCCCTTTTTTATCCCCCTATATCTCCCCTCCACCCTGTACCTATCCCACCCTCCACCCTCACCTCTCCCTCCCCACTGTCCTCTCCCATTGTCCAGTCTCTTGCTGTACTTCCCACAACCCTTTTCTCCCTAAGAATTATCAGTCCATTCCCTCTCTATGTCCATGTTTCTGTTATATTCACCAGTTTATCCAGTTCATCAGCCTATCAATTCACTTGATTTTTATGTTCATTTGTTGATAGATGTGTATTTGTTGTTCATAATTTATATTTTTACCTTTTTCTTCTTCCTCTTCTTAAAGAATATCTTTCAGCATTTCATATAATATTGGTTTGGTGGTGATGAACTCCTTTAGCTTTTTCTTATCTGTGAAGCACTTTATCTGAACTTCAATTCTGAATGATAGCTTTGCTGGATAGAGTAATCTTGGTTGTAGATTCTTGCTATTCATTATTTTGAATATTTCTTGCCACTCCCGTCTGGCCTGCATCATTTCTGTTGAGAAATCTGCTGACAATCGTTTGGATGCGCCCCTGTAGGTAACCAACTGTTTTTCTCTTGCTGCTTTTAATATTCTCTCTTTATCTTTTGCTCTTGGCATTTTAATTATGATATGTCTTGGTGTGGTCCTCTTTAGATTTCTATATTTTGGGGTTCTGTGTACTTCTTCGGCTTTTAAGTCAGTTTCTTTCACCAGGTGGGGGAAGTTTTCAGTCACTATTTCTTCAAGTAGGTTTTCATTAACTTGCTCTCTCTATTTTTCTGGCACCCCAATAATTCGGATGTTGGCATGCTTGAGGTTGTCCCGGAGGCCCCTTACACTATCTTCAATTATCTGAATTCTTTTTGTTTCTTGCTTTTCCAGCTGAGTGGATTTTGCTTCTTTATATTTCAAATCTTTGACTTGGTTCTTGTGGCCCTCTGGACTGCTTTTAGGACTTTGTGTAATATTTTTTATTTCAGTCTGTGTATGCTTGATTTCTAGTTGGTCCTTTTTCATATCTGTGAGGGTCTCGTTCATGTCCTCAGAGGTCTTGTTCATTTCCTTGAGGGTCTCATTCATTTCCTTGTAACTCTCATTCATTTCCTGGTTGGTCTTGTTTATTTCCACGTAGTTCTCATTAAGTTCATCAGTCTTTTCTAGGAGCCTCTTGAAAAGCCTTATAACGTGGTTTTGAACTCTATGTCTAGTCGTCTTTTTTCCTCCATTTCTTTCACACCTGATTTCTTTCCATATCTCTGCATGGTGGCTGCTTTATGTGGTAGATGTCCTCTAAGGGTCAGTGGCACAGCCTCCCCAGTTACTTGAGATGGGTACTCTTACTGCAATCCTTTATGGGTTGTACAGTATTTTTGAATTTAAACCCAGCTTGTTGTTGTTAGCCCTAGGAGGGTTTGACCTCCAGGCCAATTGGCTGTGAAGGGAGACTGTGTTCAGGTTGGATGGGCGGAGTCTCTGAGCTGTGCATGCAGCCTCAGTGTCAGCTACGTCCTATGCGGCGCTCGCGCGCGCGTGTCACAGGTCTCTGTTGGATGGGGATGGCTGCAGACACCTCCAAGAGAAAGCCGCTAGTCTCTTCCCCTTGCCAGACAACTCTACCTCTCCCCAAATGAGTCTGCACACCCAAAGTCTTGCCCAGGGTCGTAAAACAGGTGGTTTCCGGGACCAGGAGACAAGCCTCCAGGGAGCAAGTCGCCCATCTGTGCTGTCGCACAGTTTACTTGCGGCAAACTTCTTTTCCCAGCACCTGGTTTCTCCGCAGACCCGGAGTCCTCCGCCGCGCCTGGCTTCCAGGGTGCATCCCCCGGATCTCGGACCTCGCCTGGCGCTGGGGAATCCGTGTAGTGGGACGTCTCCACCCTCCCCATTGGAGAAACCCAGCCGGGGTTGCTGCTCTAGCCCCAGCCCGCGTGCGGGACCAGGACGGCTCCTAACCTGTTTCCGTCTTCATGGCTGCGCTCCCGCTGCTCCTCTGAGTCTCAGTGTCCCACCTTTACCTTTATTCATGGAGTTTTCACTCAGCCAGCTTTCTGGTGATTCTGGGCGATGTTTGCTTTGTTGTTATGTTGTAGTCTCTGAATTATTGCGTGGGGCAGAACAATAGATGTTCACCTATGCCGCCATCTTGGTTCTCAAGAGTTTGCTTTTCTATCAAGTTCCAGGATAACACTTTGAGAACCATAGTTGTAAACAATGAGGTGAAAGGGCTGTTGAGGAACAGGTTATTCATACAAAGGTTATCTTACCTAATAATAGACAAACGTGTAAATTGACCATCCCTCTGCTATGCCACCAGCCAATCAGTAGTGATTTGCAAATTAACCCAACAAAGATAGTGGATAATTTGCACACACAATTGCCCAGTGATGGGGATGGGATGCTTGTGTCATCACCATGGCGACAACGCAGGCATTCTGCCCCACCCCCAGTCTTTCAGGGCCTTTGGGCAGCAGGGGAAGGCTTGGCCAGAGCAGAAAGAGGCAGCTCAGGGACCTAAGGGGAAAGGGGCTGGGCTAGAGTGGAAAGGTGGTGCCGGCAGCCAGGAGAAGGAAAGCCCATTCTAGCATGGATCTTTGTGCATAGGGCTTCTAGTCTCTCTATATAAAAGCATAAGTGACTGTTACTACCAGAAGACTAGTCGACCAGATGACCAGCTGGTAGCTATGATGCACACTGACCACAGGAGCTGCCCCCTGGTGGTCAGTGCACTCCCATAGCCAACCTCCTGCCTCCAGCATACCTCCACAGTTCCTCCCACCCTGCCAGCCTGAATAGGGACTGGACAAGACAGCCCTGATTGACCAGGAAGAACCCCACCAATGCACAAATTCATGCACCAGGCTTCTAGTCTATATAATAAAAGACTAAGCAACCATTGCTGCAGATCAACTGGAACTACCAGTCGCTATGATGCACACTGACCACCAGGAGGCAGACGCTCAATGCAGGAGCTGCCCTTGGTGGTCAGTTCACTCCCACAGGGAGAGGGCTGCTCAGTCAGAAGCCAGGCTCATAGCTGGCAAGCCTCTCCTGACTCCACAGCAGCACTACAGAGTAGTGGCAGCAGGCACAGCATGGGCAGCACAGCTCCCGGCCCCGATTTGGGCTCCTCCCTGGCCGCCTGCTTGGTGCACTGCTCCATCCCCTGAGGGGTCCCAGACTATAAGAGGGTGCAGGCCAGGCTGAGGGACGTACCTCCACCCAGGTGCATGAATTCTGTGCACTGGGCCTCTGGTTTAAAATAAGCATTTAAAAGGGGGAAAAGGATCAATAAAAACTAAATAAAAAAATAAAAGAAAGACTAAATCACAGTAGTAGAAATTACCAATACCTTTTCTAAGTTCAGATACTATTCATGCTGTTGGTCTTGGAGTCCCGGGATTGAAGAGGGCAGACCTTCCTGGAACAGCTGGGCGGGTCACATCTAAACTTTAAGAGCACTTTAGGGCCCTAACTGATTTGGCTGAATGGACAGAGCATCAGCCTGCAGACTGAAGGGTCCCAGGTTTAATTCCAGTCAAGGGCACATGCTTGGGTTGCAGGCTCGGTCCCCAGTAGGGAGCGTGCAGGAGGCAGCCAATCAATGATTCTCATCATTGATGTTTCTATCTCTCCCTCTTCTTTCTTCTCTAAAATCAATTATATATATATATATATATATATATATATATATATATATATATATATTTTTTTTTTTAAAGAGCACTTTAGGACCCAGAGTTGTACTTTTGTTTCTGCTGTTAGCAGACTTGTTTGACCTTGAGCAAGTACTCAGCTTTTCTTTAGGCTTTATCTCTTTACTTATAAAATGATGATCTTGAATTAAATGTTTTCCATGGGCCTAATGGCAATGGGTTCCAAAGCCTGGAGAAATTAGGCTAGAAGCAATGTCTGCATCCCGCAGCTTTGAAATGAGAAAATGGCACCACAGAGACAACATCTCTAGTAGAAATGGTCCTTATAACATTACATCAGGGATTTTTTTTAAATTACAAAACGCTTGTCGTAGCATCTTAGCAATATAGATTTTAAAGAATATGAAACAAATGTTTTAAGACAAGTTTTTTAAAAAAATCAATGTTGCCACAGCCACTCTGCTTTATACAGGGAGCTAGGAATCACTTTACTCTGCAAAAATAAATTAACTGAGTTCTATTGAATGGAGCATTTCTTTCTTTTACATGTAAAATCATAAACCACACGTAAAATTTTGTGTGATAATGTGGTAGATACAGTAAGGGAGACCTTGTCAGAAATATTATTCTTTGCTACTATCTATAAGAGGGGAGTAGCTCTAGCTGGTTTGGCTCAGTAAATAGAGCATTGGACTGCAGACTGAAGGGCCCTGGGCTCGATTCCAGCCAAGGGCACATCCTGGGCTGAAGGGCTCAATCCTCAGTAGGGGCTGTGCAGGTCGCAGCCAATTCTCTCTTATTGATGTTTCTATCTCTCTCCCCCTTCCTCTCTGAAATCAATAAAAAACATATTTAAGTATATATATATATATATATATATATATATATATATACACACACACACACACACACACTAGAGGCCCAGTGCATGAAATTTGTGCACAGGGGGCTGAGAATGTCCCTTAGCCCAGCCTGCACGCTCTCCAATCTGGGACCCCTTGAGGGATGTCTGACTGCCCATTTATCGGGCCTAAACAGGCAGTTGGACATCCTTCTCACAATCCAGAACTGCTGGCTCCAAACTGCTCACCTGCCTGCCTCTTTGATTGCCTCTAATCGCTTCTGCCTGCCAGCCTGATCACCCCCTAACCACTACCCTGCCAGTCTAATTGATGTCTAATTGCTCCCCTGCTGCCTGTTCGCCCCCAACTTCCCTCTTCTGCCGGCCTGGTCATCCCTAACTGCCCTCCCCTGCAGGCTTGTTTGCCCCCAACTGCCCTCCCTTGCAGGACCTGGAACCTCCCAACGGTCCTCCCCTGCTGGCCATCTTGTGGTGGCCATCTTGTTTCCACATGGGGGCAGGATCTTTGACCACATGGGGGCAGCTCTCTTGTGTGTTAGAGTGATGGTCAATCTGCAAATTACTCTTTTATTAGATAGGATAGAGGCTTGGTACATGGGTGGGGGCCAGCTGGTTTGCCCTGAAGAGTGTCCCAGATCAGGGTGAGAGTTTCTTTGGGCAAGGGGCCTGTGGAGGTTTGCAGGCCAGCCACGCCCCTCCAGCGACCAAGCAGAGGCCCTGGGATCTGGGATTAATTTATGTCTACAATTAAAACCTTGTAGCCTGGAGCAGAGGCCTAGGCTGGCAATGGCTGGCTGAAACCTTGGCTTTCTTCATTGCCAGGGAAACCCAAGCCTCTATTCTCTCCAGCTCAATGACTGCCGCCATTTCTGTATCTTTTATAACTGGAATTTTGTAGCATTGAGTGAAGGCCTAGGCTGGCAATGGCAGATGGAAAGCTTGGCTTCCTCTGTTGCTGGGGAAACCCAAGCCTTCCTCCTGCTCTCAGTGGTGGCAGCCATCTTGGTTGGGGTTTATTTGCATAATCTGTTCCTGATTGGCTGGTGGGCGTGGCTGTGGGCATGGCTTCTGGGTGTAGCAAAGGTCTGGTCAAATTTGCATATTACTCTTTTATTAGATAGGATACACACACCACACACACACACACACACACACATACATTTATAGTGGTTAGTTTATACTCAGTGCCATTTAGACAGGTCCCAAGCTTCCCCCCTTCACAGATTCTTTATTCTGTCTTGAAGCCATTCTGAGTAATGCTTGGAGTTGGTGTTACTATGGGCATACCTTGAAGGGTACCTCAAGGACCACTTCTCCAGTCCTTTTTACAATAATTTCGTCAGCAAAGGTCCAGGAGAGGACAGGGTCATCTTGATGGGCATGCAATAGACAAAAGGTGGCTCCTGCGAAAGAGTTCTCAGTAGAGGAAGAGGAAAAATAGGGCTAAACAGCTGGATTTACTTCAGTGAATCTAGAATCTCTGAGAAATTAGGAGCTTGGAGTCAGACAAATGAGCGGCTTGAGAAGTGAGATTCAGGTAAGAAATAGGGAGACAGATGGTGGAGGCAGCCAGGTGGGCAGAACGGTGGAGTGAAGCTCTGGTATCTGAGGTCTGAGCCTGTCTGTGAGGTGGGGAAGGGGAGGATGACCCAGAGCAGCTGAGCTTGCTTTCAGTTTATCCTCATGTTACGAGTGCATGATATCACTTTCAGCAAAGCCGATCAGGCTGAAGCCATTCAGTTCTGGGCTAAACATGTTCACACACATATTTCCCCCCATGTCTCAGGCAGCACTGCCTCCCTTCCTCCTACTTCACCCTCCCCAACACCAGCCACGCACCCTTTCGTCAGGTCCCTCACAGCAGCGAATTGTACAGCTAGCAAAGGAGAGCAAAGTCCAGCCCTAAGAGGCTGTGACCCGAGTCTCCCGGTCTGCAGTGTCCAGCTCCTGGGCTGTCATCTCCCAGGGACCCTGGAATGCCAGACTCTAGTTGGGATGTTGCCTTTAGAGCAAAAGCCAAAAGTGAGATTGAGAACCCAGGGCATAAGTCTGTTCGGCCTTCGGTTCACCTGCATACAAGAGAAAGGATCCTTAAAGACATAGCTAAGTGCACATAAGCACACACACTTATTTGTTTTAAGGAAATGTCCTACTATTTCAAAATTGTAATAGTGTGCAAAATTGGCCCCCCTTTTTTTTTTCATCTGATGGTGTTATATCATGCTCATTTTACTTATGGGACTCATTTTTGTGAGACTCAGTGCTGGTCTCATGTTTTTTAGAGTATGTAGGGCTCCCGTGTATAGAATGGCACATACATGTCTCACAGACATAGAACCATATGTTTTTGGTTTCACAAGCTTAGGCCAAGGATCCATTTTTCTAGTATTACATTTTGAAGGTAGGAGCTGAATAGCACCTAGTAATTCTATTCACCTCCTAAGACAAAATGCTCAAACAACACTGGAAAGCCCTGGCCGAAAAGCTCAGTTGGTTTGAGTGTTGTCCCAATGCATCAAGACTGCAGGTTCGACCCCCAGTCAGAGCACATATTAAGAATCAATCAATGAGCCCCAGCCATCACCCAACCAATTGGAATCGGCCAACTCATTGGTTCCCGTCTGGCCCCACCTCCCAATAAAATCACCATGCGTGGGAAATTCTCTCTCTCTTTGGCTTCCTGCCGCAGAGGACCAAGCCCGGGCTTGTAATAAAGGTTCTATGCTATTGCCAAAAAAAAAAAAAAGAAAAAAAAAGAATCAATCAATGAATGCTGTCTCTCTTTCCCTCTCCCTCTCTCTTTCTCTCTCATCAAGAAATTAAAAACAAAAAAAAATTGTTAAAGAGCAAGACTGAAATTAAACAAGGGGGCCTCCCCAAGTCACAGCCTGACCTCAGCCCCTGCTCGACCTCACAATAACCTTGCACACTTCTGTCCTTCAAAAGATTAAAGAACAAAGCGGTTGGAACGTTCCTCTCCTGAATAATCTCCTCTTTCCAAGAGATAAATCTGAAACAGCAGCGTACAGACAGTCCTTGGTAGGAGGAGCCAGTGGGTGGGCTGAAGCAAGCACTGACCTCGCAGCTAGCTTTGCACAGGGTGATGTAGGGCAGAGAGTTTAAACTAGTCAGTTCTCTCCTCAGAAAAGTGGGGATAGGACCACCTTCTGCATAAGCTAAACTATAAGTAAGGGATGCTGGGAATGTTTAAAGCGAGCAAGTTTCCTTTGTCCAAAGCCAAACCAGCACTTTGAGAGGGGCAGCGCGAGGCGACAGGGCATGCTCTTTGCGTGAAGAATGAAGGATGAGGAAGCTCCCGGTTGATGGTGTTGATTTCTTAATAAAGTAAAAGTCAAGATCAGGAGCAGAGGCGAGGTGAAAGTGGATGGGAGACATAAGATGTAAGAAAAGAAGAGAAGGTGTAAGTTAAGGTGTTCTGAAGATTGATGTGTAGAGTTTGCCAGAATTCAGCTGGCTTCTCAGTGATATGAATGAGTGCCCTTTTGAGGCTGCCTCCATAACACCAGGTGTGCAGCTGTGTGCTTCCCCAGCACATCTCCCCCAGGCACAGCGTGCGTGGATGGAGGGGGTTAACTAAGGCGGGACTGTTTGCAAGGCAAGTGTGGTGAAGGGAGAGAGGCAAGGACATGGAGAGCCTTTTCGAGGGAGTGATCAAGTTGGTACAAATAAGGAGAGAGAAAGAGACGGTCGTTGACTGCCCTGAAAGTAGTCGGGAGCAGTTTGGCTACACATTCGACCTTGAATATGAACTAGGTTACCTTCTCCCTTGGAAGGCAGTAGCAGCTAAGACCAATGTTGTTTCAAAATAATCATTATTCATCTCCATTACACTAGCAAACTAAATCTAGAAGTTTATTAACAGAATAATAGGACTTGAGCGAGGACAGTGTATTCTACCAGGACACAAGTACTTAAACATCACATCCAATAATGAAAGAATAACCACAGGATCATATCAGATATGGTACCACTCATCTGTACCACTGTGTAACCACCCCACAGCTTTGAGGCATAAAACAGCCGTCCTATTACACTCAGGCATTCTGAGGGTCAGAAATCAGGTCAGAGCACAGCAGGCACCACTGATCTCGGCACCACGGTGTCCAGAGTCCCACGGGGCAGTCTGCAGGCTGAGACAACAGACTCACCTGCCAGTGTCGCCCCTCACTTGTTTGGCACTTGATGCTGGCTGGGGGCAGTCCGGTGGGAATTATAGGCAAACCCCTGTAGTGCTTTCTCCCGAGCTTTCTCCTCAGGTTCACCTGAGCTTTCTCACAGTGTGGTTGATGGATTCCAAGCGTGGTTCACCTGAGGTTTCTCACAGTGTGGTTGATGGATTCCAAGCGTGAGCACCCCAAGAGAAGGTGGGCATGCATGGTTTTTTTATGATCCAGCCTTGGAAGTAACATAGCCTCACTTCTGCTGTATTCTGTGGGTCCAGGCAGTTACAGAGATTTTCCCAAGTTCAATGAGAGAGAATATAAACCCCACAATTCAATGGAAAAAGTGTCAAGAATGTGGGATGAGTGATAAGGTTATGGCATCTTAAAAAGTATAATCTGCTACAGATATTGAAAAATTGCTTGATAAAATTCAGCAACACTTTCCTTTTTGAGCTCTGAGATGAAAGGAAATAAGAGGATAGGTATGGCTGAAACCAGTTTGGCTCAGTGGATAGAGCATCTGCCTGTGGACTGAAAGGTCCCAGGTTTTAGATTCCAGTCAAGAGCATGTACCTTGGTTGTGGGCAAATCCCCAGTAGGGGGTGTGCAAGAGGCAGCTGATCGATGTTCTCTCTCATCGATGTTTCTGACTTTCTATTCATCTCCCTTCCTCTCTGTGAAAAATCAATAAAATATATGTTTTTAAAAAGAGGATAGATATGTATCTAAAATAATAGGAAACAGGGTCTCAAAGATGTATTTGTAGGTCTGTATCCATAGTAGCTTTATGCACAATAGCCAAAAGGTGAGAGGGACCCAAAGGTCATTGACAAATGAACAAGCAAAATGTTCCATCTACAAATAATGCAATATGATTGAGCCTGAAAAGGGAAGGAAATCCTGACATACGCCTTGGGGACATTATTCTGAGTGAAACAAAAAGTCACAAAAAGAGAAATATTGTATGATTCCATTTATAGAAGTTACCTAAAGAAGTCAAATTCATAGAAACAGGAAGGAGAGTAGTGGTTACCAGGGGCTGAGGGGAAATGGGTAGTAATTGTTTAATGGGTGCAGAATTTTAGTTTTGCAAAACAAAAAGAGTTTTGGAAATTGGTTGCACAATAATGTGAACATACACAACCCTAGTGACCTGTACACTTAACACTGGTAAAATTCATGCTTATTTTATCTCAATTAAAAAAAAAAGAAAAAAGAAACAGGAGGAAACTTTCTAGATATGCTAAAGAATACTGGCATGCTCTAGAATGAAGGTGGAGAGAGACACTAAAATATATTTCTCAGGCTTCTTTGTGGCTGGGGCTCAGATGGGATCTGGGTCCCACCAAACAAAAGCGCTGTTGTGAGACCTCGATGTGGAGCAGGCAATCTGTGGAGAGGGGCGGTGAGCAGAGGATCTGCTTGGTTTCGGTCGAGTCAGGCACAGGTGGCAAGAATGCAGAGCCAGTCACTGTGGCAGCATTAATTTGGCAGGTGGCTTCTTGATTCAGCAGCTTTCAACGTCGGTGGTGCAGCATTCCCTATTCGGGTCCAGGCAGAGTGGTGGTAGGGTCCGGGCACTGCTGAGGTCTCACGCCACTCCTCCCACCTCTATGGAAAGGTGGAAGGCGAAAACCATCGTACTTTGTATATTGATTATAAATGCAGAGAAGCAAAGACATTCTTCTAGAAAGAAAACTAGTGGAACTATTAAAAGAGTTAAGTAAGGTGGCCAGGTTTAAGTCAACTATATATATATATCTCCAATGCTTTTTTCCTAATCCAATAATAATTAAGTAAAAATGTAATTTTTAAATTTCCATTTCTAA
Source organism: Antrozous pallidus (assembly GCA_027563665.1). NCBI lineage: Eukaryota > Metazoa > Chordata > Mammalia > Chiroptera > Vespertilionidae > Antrozous > Antrozous pallidus. Next base: position 52,859,246 of record CM050523.1, read on the forward strand.
CAACAACAAACGTTAACAAGAACCAGGAATAAACTTACAAGATATGCACTGGACATATTCGGCACACAGGTTTCATTTCAATCCTTTTTTCCTCTGTTTCACCTTCAGAATATGTTCCACATTCTCCTAACTAAATTCAACAAACATTTTTTTGCTCTTATACGTTTGTTTCTATTATGCAGAGACAAGATATTTTTGAAGAAAAGAAACAGGGGAGAGTGATTGATATAGAGGCAGGGTGGCCTCGAACAGGCTGTCAAGCTACAGGGGGAAGGCTGGAGTGGATGGGAGGCAGATGCTGGGGGAGATCAACCGAAGGACTTGTATGCATACATATGAGCATAACCAATGAATGAAAGACACTGGGGCGGGGAGGGGGGCAGGTGGGGACATGTGCTGGGGGGTAAGGGAGGCTGTGGGGAGGATATTGGGGGGGGAAAGGAAAACATATGTACTACTATTAAATATAAGTTATATTGTAAATAAAAAAATAAAAATAAAAAAAATAAAAGAGAAAAAAAAATAAATTCAACAAACAACTAAGCCCCGGCTGGCATGCTCAGTGGTTAGAGCATTGGCCTTTGCACTGGAGAGTCTCGGTTCAATTCCCAGTCAAGGGCACGTACCTGGGTTGCATTTCCAATCCCCGGCCAGTAGAGGCATGAGTGGGAGGCAACCAATTGATGTGTCCCCATTGTTGTTTCTCTTTCTCTCTCTCTCTCTCTCTCTCCCTCCCCCCTACCTTCCCTTCTCTCTAAAATCAATGAAAAAAAATTCCTCTCTGCTCAAGTGAGTATTAAGCAAACAAAACAAAACAAACAGTCAGACAAACCAAACAATTAAAAAGAATATTAACAAAATACTTCATGAGAACTGTTTCTACTGAACACTCAGTAATAAGAAAACCTATTTTTGTCCGATCAGCTGAGCAAGTTAAAATTCAGTTCTTCTGTAGCTGTGACTGTTGCTTTCCATTCCAAGGTTTTGTTGTTTTAATTTCTATGTGAGAGTTAAGAAAACAAAAGCAACACAACCCATAAATCAAAGCAATCTTTTTCGTTTGTAGACAAAGGAGGTGCAGAGGGAAACCATTCCAAACCAGCAACGCTCTGCCTCCGGGAGAGAGACTTTTAATAGAATCCTTATGAAACTGTATTCCTGGCATTCTCTTCATAAATCATGCATGTATAAGTGATTTTCAAAGATTTAGGGAAATGAACTGTTGCAGATGGGATGATGGGATATGCTATTATTATTTTTATTTCTTTTCTTTCTCTTTCTTTTTTTAGAACTGCTGGTAGTTTACTGGAAAGAAAAGAAGAGGTTATCTCTGTCAGAAGCAGTAAAAGAGTAGATCTGATGAAGTGTGGATGCTTCTTTTTTATCATAAGTAAACTCTGTTTAAGGAAAATAACCAAAATTGGAGTAATCTCTCTACTTAGAGATTCAGAGCTATATCAATTTCTGTACATAATATGAGAACGCAATCAGTTTGGAAAGCTATAGATGTATTTCTATAATCAATGAATCTGAGGGTTGTATATGGAAGCATCATAATTAAAAATATCTGTTGCTGAAACTGGTTTGGCTCAGTGGATAGAGCGTTGGCCTGTGGACTGAAGGGTCCCAGGTTCAATTCCGGTCAAGGACATGTACCTTGATTGCGGGCACATCCCCAGTAGGGGGTGTGCAGGAGGCAGCTAATTGATGATTTTCTCTCATTGATGTTTCTAGCTCTCTATCCCTCTCCCTTCTTCTCTGTAAAAATAAATAAATAAATAAATAAAAATAAAAAAATAATAAAAAATATCTGTTGATATCTTATAAATCAATATCCATTTACAAATATATCAGTTGGGACTGCTCAAAAGGAGAAACTGAAATAAAGTCAAGAATGCAAAAAGCTTGTTGATGGTAACATCTGTGAAAGCAGAAGGAGGAAGCAGGCCTGGGCAGAGGAGCCAGCAGCCCACAAAGCAGGTTTGCTAGTGACTCCGCCACCCCAATGGGGTGCTCCAGGGCAAAGATGGCATGGGAGAGGATCCTGCATTGGGTGGAAATGGCCAGTCTTTCGTTTCATCATCTTGCTGCATCACTGATTAGGGCCACCTCAGGGAGAGTCTGACCTGGGCTCGAAGGCTGAAGGAGACTTGAAGGAGCTGGAGACTGTCAGCTAACTGCACCATCCTCCCAATTGGGCAACAAGTCTTCTCCAGATGACATCTGAGATGCAACAAGTTAGCCTCAGTGTACATGCAAATTTGTTTACATCCAAAATGAATTATGTGCAGCTTCCTTGCAATTTCTTACTTTTTAAAAATAGTAAGGAATAAGCACATGCCCGGGTCTCTGGCTCGATCCCCAGTTGAGGTCATGCAGGAGGCAGCCAATCCCTATTTCTCACATGGATATTTCTCTCCCTTTCTCTTCCTTTCTTTCTAAACTGAATAAAAACATACAAAAAAATAAAAATGATAAGGATGCAATAAACAATATAAGTTTTCCAAAAATGCCAGCTGACCAGTGGGCCTGACTGGCTCTATCATTTGCCATATGGACTTTGAAGAAAACAGGTACTCTGTACGTCACGTGTGTTTATCTAATAAAATCTAAAGTCACTCTCCTATTCTGGAAGATCCTATGAGCTAACAGTGGGGGTTACAGCCATGATAGCCAGAATGAACAAGGGATAAGATGATAGTATATTAAAAAAAAGATCACTAGTGCTATATAGTTCAGAAGTTATTACCACATCAAGGCATGAGGTCTGACTTCAAAAAAACTCAAAATACTATTTTAGATTTCTTAGAGATGCTAATATAATAGGAATAATATTAGAAATAGTCACTATTAGGTAAGTAAAGTTCTCTCCTTTGGCTTACTATTACTCTATCACTCTGAAAAGAACACCCTAAAATACAGTATGAACATTAAATAATTAGCCCTCAAGTTTGTCAATAATCATCAAAATTGCTAATGTACTTTGTTTGCCATTGACCCAGCAGTCCTCTTGAGGGAATTTATCTTCAAACATACTTGAATAGAAGAAAAATGATTTTACTCATTGCAATATTGTTTGTAAGTAGATATTAGCGGGGGGGAGGGGAGTCCTTTGAAAGGAAATAGATAAAATATTGTACACCCATGTAATAGAATTCTATAAGAACATGACTGCCGGTGGATGTGAAGTTTCTATTTGGGGTGATGAAAATATTCCAGAATTGACTGTGGCAGTGATTGCAGAACTCTGTAAATATACTCAAAGCCATTGTTTTGAACAATTTAAATGGGTGAATTATACAGTAGGAGCCAAAACCGGTTTGGCTCAGTGGATAGAGTGTCGGCCTGCGGACTCCGGTCAAGGGCATGTACTTTGGCTGTGGCACATTCCCAGTAGGGGGTGTGCAAGAGGCAGCTGATGGATGTTTCTCTCTCATCGATGTTTCTGACTTTCTATCCCTCTCCCTTCCTCTCTGTAAAAAATCAATAAAATATATTTTGTAAAAAAGAATTATACAGTAGGTGAATTTTATCTCAATAAACTGGTTTTTCAAAAAAAATAACATATTTTACGTTACTAGTTAATTACAAAGAGTAGAATTAACTTTATATTGAAGAAACTTGGAAGACTTCACCTTAACCAAGTAATCAAAGTTAGTATCAGTAATGATGGGACAAACTGTCATTGTGTTCCCTTGATATGATATGCTCAGAGGACACGTTGCTATGTACTATTTCTGCCAAAAATCCAAAACTTAAAAAAAAAAAAAAGCAAAATCTGAATCTTATTATGGGAGAACTTCAGACAAACACAAATTGTGGGACATTGTAAAACAGAATGGCCTGTCATTTTAAGAAATGTCAACATCATGAAAAACAAAGACAGACTGAGTAACTGTTCCAGATTATAGGAGACTAAAGTGAGATGGAAATTAAATTCAGTGTGTGATCCTGCATTGGATCCCAACCCAGGAAAAACAGTCTGTAAGAACATTGCTGAGACAATTGGTGAAATTCGAATGAGGTCTGTAGATTAGATGATAGCATTGTAGCAATGGTAGCTTTCTAAGCTTCATCATTTTACTATGGTTGTGTAAATAAAAGCCCTTATTCTTAGAAAATGCACACTGATTCACTGAAGTGTTTGTGGTGAAGGGGGATGATGCGTGCAAGTTGCTCTCAAATAATTCTGAAGAAATATACACATACAGGGTTCTATGTATATATGTAAATATGTATGTAGAGCCAAAACTGGTTTGGCTCAATGGATAGAGCATCGGCCTGCGGACTGGAGGGTCCCAGGTTCGATTCCGGTCAAGGGCATGTGCTTTGGTTGTGGGCACATCCCCAGTGGGGGGTGTGCAGGAGGCAGCTGATCGATGTTTCTCTCTTATCATTGTTTCTAACTTTCTATCCCTTGCCCTTCCTCTCTGTAAAAAATCAACAAAATATATTTTTAAAATGTATGTAGAGACAAGGACAGAGACAGAGAAGAAATGATATAGTAAATATGGCAAAGTTTTAAAAATTGGTGAGTCTGCATGAAAGGTATGAGAATCTTTGTATGCTTTTGAAACTTTTCTGTTAAAAATTATATTTGTGGCCCAGCTGCTGTAGCTCAGTGGTTGAATATTGACCTATGAGCCAGGGGGTCACAGTTCAATTTCTGCTCAGAGCTCATGCCTGGGTTGTGGGCTCAGTCCCCAGGGTGGGGCATGCAGGAGGCAGCAGATCAATGATTCTCTCTCATCATTGATGCTTCTATCTCTCTCTCCCTCTCCCTTCCTCTCTGAAATCCATAAAAATATATATTTAAAAAGAGTATATATGTGTGCTTACTACTTACTCTAGTTACAGACAGAACATTACCAGTATCTCAACAGATTCTTGTCTAAAACTTCCCCAGTTGCTAACACTATTCCACATTGCTTTTTCCTATAATTTATGACATATCTTAAAAATCTCTGAATATCTCTTACATCCTTCATAAATTTGGTATTAATTAAATACCAGGTCATACCATTTTATTACTTATGTATGTATTCATAAAAATATTAATTTCCTAATGTTGCCTAACACATGACTCCAAAACTTAGCAGCTTAAAACAATACACATTTATTATGTCACGATTCCTGAGAGTCAAGGATTTAGAAATGGATTATATGAGTGGTCCTAGCTCCAAATCTCTGAAAAGGCTTTCAGTCAAGATACTAACCAGATTTCAGTCATCTGAAAGCTGGACTGTGGGAGAGAGATCTATTTCCCAGTTGGTTTATTCACATGGCTGATGGGAGGAGGCTGCAGTTCTTCCTCATGTGCTCTTCTCCATAAGGCTGTTTGAGGGACCTCACAACATGGCAGTGGCTTCTCCAAGAGCTACAATCACAATGTCTTTTAAAATGTAGCCTCAGAAACCACATACATAATTTTGCAGATTGACGATTAAATACAATTGTCTACTCAGTGTGGGAGTGGTGTCGATACCAGAGGTAAGGCTCACTGTGCCACTGATGAGGAAGATAAGACATTTTTTGAGGGGGGACACCAGCAACCTGACTCTGTACCTAGTTAATCAGTATCCCTAATACACATTCCTGTTAGCCTATAGTCAGGTCACGGCCCCTTCCTTAATTATCTGGTCTTGCAAGACCTGCTTACCTAAATACTCCCATTTCACAGAGGCCATAAACCAGGAAGCATACCCAACCCCCAGAGGGGGTTAGCGCCAGGCCAGGCCTTTAGGTATGGTCTCACAGCCCCCTCCCCCACACACGGGGCTTTTTGCAAAGCCTGAGAAATGTCCAGAAGTCTGATCCTAATTTGGGGGACAGAGAAACCAAAGTGTGCAAAGAGAAAGCTTCCTCCATATTGGCTTGCTCAGAATTTGAAAACAGGCTCCCCTGAGTCACGGTACTCATACATCTGAAAATAAACGGGTTATTCCTGTATCTCCAAGTACTCCTGTGCGTGTATTTTCTGGTCGCTGGTAAATTCTAGAACACCATCTTGAAGGTTAGGTATCATAATAAACGCAACACAACTCAGTTCTACTTAGTTTTTTGTACTTTATATAATAGATTATTTAGTAGATAGTTTCTGTGTCTTGCTCAATGTGTTTTCCCGTGTTGGAAGTTCACAAGGCATCCTATCTAATAAAGAGGGAATATGCTAATTGACCATCATTCCATCACAAAGATGGCCACACCCACAGTGAGGCCGAGTTCCCATAAGGAGCCTTAATGAGCGCTCTCATTCCTGTTAGCTAAGCCCCCTGCCCAGCAGGGCTTGGCAAGGGTGGGACTGGCCTGGTCTGGATCTAACCCAATTGGGGGGAGGAGGGCAGGCTGGGTCTAGATCTCATGTAATTTTGAAGTGCATGTGGGTGGGCGGGGACTTGAGTCTGGGTCCCATGGTGTGCCCCAGACTCTAATAGGAGGAAGGTTTTCATATACATTTCACTAATTTTCTTTCATCTCTAATACTTCTATTATAGAGAAAGGGCAAGTGGCAATATTAAATTATTTCCTCTAATGAATCCTCTTTTAATGTGCAGGAATTTCATGCAACGGGTCACTAATATTTCCATATTACCAGTGCTCTTTTTTAAAGATTCACTTATGTTGAGGTGTGTCTTAGTTCATTTGGGCTGTTATTAAAAAAAAACAAAACTATAAATTGGGTGGTATATACTAGTAAACAACAGACATTTGTTTATCACAATTCTTGAGCTTGGGAAGTCCAAGATCAAGACACCTGCCTGCTTCCTGATTCATAGATAACTGTCTACTTTTGTCTTCACATGATGAATGAGTGAGGGAGAGCTCTGGGGTCTCTTTTATATTGGCTCACCAGTCCCATTCATGAGGGCTCCACCCTGATGACCTAATCACTTCCCTCAAACCCCACCTCCCAATCACCTTGGAGATTAGGATTCAGCAAAGGAATGGGGGGAGGAGGGAAAGGCACAGAAACATCCAGTCTATTGAAATGGATATGCCTTCAGTTTGGTTTTTGGTTGTTGTTGCTCCGTAGCATCCCACCATTTATTTCCTCATCCTGCTGGTTATGCAGTTACAAGCAATGCAGAGAGGGACTTCCTCTGGGATGTATATGCTACGAGAACACGCACGCTCATTTATATAGCACATGCCCGTGTCCGTCTTTTAAAATAAGATATAGTTACCGAAAGCAGTTGTGCCCATTTATTTTCCCATAGCAGTGGATAAGAATTTCAATTGCTTTACATCCTTGCCAAAGCTTAGTATTGTTCGACTTAAAAAAAACTTGCCAATTCAATGGACATGAAACAGTATTTTCAATGTGGTTTGAAGTAGCATTTCCCTGATTACTAATGAGGCGAACAGCTAGCCATCATTATTTCCTCTAAGGTAAACTACCTGTTCTGGATAGAAATTCTTTCTTGGTGATGTGAGTTGATGGCTGACACGACTGTTTTTATGCTTGCTGGGTTCTGAAGTTTAAGGGGCAGGAATCCTGAATGGAAGTTGAGAAAGACTTGGGAGGGAACGTGGCAACTGAGCGGTGATGACAGCGTGGATAAGAGTTCTACTATCAGCTGAAACCGGTTTGGCTCAGTGGATAGAGCATTGGCCTATGGACTGAGAGGTGCCAGGTTCGATTCCGGTCAAAGGCATGTACCTTGGTTGTGGGCACATCCCGGTAGGAGGTGTGCAGAAAGCAACTGATCGATGCTTCTAACTCTCATATCGATGTTTCTCTCTATCCCTCTCCCTTCCTCTCTGTAAAAAATAAAATATATCTTAAAAAAAAAAAAAAAAGCTCCACCATGAACGTATATCTATGGGTGATGGGGTGAAGCCGTCTCGGGTGGGACCGAAGAAAAAACTGGTTATGGGCATTCCAGGTAGACACAACTGCATAGGCAGGAGAGACAGATAGGATAGGTTTATAGGAGGCAACAGCACATTTTGAATGAGAGCTACAGCTAAGAAAGGTGAGTAGTGGCCCTATTGGGCAAGGCCATGAATACCGAGCGTGAACTTCAGGCTGGGATTGAACTTCAGGCTGGGATTGCAGTGGGGACTCCTGGACAGGAGAACACTGCACCTGAAGTTTGCTGCAGGAAGAGAGTTGTGGCTGTAGCCGGGCAGGGAAGCGCGTGGCTGCGTCGGGCTGCTGGGGTGGGTGGATGGCGAGAGCGGAAAACTGCACTCCCACCTGCAGGGGGCGCGTCGCCTGGCGGATCGCCCTCCCCTCCCCTTCCCTGCAGCTCGAGTCCCGATGCCCAATGGCTCGGAGCTCGCCTAGCCCTCCTGACACGCCCCCGCGGGCCGCAGCTACGCCGCCGGGGCCGGCGTCCTGCGTCACGTCCGCTGTGGCTCCGGCCGGCTGCAACCCCGGAGGGGCGCGCACGGACGCTCTGCGCCTGCGTAGCCGTGCAGCCAGCGCGGAGGGGCCCACGCAGCTTTCGCGTCTGCACCCGCGCGTTTGAGCTCCCGTGGCTGGCTGCTCGCGCTGCACACCCACAGGTGTTTTGAGTTGGTCCCTGGCGATCATAGGCAAACGGTGCAGGGACGGCTCGATGGCTCCCTAGCGGCGCCGAGCCCAGCACCCCTCCCGTAGAACTCAGCTGAGAAGCGCCCGGTCTCTGCTCTGCGATGTCCCTTCGGCTGCTGGCTCTCCGTGTGCAGCCGAAACGTCCTTACGAGCGAACACCTGCCCCAGCCACGAAGCATGCCCAGCCCGGGCTGTGGTCCATGAGTCTAGCTAGGGCTTGTTTGCCTCCGCGGTCCTATCAGAGAGTCGAGTTGAAGGGGACCTTGTAGGTCAAGCCCAACCTCCTAACCGTCCCCAACGTCCCGAGGGAGTGAATGGACGGTTTAGTCTCTCTCTCTCTCTCTCTCTCTCTCTCTCTCTCTCTCTCTCTCTCTCTCTCTCTCTCTCTCTCTCTCTCTCTCTCTCTGTTTTACATGCACACTCCCAAAGATTGCCCGGTTTCCTGGGACAACTCTGGTTAATATCTTCCTGGAAGTTTCCTACATTCAACTTTCATTCGTTCAAAATGATTTTTTGAGCACCTACTTTCCAGCTGTAGCTCTCACTTAAAATGTACTGCTGCCTCCTCTAAACCTATCGTGTCTGGTTTTCTCTCCTGCCTATGCAGTTGTGTCTGCCTGGAATGCCCCTAACTAGTTTTTGTTTTCTTTCTTTCGTTTCTTTAATCCCACCCGAAACAGCCAAGTCCTGGAGATTCTGGGGCTGCAATAATAAATTCAGAGTGAAGACAAAAGATGGCTGATATTCGAGCTTGCATGATAGTAGGGATGGACCAACCACTAAAAGGGGATGATACCGTGATTGACGCTGGCAAGGAAAGAAAGAAAGAAGCCAAGGCTTATGGTGGAGCTGGGTGGGAACCGCTTGGGGCTATCAGAGAAGGCCTCTTGGAGGTGGTGGCCCTTGTGACCAGCCAGGCGAACCTTGGGGAGCAGAGTGAGTCCCAGGCCGGGGGAAGAACAAAGCCCTGGAGGCAGAAAGGAGGTTGGTGTTTGCTGGGAATAGAAGGCCAGTGTACTGGAGTGTGCTGAGCCAAGATTTAGAAAGGTGGGGGAAAAAAAGAAAAGAAAAAAAAGCTAAGAATGCAAACAGGAGCCACACGCAGGCTTTGTGAGCCGCGGTCAGAAGTTGGAAAGGAATAATGGGAAACCAAGGAGTAATCTGGGTCAGAAGCTTGATCTTACATTCAATTGCTTAGAGTCACACTAACATATCACACAACTTTCCCATGATAGTCCTTTAGATGTTTGAAAATGGCTAGAAGGTGCAGGAACACTATGGAGAATGCTCCCTTAGCATTTCACAGACTTCCTCTGAGAGCCTGTTCTGCAGAGTCCCCAGCTGAGAGACTGCCTTCCAGGAGCTGGTTACTTGGGTGAAAGAGAAGTGACAGATGGACCCCCCTCCCCACCAGCCCTGTCGAAGGGTTGTGAGGTCGGGGAGCTGCAGACGAGGTCTGTTTGCATGGGAGGTAAGTGGTTATTGGAGTTCGTTATTTGAAGTGGTTTTAGAAGATGAACATATTGTATTTTAAACACACACACACACAAATCATCACACGGACACATTTTATTCTGGATGATGTGCAAAGGCCGATTGGAAACCCTGCAATCGCTTCTATTATCTCACAAATACTGAGCAAGTTTCGTGAGAAAGCCGGCTATCTTTTGTCCGGGCTGTTTACTATGCTCTGGGCAGTCCTTATCTCTCTCCGTGTTCGGGAGCAAAGTACACACACACACACCACACACACACACACACACACACCACACACACACCGCACTGCACACACACTGCACACACACACACACACCACACACACATCACACACACCACACACACACACACCGCACACACACACACCACACACACACACACACACCGCGCGCACACACACTGCACACACACCACACACACACCGCACACACACACACCGCACACACACACACACACACACCGCACACGCACACACACCACACACACACACACACCACACACACACACCGAACACACACCGCACTGCACACACACTGCACACACACACACACACACACACACACCGCACACACACACACACACACACACCGCACACACACATACACACCGCACACACACACACACCGCACACGCACACACCACACACACACACACACTGCACACACACACTGCACACGCACACACCACACACACACACACCGCACGCGCGCACACACACACACACTGCACACACACTGCACACACACACACACACCACACACATACACACACGCACACACACACACCACACACACCGCACACACCACAACGCACACACACACCACACACACCGCGCACACACACACACACACACCACACCGCACACACACCACACCGCACACACACACCGCACACACCACACCGCACACACACACACCGCGCACACACACACACACACACACACTCACACACACACACACTGCACACACACCGCACACACACACACACTCACACACACACACACTGCACACACACCGCACACACACACACACACTCACACACACACACTGCACACACACCGCACACACACACACACACACACTGCACACACACACACACACACACACTCACACACACACACACTGCACACACACCGCACACACACACACACTCACACACACACACACTGCACACACACCGCACACACACACACACACTCACACACACACACTGCACACACACCGCACACACACACACACACTCACACACACACAACGCACACACACCCCTTTCCGAAAAGAAAGGCACGGGCATGCAAGAGAGGGGTGGGCTCCTTCGCGGCCCGAGCACACAATGCGGTGAAGCCGCTTCACCCCTAACTTCCCCCGCCTCCCACCCCGCAGGACCCACTCGGCCCCGGGGACGACCTCTCCGACCCTTTCACCTCCCCCTGGCAGCCCCGGGGGCGCGCAGCCGCCGGCCCGGGCGCCTCCCTCCTCCCCCGCGGGGAGCCGGAAAACCCGGCGCGAACCGGCCCTGCCCGGCGGCGCATGCTCAGTGGCGCGCAGGTCCCGCTCGCTAGTAGGAAGCTCCAGCGCTGCACCGGCGGCGGCGGCGGCGGCACCTCGGGGCGGCGGATCCCCCGCCACGACCTCGGGCCTCTCCCCTGCCCCCCGCCAGACCCCGGCCCAGCTCCGCCCCTCCCGGGGTCGCTCGCGTCCCGCGGTCGGGACTGCGCCGAGCGGGCGCGGCGGCCGGAGCGTCCCTCCACACGCCCTCCCCCAGCCGCCGGCTCCTCCGCGGGGCCAGGCCGGGTCGGGAACGCAGCCCCGGCGTGCGGGCGGCGGAGGGCAGCCGGGGGCGGCGCCGGCGGGCCAGGGAGGAGCGCGGGGGGGCCCGGCCCGGGGCGGTGGTGCGGGATGCCGCCGCCGCCGCCTCCGGGCTGCCTAGGCTCTCCGCGGCGGGTCCCTGTGTCGGGTGGTGGGTGGCCGGGCGCGGGCCTCGCCCCTCAGCCCACTCTCCGGGGCTAGCGCGGCCGCGCGGCACCCCGAGGGGGGCCGGGCCGTCTCGTGGGGCCGCGGCCCTGCTCCGCGTTTCGAGCTCGCCCTCTCGCGGCTCCTGGGCCCGGCCGCCGCCGCCGCCCCCTCCCCGCCCAGAGGCGCCCGGGGGCACCATGCAGGCGCAGCCGCTGCCCTACGAGTTCTTCAGCGACGAGAACGCGCCCAAGTGGCGGGGGCTGCTGGTGCCCGCGCTGAAAAAGGTGAGAGCGCGCGGGACCCCGCCGCCCGCCGCCACCCCGGCTGCGAGGGCGCCGGGCCGGGCCGGGGAGGCGGGGCGCGCGGGGCCGTCTCTGCCCCCGGCCTCGCCGCCTCCCGGAAAGGACGGCTGCACCGAGCGGTGCCCCCACACTCGCTGGCTGTCGGTGTTGACATCCACCCGGTGTGTGGCCAGGCCGCGGGACGCCGGGGAGAGTTTGTCCCAATGATACAATCGCTGACAGGTTAATGCCGTCCCCCGGCCTCGGGGACCGGAGTTGGCGGAGCCTCCGCGCTCCTCGGAGGTCAGAGCAGGCCGCTTTCACGCCCGCTCGGGCTTAACCCCGGCGCCGCCGTCAGCCTCCGGTGTTGGGTGTCCGGGCTGTTCCTTTTCGAGGGCTCGGGAGCGCTGGCCATCGTGCGTGCTCCGAGGACCGGCCGAGCTCGCCTGCCCGCACATCAGGGCCTGCTCGCTCACCCCTGCGGTCGCTCTATTGCCCGTGTTCCCCCACTCCGGTGCACAGGGGCGGGCACGCCATTCCTCTCTTTCTAACCAGTCTTGGTACTGTCGATTAGAAATTTTAACGTGTGTGTGTGTGTGTGTGTGTGTGTTTTCAAGGGTGCCACATTGTTATCTAAAGTTATAACACCATCTGTGCTTTTGAAATGTTTTAGGAAACGTGGCTACATTTTGTGGTGGTGGTTGCTACATTTTTAAAGCTTCTAAAGCAACATGAAACACATTGAAACCAGTGAGACCTCAGAAACTGGTTTGAATGAACATTTAGTAACAACCAGAGTGCTTTTCTTGTTTGTTTTCCTTTTGTCTTTCCCATAAATACGGGAATTGTTTTATTCTTTTAATCCTGTTTCTAAATCCCAATGTCTTGTTGCTCATACAGTGTTTCATGTTTTCTGGTGGAAAAAAAAATATTTTTACTCCTACAGAAAGTTGAGATTATGCGTATACCTTTGGTTCTAAATGTTTATCCTTTTAAAAACTGTTACTTAAAAGGTGTGTGATACTCTTCTGAGGCCACCAACTTTTACTTTCCCTTTTGCCCTGTTCTCGCTCCCCCCCTCCCCCCCCCCTCCCCCGTATCTTACTGTGGAAACTATTTGGTTTGTTAGCAGTTTTACTCATACATTTCAGATATACGATAATGACTTTTTCCCTCAGGTGTCTGACTAGTTGCAGACATCTCTGTGATAATTGTTTTCCAAGAAAACCAGAGAGATGCTGTGTGCCTTAATGTACTTTACTCATTAGAAATCCCATCAGGCTCTCACTCTATTTACTTTTGCTTTACCTGCAGCTGGCATCCTTTTTCCTTATATAATAAAAGGCTAATATGCAAATTGTCCCCTGGGAAGTTTGATCTGGAGACCGGAGTTCAGTATCTGGCAATGATGTGTGCTGACCCCCCTGGGATGGTGCAGAACATAGCGGGGTACAAGTGGTAGCAGAGGGCCCTGAGGGAGCCAGGGAAGGAGAGATGGTGAGGCAGGGAACCTGGGAACCTGATGGGCCCTGATCCCCAGCCAGTCCTAGGGACCCTACCCATGCATGAATTTTGTGCACTGGGTCTCTAGTCTTAGCTCATAATAAAAGGTGAAAAAGAAGTCTCAGTGATGCTAGAGCTGATTGGTATCCTGACCAAGGTGGGGAGGAGACAAAAAATGGTTAAAAATATACAAAAGACACCATCACTTTGAGGCTATTTTGTTTAGTGCAAGCAATGCCTATCCTGGGGGAACCACCAAGATTCCCTATCAGTTGAGGGGCCTATGAAGTAGTGAAAAGAGCATTGTAGGAGTTGGCAGACAAGGTCTAACTCCTGCACACTGGAGTTAGAAGCATTCTGTTCGGCTGGCACTGTTATTTTAATTTTAATGTAATTAGTTGCCAGTATTTTAAAATGGGACATATTACATAAAACCTGACTTTTGAGCTTTTCTTGAAGAATAGGAAGCTCTCCGCACATTGGGCCTGCATTCAAGCAAGGCAGCAAACTGCCAGAGCTGCCCTTTTTAGACATAGCATGTGGTGTTTCCCGTTTACCACAGTCCCCACCAGTTCTCTTTGCTGATTGACATAAACCAACTTTGACTTGAAGCAGAGATGCTCTTGAGTGACAGTAGAAGTGATGGGAGGGGGTGGAAGTGTACACCATCTAGCCGATATGTAAGGTTCTTCCAATTCTTACTTAAATTCTTATCCACTAATGATGATACTAAGCCAACTAAGACAAGGTTGAAAATATATTTTATGTCTGGATAAGCTCTTGGTGGCTCAAAACCTACATTTCACCTGCCTGCAATACATTTCATGTGGCTCTCCCCATGTCTTGAATCTTCCTTTTGGCGCACTGCACTGCCGCAGATGCACCCAGCTCGTGCTGTCTTACCTGAGGCTCTCTGGACGTGCTGTTCTCTTCCCCTGGACTGCTCTCTGCCTGGCCTAGCATTACTCATCCTTCTGGACTAATTTAACCTCAGGTCTTTTCTCACATTTTCAGTGCTGAGTTGGAAAATGTTTATTTTCTGTTAGCACCCTAGCCTAGACTTAACAATGAATTTTAAATTCCTATGTAATCGTTCCCACTGTCCTCTTCCTCCTCAACTATATTGGTGGGTCCTTGAGAACAGAGATAATGTGTGTGTATATTCCTGACTGAGGATATGTTTATTGATGGGAGACAGAGATAGACATTAATGTGAAAAAGAAACATTGATTAGTTGTCTCCGGTATTTGCCCGCAACCTAGTATGTGCCCTGACCAGTAATCGAACTCATAACCTTTTTGGTGTATGGGATGACACTCCAAACCAACTGAGCCACCCAGCCAGGGTGAAAATAGGGATGATATTCTAATCTTCATTTTATCCTCCATCCATGCAGTGCCGGACACTTTGTAGGCACTTAAATTTGAATGAATGGATGACAGAAGACTCAAACTAAAATCATCACTTCCATCTCTTCCACCTACCATTTTAAAAATGTCTTCTTGCTTAATGGCTTTTATGAGAGTGGTTCAGAATTTTGGAGTCATCTTTGAGTTCTCTCTTTGCATTATTGCCCACACCCAGGTGCAGAGCCTGTAGATTCATTCCCCTTTGACATGTTCTTCCAATCTGTTCTCTCTTATTCCTAATGATCTGAGTTGCCTTTCCCAGATTATTGGGGCAGTGTCTTAACTGAATTCACAGCTCCTCAGTTTGTCTTGATCCACTTGTCAAATTCCAGAAGTTATAGTACACTTCTGAGTGTGTCATCCTGTTGTCCAGAACTGTTGATGTCTTTTGAGGCCATAGGATGAAGTGCACATTCTTTAGCATGGAATTGGTGGTGCAGATAATCTGGTTTCATCCTGCTTTCATGACTGGATTGCCTACTGTAATCCTTTTATTCTTTATGCTTCAGCTAGTCTGGACTTCTTCTTTTCCTGAATATGCCCAGAATGTCTTGCCAGTCTAAGTTCTATCTTATTTATTCCACAAATATATGCAGACCAAGTATTGTTCTCAGCTTAGTGCTGAGGATAAAAAGGTAAGTGACATCATCCAAAGAATGATGGGAAGTGGCAGGGGGTGACTTTGATGAGGAAATTTTTTGAGAGAATGTTTTGTATGTTAAGCTGAGGAGTTTGAACTTTATCTTGGGATAGAAGTCTAGAAATTTTGATAGGGGAGTGACATCAGAATTGAATTTTAGAAAATTCATTTTGGCCATAAAGTGAAATGTGGTTGATGAATTTTGTTTGAGATGTTTAAAAGGCAGAGTTGACAGCACCTGGTAACTCACTGAGCGATTGGGAGAAGTGGCAGGAGAACAGAAAGTCTTAAGCTTTTGGTTGGAGTGCCTTTAGTCAGGAGAGAATGTAAGAGGAAAACCTGCTGTTGGGGTGGAGACAGCAGCATAATAAGATGAGTTGTGGACATCTTGATTTAAAAGTCCTTTTGGGTTATCCAGGTGGACTTGTCCAGCAGGGATTTGGTTATTGGTACCTGGCAAGTCATGTTTGGGACTTCTAGGTGTGTACATAAAAGCCATAAGAATAGATGAAGCCTGTATGCATTCAAAGGCTTACACAATAATGCTCATGGCAGCTCTGTTCAGCAAAAAATAAAAATAAATTTAAAAAATGAAAACAATAAAAATGTTTATCAATAGGTGAATGAATAAACAAATTGTGGTATAGCCATATATTAGAATACTGCTCAGCAATAGAATGAAGTATTCTTTTTTAAAAAATATATATTTTATTTATTTTTTACAGAGCGGAAGGGAGAGGGATAAAAAGTCAGAAACATCGATGAGAGAGAAACATTGATCAGCTGCCTCTTGCACGCCCCCTACTGGGGATGTGCCCGCAGCCAAGGTACATGCCCTTGACCGGAATCGAACCCGGGACCTTCAGTCCGCAGTCCGACGCTCTATCCACTGAGCCAAACCGGTTTCAGCTAGAATGAAGTATTGATACACGTGACAACATGGCTGAATATCAAAATAATTAAGCTGAATGAAAGAAGCCAGACTAAAAGAGTATATACTATATGATTCTATTTATATAAAATTCTAGAAAATGCAAACTATAAGGACAAAAAGCAGGTCAGAAGTTGTTTTAGAAGGGAAGCTTTTGTGCTCATTTGTCTCCATTGTGACTACAGTTTGAGGGGTATATACATATGTTAAAATTGAACAGTGTGTACAGCTCACATATATGAAATTTATTGTATGTCACTTGTTCCTCAAATAAAATAAGGTGCTTAAAAAAGTAGTTGAGGCCAAATACTGAAAATGATTAGAAGTGTGAATTAGGGCTGGCATTAGAACTGGGGGGAAAGAGGGTGTTATGATGTGTAGGGGGAGAGCAGAGGGAAAGCAGTGAGTAAAAGAGATTAAGAAGGAAAGACCCTAGTGTCTGAAAAGCTGAGAAAGGTGTTTCAAGAAGAGTTATAAATGTTTCAGGCTAAAGGAGGTACCTGAAAACTATTTGATTTCATAGCTAAAGGGTCACTTATTCTAGCAGTTTCAATGTGAGAATAGAAGATGGAAGAGCATGGAAAAAGAATAACAATGACAGATTACTTAAAGAGATATTTCTGTGGCAAGAGATAGATTAAAGGTTGGGAAAGACCCATGTTTTTATTTGAAGAAGAGAAAAACTGGTATATGTTAGGAGCCTTTGGGGACGGAGCTGATAGAGAATGCTGGTGAAGTACTGAGCAAGGAGTAGATGAGCTCAGGAACACAAGCGTGGAATTTGCTTTGAACTAATTGCTGTACTATTTTAAGTGCCTCACATATGTTCTCTAATTCTCACAGGATACTATTATTGCCTCCATTTTACAAGAGAGGAAACTGAGGTTTGGAAAGGGTAATTTTGTTACCGAGTCTGCATTTTTAAACACTATGTTATGTATGCTACCTCTCACAGGGGTGATGACATCCGTTCTTCTGAAATGGGAGAGAAAGAGCTGAAGGTGGTTTTATAGGTTGAAAAGCAGGGAGTTCATGCCAGGTAGCTTCTATTTTCATAAAGTGAAAGGCAAGATTCTTTACATACAGTGAAGAAAGAGAAATGAGAAAAGAGTCTAAGCATGATGAAATTTTGGAATTGCTGCTCTGGAATATGCAGAATGAGCCAGCCAGTGAATTAGGAAGGAATTGCTGAGCAGTGTGGAGTGTGGGGACTATAAATTGGTTTGATAGTTGTGAGATTTTCCTCCAGCAACACTCATTAGTCAATGGGTGGAGGAGGGGATAGTTGGTTGCAGGTGATTGCTATAGGGATTAAGAAGATAGGGATAATTCAGGTGATAAGAAATAAAACTACAAGTAATAAAGGTGTAAATGGGGGCTCCATTAATTAAAAACCTTGAAATTGGAAGAGGAGGATGGGTGCAGAGAGGGGTCCATGGATAGAAAGATGATTATTTGAATTTTAATCCAGAGGTGAAGTTTATTAGATCATTAGAAGCTCTGAAGTTAGTGTATTGAATGATGAGTTGCATACATGGATGATGACGAAATCCACAAGGATTATGTATGTATTGCAGTGCAGAGGAAGAGTGTGTTCCAGCAGTAGCAAGTAGATCTAGATATCACAGCAGTGAGGATGTTTAGCCAAATAATAATGAAAGTGGCAGCTACTCCGACTCCCATAATGTATTTTTTATTTTAGTTATAGATGGAATAGGAAAAAAAGTGTACTTCATTAAAATACTTTTGTCTCATTTTTGTACCTAGCATTTTATTATGAAGAATTTAAATATACAGAAAAGTTGAAATAATTGTAAACACTCATATACCCATCACAGAGATTCTGTAATTTACATTTTACTGTATTTGCTTTATAACATGCTTATCGATCCCTCCATCCATCTACCAATGTATCTTATGTTTTGGTGTATTTCAGAGTAAGTTGAAGACATCAGTATACTCTATCTCTAACATTGTATTATGCATGTCATTAACTGGAGTTAAATATTTGTTTATAGTTCTTTTTATTAGGTAAAATTTATGTATGGTGAATAAACAAATGTTCATTTTACCATTTAATGAGTTTTAAAAAATGAATGCAACCTGCCCGGGGCTAGTATGCTCAGTGGTTGAGTGTTGGGTCGACCTGTTAACCAGGAGGTCACAGTGTAATTCTTGATCAAGGGCACATACCCAGGTTGCAGAGTCAATCCCCAGTGTGGAGCATGCAAGAGGCAGCCGATCAATGATTTTCTCTCATCATTGATGTTTCTATCTCCCTCTTCCTCTCTAAAGACAATAAAAATGCACATATATATATATATATTTTTTTTAAATTAATGCAACCCAAGCCTCTACCAAGATATCAAACATTACTATCACTTGGGATATTTCCTTCATAGTCTTGTTAGTCATTCCTTGTCCCCACCTCTGACCTTATATCATCCTACCATAGATTTATCTATTCTAGAAAGTCATCCTCCTATATAATAAAAGCCTAATATGCTTTTGTGTCCGGTCATCCATTGGCCATTCAACCAATCAAAGCATAATATGCTAATGATATAGTAAGGCCACACAACTGCTCGCTATGATGTGCACTGACCACTAGGGGGCAGACAGTTGACTGGTTGACCAGTCACTATGATGTGCACTGAACACCAGGGGACAGATGCTCCGACAGGTAGGTTAGCTTGCTGCTGGGGTCTGGCTGATCGGAACTGAGTGAGATGGGCTATGCCCTGGAGCCCATCTCCTTGATCCTTCCCTGGCTGGCCAACCTCCCATGTCCCTCCCCAGCCCCGATTTTGCACTAGTGGGGTCCCTCAGCCTGGTCTGCACTCTTGCAATCTGGGACCCCTTGGGGGATGTTGGAGAGCCAGTTTCGGTCTGACGGCAGAATGACTGGTCACTATGATGCATACTGACCACCAGGGGGCAGACACTCAACACGAGCTGCCCCCTGGTGGTCAGTGCACTCCCACAGGGGGAGCGCTGCTCAGCCAGAAGCTGAGCTCACAGCTGGCAAGCACAGTGGTGGTGGTGGGAGTTTCTCCCGCTTTCGTGGCAGCACTAAGGATGTCCAACTGCCATTAGTCGAACATTCCCTGAGGGCTCCTGGACTGCAAAAGGTGCACTGGACCTCTAGTATAAATAGAATCATGCAGCATATATTTTTTGGTAAAACTTTTTGAGTTTGTGTTTATTAAGAATTCAGTTCTTTTTCTATCATAAACGTGTCAGTTCATTTATCAAGTAGATGGTTACCTGGGAAGTTTCCAGCGTGGGGCTGTTATGAATAAAGCTGCCTAGAATATTCTTATATAACTATTTTTCTTTTTATAGACAGGTGTTTTAATTTATCTTGGGTAAATACAAGGAGAAATGTCCCAAAGAGTAGGTGTGTATTTAGTTTTATAAGAAACTTCCAAACCTTTTCTCAAAGTGGTTATACCCATTTTGCATTCCTACCAGTAGTATATGAGAGTGCCAGATGCTCGATATCCTTGCCAATGTTTAGTGTTATTAGACTTTAATTTTAGTTATTGTGATGAGTATGTAGTGGTATCTCGTTGTGATTTTAGTTTTCATTATTTTGATGACTAATAACATTGAACACTTATTCTTGTTCTTCCTGGTACTTAGCATTTGTATATCTTCCTTTGGGCAATGTCCGCATAAATCTGTTGCCCATTTTAAAAATTGAGTTATTTTTCTTTTTAGTATTTAGTTGTAAGAGTATTTAGTATTGAGTTATATGTCCTGGTTAACTGCTCTTGATTAGGAATATATTTTATGAATATTTTCTTCAAACCTGTGGCTTATTCATTTTTGTTTAAAAAAATTTTTTTAATTCTCATGTAGGATATGCTTTGAGAGAGGAAGGGCAGGAAGGAGAGAGGGAGAGAGAAACATCAATCGGCTGCCTTCCATACATTCCCCCAACTGTGGATCAAACCCACAATATAGTTATTTGCCTTGACCAGGAATAGAATTGGCAACCTTTCAGTGTACACGATGACACTCAACCAACTGAGACACTCTGTCCAGGCAGTTCATTTTCCTAATGGTATTTTTCTTTGATGAGCAGAAGTTTTTAATATTGATCAAATTTATCAGCCTTTTTTCTTTTAAGGTTATTGCTCTCTGTGTCCAAGAACCCCTTGCCTGCCTCCAAGTTATGAAGATATTCTCCTAATGCTGTTTTCTAAAAGCTTTGTAGTTTTATCTTACATAATCCCTCCATTTCAAATCAATTGTGTATAATATGAGGTTGTTTATAATGTGAGAAATTGAGATTCATTTTTTTAATGCTCATATGTAGTTTGGAACTGTTTGTTGACAAGGCTTTCCTTCCCCTTTGGATTGTATTGATGTTTTTGTGAAAATTAAGAGACTGTATATAAGATTTCATTTATGTAAATATACATTTAAATGTGTTGTTTTATCCTATCCCATTGATCTATTTATTTATCTTTACTCTAGTACACCACTATTGATTACTGTAGATTTATAGTAAATCTTGAAGGTAGGTAGCATAAGTATTCCAATTTTGTTCTTCTTTTAAAATACTGTCTTAGTGGGAGAGGACAGTGGGGAGTGGGAGGTGAGGGTGGAGGGTGGGATAGGTACAGGGTGGAGGGAAGCTATAGGGGGATAAAAAGGGGAAACAATGTAATTAATAAACTGAACAATAAAGATAAAAAATAAATAAATAAAAATAAATAAATAAAGATAAACCATGAAAAATAAAATAAAATAAAATACTGTCTTAGTGTTTCTGGATTTTTTATTTCAGTATAAATTTTGAACCAGTTTGTTAATTTCTACCAAAAAATCTTGATGAGATTTTTATTGTGATTTCATTGAATCTATAGATCACTAGGCATAATTAACATTTTAATAATATTAAGTTTTTGATCCATGACCATGGTATAGCTCTCTCTTTTAAAAAACTTTTTAATTTGTCTCAGCACCACTATAGTTTTTAGTAGAAATCTTACATATTTTTGGTTAAGTTTAACCCTAAATATTTTGTTTTTTGATGCTATTGTAAAGTGTTTTAAAAATTTATTTTCTAATTGTTTGATATGAGTACATAAATATACAGCCAATTTCTATATGTTGAAGTTGTATTCTTTGACCTTACTGGTAGTTTTGGAGATTGCATAATTTTTTTTTTTACATAATTATGTCAAATAGCCTGCCTGCCTGCCTATCTATCTATCTATCTATCTATTTATTTATTTATTTATTGGCTAGGACCTCCAATACAAGTGGTCATCTTTGCCATATTCCCATTCTTAAGGAAAAAAATCATGTCTTATTTTACCACTAAGTGTGACATTAGTTGTTAGTTTTCATCGGTGCCCTTTTTCAGATTGAAGATTTCCCCTTCCATTTTTTATTTTTGGAGACCTTTTGGAGACATTTATGTTTTTAAAAATCATAAATGGATTTGAATTTTGTCAAATTATTTTTCTGTGTCTGTTAAAAAATCATAGGGGTTTTCTCCTTTATTCTATCACTATAGTAAATTACATTGATTGATTTTTGAGTGTTAAAACAATCTCACGTTTCCTGGATAAACCGTAGCAGACAGTATTTTATTGAGTTCCTGCAATGTGACAGTATTCTAGTCACATGCTTAGTACTTTACATGCTTATCTCTTCTACCCATTGACTATCAAGATGATAATTTTTATAGCTGAGTTTTACAGTTGATTAAATGGATCCTGAGAGGCAGATTGCTCAAGATCTTATAAGGAGTAGAATTAGAATTTGAACCCAAATTTGTCTAGCTTTAAAGACAGCTCTGTGTGTTGCTTCTGTTGAAGAGGCAGTATTAATACAGTTAAATGGTACCCTAATTGTCTTGCACCTTAGATTTTAGGAAAGAAGTGCTGTAGGCCACTGGATGAAGAGGGCTTTGGACCTCTTGTGTTAAGCTAAGAAATTTAGCCCTTTTACATATTGGTGCTCTGCATAGGATTATGTTTGATAAAACAGTTCTGCTGCATTAAAAAGGTAAGAATTTGAAAAGCAATAGTTAACGGAGAGATCTCAAAGGAAAGGTCTGAGAAGTAATGGTCTTGGGGTGGCAATAGGAAGCTAGAAGACTGTCCTATATATTTATATTTGGGATTGATGGCAGTGACATTTTTTATATACCTATACTAATAAAAGGGTAATATGCTAATTAGACCAGACATCCTTCCAGACAAAGCCATGGTGGCAGGGCCAAGGCAGAGGCGGTTAGAGGAGATCAGGTCGGTAGGGGAGAGCAGTTAGGGGGATCAGACTGGCAGCCAGGTGAGCAGTTAGGAGCCAGCGGTCCCAGATTGCGAAAGGGATGTCCTACTGCCAGTTTACGGGATTAGGCCAAAACCAG
This sequence comes from Antrozous pallidus, assembly GCA_027563665.1. Classification (NCBI taxonomy): domain Eukaryota; kingdom Metazoa; phylum Chordata; class Mammalia; order Chiroptera; family Vespertilionidae; genus Antrozous; species Antrozous pallidus. The sequence goes on from CM050523.1 coordinate 52,882,392, forward strand.
CAGTCGGACATCCCCCAAGGGGTTCCATATTGGAGAGGGTGCAGGCCGGGCTAAGGGGACCCTCCCTCCCCCATGCACGAATTTTGTACGCCAGGCCTCTAGTTTACACACACACATACACACACTAGAGGCCTGTTGCACAAAAATTCATGCACTTAGGTGGGGGTGTCCCTTAGCCCTGCCTGCATCCTCTCGCATTCTTGAACTCCCCGGGGGATTGGGCCTAAGCTGGCAGTCAGACATCTCTCTGGCAGCCCAGGAGTCTTTAGGGGATGTCCGACTAACAGACATCCTTAGCGTTGCCACGGAGGCAGGAGAGGCTCCTGCCACCACCACTGTGCTGGCCAGCCATGAGCTGGCTTCTGGCTGAGTCGTGCTCCCCTGGTGGTCAGTGCACATCATAGTGACCAGTTGTTCCCAGTCATTCTGCCTCCACAGTTAGGGTCAATTTGCATATTTTCCTTTTATTATGTAGGATTTTAAAGGGTCACTGCTCTGTAGAGCATAGATTCAATAGCAGCAGAACTGCTGGCAAGAAGGCTAGTTAGGAGACTTGTGCAGTAATTCACAGAAGGGATAATGGTGGTCTTGACTAGGGCAGTAGCTGTAGATATAAAGAAAAGTGGACAGATTTTAGAATTGGAAGTAGATTGGTGATTGAATGACAGGGTAGTGAGAGATGAGTTAAAGCTAATTCCCAGGTTTTTGCCTTAGAAGTCTTAAGTTTTAATGGTGATGAAAGAGGGAATACTGGGAGCAGCAGAGCACACTTGGAGGGGAACTAAAATACCATCAGTACTCTGGGAAAGAGAGTTTGTGAGAGAATTGTGATAGGACAGATTTACACTTTGTGGTTAGCCAAGTATGGCAAGCATGGAAGGCATCGCTGTTGGACTGTCCTTGTTCATTATAGGCAGGTAATACTGAAAGTTCTGATGATATCTTTCAAAGTACATTTCAAAAATCATTTCTTCTACAAAGACTTTCTACTACAACTTGATTCCCTAAGTAAATGAATCTCTTAATTTCCTTAGTATTCTATATCTCAATTTTAGCACTTAATGAAAGCCTGCCCTTTAAAGTTTGTATCTGTGGTTTCTCTTCTCTATATTGGGAGTTACCTGAGGGCAAGAATAGGTGCTTACCTATTTTGCATTCCCTAGAATGCTTAACATATTTCTCATGTATAGCAGGTGCTCAGTACATATTTGTTAAATTGCACGTGGTTCTGAGTTTATCCCCTCAAAAATACTAATGTATGGAGTTAGGTGGATTGAGATCTTCACTAGTCAAAAGGCATTTGAATCTTCATGCTCAACGTATTTTATTTTAGCAAACAGGAAAGCAAATGATGTATATTTTAGCAATGATTCATTTAAAATAGCTAGATTTTTCTTTTGAAGTATAATGCTTCAAAGGACAAGCAGATACCAAGATGGGATCAAGCATGCAAGAAATTTATTAGAACTGCTTGTGAGAGAAAATGAGGACGGAGGTCATGAGAGTTGTCAGACTCTGATGCAAGTCTGACTGTAAATGAAGGAGAAGGAGAGGAAGGAAGGAACTTTGGGTGAAAGTTCTAACTCTGCTGTACAGTTCTAAGAAAAGTTCATCAAGCCTCAGGAAGTCCTTGAGTGAAAGTTGCCTATCACAGGAATTCCTCAGCTCCCGGGATAGGCTTCTTAGTATGTATGCCTGCTGTGCTCATCATTGACGGTGAGAAGTGTGGCCCAAAAATGGTGATGGGTTTCAGAGTGCACCAGCTGGGGCCCTCAGTCAGTCATGTTCCCTATAGTCAGAGATCTCAGAGGCTCATTCTCATAGCTAGACAGGGTCATTTTCTGGCTATAAAATGCCTGATCCAGGATAATTGAAATTATCAATTCAAAGCAGGTACTAATTTGTTCCTCTCAAACCCTTTATGCTTAAAAACAAACATATGTTAGAGTAAGTTCTAAAGGTGAAAAGTTAATTATTGATACTAATAGTACACAATCTGGTTATTCAATTTTGCATTTCATTTTGAAGTTTATTTATAATTAAACCTTCATACAAAACCACAAAGCAATAAAGACAAAATAAAACAATGCAAATGATACCCATGCTATTCTTCTATGAACTAGTGTATCAGGAATACTTCAGGCACTTCAGCAGTATTTGGAGTAGTGCAACCATCCAGCCATAAAGATGACTGACTGCTTTTTGACTTGCCATTTTAGGTTGAGCTACCTTAGAGCAAGTGAAACAAATCAGTGAAAGAAATTTTCATAAAGTCAAATTCTGGTAACTTTCCATTGGAGTTGAGGATAGGTATACATTGGAAAAAATAACTAAAGTTTTGTGGTTTGGGTTTTTTTTTGTTTTGTTTTTTTTAAATATGTCTCCTGAGTTATTCAGATATTTTAAAGATTTTTTAAAACTATAACATGAGATGATTTTGGAAGAGTTTCTTTAATGCTACTTTCCTGGTAATTTTGGCTGATTTTGTTTTATTCACTAAATTTGTTAAGCACTTATTCTATAGTAAGCATTATGGCTATGCAATTTAAAAAATATAATTGCTATTTTTATGAAACATATCTGCTGATAAAAAATATTGTAATCTTCTCATATATATTAAAGCATCCAAATTGCAAATGGAATCAATTTTCGTATAGTTTAGTTTAGGGTTAAAAATAAATAATAAAACAAGTTGAGATTTTTAAAAAGTTATTTTTAATTAACAGGCTTTTTATAATAAGGTAACTTTAATTCCAGTTATTCTTTTATGATTGCTGAAACAAAGTTTTTACTTTCTATATAGATAAGTCCCATTTTCTATTTTACTTATAATCTAAACAATTTGCACATTAATTGATTTCTCTGTATGACCCAATAATTTGTAATGGATTGCACTTACTGATAAACACATGCAGATATTTTGTGTAAAAACTTGGGTAGGATTCTGATTTTTGTACGTACATTGAATAACTTTTTCTTTTAATTTTTTGTGCGAAGAATATATAGTTTACATAAAATTAGCCATTTTAAGTATTAATTCAGTGCCAGTAACTACATTTACAGTGTTGTGCAACCATCACCCCAAACAGAAACTCTGTACACATTAAGCAATAATTCTCCACTTCCCCCTCTTCCAGCCCCTGCCAACTTCTAATCTATTTTCTGTCTCTGTGAATTTGCCTATTCTATGTATTTTATATAAGTGGAATCATACAATGTTTGTCCTTTTGTCTCTGACTTATTTCACTTAGCATAATGTCTTCAAAGTTCAGTCATGTTGTGACATGTATCAGAATTCCATTCTTTTTCAAGTCTAAACAATATTTCATTGTACATACATACCACATTTGTTTGTCCATCTATCTGTTGAGCTGTTTCTATCTTTAGCTATTGTGAATAGTGCTACAATGGATATTGGTATATAAATATCTGTTTAAGTCTCTGTTTTCAATTATTTTGGGTATATAGCTAAAAGTAGAATTGCTGGGTCATTGGGTAGTGCTATATTTAGCTTTTAGAGAAACTGCCATACTGTTTTCCATGGCAGCCGAACCATTTTACATTCCTATCAGCAATGCACAAAGATTTCAGTTTCTCTAAATCCTCACTACACTTGTTTTGTTGTTTTTTTAATTATCATCCTAATTGGTGTGAAATGATGTCTCATTGTGCTTTTTATTTGTATTTGTTTTTTTCCTAATAATCACGTGCTTCATTTCCATTTGTATATCTTCTTTGGAGAAATGTCTATTCATGTTTATTACCCATTTTAAAATTAGCTTTTTTTGTTTTTGAATTTTAGGACATCATTATATATTATTGCATATATGACTTTATGAATATACTCTCCCATTCAAAGCCAAATAAAAAGTTGTCTTTCAGTATATTGATAATGTCCTGTCCACAAAAGCTTTTAATTTTTATAAAGTTCAATTAGTTTTTATTTCATCGCTTGTACTTTTTATGTCATACTAAGAATCCATTGCCAAATCCAAGGCCATGATGATATACCGTTAGGTTTTGTTCCAAGAATTTCATAGTTTTAGCTTTTCTATTTAGGTTACTAATCCATTTTAGGTTAAATTTTGTATTTGGTGTGAGTTAGATTTCTAATTTCTCTCTTTTTCGCATGTGGAAATCCAGTTATCCCAGCACCATTTGTTGAAGGGATTAATTTTTATCCATTGGATAGATTTGGCATTTTTGTAAAAAATAAGTTTGCCATAGATGCATAGATTTATTTCTGGACTCTTTTTTTTAAATATATATTTTATTGATTTTTTACAGAGCTGAAGGGAGAGGGATAGAAAGTCAGAAACATCGATGAGAGAGAAACACCAATCAGCTGCCTCTTGCACGCCCCCTACTGGGGATGTGCCACAGCCCAGGTACATGCCCTTGACTGGAATCGAACCCGGGACCCTTCAGTCCACAGTCCGACACTCTATCCACTGAGCCAAACCGGTTTCGGCTATTTCTGGACTCTTTATTCTATGTGTCTATATGTTTGTGTTTATGACAGTACCACACTGATTACTGTAGCATTGTATATTAAGTTTTGAAATTAGGAAGTATTTTATTATTGTTTTGGCTATTTAGGGCCTCTTGCAATTCCATATAAATTTGAGGACTGGCATTTTCATGTCTGCAATTAAAAAAAGTTATAACAATTTTGATAGGGATTGCATTGAATCTGTAGATTGTTTTGGTAGTATTGACAATATTGTCTTCCTAGCCGTGAATACAGTATGTCTTCCCATTTATTTATTTATTTATTTATTTATTTATTTATTTATTTAGCAATGTTTTGTAGTTTTCAGGCTAAAAGTAACCTCCTTGATTAAATCTATTCCTAGGTATTTATGCTTTTATTTTTTCCTCTGAGCAGTCCTTATTATAATTGTGTTATAGCATAGTAAAAGCTAGGAAAATTTCAGGACCAGTGGAATAGGGCCCTAGGTATATTACGCTTTTAGATGTTATACTTCTAGTTGCTAATGGAATTATATTTGTAATTTTCAGATTGTTGCAGGTTTGTAGAAACACAACTGTTTTTTATGTATTGATTTTGTTCTGCAATGTTGCTGAATTAATTCACTAGCTTTAGTCACTTTCCTGTAGATTCTTTGGTATTTATTTTTCTATTAGAGGCTCAGTGCACAAAATTTGTGCATGGGGGACAGGGGATGTCCCTTAGCCCAGCCTGCAACCTCTCTAATCTGGGACCCCTCCAGGGCAGTCGGACATCCTTCTCACAATCCAGGACTGCTGGCTCCAAACTGCTCACCTGCCTGCCTCCCTGATTGCCCCTAACCAGTTCTGCCTGCCAGCCTGATGACCCACTAACCACTACCCTGCCAGCCTAATTGATGTCTAACTGCTCTCCTTCCAGCCTGTTTGCCCCCAACTTCCCTTCTCTGCTGGCCTGGTCACCCCTAACTGCCCTCCCCTGCAGGCTTGATTGCCCCCAACTGCCCTCCCTTGCAGGCCTGGTCCCTCCCAACTGCCCTCCCCTGCTGGCCTGATCGCCCACAACTGCCCTCCCTTGCAAGGCCTAGAACCTCCCAACAGCCCTCCCCTGCTAGCCATCTTGTGGTGGCCATCTTGTGTCCACATGGGGGCAGGATCTTTGACCACATGGGGGCAGCCCTCTTGTGTGTTGGAGTGACGGTCAATCTGCAAATTACTCTTTTATTAGATAGGATAGAGGCCTGGTGCATGGGTGGGGGCCAGCTGGTTTGCCCTGAAGAGTGTCCCAGATTAGGGTGAGGGTTCCCTTGGGGTGAGGGGCGGCCTGAGTGAGGGGCCTGTGGAAGTTTGCAGGCCAGCCACGCCCCCCAGCGACCCAAGCTGAGGCCCTGCGATCTGGAATTAATTTATGTCTACAATTGAAACTTTGTAGCCTGAAGTGAAGCCAAGCCTTTTGCTCGCTCCTTGGCGACAGCCATTTCTGTTTGAAACTTTGTAGCCTAGAGTGGAGGCCTAGGCCTGCAACAGCAGGCGGAAAACTTGGCTTCCTCCGTTGCCAGAGAAACCCAAGCCTTCCTCCTGCTCTCAGTGGTGGCAGCCATCTTGGTTGGGGCTTATTTGCATAATCTGTTCCTGATTGGCTGGTGGGCGTGGCCGTGGGTGTGGCAAGGTATGGTCATATTTGCATATTAGATAAGATATACAGGATTGCATCATCTTCAATTAGCAAACATAGTTGTTGTTTTTCCTTTATGTTGTGGATGCCTTTTTTTTTTTTTTAAGATTATGAGGAATTACCAGTTTAAAAAAAAGGAGTGAAATCTGATATATGCTGAAACATGGATGAACCTTGGAAACATTTTGCTAAGAGAAAGAAGCCAGACAAAACACAGGTGTTTTATGATTCCACTTATTTGAAATAGCTAGAATAGTCAAATTCATAGAGACAGAAAGTAGAACAGTAGTTATCATGGACTGGGAAAAGGTGGTAATGTGAAGTTATTGCTTAATGGATACAGAATTTTAGTCTGGGATGATGAAAATGTTCTGGGAGATGGATAGTGGTGACGTTGCACAACACTGTGAATGTACTTAATGCCACTGAGTTGTAGACTTAACTTGTTTAAATGGTAAGTTTTTATATTTTACCATAATTTTTAAAAAGAAGCATGTTTATTGGATTCACCCAGGCCACATTAAATCAGAATCTCTAAAGCTCAGCAAGCGCAAAAAAAAAAAAAAAAAAAAAAGCTTTTTAGGTCATTGTTATGCATATTTTAGGCAAAGAGCCACTTATATATGGGATTATATAATGCAAAGTAGGATACATTGGGTTTTATTGGCATATCTTTAAAGATAAATTTATCAGATTGATGAATCCAAGTACATACAATCTTCATATTTTTTATGTTCAGCTATTAAATTGTGTACCTCACTGTATGCGGAAATGTGAATAGTGACTACTCATAATTATTTAACATTCTGTCATTTAAAGTCCTTTCAGGTATATGATTTCATTTGATTTTCACACTATCCTCTGGAGATGGTTAATATTGCTATTTTCAATGAGAAACATGAGACTTAGGAGATTTAATGACTTGCATAAGATCATACAGGTAAAGTCAGACCTCCAAGTCAGGTCTTCTGTCTACAACTCCTATTTTACTCCATCAGCAGTCTCAAAGAAAATAGCAGGCCTTTTTTAAGTTAGTATAAAGATCCGTGGATTTGTTTTGTGAGAGAAAAATGTTAAGTTATTAAATGAATCATAAGACAATAATTTGTTTTTGCTGACAAGACTATCATTTGACAGCTCTACTGTTCTTGCTATGTTAGCAATACATAATATTTAAAAAATTAAGATATACTGATTCTATTTAAGGAAATATTTTATGAAATATAAGCATGTGATACTTAATAAATACTAATTAATGCCAGTTATCAGGAAGGTGAAGCAAATCTGTCATTCTGTGGCATTGTTTGCTTTTTTTTTTTTTTTTTTGCATTGAAATGATCTCTATACCTAACCATTTGTGCAAGGTATGTTTTTTATAGATATGACTATTACTTTAGCACTTCCCTTTGAAGAATTTATCACAGCTGAGTCCAGGAGTTAGTAGACACCTTTCTTTGCCAGAAACATCCAACCATGTTCTAGAATAGTAGAAAGATATGAGAAATAGGGGAAAGTCATTTCTACCCCTTGTAACCTTACTGTCCATCATCATGAAATTGGTGGATTGAGGGCATTCAAAGCATTAAAATATCTCTCATTTCTGCTAGATATTATGGCTATCTGGGGAGGAGGATGTGCATTTCTTTGATTTCTTGTGACATTTTTATTTTACAGTAATGTAATATGTAATCACTTCCTGGTGTTTTGATAAGATGGAGGCATTATACTAGGTGTAGCGATTAATAATGCGGATTTTTTTCAATAGATGGAGTTACACATATGTTGTTATATATTCGATTTGATATGTATGCTCTTTTGTTAGTAAAATGTTACTTCAATGGCACGCAGAAAGTCTTTTTTGCATCGACTTGAGACTGGCAATAAAAAGTGGATTTAGTTTGAGAATTCCAAATGCACAAAATCATGGGTTGATCCAGGTCAACCATCAACATCGAATGCAAGGCCAAATTGCTTCAGAAAGAAGACAGTGGTCTGCTTTTGGTAGGATTAGGAAGGTGTGGTGTATTATGAGCTTCTAAAACCAGGTGAAACCATAATGCTGATCACTACTAACAACAAATAATCAATATGAACCACGCTTTGATCGTGAAACAACCAGAATGTGCCAGAAGACACGGCAAAGTACTTTTGCTTTATGAGGACACAGCATCACACTTCAAAACCAGTTAAAGACACGTTAAAAGATCTTGCCTAGGAAGTATTAACCCACTTGCTGTGTTCACTAGATCTTGCTCCTTCAGATTACCACTTGTTCCGATCGATGTCACACACACTTTCTGAGCAGCTCTTCAAAACGTACGAAGAAGTGGAAAATTGGGTCTGAATGGTTTGCCTCAAAACTGGAAAACTTCTATTGGGACAGTATTCATAAACTATCCGAAAGATAGGGAAATGTGTAGCTAGTGATGAACATTACTTTGAGAAAGCACTTTTGATGTGTCTCTTGAAATTACCATGTTTTCTTTTATTACAAAATCTGCATTATTAACTGGTACACCTAGTACAATAAAAATTATTAAAATTGAATTTCAGATTTGTTTACCCATATATTAAAGTGATTGCTTGATTTCATGTCTCAAAGATATTGCAAGTATAATGAAGTCCATAACTAAAGTCGTATTCTCCTTGTTCCCCTCCCTGCTTACTAAAAAGTCTGTTCTTACAGTATTCCTTATCTTAGTAAATCCGTCTGCAGCTGGAACATCTGGCCAGTGATCTGGGCCCTAACCAACCTTCTTATTTTATCTCCTTCATGTCTATACATGCTGTTTCCTTTACCTAGAATATTATCCCTCTCATTTTCCCAACGTACTTTTCACCTAAATTCTATTCATCCATCAGATTTCTGCTTTAGCCTTCCTTCCCAGAACTACTAGGTTAACTTAGCTCCACTTTTATAGCCTTACAGAATCCCCTAATAAGAACAACAGCATAACTATAGATAATATTAAGTAAACACTCTGTACTGGTACGTAATTATTATCAAAATATCTTGTTGAAACTATCAAATGGCATAGCTCTAATTAATGCCTTTTTCTTTTTGAGAGAGAGAGAGAGAGAGAGAGAGAGAGAGAGAGAGAGAGAGAGAGAGAGAAATTTGTTTTTCTACTTATTTATATATTAATTGTGCCCTGGCCAGGGCACAACAATCTTGGTGTTTCAGGACAATGCTTTAACCCCGTAGTCGGCAAACTGCAGCTCGCGAGCCACATACAGCTCTTTGGCCCCTTGAGTGTGGCTGTTCCACAAAATACCATGTGCGGGCACGCACGCACAATGTGATTGAAACTTTGTGGCCCATGTGCAGAAGTCGGTTTTCGGCTCTCAGAAGAAATTTCAATTGTTGTACTGTTGATATTTGGCTCTGTTGACTAATGAGTTTGCCAACCACTGCTCTAACCAACTGAGCTACCCAGCCAAGGCTTACTTTATATTCTTTTTAATGGCTACATAGTTGTGTTAGTTTGCTAGGGCTGCAATAAAAAAGAACCACACACTGGGAAGCTTCAACAACGGAAATTTATTTTATTACAGTTATGGAGACTACAACTTCAAGGTCAGGGTTTTGGCAAGTTTGATTTTTTTCTGAGGCCTCTTTTCTTGTTTTGTAGATCGTTATCTCCTTACTGTGGTCTTCCCTCTGTGTATGTGTGTATCCAAATTTCCTCTTCTTTATAAGAACAACAGTTGTATTGGATTAGGGCCTACCCTAATGACCTCATTTTAATTGCCTCTTTAAAGACACAATCTCCAAATATAGTCACATTCTGAAGTACTGGGAATTAGGACTTCAACATATGAAAATTTAGGGAGTACAATTTAGCCTACAGTAATAATAATCCATAATTTATTTAAACATTCCCTTACTGATGGACATTTACATTATTTCTAAATTTTTATCACATTGAACAGTGGTGCAATAAAATCTTTGTATGTGTATTTTTTATTTCTCTAGAATAAATTCCCAAGATGTGGTTACTGGGCCATGGGGTATATTTATTTTTAATTTTAATAGTAGTATACAGCCAGACTTGGGGTTGAACCAGAAACCTGTGTGCCCTGACCAGAAAACAAACCCGCCACTTTCAGTATACAGAGAGACATTGTAACCATTGAGCCACACTGGCCAGGGCTGGATTACTGTTTTAAAAGTCTGTTATCAGTTAGCATTTCTACTAGCAAGGTAATATAATAACCAGTTTCTAGCATTGCTGTGATCATTTTAATTTTTGCTGGTCTGATCAGAGTAAAATATCTTATTGTTTCTTTATTTTGCATTTCTCTTAATTCTATTAAATTTTAGGATTATTTAATAGGTTTGTATTGGGAAATTTTAAATGTCAAGCTTCAGTGAGACTGTAAAAAGTTACTTCAAGAAGAAGAATTTAAATTATTATCTAGGTATATTGCTTATTCCCACTTACTAATGAGTTGAGGTTCAAAAGTTAGTTTATAAATTGCTTGGGATTTGAAACGCCCTCTCTTAGGCAGTATTATAAACAGTGATTAGATTCTCCACCCTACAAAGTATGTTTAACTTATAAAGTTATTTCTAATATTATATGGAACTTAGCAGTGTGATTCATTCATTTCATAAGTACTCCATGAATAGAACATTTTTTCTCTCTGAACTGTCCTAATGTAGTTAGGGTGTATGGTTTCTGGGAAAGAGTGCAAGGTAGTGTGGGCAAGGAGTGAAATGAACAGATGACATGGTAGTTATAATAAAGTATAGGTAGGATACAAACCTGGCTCTCTTAGAGGAGAGGTAATATTTCTGGGTTAACCACCAGTGATGTGTTTACACAGAACATTAATTGTATGTAAGTAGTGTATTCAATTCCTAGAAAAACTTAGATGTACTTTAGTTACATCTGTAGTTTCCCTTTTACCACCCACTCCTCTCCCCCTCACAGTGCCTTACCAAAATAAAAAACTTTATTTACAGCTGAAAAACAGAAAATCTTGGGTTTTGAATCTGTGCTATTTCCAAGGTCTCTTGATCAAACAGGGTGGTAGCAAGCAGGGAATCAGATAGGGGTCATTACAGATTATTTTACTTAAGAGCATCACCCAGAGCAAGGGCAGGCCTACAGTGGCAGAGACAAGGAGGCCTGATTCAGTCTTGCTCTCGCCTATATCTCCCCACACTGTGAGGTCATCATAGGCAGCTTGGGTTTATTGTTGGGGCATGCGGGGATACTCATCACTAAAAGTCCATCAGCGATTTTTTCCAAGCACCACATGCTTTCCACCCAGCCAGTCACACTTAGAGCAGGTGATGAATGACAGCCATTTGTTCTGAGATCTGTTTGCTATTGAAAGCAGTCCTGGAGCTGAGTGCCCAAGTTTAAAATTTTCATCTGCAAATGGTCCCCTGTCAATACTGGCAGTTCCAGTATCATCCCCGTTAACAAACTCTCCACCCTGAATCAAATCCTTTAAAATACTGTGGAAAGTACTCCCTTTGTTTCCTATCAGAACCCAATCTTTTCTATATTCTCCAGTACACATCTACAAAGAACTAGGTCTTTGGGCCAACTTCCTGGCTGCCAGTGAGAACACCACAGGGCCCTTGCTGGTTTGTCTCAGTGGTTAGAGAATCAGCCCACAGATTGTAGGATCATGGATTCAGTTCCCAGGCAAGGGCACATCCCTTGGTTGCAGGTTCGATCCCCATCCCTATCAGAGAGCACTTGTGGAAAGCAACCAGTTGATTGTGTCTCACATATTTGTTTTTCTCTCTCTGTCTCTCACCCTCTCTCCCTTTCATTCTCTTTCTAAAGATCAATAGAAAGAAATATCCTCAGGTAAGGATTAAAAAAACAACAACAAAACACCACAGGGCTCACAGGGTTTAAATTTGCCATCACCATGACTCCAACCTGGAAGCAGAAGTTGGGAGCACATGCCGAAACCGGTTTGGCTCAGTGAATAGAGAGAGTGTCAGCTTGCGGACTGAAAGGTCCAGGTTCGATTCTGGTCCAGGGCATGTACCGTGTTTGCGGGCACAGCCCCAGTGGGAGAAGGAGGGTGGTGCAGGAGGCAGCTGATCGATGTTTTTAGGTCTCTATCCCTCTCCCTTCCTCTCTGAAAAAAATCAATAAAATATATCTTAAAAAGAAGAAGAAGTTGGGAGCACAAGCTTTCTCCCTTATACTTAGGTCTCATTTCAGATTGGGGTTTAAAATAAGATTTAAAAAAACCAAAAACTAAATCCAAATGGCAGGAGCCCTCTTTGTATTAAAATATAAGCTCAACTATGGCCCAGTGCACGGAATTCGTGCACTGGGAGGAGGGGTCCCCTCAGCCCAGCCTGCCCCCTCTCACATACTGGGAGCCCTCAGGATATCCTACTGATGGCTTAGGCCTGTTTCCCACGGGGAGCAGGCCTAAGTCACAGTCTGGCCTCCCTTTGTGGGAGGCGACTGGGCTGATAGGGAAAGGCACCAGCCCCATCACCCCACTGCTGCAGCCACTGCCAGTCACCGCAGCCACCAAGGTGTTTTCATCAACCCAGACTCGGGTCCCTTCACCATGAAAAAATGACAACTTTCTTTAGGCATTTTCAAGATGTGTCTTTCATAGGATATATCATTTCTTTATTTTTCTTTTTTTATCCTCACCTGAGGATATGTTTCCATTGATTTTTAGAGAGTGTGGAAGAGAAAGGGAAAGATGGAGAGAAACATCAAAGTGAGAGGAACACTTTGATTAGTTACCTCTGGCATGAGCCCTGACCTGGGCCCTAGCCAGGGAGGAGCCTGCATGCCCTTGATCAAAATATAACCCAGACCCTGCGGTTGGCAAACTTAGGCATTATCCACTGAGCCAAACTGCCTAGGGAAATGATATGATGTTTCTTAGCCCTCCAGCAGCAGACCTTTGTTTATATCTCCAGGAGTGTGGTGGAAGAACCCTAGATTACTTTTTTGGATTCTTATACCCAAGTTACTAAGAATATTACCAGTGGCGTACAGGGAGCTTAGCCAATGAGCAGTCAGAAAAGGTATTTCCTCTACAGTTCACATCTATCTCCTCTGATCTCCGCTCCACCCCTGCCAAGGCCTAAAGCCTCTGGCCCTGTGCGGGGGAAGCCCAGTTAGCTGCGATTGCCCTGCTCCACCCTGGTTAAGGCCCTAAGCCTCTGGCCAAGGATCTGAGGCTCAGGTCTAGGGCAGGGGACCCCCAGCATGCTTGATTGCTCTTCTCCGAGGATGGGGCCCTGGGTGGCTGACCCCCAGCACACGAGATTACCCTGCTCCGCCCCCGGCCAAAGCGCAAGCCTCTGGCTGATGCTCTGAGGCTGGGGCCCTGGGCGGTTGACCCCCAGCAGGCGCGATCACCCTGCTGCCTCTGTTTGAGGCTCGGGCCCTGGGTGGTTGAACTCCAGCACAGGGCAGCGCCCGCTGCGCTGCTCCGCCCTCCCGCTTGTCGCACCACCCTGCCCTCCCGCATGCCTCACTACCCGCCCCCCACTACCCGCCCCCGCTCCTGATTGGCTGGTAGCGTAGTGAAGGTATGGTAATTTGCATGTTTCTCTTTTATTAGATAGGATGGGAGCCAGGACTTTGTATATCTTGTATACTACTGATTTCTGACATTTAGAATAGCATCTTGTATAAACCTTCAATAAATATTTTTTTAATGAGTCCCAACTGAGGGGAATTTTTTTTCTTTTTTCATATTCTTATACCCTTCCGCCATTGGTAAGTATAAGGAAAGAGACTTAGACTAAACTAAACTAAGATTTTAATATGAATGGTTCATAGCAAAGCATCCTTATAGCAGAGTTATTCTTCAGCATACAAATCTAATTATGTCAATGTTTTGTTTAAAACTCTTCAGTTATTTTCTGCTTTCCTGATCACTTTCCAGCTCCTTAGTTAGAGTGGTCAGCAAACTGCGGTTCACGAGCCACATGCGGCTCACGAGTCCCTTGAACGTGGCTCTTCCGCAAAATACCATGGCCTGGGCGAGTCTATTTTGAAGAAGTGGCGTTAGAAGAAGTTTAAGTTTAAAAAATTTGGCTCTCAAAAGAAATTTCAGTCATTGTACTATTGATGTTTGGCTCTGTTGACTAATGAGTTTGCCAACCACTGCCTTAGTCTGACACACAAGCCCGCCCTTTCTAGTCAGCTTTCCCCACAGCTACTCTGTGGTCCAATTCTTGCAGTTTCCCCAATACATCATTTTGCCTTGGCCTCTATGTCTTTTTATGTTAGCTTTTTTACTAGAAACCCTGCTTCCTTATCTATTGCCTGTTGAATCTTATTTATCCTTTATGCTCCAGTTCAAGAATGTTTTACTTGTGAAGGCTTCTGATACTTCTCACATATCAACAGCTAGAACATTCTCTTTTTGGTCATCACTGTACCTTAAATATTAACTTCATTGCAGCTTCATCATATTGTCTGAAGTCTTTGTTTATATGCCTAGCTCCTCTGTAAGATGAAATCTTTAAGGATAGATGCCATGTCCTCATTCATTTTTTTTTTTTTTCTTAACATTAATAACTTTATTTTTTTTTTTTAATTTTCTTTTTTATTGTTCAGTTTTTTAATTACATTGTTTCCCCTTTTTTATCCCCCTATATCTTCCCTCCACCCTGTACCTATCCCACCCTCACCTCCCCCTCCCCAATGTCCTCTCCCATTGTTGCAAGATTTTTGTCCAATCTCTTGCTGTACTTCCAACAACCCTTTTCTCCCCAAGAATTGTCAGTCCATTCCCTCTCTATGTCCATGTTTCTGTTATATTCACCAGTTTATCTTGTTCATCAGCCTATCAGTTCACTTGATTTTTATGTTCATTTGTTGATAGATGTGTATTTGTTGTTCATAATTTATATTTTTACCTTTTTCTTCTTCCTCATCTTAAAGAATATCTTTCAGCATTTCATATAATACTGGTTTGGTGGTGATGAACTCCTT
Source organism: Antrozous pallidus (assembly GCA_027563665.1). NCBI lineage: Eukaryota > Metazoa > Chordata > Mammalia > Chiroptera > Vespertilionidae > Antrozous > Antrozous pallidus. Next base: position 52,897,491 of record CM050523.1, read on the forward strand.
TAGTTTTTTCTTATCTGCGAAGCACTTTATCTGATCCTCAATTCTGAATGATAGCTTTGCTGGATAGAGTAATCTTGGTTGTAGATTCTTGCTCTTCATTATTTTGAATATTTCTTGCCACTCGCGTCTGGCCTGCATCGTTTCTGTTGAGAAATCCGCTGACAATCGTATGGGTGCTCCCCTGTAGGTAACCAACTGTTTTTCTCTTGCTGCTTTTAATATTCTCTCTTTATCTTTTGCTCTTGGCATTTTAATTATGATATGTCTTGGTGTGGTCCTCTTTAGATTCCTATATTTTGGAGTTCTGTGTACTTCTTGGGCTTTTAAGTCAGTTTCTTTCACCAGGTGGGGAAAGTTTTCAGTCACTATTTCTTCAAGTAGGTTTTCATTAACTTGCTCTCTCTCTTTTTCTGGGACCCCAATAATTCGGATGTTGGCTTGCTTGAGGTTGTCCCAGAGGCCCCTTACACTATCTTCAATTATCTGAATTCTTTTTGTTTCTTGCTTTTCCAGCTGAGTGGATTTTGCTTCTTTGTATTTCAAATCTTTGACTTGGTTCTTGTGGCCCTCTGGACTGCTTTTAGGACTTTGTGTAATATTTTTTATTTCAGTCTGTGTATGCTTGATTTCTAGTTGGTCCTTTTTTTTATCTGTGAGGGTCTGGTTCGTATCCTCAGAGGTCTTGTTAATTTCCCTGAGGGTCTCATTCATCTCCTTGTAATTCTCATTCATTTGCTGGTTGGTCTTGATTATTTCCTGGTAATTCTCATTAAGTTGATCGGCCTTTTGTAGGAGCCTCTTGAAAAGCCTTATAACCGTGGTTTTGAACTCTATGTCTTGTCGTCTTTTCTCCTCCATTTCTTTCACACCTGATTTCTTTCCATGTCTCTGCATGGTGGCTGCTTTATGTGGTGGCTATCCTCAAAGGGACAGTGGCTCAGTCTCCCCAGTTACTTGAGGTGGGTACTCTTACTGCAATCCTTTATGGGTTGTATTCAGTGTTTTTGAATTTAAACCCCGCTTTTTGTTGTTAGCCCTAGGAGGGTTTGACCTCCAGGCTGTGAAGCTCAGCTGTGCTCAGGTTGGATGGGCGGAGTCTCTGGGCTACGCCTCGGCGGCAGCGGCGGCGGCGCGGCGGCGCGGTGGCGGCTGCTGGGTCCTATGCAGCGCTCGCAGGCTCGGGTCTGTGCTGGGTGGGGATGGCTGCAGACTCTTCCAAGAGAAAGCCGCTAGTCTCTTCCCCTTGCCAGACAACTCTGCCTTTCCCCAAATGTGCCTGCACACCAAAAGTCTAGCCCAGGGCTGTAAAATAGATGGTTTCTGGAACCAGGAGACAAGTTTCCAGGGGACAAGTCGCGGGTTTGCTGTCCCTTGGGACTAGGAGCTTCTGCCGCGCCCCCCGGACCTCGGACCTCGCCGGTTCTGGGGAATCTGTGTAGGGAGACTTCTCGTACCCCGGATCTCGGTCCTGGCCCGGCTCGGGAAATCTGGGTCCCGTCGGAGAAATCCGGCCGGTCCCTGCTCCAGCCCCAGCCTGCGCGCGCGACCAGGGCGGCTCCTAACCTGTTTCAATCTGCGCTCCCGCTGGTCCTGAGTCTGTGTCCCTCCTCTGCTGCTGTTAGTGGAGTTTACATTCAGTCAGCTTTCTGGCGATTCTGGGTGCTGTCTGTTCTGCTGTTATGTTGTAGTTCTTAAATCGTTGCGCGGGGCAGAACAATAGGTGTTTGCTTATGCCGCCATCTTGGTGTCGGGCTCCTCATTCATTTTTGTATCCCCAGCAAATAAGAGGAGCTGGGGCGGGGGTGAGGGGAGATTTTTGCATACTTTATATATGTGGACCTAAAGACTGTTAGGCGCTAAGAAATGACAAAAAAAAATTAGTCCATTTTATTTATGGAAAAGATTTAAGCTCTTTAGCTTGTTTTATTTTGTCTTTAAATTTTTTTGCAAAGGATTTCTGCTTTAATTTTTAAATGAAACTCAGAATGAGAAGAAATAAGCATCTAAAACATCAAACATTGACTAAACAGTCATAATACTGAGAGATTTAACAATACAGATCTTTGTTATTTACAATTGTAAAGATTTTGAGAATACCAGTTTTATTTCAAATTATCCTATTATAATTATAAATAAAGGTAGCAGATCTGGGCTCAAGATATGACAAAATACAATCTAGAAGCCTTTGTAATTCTTCAGAGAGCCATTAGCTAGAAAAGGCTATTAAAGATTCATCAGAATTCAACATAGTTTATTCTGGCAGTTTGCCCAAGGGATTCTGAATACACTTAGAGGACTCATATATCAAAGGGCTAGGAATTGATTTAGACATAATCCTTTTGCTTTTTCAGATTCCACAAAATCTGGCAATACTACCCAACAAAGTTGCTTTTGAATCTTAGAAATTACCAGACGAACTGTCAAAATAGAAGCAGGCAGTCCTTAAGGAAAGTTTAAAATTCAATGGGTAGCACCTTTGTTAAAGATCATGATTATATCTTCAAAGAAATACTGTCATCATCATATGAATTCTTATTCATTGCTATCATTAATTCTTTAGTGAATATTTTGCATTTATTTTACTTAAATTAACTAAAGTAATTGCATTTAAAGAAGTATATGATGTTTTCTATGTCAATAAAACATAATATTTTCAAAAAATGAAACTAAGGGAAAACTCAGACCTAGTTTAAACCCAATTCTAATGTTAATTTTAATTGCAAGTGCACGTGCACACACACACACACACACACACACACACACACATACACACCCTCAGTGAATGTCAGCTATGAATGGCTTCAGAAGGCTGTCGTAAGGTTTGGCAGGTAATCTATTCTGTATAGTTTTGAATGGGATAATTTGATCTATTAAATGTGTCTGAGTACCGTTTATATGGAACAGAACACATGAAATACTTTAGCTGTAACACTGTTTCATAGAAAAGAATATTTTTATTCTATTTGTATAGGAAATGTAATATTACTGCCTGCTCACTAAAGAAATCTCTTAATAGTATCTTCCTTGAAAGGTAAAGAGCAAAGTCTGTGTATTTCAGGAATGGTGCTGTGCTTGTCTTTAAACATTTACCATTGCCCATATTTTTCAGTCAGAGGTTTGAAGTAATGTTTTTGTTTTTAATAAAGTAAAATAATTTATTACTCTCTTGTATAAATGAACTTTGTGATCCCTATTTGACAGATCTAAGATACGATAAAGATTAATGTCCAGAAACTTAGAACAGTGGCATGATGCATTATTTATCTAATAGGTTATATTTATAAACATCAGTCAATAAAAGTATTTGAATTTCTAAAATTTTACATTATACAATGTGTCAAACATAACATTTGAATTATATGTGCCTGAATTTTAAACATTATCAAGTTTTTGTTTATTTTTAAACCATAGCATTTCACCGCTTTGGTTATATACAACTCATTTGATTCTACGTATTAGAGTATTAGGTCCATATGAGCAGGGACTGTTTTTTGTTTGTTTTGTTGTTAATCTTCACTGGGGGTTGTTTTTCCATTGATTTTTTTTAGAGAGTGGGAAGGATGGGAAGAGAGAAACATTGATGTGAGAGACACACACCAATTAGCTGCCTTCTGCACATGCCTGGAGCAGGTCCAGGGGTTGAGCATGCAACCAAGGTATAAATCCTTGACTCGATCGAACCCGGGTCCTCTATCCACTGAGCCAAGTCGGTTAGGGCAAGAAATCACTGTCTTTGCTCATCCATAAGGAGCAACTTCCTTATCCATTAAAGTTTTATCTGAGATTGCAGTAGTTCAGTCACATCTTCAGGCTCCAGGTCTAATTAAGTTCTCTTGCTGTTTCTGCCACATCTGTAGTTACTTCCTCACTGAAATCTTGAACCTCTCAGAGTCATCCACGAGGATTAGAATCAACTTTTAAAGTCCTGTTAATGTTGATATTTTGACATCTTTCCATGAATCATGAATATTCTGAATGACATCTAGAATGTGAATCTGTTTCAGAAGGTTTTTAATTTATTTGCTCGGATCTATCAGAGGTATCACTACCTATAGCAGCTATAGCCTTATGAAATGTTTTACTTAAGTAAATAAGACTAAAAAGTTGAAATTACTTATTGATCCATGGGCTACAGAATGTATATTCATTCTGTTAGCAGGCATGAAAACTACATTAATCTCATATATCTCCATCTTAGGTGACCAGGGACATTGTCAGCAATAATATTTTGACAGTAACCTTTTGTTCTGAGCAGTAGGACTCACCAGTGAGCTTAAACTGTTCAGTAAGTCATGTTGTACACAGATGGGCTGTTATCCATGGTTTGTTGTTCCGTTGATAGAGCACAGACAGAGCAGATTCCGTGTCATTCTTAAGGGCCCTAGGATTTTCAGACTAGGAAATGAGCATTGGCTTCAACTTGAAGTCAAAATATCGACTTCTGATAGATATTTACCTGATAGATATTGCCTGAAAATGCAGCTGCAGAAGAAAAGGGAAGAAGTCAAAATATCAACATTAACAAGATTTTAGAAGAAGCTGAATTTAACTATCACAGGTAACTTTGAGAGGTTCAAGACTTCAGTGTGGAAGTAACTACAGATGTGGTAGAAACAGCAAGAGAACTAGAATTGGAACTGAGTCTGAGGATGTGACTGACCTGCTGCAGTCTCATCACCATCTAACTAGAGAGCTGTCCTGTCCGTGGACGTTTTGAAGCCAGGCATTGACTTCTCTTCTTCAGCTATGAAAGTGCTAGTTGGCATCTTCTTCCAATATAGGGTTGTTTAATCTACATTGAACATCTGTTATGGTGTATAACTACCTTCATTGATTATCTTAGCTGTATCTTCTGGATAAACTTGCTGTAGCTTCTACAACAGCATTTGCTGCTTCACCTCATGCTTTATATTGTGGAGAGAGCTTCCTCCTTCATCCCCATGAACCAGCCTCTGACAGCTTCAGACTTTTTTCTGCAGCTGATTGCCTCTCTCAGCCTTGACAGAATGAAGAGAATTAGGGCCTTGTTCCGGATTAGTCTTTGATTTAAGTAGTGGGATGGGGAGGAAGAGAAAGTGTTGTGGCTGGTTTGATCTTCTATCCAGACCACTGACACTTTTTTCAGATCAGCAATAAACCTGTTTTGTTTTCTTTTCATTTGTGTGTTCACTGGAGTAGCACTTTTAATTTCCTTCAAGAAATTTTCATTTGCATTCATAAAATGACTAACTTGACATGTTTTTCTCACTAAGCTTAATCATTTCTAGATTTTGATTTAAAGTGAGAGATATGCTGGTTATTAAAAATGTAAGTTTTACAGAGGCCATTGGCCTGAAGTGTCTCCAAAGAAATAACTTTTTAAAAAGATTATTGTTTATAAGTGAGTAACCACCAAATTATTTTCCTAAAGTATAGACAGTACAAATCATCAAAAGTACGTATTTTGTATCCTTTGATATAGGGTGACTTGTGTTCAACAAACATTTATCAAACTTGTATTATGTGCTCTGCAAAGTGCTAGATGCTGGAGTTGCAATGATGAATAAGATAAGAAATAGCCCTCTTGGATTTTATCATTTAGTAGGAAAGGTACAGTTAAATAAGGAACAGAGATCCATAGTATTTCAGTTTTGCTCAAATGGTATGTTAAGGAAATGTTCCAGCTACCACTGGTACTTGACAAAAACCATATCTATCCCCAGCTCAGCCTCTCCCACCCTCTCTGTATTCTTACAGGGTAACTATGGTTTAAGAAAAAAAATACTGAAATCATACAATTAGACATGTGGACCTCTAAGAACATGTTAATAAGCATGTATGGTGCAAGTGGCTGGGGAAAAGATTGGTAACTTCTGCCTCTAACTTCTGTGTCATAACACTCAAATTTGTATTTGTGAGTTATACCATATTCTTCAGTAAAAACCCAAAGTTAAAAAAAAAAAAAAAATTTGGCCCTGGCCAGTGTAGCTTAGTGAAGTGCTGGTCCAAGCACCAAAGGGTTGTGGCTTGGAGGGGCGTGTGCAGGAGGCAATCAATTGATGTGTCTCTCTTACATTGATGTTTCTCTTTCTGTCTACTTTTCCCCCTCCCTCCCTTCCACTCTCTGAAAAGCAAAGTATCCTCGGGTGAGGATAAAAAAAAATTATTGGTTTTATTTGTTCCTTTAGATGAAACAACCTACATTTTAATTACTTTGCTTTTTGTTTATAGGTCCAGGGGCAAGTTCATCCAGCTCTTGAGTCTAGTGACGATGCTCTTCAGTATGTTGAAGAATTAATTTTGCAATTATTAAATATGCTATGCCAGGCTCAGCCCCGAAGTGTTTCAGATGTAGAGGTATGATAAACTTGCATTGTATTTATTATATAAAATCTATGTGTTTATTGTAATTTTAATGAAGGGGAAAGAGTTGCTCTTCAATTCAACTCTTTAAAAATTAAGACTAGATTTATTTTAACTTTGTATTGGGAGAATGATAGCGTGTTTATGTTTTAGCTGTTAAACCATTCCATGTTTTGCTTTTAATCTAAAAATCATCATTTGTTGGCCTCTAAACACTACTTCTTATGCTAAATTATATATATACTTGGGGCCCGGTGCATGAAATTCATGCATTGGGGGTGAGTGATCCCTCAGCCCAACCTGCCCCCTCACACATACTGGGAGCCCTCAGGGGATGTCCTACTGACCGTTCACCCCCAGCCTGCCCAAGGCCTAAAGCCTCAGTGGGGCTGCAATGGGGCTGATGGCTGGCTCTGCCCTGGCCCCGACCTTAGCCCCGGCCACTGGTGACGGCCCAGCCCCGGGAGCTGCATGCTGGCTGGCTGGCTCCGCCCCAACTCCTGATTGGCTTGTGGGTGTGGCTTGATTGGAGGTATGGTCAATTTGCATATTATTTTTTTATTAGATAGGACTAGAGGCCTGGGGCATAAAATTTGTGCACGGGGGTAGGGAAGTGTCCCTCAGCCCAGCCTGCACCTTCTTCAATTTGGGACCCCAGATCGGGCCTAAATGGGCAGTTGGACATACCTCTCACAACGCAGGACTGCTGGCTCCCACCTGCTCATCTGCCTGCCTTCCTGATTGCCCCTAACTGCTTCTGCCTGCCAGCCTGATCACCTCCTAACCACTCTCCTGCCAGCCTGATTGATGTCTTAACTGCTCCCTGCCAGCCTGTTTGCCGCGAACTGCCCTCCTCTTCTGGCCTGGTCACCCCTAACTGCTCTCCCCTACAGGCTTGATCACCCCCAACTGCCCTCCCTTGCAGGCCTGGTCCCTGCCAACTGCCCTCCCCTGTAGGCCTGGTCCCCCCCCAATACCTCTCCCCTGCAGGCCTGGTCACCCCTATCTGCCCTTCCCTGTGGGCCTGGTTCCCCCCAACTGCTCTCCCCTAGGCCTGGGTCTCCCCCGCCCCAACAGCCCTTCCCTGCAGGCCCGGTCACCCCCAACTTCTCTCCTCTGCCAGCCTGGCCACCCCTAACTGCCCTCCCCTGCAGGTTTGATCACCCCCAACTGCCCTCCCTTGCAGGCCTGGAACCTCCCAACGGCCCTCCCCTGCTGGCCATCTTGTGGAGGCTATCTTGTGTCCACATAGGGGCAGGATCTTTGACCACATATGGGTAGCATCTTGTGTGTTGGAGTGATGATCAATCTGCAAATTACTCTTTTACTAGATAGGTTAGAGGCCTGGTACATGGGTCGGGGCCAGCTGGTTTGTCCTGAAGAGTGTCTCGGATCAGGGTGGGGATTCCCTTGGGGCATGGGGTGGCCTGGGCGAGGGTCCTGTGGTGGTTTGCAGGCTGGCCACGCCCCCCCAGCGACCCAAGCAGAGGCCCTCATATCTGGAATTAATTTATGTTCTACAACAAATTTTGTAGCCTGGAGCAGAGCCAAGCCTTCTGCTCGCTTAGTGGCGGCAGCCATTTCTCTTGGAATTTATTTACCTTCTATAATTGAAACTTTGTATCCTGGAGTGGAGGCCTAGATCGTCCTGGGCTGCAGAAGCTTGGCTTCTTCCATCGCCGGGGGCAAACCTAGCCTCTGCTCTCTCCGGCTCTGTGGCTGCTGCTATTTCTGTTGGGATTTATGTACTTTCTATAAATGAAACTTTGTAGCATTGAGTGAAGGCCTAGGCCGGCAAGGGCAGGTGGAAAGCTTGGCTTCCTCCATTGCCGGGGAAACCCAAACCTCTCTCCTGCTCTCAGTGGCCACAGCCATCCTGGCTGGGGTTTATTTGCATATTTGCTCCTGATTGGCTGGTGGGTATAGCAGAGGTATGGTCAATTTGCATATTACTCTTTTATTAGATAGGATATATATATTCATACCTTTAAGAGTAGAATATATCCAAGTATTTTATTTGTTTGTTTTGTAAAGCCAGCTATCCTTTTGAGAACATCACAGCTAATTTTTTGATCTTCAGATATTACATGTATTTTAGATAGTAAGTGAACCCCTTTCTACCATTGGGAGGGAAACACCTAAAAATCTAGGAAGGAAGTTCTACAATCTGTTTCAAAGATGACATTACTCCTGTCCTTTTAGAATTATAGTTTAGTGGAGATAGAGATAAGTATATGGATAATAACATAATGTGATAGATACTATGAGTAAATGGGATGTGGGAAATTTTAAAAGGAGCAAACTAAAAGTATAGGCTTTGGAGCTTAAGGTTAGTATCTTAGAAGGAGAGGCATCCAAACTGAAGGAGTCAAAAGTTTGAGAGGAAAGAAATAAGGTTTGAAGTACTGAAAATGGGAGATAGAGCTAGAAAAATAAAAGTAGCTTATGGCAGTGATGGATCTTTTGACGTTAATGACCTCAAATGTATAGTTGTACAAATCTTTGTGACATTTCTTTTGCAGTACTCAAGTGTAGGCACACACAAAAATTAGTTGGGTTAAGTGGTATTTCACCATGGATTTACAATAGAAGAACAGTAGGGCAAAGGAATTGTGAAGACTGGTAATAGCAGTGATTTTTTGCCCTTTTCAGTACATAATGCACTTCTATCTATACTAATAAAAGGGTAATATGCTAATTAGACCAAATGTCTTCCAGATGACCTTCCAATGTCCTTCCAGACAAAGCCATGGTGGTGGGGCTGAGGCAGAGGTGGTTAGGGACGATCAGGCCAGCAGAGGAGAGCAGTGAGGGGGATCAGGCCAGCAAGGGAGAGCAGTTAAGGGGATCAGGCTGGTGGGGGAGAGCAGTTAGGACGATCAGGCCAGCAGACAGGTGAGCAGTTAGGAGCCAGAGGTTCCGGATTGTAAGAGGGATGCCCAATGGGTTCTGGATTAGAGAGGGTGCAGGCCAGGCTGAGAGACTCCTCCCCTCCCCCATGCATGATTTGTGCACCGGACATCTAGTAGAATATAATAATGACTTAAGGCACACAGTGGCTGGGGAGGAGAGATCTCTGTCTACCCCAAGCCCTGCTCTGTTTCCCTAAGGGTTGAGGCATATCCAATGAAAAACTACTGAAAAGAACATCAGAGAATCTAAATTTGATAAGGAAAAAAGTGAAATGTAGTAATAACTCATGTTTGAGTACTTGCTACAGTATTATGCACTGGTCTAAACAATTTTATGTTTTATATTTCATTTAAAGTTTTTAATAACCCCATGAAGATGATACTACTTTTTCTCTTATTAGAATGTAAACTCCAGGGACTTTTTTTCTTGTTCACTGCCAGATTCCTACCACCTAGAACTAGCACTGAGATGGTACTCAGGAAATATGTATTGAAAGAATAAATGTGGAAACTGAAGCAGAAAGGGTAAATAAGTTGCCCAAGGTCACACCTAATAAGTAGTGAAGCCAAGACGGTAACCCAGAAAGTCTGTTTTGGCCACTAAACTATTCTGCCAGGTGGGAGAGAGCAGGCAGATTGGAAAAATTTGGAGGGGACAAGGTATTAGATTTTCTAATAAGGTCAGAGAACTGAGAACTCTGGAATACCTGAGTGAAAGACAGAGAAGAATAGATTGGGATCAGAGACAATTGTTGGAATTTAAGGTTTCTTCAGTAACATTGTTACAAAACAGGATGTGGCCATGTGGTGGTGGCTGGACTAGAGGTGATGAATTAAGATGCCATAATACTTTATGTATCCTAAATGTAAACAGTAAAGTTCCACAAGATGATGCAGGACTTTACATGAGAGTAGGAAAGAGTGATGTTCCAGAAGTAGCTTGCAGAGAGGAAAATTCATCTTGATGTGGGTTTTGAGATAAGGGCAGTTCCTACTCTTAAGTCTTTAGGGAAGATCTAGATTTCAGTTGAGTAAAGAGATATTGAGGAACATTGAATTACAAAGGTTGTGAACGTAGAAGAGATTGTGTACTATGGAATAGTAATTTAATTAATTCAAAGTAGATTTCATACATTTTATCTCATTTTCCCTTTGAATTATAAGGTCAGATATCTTTTATTTAAAATTTCTTTCAAGCACTGATTACAGTGGGCTTCAGAGTAGATCTTGAATAGAATTGTTTACCTGACTCTCCTCATTAACAATTTCATTTGCTCTTTTGGATTCTAGTTGGGTTCTCCCACAGTGTTTATAAAATGCAGGATGTAACCCTATGCCTAATGTATTAAAATGGAATTAAAGGTCTTGTCTTGGTTACCATTCCAATATTGGTACATCCCAGGACTTTGCTAGTTGGATAACTAAAAAAGCTCTCTCCAGATATGTTGTACTATACCTGTGTTTATTTAATTTCCTCCTTTTAATTAATATACAAACTAATTCAGTACTTTTCTAGTATTGAAAGAGATTATGAATTCTCCGAAATACTAACGAGTCTCTCAATCTTTCACTTGCACAGATTTAATCAATATGTACTTTAGACCATAAAAGGGTAGTTTAGTTTTTTAGTACTCAGAAAATTTCTGAGATATCAAAGATATTTACCCTACATTTTATCTTATTAGTTTTAAGCACTTAATCTGGGCCCTTAAGATAGATGTAGCCATGTGATATTCCAGTGAGCTGGCTTTGTGGTTGGGAATGAATTTTTGAAAGAGAATATGACAGTAATAGAAATAGCAGTCACTTATATAATAGGCTTTGTAATTTCAAAGTACTGCCATATATATTTTTATGGCCTTACAACAACCCTATGGAGTAGTAGTTATTCTCCTTATTTTATTTTTTAAATTTTTTATTGATTTATTTTTTCTTAAGAGAGAGAGGAAGGGAAAGGAATAGAGAGATAGAAACTTTGATGAAAGATAAACACTAATTCGCTGCCTCCTGCATGTCCCTTACTGGGGATCAAGCCTGCATGTGCCCTAATCCGGAATCAAAACTGTGACCTCTTGGTTCATGGGTCAAGGCTCAACTACTGCGCCACATTATCCAGGCTCTCCTTATACTATCCAATAAAGATGAAATATGCTAATAGACCACCACACCCTCACAAGATGGCAGCAACCACAGCCAATAAACAGGGAATATGCTAATTATTGCCATGCCCTCATTCATTATCCAGTCCCCTCAGCCCTGCCTCATTCAGCCGGAGTCCCCCAGTCCTCTCAGCCCCCTGTCATCCAGCCTCAGTTCCTCAGTTCCCTCAGCCCCACCTCATCCAGCCTCAGTCCCCCAGTCTCCTCAGCCCTGCCTCACCCAGTCCCCACAGCATCCAGCCTCATCCAGCCTCAGTCCCCCAGTCTCCTCAGCCCCGCAGGGGAAGGCAGTTGGGGGTGATTGGGCCTTCAGGGGAGGGCAGTTGGAGGTGATCATGCCAGCAGGGTAGCAGTTAGGCATCAATCAGGTCGGCAGGGAAGTGGTTAGGGGGCAAGCAGGCAGGCAGGCAGGCGAGTGGTTAGGAGCCAGCAGTCCTGGATTGTAAGAGTGGTCCCAGATTGGAGAGAGTGCAGATTGAGCTGAGGGACACCCCCACCCCCATGCATGAATTTCGTGCAGCGGGCCTTTAGTTTTATATATTAGACTATTCATCTCAGAATGGTAGAAGAGACTTTTTTTTTTTTTTTTTTTTAAGCTGGAAACCTGGGTTGTTTCCCATCAAGAATCATCTTCATCTACCATTCCTGGCAGGATATTTAGATAAGAATATGGAGATATTTAGATGAACGTAATTATATCTTAGATTCTTCTATCAGTAATTTTTCATTTTCTTTGTTTATTCGGATTCTTTATTTCCTTTTTTTTTAATATATATATCCTCACCTGAGGATATGTCCATTGATTTGAGAGAGTGAAACAATGATGTGAGAGAGAAACATTTTATCAGTTGCCTCCCGTATGTGCCACAAACAGGGATCGAACCTGCAACCTTTTGGTGTACAGGATGATGCTCCAACCAACTTAGTCACCTGGCCAGGAACTCTTAATTTCTTTGATACATTTTCAAAAATTTTAAATATATTTGTGGAACTTTAAAAATAATAAGGGCTATGAATTTAGCAAATAAATTTTGGGGTAAGAGAGAATTCATCCAAGGTTTTAAAAAATTGAGGGCCATATAAAAATATACTAAAAAAATATATCAGTCTAAGTTAGTGGAATATATGCATTTTTTTTTGTTTTTCTAAAGAATACATTTTGATTACTTTAAGGAATAAGCATAATTCAAAGTAGGTTAACAGTTCTTGCTTAATATTCGGCTCCTAGGGGATTTGTTTTCATCACAAACTAAAAATGATTTTTAGTTGCCCTATAGTTTTAGGAAATTAGGTACTTAAAAGTACTTGAAAATTGATGGATTACATACATATCTTTAGTTTTACTAATTAAAATGGATTAATAATTTATACTGCAGATCATTACAAATGGAGAAATCATAGTCCAAATGAATGGGGTTTTGTTTCATTGATGTAGTCAATATTCACTAATCCATGCTACTGAATAGCTGAGTATCTATTGTCGATTAGGCAGTGTTCCAGATCAATAGGAAGTATATACAAATGCTGTGGGAATGCAGAGGAGGGATATATATTTGGGCCTGTTTTTTCAAAATAATTTGTTTTAAAAGATTGTGTATAAAAGTTGCTCAAATCTGGTTTGTTCTCCCTCCCCTCATTTTTAATACTTAATCTTATTTAAAAAGAAGCAAAAACTAGTATTATTTCTTATGAGATATTTCCCTGGTAAAGTATTTTCTTTATATTATTTCTTAGGTTTTATTCTTTAATAATGGTACATGTTCATTATTTCTCTCTGGTTGTCTAGACTGATTTTTATTTCCTGTTTTCCTTGTTTCCGTATGTGTCCTGTATTTAACCAACTTTCATTTCTTAGGGCACTAACACGTTTTTTTCCACTTAACTCAGGGTTTCTTGGATTCCTTATCTTTGATTGTTTCTCCCCTTCACTCCCCTCCAGTAGTCATATCCTAAAAGTTTGCTTCCCTTTCCCACTCATTTTTTCTTTAACCTTTTTCTTTGCCTTTGCATCCTAAAGAATCCTTGTAATTTTCTAATGTTTTCCATTAATATTTAGATTTTCTAAGCAAGTTCTCCATATTTTCTACCTTTCTAGACAAATCTCTCACACATTCTAAGCCTTTAATACTATTAGATTTTAAAAATACCTGTAATCTGAATATTTACATGGACATGCATGTGTATAGTTTTGATATGTCCTAGAATTTATCTTGAAATTGATGTTTAAGATTATCTATTTAGACCCCTTTATTAAGTAAAGCAAAAGACATAGTTCTACTAATAAGAGACAACTGTATTTCGAATCTACTTCTGTGTCTTATTTTCTCAAAGCCACTAGATATAAATCAAGAAGGAGCTCCTCATTTTAAACAAACAAAATTACTAATCTTGAAAGTGGCAGAGTAATATAATTGTAATTCATGAATCTTTCATTGATTATTTCTCCCTGGGTTTCTTTATTTAAAAAAATATCAAAATATTGTGAAAAGAAATTTTATTTTGTTCTAAAATTGTAATTAAACTTGTCACTACAAGAGGTAAAGTAATTCTTTCAACTTGGCCTTTCCACACATTCAGGGCATCTTTTTTGACCTTACCAGTCTTTTCTCGTACATTCTGACCATTGGTGTTACCTAAGTATATAGTTGTATAATTTATTCCAGTAATACACTAAGTAAATTTAAAATGTGTTCTTGATCATTGTTATTTCTTCTTTCTTAAATTCTTTTTTTATTTTTAAAGAATAGTTTATTGATTTTAAGAAAGAGAAATAAACATCAATGTGAGATTACATGATCGACTGCCTCCTGCATGTCCCCTACCAGGGAATCAAGCACACAACCTGCAGCCTCCTGGTGACCAGGACAAAGCCCAGTCTACTGAGTCACGCTACCAGTTTCTGCATTCTTTTTGTCTTCCCTGATTTTCTTTCCCCTTCTTTCTTTCTTTTTTTAAAAAAATTTAATCTTTATTGTTCAGTTTACTGATTACATTGTTCCCCCTTTTCCCCCTATAGCTCCCCTCCACCTGGTACCCATCCCACCTTCTGCCCTCACCTCCCCCCCAATGTCCTCTCCCATAGGTGTATGATTTTTGTCCAGTCTCTTGCTGCACCTCCCTCACCCCTTTTCTCCCCAAGAATTGTCAGTCCATTCCCTCTCTATGCCCATAATTCTGTTAGATTCACCAGTTTATCCTGTTCATCACATTTTTAATTCACTTGACTTTTATGTTCATTTGTTGATAGATGTGTATTTCTTGTTCAAATTTTTATTTTTACCTTCTTCTTCCTCTTCTTAAAGAATATCTTTCAGCATTTCATATAATATTCGTTTGGTGGTGATGAATTCCTTTAGCTTTTTCTTAGCTGCGAAGCACTTTATCTGACCTTCAATTCTGAATGATAGCTTTGCTGGGTAGAGTAATCTTGGTTGTAGATTCTTGCTATTCATCACTTTGAATATTTCTTGCCACTCCCGTCTGGCCTGCATTGTTTCTGTTGAGAAATCCGCTGACAATCCTATGGATGCTCCCTTACAGGTAACTAACTGTTTTTCTCTTGCTGCTTTTAATATTCTCTCTTTGTCTTTTGCTCTTGGCATTTTAATTATGATGTGCCTTGGTGTGGTCCTCTTAGGGTTCCTATATATTGGGGTTCGGTGCACTTCTTGGACTCCTAAGTCAATTTCTTTCACCAGGTGTGGGAAGTTTTCAGTCACTATTTCTTCAAATAGGTTTTCATTATCTTGCTCCCTCTCTTTTTCTGGCACCCCTATAATTCAGATGTTGGTAGAGTTGTGGTTGTCCCAGAGGCCTCTTACACTATCTTCAATTTTTTGGATTCTTTTGGTTTCTTGCTTTTCCAGCTGAGTGGATTTTGCTTCTTTGTATTTCAAATCTTTGACTTGGTTCTTGCAGTCCTCTAGATTGCTTTTAGGACTTTGTATAATTTTTTTTTTCCAGTCAGTGTATGCTTAATTTCTAGTTGGTCCTTTTTCATATCCTCGTAGGTCTCGTTCATTTCCTCGTAGGTCTTGTTCATTTCCTTGTAGGTCTCAGCCTTTTCTAGGAGCCTCTTGAAAAACCTTATAACCGTGGTTTTGAACTCTATGTCCAGTCGTTTTTTTCCCTCCATTTCTTTCACATCTGATTTCTTTCCATGTCTCTGCATGGTGGCTGCTTTCCTGAGTTGGTCGATTAGCTTTGTGTGGTAGATGTCGTCTAAGGGACAAGTGGCTCAGCCTCCCCAGTTACCTGAGGTGGATACTCTTGCTGCAGCCCTTTATGGGTTGCACAGTCTTGTTGAAGTTAAGCCTAGATTATTGTTGTTAGTACCAGGAGGGTTTGACCTCCAGGCTAATTGGCTGTGAGGGTCAGCTGTGCTCAGGTTGGATGGGCGGAGTCTCCGGGTTGAGCAGGCAGCGTCAGCGCCGCCCTATGCAGCACCTGAGTCTCTGTGCCGGGTGGTAATGGCTGCAAGCACCTCTGAGAAAAAGCTGCGGCCAAGCTCTACCCACTGCCGGAGAATTCAGCCTCTCCCCAAATGAGTGTGCACACCCAAAGTCTCACCCAGGGTTGTAAAACAATGCAGTCCGGTGGTTTCCCAAACGAGAGAGCAAGTCACAAGTCCTCTCTGTGCGCTCGCACAACTCTGCTGTTCCCAAGTTTATGCGCACTCTCCACAAGCTCGCCCTCTCCACGAGCTCACAGACCTTTGCAGCGCCCGAGTTTTAGCGTGCTTCCCTACTGTCCAGTTTCACCCCTTATGCGTGTGGGTTCCCCAGACCTCGCCCCGGAACTGGGGAATCATTGCAGTGGGACGCCTTTGTCTTTGTATCCGCCTGCCCTCTCCGCTCGCTCACGCGTGCATGTGCAGGCCTCCAAACCTCTGTCTCCGTGCATATCTTCAACGCTGCCCTCTGCTGCTGCTCTGAGTCACAGTGTCCTATCTTTACTGTTATTTGTGGAATTTTCACTCAGCCAGCTTTCTAGTGATTCTGGATGATGTTTGTTCTGTCGTTAAGTTGTAGTTTTGAAATTGCTGTGTGGGGCGGCAAGATAGGTGTTTACCTATGGCGCCATCTTGGTTCCTCTCCCCTTCTTTCTTAAAAACAACATATACACTTGGAATTAGGTAGATAAAATTGAGATGGAATGGGATTGCTGTTCTATTTTCTTTTTCTTTCACCCCAGTTCCTGGCTACAATTTTCCTCTGTGATGCCACCATGTTTTTTTTTTCCCAAAGATAGATGTTGAGTATCTTCAGAATGGTCAGATTGAGTTCACCTCATGTTTTCTTCTACTGCTTCTATCACCACTGTATACTAGTGCTTTTTAGATTCTAGGTCATAAAATCACTTTCATCCATTGCCCATTTTTTTTAATGAATAGAAAATATTAGTTCATTGCATATAATGACAAGTTTATTTTATGAAACTTTATTGCAGTTTGTGTGTGTGTGATGGGTAAGGATATAATATAAAATGTCCTAAAAATTTATTATTTCTTCCTATGAGTTGAGGTTATAAAAAAAAAAAACAAGCCTCAGGGTCATACTATTATAAGGTTTGTACTATGGTTATACCCATTGAATTGACCATGGACTAAAATCATTGATATGAAAATTTAAATTGGGAATCATAGTAAAGTTGTTCTATTGGAATAGCAAGTCTATAGTGTTGTCTTGATGAAGGAAAATAATTTTTGTTTTTGATGTTTCTTTCTACCCCTTCCCCTTCCCTTTGTCTTCCTTTTTTACAATCCAAAGTGCCCCAGTATTTTGGATCTTTATGTTTGCCTGTGTTATATGATAATAAACTATTCTGGCAAAAAGCTTTTCAATTAGACATTTGAAAAAGTATATAAATTCCATTTTTGACTATAATAATTTCAACACATTTCTAATTCCATTAATTAGATTTAAAATGATCACTTCTTATATTTGGCAGATGACTTAGGTTTGAATGTAGACAGTGAGAAAGCTTATTAAACTTGAAAGAGTTAAACTATTCTTAATTTATAAATTTATTCCTGTCCTAGAACAGTGGTTCGTACTAAACTGTGGCTCACGGGTCACGTGCAGCTCTCTGGCCCCTTGAGTGTGGCTCTTCTACGAAATACCGTGGACTGGGCGAGTCTACTTTGAAGAAGTGGTGTTAGAAGAAATTTAAGTTTAAAAAATTTGGCTCTCAAAAGAAATTTTAGTCGTTGTACTGTTGATATTTGGCTCTGTTGACTAATGAGTTTGCCAACCACTGGCCTAGAATAACCTGCCTGCCCCCAATTCCACATCGTGTGGAAATCTATTTTATACGTTCCATTTTAATAATAACTGGAAAAAAACTTATTTAGATTTTTTAAGGAGTGATGGTTAATTTTATCCGGTAGTACTACTAAATACTAATTAAAAATCCATGTTAAAAATATGTAATAGCGACCTCTACTGGTTTTAATTATGGTATCCTGAAAGGTGATTTTAAAAACGAGAGGATGACAGTATTTTTTGTTAGAAGTGAATTACATTAGTTTATTAAAGCACGGAGATTCAACTTTTACATTAACATGAGTTCTTTCACTTTCAATGGAAATTCTAACAGGATAAGTGCTGGAAATCAAACTGAAGTATTTTGTTATAAAAGTAATAACCTGTGGAGGATTCAAACTCTAATGATGAACTATAGTATACTAAAATTTCTGTTTCTAATATAAACCCTTGATTTCTGTGATTTGTAAATAGGTTTGAAGACAAATACCTTTGCATGATGGATATTGAAAAGAATTCTTAGAGGTTTCAAGTATAAAATGAGCTTGTAATTGGTATTGAAAGTATGGACAATGAATGAGAATTAGATGTTAGATATTTACTTCTTGAATTTTAGTCTTGTTCCATGAATTTCTATATAAATAATGTTTAAAATGGCTTCTAGTCATTCTTGTTATTAGCTTTATCATAGTGGAATTGAAATTCAGAATATGATTTTTGCCCATAATACAAGGAATTAAACATTCCTCATTGCCTAATTAAGAAACTAATACATTGACAGCTATAGTTTAAGTATGTTTGTAGTATAAGAAGTATACCACATGTGAAAATACTTTTGGTATTCTTGGATTTTAAAAGTAAATTATAAGTGAAGAGCACTATTTAATATATTTGTTGCTTAGTTGTTATTTTCCTATTTTTCAAGGAACGTGTTCAAAAAAGTTTTCCTCATCCAATTGATAAGTGGGCAATAGCTGATGCCCAGTCAGCTATTGAAAAGAGGAAGAGAAGAAACCCTTTATCTCTCCCAGTAGAAAAAATTCATCCTTTATTAAAGGTAAAGCTGAAATACTGCCTCTTTTTTTCCTTTTTAAAAGCAAAATAAAACTCCTACTTTTCAAACAGTAAGAATAATATATTTTATGGGTAATAGAGTCAACTGAAAAGTATACAAGTAATTCTTTTTCATTTAAATTTCTACAGGATTTCATGTCATGGGGAGGGATGATATAATAGGAATGTATAAGTTGGGCAACATGATTTAAAGTAATTTCAACAGTAATAGTCAAGCAAATTGAAAGAACTAAGAAAGTTGTAACTGGATTTTGTTCATCTCAGAAATTAGTAGAACCTCAAAGAGAATTTATAGAACTTCTTTCTTGTTGGTTTGACCTGAATGTCCCTATAAATCCTTCAGGTCCTAGTCCTTCACATTGTTGGATGGTAGAGACCTCTGTGAGACTGCCATTGAGCTATGTGTACCCTTTGAACAAACATTCCCTAAAGATTACTTGGTCATCCAGTCCTACTCGTTTAAATCACTCCATCAGCTGAATCTCACCAGAGTTAATAGAAAGAGGAACTGAAGCAAGCTCTTAATAATGCTATTTCTATTTTAATACAGTGAACAAATTATTGATTAACTCTTACATCAAAAATATAGATATTATGAGAATTAAAGCCTTAATAACACTTTGATATCAATAATTTTGTGCATACTATAATATAAACAAAATGTTGATGCTTACATGCATGATCTTAGTTTTATTAGGGATCTAAGTTAATATCATTATCATCCCCAGTTTGTAGATGAGGTAATCGAGTCAGAAAGTGATTAAGTAATTTATAGTCCAGTTTCACATGGTTATAAGTAACAGAGTTAGGAAATCCAGATCTATTTGATCTGTCCAGGATTTAAGGCTAAACAGATGATGTTTAAGAGCATCAAAAGGTTATATTTTATACTCACACTGTTTGAATAGAATTATCTGCCTATATCTTACTAAATGGTCTGAGGAAATAAGTGCAAGTTATATGAAATTACTAAACTAGTAGTAATTGCCTACTTTGTAATTCTCTTTTCATGATTTTTACCATGCATATGTTGAATTACATTCTAAGAGGATTAACAAGTTGAGATGTGTATGCTGTGCTATTAATTCTAAATTTTAAGTTTTATGGTCTAATAATGGATCTTTTAACTTAATAATATATCCTTGTCACTATAAATATTTAATAGTTTTTATATATCCTGTCCTCAAATCATAAGTAAACTTATTTCAAAGTTGGCTTTCCCCCCCTTAATTGGATTGTTTAGAAAATATAATTTGTTTTCCTATAGGAACTAGTAAACTCCATAAGCCCATGCTCTTTGAGGTCTAATAATAGGACTATTTAACATGCTGTTAATAACCAGTATTGTTCAGTAGGACATAGCATGAACAGTTTTCCATGTAAATAGTTCAGATACAAGGGTTTTGGAAAGCCCAGGTTCCTGTGGAAAGATTAGAGGTATAAGGCTAATAGATATTCATTCACTTATATCAGGAATATATTAACTCTTGTTCTACATAGAGAGGAAAAAACCCTCTTTTGTCATAGTTAATCCCCTGCTGGAGGGACCCCCGCTCACTCTGAGCATATCCTATTTCTGCAAATTAGGCTTCCCTTCTTAGATTATGGATTATCTATTTAGTAATCTGTACTTTTTAAGCATTTTACATGATGATAGCATTTTTTAGGAGTAATTAATATATTATTCATAGATGAGCTACTTAAAATTAAATATTGTTGATAATCACAGGCCTTAGTAAAAGGTAAGCTAAATTGTATGCATGTTTTAAATCAGTATCAAAGTTATAGTATATAATTTTTAAACATGCTTTTCCTTTAATTTTTCAGGAGGTCCTAGGTTATAAAATTGACCACCAGGTTTCTGTTTACATAGTAGCAGTATTAGAATACATTTCTGCAGACATTTTAAAGCTGGTGGGGAATTATGTACGAAATATACAGCATTATGAAATTACAAAACAAGATATAAAAGTAGCAATGTGTGCTGATAAGGTAGGATACTGATCTTTGTTTTCTTAAATATTTATGTTACTTAATGCTATTCAAACAGAATAAAATTGTACGTTTTGTGTTAAGGTATATTTACAGTAATCTAATGATAAATACAGAAGATTATCACTTTAAGAAAATAGAGTATTACATATAGTATTAAAATGTGTTTAAACACGTCATACAGTTTTTCTTTTATGTTTTGCTTCAAGTAGAGTTAATAATAATTTCTTATCAATGATATCTTAAATTTTATTTGGATTAGAAGATTTGTGAAAATACTAAACCCTTGAGAGTTTTATTTTAATACCTAGCTTTCTTTAGATACTACTTGTAAGATTTTACTTTAATAAGAGCAAACATTTTTTAAAGTTAAGCATATATGTGATTCATCTCATTTGGTCCTTATGATACTGTTTTCAGTAGATGCTCTTATATACATTGTATAAAAGGGAAACTGACTTTCATAAAGAATTCGGTCCACAATATTCCAAGAAGTTTCAAAGCCTAGACTTGAATTCCAGATATGACTCTAAAGTTCTTAGTCATTGCACTATAGTACCTCAGAATTTTCATTTTACAAAAATGACTTTGTGGAAAAGAAAATACTTTCTGATGAAGCATTTCATTCCATTTTTCTCATTATATTGTTATTGACTTGGAATATTATTTCTGATTACTAAATCCACATACTTATATTTTAGCGTTTATTTGTTCTTTTAGAATGTGAATGTATATAGTAAAAATCACCTGATCTGATAAAGGATTTCAAAGGTTTTTTTCATTTTTAAATGAATAAATATTTGGTTTTAAGTATTTACTTTTCAATTAACATAAAATATTTGATACTTTTAAATGAATCATCTAAATGTTTTTTGAGTATATACTAATGTGCTCGCACAGGGAGGAGATGCAAGAGAAATATAAAATAAGGTTTCAGAGTCGATACTTATTTTTGTAAAACAAGCAGAAAGTCATCCAAGAGAAGATATTATTTTATTGTGCTATGGGATAATGATATAGAAGTTTACGGAAGGGGAAAGATGGGGTTCAGCAAGAGTTATAATGGTAGCCTTCTTAGAAAAAACAGGACTTATTTTGATCAATATCCAACAAATGTAGGCAAAGAAGGCTATAAGAATTATTTGACTATAAGGTGGCGAGCCCTAGCCAGTTTGGCTCAGTGGATAGAGTGTTAGCCTGTGGACTGAAGTGTCCCAGGTTCGATTCTGGTCAAGGGCATATGTCCGGGTTGCGGGCTCAATCCCTAGTAGGAGGCATGCAGGAGGCAGCCAGTCAATGGTTCTCTCTCATCATTGATGTTTCTCTCCTTCTTTCTACCTCTCTGAAATCAATAAAAGTATATTAAAAAATAAAAACGGGATGGTGAGGCCCTGAAATGAAGTGGTGATGACAGTGTATGAAACAAGAAAACTAAAAGAGAAATCCAAGATAAGATTTAAGAAAAAATTAAAAATAATAAGTTAACAAGAGAGACAGAAACTAGTATTGATAGAGAACTTGGGGGAGTCGGTTTGTGATACCAGATGTTAAATTCTGTTTTAGAGAAACTGAGATGGGGTAGTGGCAGTAAATCCAAGAAAAGATAATTGTGTTTGTTTTTTTGTCATTTAAAAACTGTCTTTAAGAAATTGTTTAGACTGCTTAACTTTAAATTTGACTATAGATTCATATTTTATTCCGCTTTTTAAAATCTCTTTCTGACTATGTAGGTGTTGATGGATATGTTTCATCAAGATGTGGAAGATATAAATATATTATCTTTAACTGATGAAGAGCCTTCCACCTCAGGGGAGCAGACTTACTATGATTTGGTAAAGGCATTTATGGCAGAAATTCGGCAATACATAAGGGAACTGAACTTAATTATAAAAGTTTTTAGAGAGCCCTTTGTCTCCAATTCAAAATTGTTTTCAGCTAATGTAAGTATCATTATGTACATGTATATCATTGCATATGTTAATTTTATATGACCAATGAAATTTGAATTTTTATAGTTCGTGATTGCTAACTTGTCAAACATTTTTAAGTTGTGAGATTTAATTCATAGTAACTGATCTCAAAGTTGCTACAACTATGTCAATAAATTTAACATTATAAATTGAAAACTAGACTGATTATATACGTGCAAATGAATCTTTAATGTACTCCAAAGAAAAAAACTCTTATTTAAGCAGATATTTTTTCTGTTTTGTTAAATATAACTCATTTGAGTCATTTAATCAGCACTTTATCAGTGCTGCATATATTAAGTGCCATATTTAGCAATGAGAATTCAAAAATAAATAAGGAAAAAAGTCTTCCCTCAAGGTTAATCTAGTCAAGACAGAGAATATAAACTTAAATTGCAATACATTGTGGTAATTACTATAATCTATATATATAAAAGGCTAATTGTCCCTTCCTCTGTCCAAGCAGTCACTATGATGCTCACTGACCACCAGGGGGCAGACGCTCAATGCAGGAATTGCCAAGTTGCAGTGACTTGGCAGTGGCAGTTCTTGGGTGATGCACCCTGAAAGCAGAGAGGAGGGAACCCAATTTCTCATGGGCCATGCAATTCCTCTTTCAGCTATGGGTTATGTTGTTGCTGGGGAACTGTTGCCCTGACTCTGTTTTTTTTTATCTTTATTGTTCAGTTTATTAATTACATTGTTCCCTCTTTTTTTTCCCCCTATAGTTCCCCACCACCTGGTACCTATCCCACTCTCCGCCCTCACATCGCCCCGCCACTGTCCTCTCCCATAGGTGCATGATTTTTGTCCAGTCTCTTGCTGCACCTCCCACACCCCTTTTCTCCCCAAGAATTGTCAGTCCATTCCCTCTCTATGCCCATAATTCTGTTAGATTCACCAGTTTATCCTGTTCATCACATTTTTAATTCACTTGACTTTTATGTTCATTTGTTGATAGATGTGTATTTCTTGTTCAGATTTTTATTTTTACCTTCTTCTTCCTCTTCTTAAAGAATATCTTTCAGCATTTCATATAATATTGGTTTGGTGGTGATGAATTCCTTTAGCTTTTTCTTAGCTGCAAAGCACTTTATCTGACCTTCAATTCTGAATGATAGCTTTGCTGGGTAGAGTAATCTTGGTTGTAGATTCTTGTTATTCATCACTTTGAATATTTCTTGCCACTCCCATCTGGCCTGCATAGTTTCTGTTGAGAAATCCACTGATAATCATATGGGTCTCCCTTATAGGTAACTAACTGTTTTTCTCTTGCTGCTTTTAATATTCTCTCTTTGTCTTTTGCTCTTGGCATTTTAATTATGATGTGCCTTGGTGTGGTCCTCTTAGGGTTCCTATATATTGGGGTTTGGTGCGCTTCTTGGACTCCTAAGTCGATTTCTTTCACCAGGTGTGGGAAGTTTTCAGTCACTATTTCTTCAAATAGGTTTTCATTGTCTTGCTCTCTCTCTTTTTCTGGCACCCCTATAATTCAGATGTTGGTATGCTTGAGGTTGTCCCAGAGGCCCCTTACACTATCTTCAATTTTTTGGATTCTTTTGGTTTCTTGCTTTTCCAGCTGAGTGGATTTTGCTTCTTTGTATTTCAAATCTTTAACTTGGTTATTGTGGTCCTCTAGAGTACTTTTAGGACTTTGTATAATGTTTTTTATTTCAGTCAGTGTATCCTTAATTTCTGGTTGGTTCTTTTTCATATCCTTGAGGGTCTTGTTCATATCCTTGTAGGTCTCGTTCATTTCCTTGTAGGTCTTATTCATTTCCTTGTAGGTCTTGTTCATTTCCTCGTAGGTCTTGCTCATTTCCTCATAGGTCGTGTTCATTTCCTTGTAGGTCTCGGCCTTTTCTAGGAGCCTCTTGAAAAGCCTTATAACCGTGGTTTTGAATTCTTTGTCCAGTCGTTTTTTTCCCTCCATTTCTTTCACATCTGATTTCTTTCCACATCACTGCATGGTGGCTGCTTTCCTGAGTTGGTCGATTAGCTTTGTGTGGTAGATATCCTCTAAGGGACAGTGCTCAGCCTCCCCAGTTACATGAGGTGGATATGGGTTGCACAGTCTTGTTGAAGTTAAGCCTAGATTATTGTTGTTAGCACTAGGAGGGTTTGACCTCCAGGCCAATTGTCTATGATGTTCAACCGTGCTCAGGTTGGATGGGTGGAGTCTCTGGGCAGAGCAGGCAGCGTCAGCTCCACCCTATGCAGCCCCTGGGACTCTGTGCCAGGTGGCAATGGCTGCTAGCACCTCTGAGAGAGAGCTGCTGCTGAGCTCCACCCACTGCCGGAGAATTCAGCCTCTCCCCAAATGAGTCTGCACACCCAACATCTCACCCAGCGTCGTAAAACAATGCAGTCTGGCTGTTTCCCGATAGAGAGAGTAAGTCACAAGTCCTCTCTGCGCAGTCACACAGCTGTGCTGTTCCCAAGTTCACATGCACTCTGCACAAGCTCACCCTCTCCATAAGCTTGCAGACCCTTGTAGTGCCCGAGTTTCGGCATGCCTCCCCACTGTCCAGTTTTTACCCCGTATGATTGTGGGTTCCCTGGACTTCGCCTGGAGCTGGGGAATCAGTGCAGTGGGACGTCTTTGTCTCCCTCATTCGAGTAAACCTGCTGAGTTTTCAGCCACCCGCCCTACCCGCTGGCACACGCAGTGCTCCAAACCTCTCTTCACGCGTATTTTCAACACTGTTCGCCGCCGCTCCTCTGAGTCTCAGTGTCCTATCTTCACTTTTATTTGTGGAATTTTCACTCAGCCAGCTTTCCAGTGATTCTGGATGATGTTTGTTCTTTCATTAAGTTGTAGTTTTGAAATTGCTGTGTATGGCAGCAAGATAGGTGTTTACCTATGCCGCCATCTTGGTTCCTCCGCCCTGATTCTAATTTACTACACAGTTGCATTTGCGTT
The DNA here is from genome assembly GCA_027563665.1 of Antrozous pallidus. NCBI lineage: Eukaryota > Metazoa > Chordata > Mammalia > Chiroptera > Vespertilionidae > Antrozous > Antrozous pallidus. Next base: position 52,923,126 of record CM050523.1, read on the forward strand.
CCACACCCCGTATGACCGCAACTTTGCAGAGTGCCCTCTTGCACTCCAGGACCCCTCGGGAAATATCAGAGAGCCAGTTTTGGCCGGTCCCCCCAGGCCAGGCCGAGGAATCCCGCCTGCTGGAGGGACCCCTGCTCACTCTGCAGATGTCTTTCGAGCCACAGTGTCATCCCAGGTGCGGTAGGCTGGGGAGGGAACCATGGGAGATTGGCTCCAGGGCATATCTGGCCCTTCTCACCCAGTCCCATCCTGCCAGCCACCTTCTAATTAATTTCCTTTCAGTGTGCACAAGTCTGTGCACCAGGCCACTAGTAGAAGTATGACAACAGTATTTTGGAGAGCACAAAGGAGGGAGCCAGTAACATTAAAAATTAGAGAAGAGGTTACTGATCTGACAATAATAATCAAACCAATCTCGTAGAGTCCTAGGGAATGCTGAGTGAGAACAGTTGAGCTTGTCTGGAGTTTCATTCTAATAATTCCTAGAACTGTAGCCACATTGTTATCAATGGCTGATGAAAAAGCAGTGCTCACTACAGAGGCTGAGATGGACTCAAGTTATGCCAGTGAGTAAACATTAAAAAACAAAGGAGTAAGTTATGAGTTGTACAAATCTATAAATGTACAGTAAAAACCATTGAATTGTCTAAATGGATGAAATGCATAGTATGTAAATTATATTTTAATGAAGTTGTTTAAAAATGTAAGATTTTTTAGGATATAAAAGAACTGTAAAATTGAAAATGAATTTTGAATTTTGTTAAAATTAAAACCTTTTGCTCTTCTAAATACATTGTGTGAAAAATAAAAAGATAAGCCACAGATTGGTAAAGCCTATTTGAAATACATATATCTAACAAAGGACTTGTATCCAAAATATAAAAAGCTTTTACAATTCAGTAATTTGAAAAACAGCCTGATATTTTTAAGTGGGCAAAAAAAATTGAACCCTTTATAAAAGAAGATATAACAATGACTGAAAAGAATATCAAAAAAATGTTCATCCTCAATAGTCTTCAAGGAAATGCAAATTAAGACCACAATAAGTACTACTATATTCATTCGAAAAGCTAAAATTAAAAAGACTGACAATACCAAATGTTGAAAAGAATGTGGAGCCAACTACTAATGAGAATATAAAATTCCCATATTGCTTGTGAGAATGTAATTCAGTAAATACTTAGAAAAAGAGATTGGTAGTTTTGTATCACATTATACATAAACTAGCCATACTACCTAGAAATTCCTTTCCTAGGTCTTGACTTGGATGAAATTAAAACATGTCCATTCAAAACTTGTTCGTGAATGTTCATAGCAGCTTATTTGTAGTAGTCTCAAACTGGAAACAACTCAAATATCCATCAAGTGAATGGGTGTATAAATACAAAAGACTACTTAAAATTCTACTGGTGACCTGGTGCACGAAATTTGTGCATAGAATAAGGGGTTGCGGGGGTGGTCCCTCAACCCGGCCTGCACCCTCCAATCTGGGATCCCTCTCGAAATCCGGGACTGCTTGCCCCTAACCACTCTGCCTGCAGCCTACTCGCCCCCAGCTGCCCTCCACACTGGCCTGCTTGCCCCCAACTGCCCTCTCCCACCAGCCTGATCACCCCCAACTACCCCTCTGCCAGCCTGCTCTCCCCCAACTGCCTCCCCTGCCAGCCTGCTCACCCCCAACTGTACCCCTGCTGGCCTGCTCACCCCACCTACCTTCCTCAACAGCCTGCTTGCCCCCAACTGACCCCCCCTCCACCAGCCTGATCACCCACAATGCCCCCCCCCACCAGCCTGACCACCCACAACTGCCTTCCCATCCTGGCCTGATCACCCACAACTGCCCTCCCCTCTTGGCCTCTAACTGCCTCTACCTTGGCCCCACCACCATGGCTTTGTCCAGCAGAACATTCGGAAGGTCTCCTGGAAGGTCTCCCAGTCTAATTAGCATATAGATAATATGTATAGATAGAGGCCTCGTGCACAGGTGGAGGCTGGCACCAGGTTTGCCCTGAAGGTGTCCCGGCTTAGGGTGGGGGTTCCTTTGGGGGTCAGGTTGCCTGTGGTAGTTTGCAAGCCGGTCACGCCCCCATTGGGGTGGGGGTCTCCACAGGAGATGGTGCTGGCCTGGGCGAGGGGCTGGGGCAGTTTGCAGATCAGCCATGTCCCCATGGGGTAAGGGTCCCTGCTGGAGTGCCTGGCCAGCCTGGGTGAGGGACTGAGAACCATTTTCAGGCTGGCTATAACCCCCTTCAGGCTGGGGTGCCTGACCAGCCTGCGTGAGGGGCTGATGGCTGTTTGCAGGCTAGCCAAGCCCCACAGCGGGGACCCTCACCCCATGGGGGCGTGGCCAGCCTAGATAGGGGCTGAGGACCGTTTTCAGTCCCTTCCCTTGGTGACCTGCCCAGGCAACCGAAGCCTCCTGCGTGCTCAGGCCAGCTCCATGGCCACCACCCACAGACCCAGCAGCCAGCCAGGGCAGGCAGGAAGCTTGGGTCATCCCCAGCGTCCAAGGAAGTGTCCTCCATTGCCGGGGGCGACCCAAGTCTCCTGCTGGCTCTGGCCTGCTTTGTGGTGGCTGCCCACAGGCCCCTCCTTCTGAGGCCAGCCCAGGGCGAGTGGGGAGCTTGGCTTCCTCTGTCACGGGCAACCCAAGCCTTCCTCCTACTCCTGCTGGCTCCTTGGCTGCCACCATCTTTGTCCTGCTAATTTGCATATTCCCTCCTGATTTACTCTAGGTGTCATGGAGTGATGGCCAACTACCATATTTATTTTTCATTCCTGTAGATTTGTTTAATATTCTAGGAAGACAGTTGCAGTCTATAGTGACAGAAAGCAGATCACTGGTTTCCTGGGGGGAGTAATAGCTATTAAAGTAATAGCGAGTAATAGCCCCTTATCCAGGCTGGCCACGCCCCCATGGGGCACAAGGAAACTTCTAATGGTAATGAAAGTGTTTTGTATCTTGATTATAGAGTGAATAACAAAATCTCATCAGAAAGTAAATTTAAATAGATATATCTTACTGGATATGTATCATCCCTCAAAGTTTATTTGATAAAAAAGTATAGTCATTGATGAAGTTAATCAAATATAAAAACAGAAATTGGATAAATGCAAATTAGTTCTTGTTTTTCAATTATCTAAGCATTTTTCTGAAAGTTAAGATTGACAATATTCAGTGTTGTAAGAGTTTGGCAAAACTGTTACTCCCATATACTACTGATGGAAAGGTAAACTAGTTGACTCTGCCCTCTAAGGAAATATGCATAGACATTTTAAATACAAACCTGGTAACAAAACTCTTTATCCAGGAATTGAACCTACAGAAAATATTATGGAAGTTACAGAGTGTTATATTGAGTATTCTTGTAGGCATATCTATTCCTAATATAAGATAATAGAAGTGTAGAATGACAAGTGAAGTAAAGGGGTGTGCTATATGGATTCATATAGATTCTCTGTCAGTACCAGTAGAACAAGAGCCTGGCATGCCTCAAGAAAGCCCAGGTTAGAGAAGAGCTGAGGCACATAAGAAGCTGAATAAAGCACGTCTGCTATAACCAAAGTATGGTGGTTGTCTTGATGAAAAAGCACTGTTTGAGTTGCAAACTGAATTAGCTGCCTTTTTCATGAAACACACTTTTATCTGAAAGAATAATTGAATAACCATAGTTATTCAGATGCATATCTGGCAGACATTTTTCAAAAATAAATCAAGTGGGGAGAAAAAAATGAATAAAGCATACTTCAAGGAAAATAACTGGCAGTGTTTTTTTTGACAGTGATAAAATTTAAACTTTTAAGCTAATTAGAGTTTTAGAAAATTTGTATCCACTCCCATGATCTGTGATAATGCCAATGGATTTGGTCTTTTAATATTGTATAGTGAAAATGTGTTAAATGTGTTAACGTTGCAGAACTCAATGGACTCATATTTTCCAAGTGACCTAATTCATAATGCTACAGAATCACACATGGGTAAAAGATCCATTCATGCCCTAACCCTGTGGTCGGCAAACTGCGGCTCGCAAGTCACATGCGGCTCTTTGGTCCCTTGAGTGTGGCTGTTCCACAAAATGCCACGACCTGAACGAGTCTATTTTGAAGAAGTGGCCTTAGAAGAAGTTTAAGTTTAAAAATTTTGGCTCTCACAAGAAATTTCAATCATTGTACTGTTGATGTTTGGCTCTGTTGACTAATGAGTTTGCCGACCACTGCTCTAACCGGTTTGGCTCAGTGGATAGAGCGTCGGCCTGTGGACTGAAGGGTCCCAGGTTTGATTCCGGTCAGGGGCATGCACCTTGGTTGCGGACACATCCCCAGTAGGGGGTGTGTGGGAGGCAACTGATCGATGTTTCTCTCTCATCGATGTTTCTAATTCTCTATTCCTCTCCCTTCCTCTCTGTAAAAAAAATCAATAAAATATATTTTAAAAATAAAAAATAAATAAAAGATCCATTCAGAGTTCAAAATAGGCCAATGGATTTTAATGTTTCAGTCAGTATAGAATTAATAAGGTTTCAGATTCTACAATGAAACTAACTTTAAGAAACTACTATTTATTGAATTTTGTGTAATATAAAATGATATTTATTCCATTCATAGGAAATGTCTAGGACAGGCAAATCCTTAGAGATAGGAAGTAGATTAGGATTGCCATTACCTGGGAGGAAGAAAAGCATGGAGAATGCTGCTAGTGGATACAAGCTTTCCTTTGGGGGTGATGAAGATGTTTTGGAATTAATAATGGGATGATTGAAGAGCTCTGTGAATATATGAAGACTATATTCATATATGAAGTACCCTTTTATTTTTTTAATATATTTTATTGATTTTTTACAGAGAGGAAGGGAGAGGGATAGAGAGTTAGAAACATCGATGGGAGAGAAACATCGATCAGCTGCCTCCTGCACACTCCCTACTGGGGATGTGCCCGCAACCAAGGTACATGCCCTGGACCGGAATCGAACCCGGGACCTTTCAGTCCGCAGGCCGATGCTCTATCCACTGAGCCAAACCGGTTTCAGCTGAAGTACCCTTTTAAAGGGATGAATTTTATGGTATTCAATAAAGAAACTATGCAGAAAAAGAAAAGGATATCCATAATTATTTGAATAAATTATTAAAATACTCCTTTTTTCCAACTAAATATCTGTGTAAAGCAAGATATTCTTCATATGCTTTGAACAAAATAGTGTACCACGACAGATTGAATGTGGAAATATATGTAAATTCAGTCATCATCTGTTAAGCTAGATGTTAGAGATTTTCAAAAATATAAAATAATATCAGTATTCTTAGGTAAAATTTTTGTTTGTATTGGAAAATTATAGTTACTTTTCATTAAAATGCTAGTTATTCTTATTTTTAAATAAATGTTTTTAGATTTCTGTGGTTTTAATTTCTAATACAGTAAATATTAGTAGGCATAATTATAAACAAAGGCCCTTTGGAGTATTTAATAATTTTTAAGAGTGTAAATGTATCCTGAGACCAAAATGTTTGAGAACCATTGACCTAGAGAAATGAAATGCATTTGCAAATTATACATTATTGCAAAAGGAATTGTTGCATTATCTTAATTTGCAAGTTGTTAAAATTTCTCACTATATATACCATGTTTCATTTTTTTATTTTAAAATGACTTATTGATTCAAAATTTGTTTTTTATTATACAACTTAACTGAGTGTGTTTTTCTTCCCAACAGGATGTAGAAAATATATTTAGTCGTATAGTAGATATACATGAACTTAGTGTAAAGTTACTGGGCCATATAGAAGACACTGTAGAAATGACAGATGAAGGCAGTCCCCATCCACTAGTAGGAAGCTGCTTTGAAGACTTAGCAGAGGTAAGTACTTTATTTATACACCAAAGCAAAACTGCATAAAAGCTCTGCTTTGCATTGAAATTGGAATCTTAATTATTGTTTCCAGCTAGGGTCATAGATATTAACTGCTGTCTACTCTGCTTTATTGCCCCTTCAGAGGGTCATTGTTAACATTTGTTTCTCTAATGGAACCCAGAAAAAGTAGGCTCTTGTTCATTTTAAAAAAACACAGAGCCTATAGAGGGGAGGCATTTACAGCTGACACTCAATTGTCTATCTTTACATAGCAAGGATTCCACCATGTGTCCACCATCCAGAGATCATTGCTGACATGTACACACAAGGAATTGTTTGACATTGAAACTGGGACTCAGAATTGTTGGACATTGAAATTGGGACTCAAACTTTTTTAAAAAAAAATTATATGTTTATTTCTAGTCTGCAAAGGCAAGATTTTTTAAAGAAAAGAAATGGGGAAAAAATAGATACAGAGGCAAAGAAGCACTGAACAGACTGTCAAACTACAGCAGGAAAGCAGAGGAGGTTGGGGGTGGGGTGGGCTGAAAGAGATCAAGTGAAAGACTTGCACGTATGCACATAAGCATAATCAATGGATACAAGACGCTGTGGGGGGGGGGCAGGTGAGGGCATGTACTGGGGGGTAAGGGAAGCTGGGGGGAGATCAGTGAGGGGGAAAAAGGAGACATGTACTACTATTTGTAATACTTTAAACAAAAAAAAGAAAAGGGAGCACAAAGAGCCTCTTGTTAAAATAGTAAAATAGCACAAAGCAAATGAGATTTTTATGACCTTGGAATAGACAAAGATTTTTTAAAACAGGACACAAAAAACACTAACCATAAAAGAAAAGATTGATAAAACTAGACTACATTATATGTAAGAACACCTGTTCACCAATAAACAAAATTAAAAGAGTGAAAAGGCAAGCTACAGACTGGGAGACAATATTTGTAATATCTATAACCAGTGAAGGACTTGGATCCAGAGTATGTAAAGCACTCCTCCAAATCAATAACTAAAAGACAGGCAACTTAGGTTTTTGCAAAAATAGATAAAAGACCTGACAAAATACCTGAACAAGTACTTCCTAAAAGAACAAAAGGTCCACAACGTCATTATTAATCAAGGAAATGCAATTTAAAACCATGGAACAGTTGGAACTCTACATTACTGGTGGAGGGGGTATAAATTGCTACAGCTACTTTGGAAAACTGTTTAACGTATCTACTAAAGCTAAGAATACAGTGTACTCTACAGTCCAGCAGTTTCACTCCCGGGTGTATACAAAAAGAAAGTTCAACAATGTTTGTAACAGGTTTATTCAGAAAGGATAATCTGTGATATGTTCACACAGTGAAATGCTATAGGTTAATAATAAAAGAATGAACTGTTTTTTGTTTTAAAGGCCACAATATTGCATGAAATAAAACTCAAAATACTGTAATTGCATTTGTAGGAAGTTCTTTAAAATATGTAAACAGATCTTTGGGAATAGTGGTTGTTGTAGATAAGTTTTCCTCATCTGAGTGGTGATTATACAGATGATTGCATAAACATAAAAATTCATCAAACTGTGGACTTTATACCTCAATTTAATGAGTAATTCAGAGGGGAAAAAAGTGAGAAACAAAAACATTTGAGGGAAGAGGTCAATGGGGGGAAAAAGGAGACTCATGTAAGACTTTAAATAAAGAATTTAAAAAATAAAATAAAAATAAAAACAGATATACATTAAATAAGCGTTTCCTACCCATAAGCCCTCATTGTAAGAAGTATTGAACGATATTCTTCAGCAAGAAGGAAAGTTATACTTAGGGGAGTCAAGGAATGCAAGAACTAAAGTTGAGAAATGTGTTGGTAATTTTGATAAACTTTTGTATATTTTAAAAACCAAACTTTTGTGTGTGTGTGTGTGTGTCTGTGTGTGTGTTTAAATTACAGTGGTTCTCAACCTTTCTAATGCCACGACCCTTTAATACACTTCTTCATGTTGTGGTGACCCCCAACCATAAAATTATGTCCATTGCTACTTCATAACTGTAATTTTGCTACTGTTCTGAACATAATGTAAATATCTGTGGTTTCTGATGGTCTTAGGCAACCCTGCTAGCAGTTCTCAACAGTAGCTTATATATAAACAAACAAATGACAACAATAGCAAAAAGAATAAACCTATGTGATTAGAGCTTGGATTCTCAGATTTCAATTTTTTTTCCTCAATTTTAGCTACTTTAGAATGAAATACTAGGTACCTGTTTATTTAGTGCTATTATGTGCATACCTAATTATAATCATTTGCATATGATATTTAATTCTTACGACAACCCCTTGAAGTAGGTATTATCTATGTTTTCCAATGAGGAAGCTGACTTAGAGAAAGGAAGTAGTTTGTCAAAAGTCACACAGCTAATAAGTAGTGCAATAAAAATTGGAACTATAAGACATGCTTGTAAGCCACTACACTGTAGCTTTTTCTTTATATATATAGTTCTCATAAAAATTCTGTAAATAAAGTTTATTGAAAGGAAAGGAAGGCAAGTATTATCTGCTGTGTATGATATCTAGAGTTCAAGATACCCAAGATAGAACCATCTGATCACATTTTTCTCTCTCTCTCATCCACTTAATTCATACCTGACTCCTTTCTGTTGTTATTGTTGAAACTCTCCATTCCAGGAAAATCTACAATGAGCTGGGCTATAAATTCCAGTGTTAGTTAATATAGAAATTTTTAGTTGGAAAACTATTGAAAGTATTGAAGTTGGGAAATGAACTAGGAGCCAGCTTGAGAATTCCGATGACTTGGAATTTTGTGTACCATACTACATTTCACAAAGAACAGAGTGAGGTCTTCTAATTCCTGATCTTGTGTTGTTGTTACTCAGTCTTTCCTTAAAAAAAAGAATCTGATAACATTAAGGCTAATTAATACATAAACATCATTTTTGTACCATTCCCTCTTATTTCCTTTTGCTGCATGTCTCCACTAGATGTCCCCTTCCTCTTTCTAGAATTGCCCTTCATAGAAAGGAGCTCTTGCTGGAATCTAGAGCACCTTTTTTTATAATTTTGTTTTTTTACCTAGGATATGGCATAGGATAGGAAAGAGTAGAGATCCTTCCTCTGCTAAAATCTAGATACCTGCCCTCTTTTTCCTCAGGAATCATCAAAACCAGTATATTATAATCTTTTAGACATAACTATTACAGTTTTTTACTTTATCAATGATTGGTGATGGTAAATTTTTGGATAATTAGAATTAAATTGTTTGTCTTGTGAAAACTATAACAATGAATTTTAGATGATTATAAACTATTACCTCTGACTTACAGAATGTGAAAATAAAAGTCTGCCACTAGGAAATGACCATGAGAAAATAAAAGTCTGCCACTAGGAAATGACCATGAGGAAATAAACATCTGGCACCAGTATCTAAATGTTTATCTAGTTGTAGATATCTATGGTGTATAGACTTTTAGAACCCAAAGTCTCAATTCTTATGACTATGTTTGTTGATAAAACTCTACTAGAATCTATTGATGAGGTGTCATAACATATAAGGATCTCATTACTCATCAGAATAAAATGATTTACTGTCTTACTTGAGAATACCAGATTTATTTTGTTAAAATTATAATTAATAGCCTTGTAATCTTATTTAGAGGCTTTAAAAGAAAGATGTAATTGTGCTGATAGAGACGTGCCCATAATTTAATTTATCTGTTTATGGATTGTGGATGTTTTTTTATGTTCTACTTTGGAGAAAGATAATTTATGTTTTACCTTCTTTATTTTCTAAGGAACTGGCATTTGATCCATATGAATCATATGCTCGAGATATTTTACGACCTGGTTTTCATGATCGTTTCCTTAGTCAGTTATCAAAGCCTGGAGCAGCACTTTATTTACAGGTATAGTTATTTTTAAATCAAGATATATGATATCTGAAAAGTAAACTTAAAAAAATTAAATCACTTTGTTTTCTAGTCAATAGGCGAAGGTTTTAAAGAAGCGGTTCAGTATGTTCTGCCCAGACTGCTTCTAGCCCCTGTTTACCACTGTCTACATTACTTTGAACTTTTAAAGGTAAGAAAAGTATTCAATTGTGATACAATTTTTTACCAACTTGCGTATGAATTATTATGTGAGCACCCATGGACATTAGTCTGTATCTATTTTCTTTTTCTAGTTAAGAAGCAAATACAAATGCATCTGCAAAAATGTGGCATATTTTCTTCAGTTTTTTTAAAAATATATTTTATTGATTTTTTACAGAGAGGAAGGGAGGGACAGAAATTCAGAAACATCGATAAGAGAGAAACATAGATCAGCTGCCTCCTGCACACCCCCTACTGGGGATGTGCTTGCAGCCAAGGTGCACGACCAGAATCGAACCTGGGACCCTTCAGTCCGCAGGCCAACTATCCACCGAGCCAAACAGGTTTTGGCTTTTCTTCAGTTTCAATAGTGAATTTTAAAGCAATGATCAGATATTTTATCCTGTGTCCTTATGTTTTATTTACATTGTTGGTTATTTGGAAACAACATTGGATTTATTTATGCATCCAAGTACCCATTTTGGGACCTCAGCCGATTTAGAGAATTAGATAGTATGGGGATAAGGCCAAATGGGGAAGATTTATTACCTAATTCTCTTAGCTCAAGCTTGAAACTATCTCTATAAAACTGTTTATCTTTACTTTAGAAACAATGAACTATGTACAACCCCACTAAAAATTCACCATGTTACCATTGTTCAAAATACTCAATTTCAGAAGCACTGACCAAAAGAAAAGGATTCTGTCCCCCACCTTTTTTTTTCCTGTTATACACTGAAATTAACTAGGAAGAGGGGTACCTTACTCTGTATAAATTATAATTCAGTAGTGTAGCTTGAAGATATTACCTTTTAAATATTTTATGTATCTAACTAGAGGTCCAGTGCACAAAATGTGTGCATATTTTAAATATGTGAAATAATGTTATTGAACTAGCCCCATTAACACAGTAAAATAAGACATGCATTAATACTATTATTTTTCTTTAGCTTTTAAGAGAATCATTTATTAAAGAAAAGTTCTACTTAATATGATTTTGTTATGGAGAATATATTACTAGAAATCATGAGGAAATGGGCTCTGTAATGAATCAGTGATGAATAGGAGCCTCTGAGTTTGGTAAATTGGAAGAACTCTCATCCCCGCATTTCCCTATCTTTCCGCTGGTCTCTCGAACTGAAGTTATATTTCTCAAGTATGAGTGTTTGAATTGGGAAAGGACTAAGGGAGCTAAAGCAGAATTACAGAGCTCTTAGCTCTTTATTCTAGACTTCTAACAAAATACCATTTAAAGTCTTTGGTAATATAGGATAATTATTCTAAGAGATTAATCAAGAAGAAGCACTTTGTGCATAAAATCATTCTTTACCACAATTCTTAATGGGAAACCATTGTCAAAATCGGACATTTATATACAAGTTGGTTATCTAGAATCCTTCTTCATAATGGTATCACTGATAATGGAATTCTTACCTAAAACAGTAATTAAATTCTGAAGGATTAAAAAGTAGTGATTAATTTAAAAATAAGAGCAAAAGGCCTTGATGAAGTTTCAGAAAGATGTAAAACCTAATCATCTTAATAAGAGAAATTAATTATTCTCCCCCCCCCCCCCCATGTATAGGCAATTACAAATTTTTGGTAACAGTTTTTTTTTATAATTGCATCATTCAGCAATTTAAAATATTTCTACTGGTTTAAGCATGTTATTGCTAGATTTTTGTGAACTAGACTTCACTTTCCCCCTTAACATCATAAAAAGTGTAGCCCCAAATGCTTAAGTATGGGAGTCATGGAAAAGGATAACAGATAAAAACTGAGGCCCTGGCTGGTTTGGCTCAGTGGATAGAGCGTCGGCCTGTGGACTGAAAGGTCCCAGGTTCAATTCCAGTCAAGGGCATGTACCTTGGCTGCTGGCACATTCCAGTAGGGTGTGTGCAAGAGTCAGCTGATCGATGTCTCTCTCTCATCGATGTTTCTGACTTTCTAACCCTCTTCCTTCCTCTCTGTGAAAAATCAATAAAATGTATTTTTAAAAAACAAACAAACAAACAAAAAAAAACACTGAGAACTATAAGGTGCTGTGGGTGGAAAACTTAGGATCAAGAACTGAGAAATATTAAACATTTCCCTTCCAAAGTAGTCTCTTTTTTAATAAATACTATGTGAAACAAATTGGCAAAGGCAAATATGAATCATGCTACCTCATTCACTTTAAGCACCCACTAATGGCCTTCACATGGGTGCCAAAAACTCTTTGTGAAGAAATATGCTCTGTAGTCCCCTTTTACAAATATCTTCGTGCATGAGTTAATGGCTTTGGTTTGCTGCTTTTCCAGCTTGGAAACTGGACAATATCAAACATCTACTCTATCTAGACCATTTTTTCTCTCCTTTTTTTTATTTTTTATCCTGTGCATGCATCTGGTTTAAGTGCTGTATGCTCAAAACCATTTTTTACACTGCCCATGAGCTAATGTGTTAATATCGGCAATAAGAAATTTAGAAACATAACTTCTCTCTGAGTCTCATAAAAATAACCCCAATAGAGGTCTGTCTTGCTTGATTTTATTCCCTTGAGCTAGCTTTCTAAATTTAGAAATTATCCTGAAATGATGAGCTCAAAGCTGTGAACTAAATGGTGGTGTATTTGACCACAGATGTTGAATATCTAAAGTTAAACATAGAATAGTATAATTTAGGAGCTCTTATAAGTAAATAGCTGATTATCGTCCTATTCCAGTTTTAAATAAACTAAAATGCTGTGAGGGGCATTTATAGTTTTGGTAATTTTCTCTCTAGTAAGAAATAAATTATTTTAAAAGGTATTTTATTTTCATAATGAGAGATCCTTACATTTCTAAGTGTTGATTTCCTGCTTAAAGTTTCAGACTACTTGCTACACTTCAGATTTTAACTTGCTTTTATATTATTCTTGCATTTTGGCAATTTTTCTCTCATTTCCTCTCCTTCTAGAACTCCAGTTACATATATTGGTTCTGCTACTTTATGTTGTTCCACAAGTCTCTGAAACTTCATTTTTCTTAAATCCCTTTTTCTCATTTTCTTTAATTTGGTTATTTGTATTGATCTGTCAATAGAATTGTCAGTTATTATACTTACTCTAGAATTTCCATTTGGATTTTGTTTGATAGTTTCCAGATATTCCCTATCTATCCACTTAATAAGACCATGTTTTCCTTTAATTCTTTGAACATGATCATAAAAGCCACTTTGAAGTCTTTCCTAAATCCAACAAACATCTGGGCCCGTTTGGAGTCAATTTCTATAAATTGGCTTTTTCCCCCCCTGAATATAGGCTGCTTACCCCTCAACCCTCCCTCCCCCTTTTTTTTGTATGTGTGCTAGTTAACAACTCTGGATTTTGTTGTGTTGAGTATTGTTGGGTTTTTTGGGTTTGGTTTGGGGGTTTCATGCTGGATTGGTGTGTGTGTGTGTGCGTGTGTGTGTGTGTGTGTGTGTGTGTGTGTTGTTGGTTTTACTGAACTAAATTGCAAATTTGTCTCTTCTGTGTTGTGCAGCAGCTAACACAACCTCTGTTCACTTTTACTGCCTTTTTTTTCCAATTTATATGCCTTCTATTTTTACTTCTAGTCTTATTACTGTGGCTAAGACTTCTCTTACTATGTTGAACAAGAGTAGTGAAAGAAGATATACCTGTCTTGTTCTTGACCTTAAAGGAAACATTTTTATTTTTTCCCCATTGAGTATGATTGGCTATGGCTTTGTCATGCATGGCCTTTATTACATTAAGGCGTTCCCCTCTATTCCTACTTTGCTGGGAGATTTTATCATAAATGGGTGCTGTATTTTATCAAATGCTTTTTCTACATCTATTGATATGATCATGTGGTTTTTATCCTTCAGTTTGTTTATGTGGCGTATCACGTTTATTGATTTATGGATATTATGCCGATTTTGCATCCCTGGAATAAATTCTACTTGATCATGGTATATGATCTTTTTAATGTATTGCTGGATCCTGTTTGTTAATAATTTGTTGAGGATTTTAGTATCTATGTTCATTGGAGATATTGGCCTATACTTTATTTTAGTGTCTTTATCTGGTTTTGGAATTAGGGTAAAACTGGTATTGTAAAATGACCTTGGAAGTCTTCCCTCCTCTCTAATTTTTTGGAATAGTTTGAAAAGGAGAAGTGTTTGTTCTTCTTTGAATAGTTGATAAATTTCCTCTATGAAGCCATTCAGTTCAGGATTTTTGTTTGTTGGTGTTTTTTAAATAACTGCTTCAATTTCATTAGTTGTAATCTATCCAGATTCTCTGATTCTTTCTGATTTAGTTTTAGAAGACTATATGTTTCTAGGAATTTAACCATTTCATCCAGATTGTCCAATTTGTTGGCATATGACTGTTTATAATATTTTCTTACAACCCTTTGTGTTTCTGTGGAGTCAGTTGTTATTTTCATTTCTGATTTTATTTATTTGGGGTCCTCTCTCTTTTATTCTTGATGAGACTAGATAAAAGTTTGTCAATACTGTTCATCTCTTCAAACAACCAACTCTTGGTTTCATTGTTTTAGACTATTTCATTTATTTCTGCTCTGATCTTTATTATTTCCTTTTTTCTACTCACTTTGGGCTTTGTTTATTGTCCTTTTTCTAGTTCCTTTAAGTGTAAAGTTAATGTTTGAGATATTTCTTGTTTCTTGAGATAGGCCTGTAATGCTATGAATTTTCCTCTTAGGACTGCTTTCACTGTGGGACCCAGTTGGCAATCTTTGGTCACCTGAGCTAGGTGTCCTAGGAATGTCCCTTGTGTGGGTTATGTGGCCCTGTTGTAATTGAGTTTTGATTTCTGTTGACCAGTTCGTGCATGGCTGGCTGACTGTCAGGATGGACCTATTTCACAGTGTATGCGCTGCTGTGCAGGTGCTGACCACACAAAGCAGAATTTCCTCAGTAGGGTCTGGTGCTTGCCAAGAACTCCCTTTGGATATGCTGTTTGTGGAGCTAATTGGATCCTGTTCTGATGTTGTCTGAAGCTGGCCACTGGGTGTGTTGCTTTAGGGGTTTCTTGGGAACAACTCTGGTGCCGGCCAATGTCAGATGCTGCCTATGATTGACCCTTGGCAGCCTGTTTGGGGCTACAGAGTGATTCACAATTTGTGGCTGCCTTTGCTGGGGCTATGTGTGCATGGAAAGGAACAAGCTATGCACCAAGCCCAGCTTTTATCAGCACCAGGGCTAGGGCAGGTCAGCAAAAATCCTGAGGTCCTGTGAGACCCATGTCCATCTGCTGGCTGCCTATTTGTCTGGCCATTCTTGAGTTGCATGAGGTAGATTCTCAGTGAGAATCCAGATAGGGGAGGATGGTGTTCACCAGAATGATACGGGTTCAAACTTCGTGCCAGTGTTGGGTGGGAGGCCATTCAGCAAATGTCCCAGGACATACCAAATTTAGCTTCCACCTGCTGGTTCCCCACGGACCTTTGTGTTGGGGCAGGGTCTCGGGAGTTGTCAGGGAGAGGCCCACAGAATTTATCAAGCCAAATTAGACCAAAATTTGGTCATACTCTGCACTGATCACATGTGCAAGGGAAAAATGGCCCCCATTCCAGAGCCACACAACTCAATCTGTCCAAGATTCTGCTGGCAGGCCCAGTGCAGCAGGGTAGGGCTGCTGGAAGCCATTTGAGTGGGGCTAGAAGATCTCCCATGACGGGGAGGTACTAGTTAGGTTCATGGGTAAGTGGGGGGAGTAGCCCCTGCCCCAAAGCTACACCACTCAGTCACTGACATCTCCCGAGTCTGTCCATACCCCTGTACACCCTAGCCTAGGTAGCTGACTCTTCAGGAGGGCATGAGCTCTGCAGGATGGGACAGCAGGGAATCCAGAGGTGGGACTATTGCATTTCCCCAGGCTGATGTCATATGGAGGGGAGTACCACCCAAGAAAGATGGCATCTGCCAGTGTTGGAGAGGGACTAAGCACAGGGATCCTGGCAGCTGTCTCCCCAGAGCCACAAATCCTAGGCTCTCTTCATGGGACTCCAGTCTGCTCCCATTCTCTCAGCCAGAGCCTAGGGTGAGTGGCTGTAAATGCTATTTTGTGTGTTTTACCTTTACAAGGGTACCTGTGTCTCTGTGACACCTGTTTCTCCCTGGCAGATAGAATTCCCACTGATTTTCATGGCCAGGTGTTATGTACATGCCTCTTCCTGACTCTAATGCTCTGGGATGGGGAACCAAGCTGGGGCTGAGACCCCAACTCCTCAAGAGGAACCTCTGCAGTTCAGATATCCCTCTTCAGTCTCTGCCCTTCCTACCAATCTCAATATAGCTTCTGTAAATCCTTGGTTATAATTCTTCTCTTCAGCTAGTCTTCAGTTGGTTGTTCAAGTTGATTGTTTTATATTTTAGTTGTAATTCCAATTTGGTCCTGGGAGGAGGTGATTGTAACATCCATCCACACCACCACCATCTTGGGTCATCTCAGAGTGCTTTGATTTTTAATAACAAACCTATAAAGTAGACAGGGCAGGCTTTTTATTAAAATACTAAAAAACTTATCTGACAGATGAGAAACATGAAGCTAAAAAAATCAATCAATTTGCCCCACGGTCACACAGAAGTAGTTAAAATTTGGTCCTTAATTGTGTGTCAAGTTTCTTTCCATTATATTGCATCTTTTCCTGTGTATCTTTTTTATCATGCCGTCACCTACAACATTAATATTGGAGTCGGAACTCTGAGGCTAAGCTCCACACTGAAAAAACAGCTCACCTATGTGCTTCCTACCGTTCAAAGTCCTGTGAAATGATAACCAAAAAATGTGTATCACTCACTTCTTTTCAGTAATATGTGTCTGAGAAACTGCATATTACTGCTTGTCACAAGGGTGTGAATTCTTTTCTTTTGTTTTAATGTGGAAAATTTGCATGTTGATATGCATAGTAATATATAAAGAAGAAAAAGACTCTTAATATATTTTGACATGTTTAAAAATTTTATTGTAGTAGGAAGAATCAATGTTAGCTTTATCCTTAAATGAAATGGGCTTATTTATTGGTCCAAACTGTTCCACTGTTTCGATTTGTCAATTTCACTACAGCAGTTAGAAGAGAAGAGTGAAGATCAAGAAGACAAGGAGTGTGTGAAACAAGCAATAACAGCCCTACTTAATGTTCAGAGTGGGATGGAAAAAATGTGTTCTAAAAGTCTTGCAAAACGAAGGCTGAGGTGAATATTTTTGCTTTTTTATAATCCTTTTTTTCCCCACCTTGAATATTATAGTATAAATTCAGAGATCCCAGTTCCCTTCTCAAGTAAACAATGAAAAAATAGTTTTAGTGACAAGCTTGGTCTTTCAGAGGAAGTGACATCAAAGCCAAGAGAATTTGTTATTGTTTGAAAAACCTTTCATACTGTGCATTTTCCTTGCATACTCCCAGACAAGACCTGCGAGTCAACGGGTAAGCTGAAGGAGAGATAGAGCAAAATGATTGCATAGATTTATATCAACAGCATTGTTCTGTCAAAGTATCCCTTATTTTAGGGAGTATATAAGTTGAGGCATTAATTCTGATAATATTGCTTCCAGTTTCCTAATGATACATATGTGCATGTTTGTTTGTTTTTAACTTTGAGTCTTCTTGAGCATTTCTAAATAATCTTTTAAACTTCTTAAGTTACTGTTTTTCACTATATTGGGCTACTTTATAATATTTGTTATTCTAAATATCTGGAGCCAAGGTAAAAATAATTATTCTGTAGCTGAATTTATAAGGCAGAATTTTGACAATAGTCATTTTTCTTTTTAGAGCACTAAAAGAAATGTCTCCACTGTATTGCTTCAGTTTCCAAAATTGTACAATTTTGTAACACTAGCATCTTTCTAGAATTAATGAAAACCTTCCCAATGTAACTTTTTAAAATATACTTTTACATTGCCCTTTATTTACATGAATTTTAGGTTCTCTGTCATTTGTGTACTAATGATGTTTTTTCCTTTATCCCAGTGAATCTGCATGTCGGTTTTATAGTCAGCAAATGAAGGGGAAACAACTAGCAATCAAGAAAATGAATGAGATTCAGAAGAATATTGATGGTTGGGAGGGAAAAGACATTGGACAGTGTTGCAATGAGTTTATAATGGAAGGAACTCTTACACGTGTAGGAGCCAAACATGAAAGACACATATTTCTCTTTGATGGCTTAATGATTTGCTGTAAATCAAATCATGGGCAGCCACGGCTTCCTGGTGCTAGCAATGCAGAATATCGTCTTAAAGAAAAGTTTTTTATGAGAAAGGTACAAATTAATGACAAAGATGACACCAGTGAGTACAAGCATGCTTTTGAAATAATTTTAAAAGATGAAAATAGTGTTATATTTTCTGCCAAGTCAGCTGAAGAGAAAAACAATTGGATGGCAGCATTGATATCTTTACAGTACCGGAGTACACTGGAAAGGATGCTTGATGTGACAATGCTACAGGAAGAGAAGGAGGAGCAGATGAGGCTCCCTAGTGCTGACGTTTATAGATTTGCAGAACCTGACTCTGAAGAGAATATAATATTTGAAGAAAACATGCAGCCCAAGGCTGGAATTCCAATTATCAAAGCAGGAACTGTTATTAAACTTATAGAGAGACTCACATACCATATGTACGCAGGTAAGAATAAGAGGTTGCCTGTGACTTTTATTTTCCTGCTTCAGGCTGATTTTCTTGCCTACACTGGTCATTGTGTCTAAAATAGAAAGCAGACTAACACAAGACCTCCGCATTATCAGAGTTCTTTTTTTTCCTTGAAAATACTGCTGTTTATACTTCTTCTAAATTTTATACTTTTCTCTATCACATTTACATATATAATTTTAACTTTACAACTAGAATTATAAATGAGAAACTAAATGTCACTTAGCTAAATTTATCCAGTTAGAAAGTGGCAGCAACAAAACTAAAAATAGTGATAAATCATCATCATTAGAATCTTTCTTGGAACTTTTTTACATCTCTGTCTTTTTTTCTTTCTATTGCTGAGATGATAAAATCAATTAAAATAATAATACACATCTATCACCAGAATTATGCTAGCAGTATAAATATGCACAACATTGCTTTTACTTAATTTCCATTCCTAAAAATTAACTAAATTTAGCAATCCTGGAAATCATTAAAGTTTTCAGCTTCTTTGTTTGTTTTGCTTTTTATAACTGCTATTATTGAAGAAAACAGTTTCACCTTAGCAGGGCAGTTTTTAAAGACAAACATGTCCAAAACACCTACAAAGATTGCTAGAGGCTAAATTAAATACAATATTTAAGAGTTAAGGAACTCATATAATGATTCATTTTTAAGTAATTGTATTTCTTCTAATAAAGTTAAGTAACAAACGATAATCAAATGCTCTTCAACCTTCATCTTCCCTACATACTGGGAGGTCTGATAATTGTAAAGGACTGTAGAGTGTGGTATAGTAGAAAGAGCACTGAATTTGGATTTATACCTTCACTCTATTACAGTTCCTTAAGGTCTCAGAACCTTAGCTTTTCATCTCAAAAATCAACATCACAACAGCTACCTTACAATATTTTTGGAAAGAATAAATGAAATACTGTATGTCAAAGCTTTTGTAAATATACATGCAAACTTATTTTCAGAGAATGTTTTTATTACCAAAACATATGAAATCAAATGTAAATATTCTTAAATAGTTGAAAGTGGAAGCTAACCTAAATCTCCATACTTCTTGCTTAAATATATTCTTATCTCTAGGAGAAGTGTGTTTCTGGGGAAATTCTTTTTTAGTTTTAATGTCTTATAAATGGGTTCTTACTTCTCTCTAGAAACAGTTTTGGAACCAGTTAAATTAAGCTTTTAAATATATCCATTAATCCACTGTAATAAAGGTGAATAGTATTTGATACTGTTAATCAATTTGATGTATTATTGTCCAATCAGAACTATTTATATGTCCTGGAAATTATTAGGGCCACCTTGCAAAAAAGTAGAATTAGGTTAGAATATTTTTATTAGTGACATCAAAGCACTTTATATATATAAAATTGTTTCATTATCTCCACATGTCTCTGGGATGAGTAAGCCAGTGTTTTGTTTTCAGTTTTTATTTGTCCTTTAACTGGTAGTTCTTTTGCTAGCCTTGTTCATAGCAAAATAATAGTGTTTTCATAAGCTAACTTTTAAAGCAGTTTGGCTTTTAAACTAAGCCAGTGGCTGAAATATGATGAATATAGTGAAAGAAGACTAATCTGGGATTCCAGTTTTACTATTGACTTTGCACTTAGAAACTTCTATAATTAGTGTACTCATTTTACTGACCCGGAAATAAGTAAAGGCACAGGAAATTTAAATAAGCTGCCTAGGATTTAGAAAAGAAAAAGAAATAGATTATTCTGTCATCTTTTTTACAGGTGAAACTTTTTGAGAGAAGGTACAATTATCAGTAATTACATATTTAGTTGATTTTCATTAACGTCTCTTTAAGATCTAGAATACACTACAAAATTTTTTTATTAAATTACCCAAAGTTTGTGGTTACAAAATACTTATTTCTTTGCTACTTTTTTCTTTTATTGTTTAAAGCATTACAAATAGTAGAAAATGTTTCCTTTTTCCCCTATTGACCACCCTCCTAGTGTCTGTGTCCATCGGTTATGCTTATGTGCACGCATACAAGTCATTTGGTTAAAATTTTTAAGGTTATGAAAGTTCAATTTGTTCTTGACACATCATTCATGAGTTTTTAGTGTCTTAGAAAGATTCACAGAATTTTTTAGCGTAAGCTTTCTAAATTGTCTATTTTATTTTAAAAACCTTTGAGATCTTATACTGTTTAGGGTAAAATTAATTCTACCAATCAATAGTAAAACTCCTAAGACAAGTTTTACTATCTTTTCCTGTAGAGAAATATAAGTTGCAAATGCTGAAGAAGACTTACTAGTGTTTATTATCATGTCAGTGGTATTTGAACTGGAAGACATTTGATCTCACAATTTGTAATATAATTGCTTCTATAAAAATTGTTAATGATTAAAATTTTATTTAAGTTGCATGCTATATATCACAAATAATTGTTAATGCTAAAAAGTTTCTTTAAACTGCTGTATTTCACAGATCTAGCTTATAATTAATAATAAGTAGTTGTAGAACTACAATCAAATTTCTTTTTTCTGGAAAAATGTACCTTTAATTATTTTGAAGGAAGTCACTTTTTTTTCATTTGATGGACCTTTTTTATTTTTAATTTTTGAGGACACTTTAAAACAAACTAAATTTGAACAAGCATAACTGCCGGTGTCTCTATAAAGTTGGCAGTCTTCTCTTAATGTACATCCGAGCCACGGCTGTGGACAGAGTACTTTTGGCATGGTATTATATTAGCTACTTTTGATAATTGCTCTCATTTATACTGATTTTTAGCTTTTGAATAGAATGACACTTTAAATGGTCATCTTTTTAATTAATATAAAATACTTAAATTTCGAGATTTATAGAACTTTGCAAAGTTAAGTATATTCAAATTTAAATTGACAAGATTGTCTTTTTTTTTAGTCTTTTAAAAATTCCTTTCCTTAATTTCTTAAAGAATAAAATGCCAGTGTTGATTTTAAAAGTTTTTTTTAACATTTTTCTTTTCCACTTTTGAAGCTTAATTTACACTATTATAATTTATGGCATTAATGTATTACTGGTATAACTAGAATTCACAAGCAGCTTTTGTGAGTTGTGTTTACAGCACATACAAATTAGTAGTATTAGTTTGTTTGGGCTCTCTGCAGCGTCTGTCACTGACTGTATTACTGCCAATAGAGTGCTTTTAATAGACCATCTGTAAATTTGTAAAACATGAAAGCAGTCATTTTTAATAGTTATTTCTCTCCCCGTTCACATGAACTCTGAGTCCTTACTGCAATGATAACAGATCAAATTACCATTTGTTTTATGAACTATTGGTCTGCTCTTTTCTTTTTGAGAGGGTGGGGGTTGGTTAGTTGGTTGTAGGTATTTATTAGAGAACATATAGTGCAAGTTGTGGCTCATGCTGAAACAAAAGTTAAAATTTAACTTGCACATTTAATTATATTGTATAGAGTTATATAGTAAAAGACGTTGATTATGATACAGTGAGAAACTAGTAACTATCAAGAACTCCTTACAGGTAATGTTTTAGATTAAAGGTTTTCACACGTCATAAAAAGCAAAAGAGAAACTAGTTTAATATTACTTAATTCAGACTTCACTTTGTCTCCAGTTAACTTGATCCCTCAAGTATTTGAGCAATAATTTATATAATAAAGCCATAGATTACTAGGGTTAGATGAGGTGACCTATTCCTCACTTAATAGACAAATACCCACGACCCCTGAAGCTTATGTGATTTGCCATATCAGCAGGTAATTACAGAATGAGGACTAGACATGAGGTTTCTTGACTCTTGATAGAATGTACTTTCTACCTTGTTACACTGGCTCATACAAAATGAATTCTTTTAATTATTTTTATTATGTGTAGTGAATAATAAAAATAAAGAAACCTACTTCCTTGCCCATCCGGCATGGCTCAGTGGTTAAGCGTCGATCTATGAACCGGGAGGTCAGGGCACATGCCCGGGTTGCAGGCTCAATCCCCACTGTGGGGCATGCAGGAGGCAGGCAATTGATTATTCTCTCTTATCATTAATGTTTCTGTGTCTCCCTCTCCCTCTCCCTCTCTGAAATCAATAAAAAAAATATTTTTTTAAAAAAAGAAACAAGGGTCCCAGGTTCGATTCCTGTCAAGGGCATGTACCTTGGTTTTGGGCCCATCCCCAGTGGGGGATGTGCAGGAGGCAGCTGATTGATGTTTCTGACTTTCTGTCCCTCTCCCTTCCTGTCTGTAAAAAATTAAGAAACTTACTTGCTTGGTTTGAATTGCCAGTAATACAAATGGTTTATTAATTTCTGGAAAACAGGTCTACTATGAAGATAGAGTCAGAGTAATTTTTTTCTTATTAAAATAGGTAATAAGTTCTAACTGTAAACTTTCATTTTAATGCAAATATTTTACTATATAGTTACATACTGGTCATCATAATTTTAGTTTTAACAAAACCCAGTCATTAATTTATCGGTGATGTTTGCTCTGTAACGGAAAGCTTTCTGGGAGAAAAAAATTAAATGTAGGTGAATTAGAGAGTGCTTACTTGCTTAAAAGATTGCAACAGGGTCTTATATGGAATCTAAGATCCAGTCTCACAGATCCAGTATTTCTGGACATATAATAATTCACTAACTATATCAGAACTTTGGGAATTCTGTTCTAGCTAGATAGAACATTCTGAATCCAGCAAGTATACGAAGAGAACTTCCTTATCTACATAATAAGGCACAAAGCAACATGCATAAAGAAGAGGAGAGTAGGAATTTCACTTGGGTTATAGTTACAGGAAATAAAGTACAAATTAATATTGAGACTTAAAACAACATGGGTAAAGAAATGTTTGGTGATGCTATGTCTGCTTTGTTATTCTATTTTAGACAAATGAGGTGACCTTGAGGTAAAGGTAATCAGAAGTGACATTATATGGAAATAAGAGCTTTTCACATTGAAGTGTGGGGAAAAGGTGTTTCCCATGCATGGTGAACTTACCTTTCATGGAAAACGATATTGGGGGAAAAAATAAAGGCCAGTTGGTATTTTTCTTTAAAGTATTTACTGATGTTTTATGCCTTCATATAGAAAATCCTCAAAAATCTATATCAGATATTTTTTGAGTTTGTGTATTGTATAAGCTCAGTTTATGTGTTTTAATTTAGGGAGAGAAAAAAAAAACCTTTTCATTAGTGTTTGATCTATAAGGCAGTGCTGTTCTATTTTTAAATTCTTTTTTTTTTTTAAGTGTTTGTGCGTCAGCGTAGTGGTCTGTTTCCTTTTGTAAGGAATTCAAGAGTGATTGTTTATAAATCCTTGTTGAGGAGCTTATTGTTTCTTGTAGCGTTTTAAATGGCTGTATTAAAGGGAGAATGATCACGTGAACACACATCCTGATGAACAGTGTTTCACTGTGGTGGCTGGGGGAAGGGTATTCTTTACATAAATAACTCTAGGTAATAAATACCTCATAAATTTCATTGACCTTGCCAAATAAAATGTCGAGTATTGATCAAAGTACATAAGATAAGAAGGATTGAATTTATCACCTCAAATCTAGTATGCTATATTCTGAACATTAATGTAAGTATATTCGGGTTCCTGAGACTTTGAAGAACTGTGCAATAAATTACTATGTAAGAACCGTTTTAGAGTGAGAGAGATGGGCAACTAGAAAACCAGCAGAAAATAGTAACTAGAACTCATGTTTGAAATAACCTGGGTTTAGACCAGGGATCTGATGGGAGTTGGCAGGTATTTGATTAGAGAGAGGGAGGGATGCTGAGCAGTCAGAAGAGAAAAACCACAGAGGAAGTTTTTGCCATTGCTTATACTGAAATCTATTAGGGTTTAGTTTAAGAAAGAGGTTTGTGGAATTACATCCATAAGCAAGTGATAAACAGAAAAAGGAGAATATCAAGATAGTTGATTTTTATTTTCTCTGCAAATATTTGTTTATGCTTATATTTTAAAGTCAAACCAACCTGGCTTTTGTATTTTATGCATTTGCCTTCCATTGTCCCTGAAATAATCATTTTTTTTATAATATATGTAGATAACTGTTACAACTAATAGAGGCAAGATGAAACCTAGCTTTTATGATTACCTGATAAATGTAAGTAGGTTCTTTGTCTTCTTTTTAAGAAAAGTTATTGATTTGAGAGAGAGAAAGAGAAACATCAGTTTGTTTGTTGCACTTACGTACGCATTCATTGGCTGTTTCCTGTGTGTCCTGACCTGAGGTAGAGCCCGCATCTTTGCCGTATGGGAAGGATGCTCTCCCCAGCTGAGCTGCCCAGGCAGGGCCACTTCTTTGTTTTCTTACAGAACTACATAACCTGCCTTTCTTAGTGGTATTTTAAAGATACCGCTTATCTTAGTCCCTTACATCAGCAATAAGCTAAGGTGTAATGTGACATGGTGTATGTTATAATCAGTGATATGTTACAATCACTGAAATGGGCAAATCAGTAGAAATAAAATTAGCTTCTGGAATATGTACCCTTCTTGAATAAAATTTAAAATGCAGATGCTGTGTCCTCTTTTAATAAAAGTTTTTCATTAGTAGATTTCCACTGCTTTAGACTAAAAATAGAGTCTAAATTACTAAGTCCTGGTAATATATGCAGCCTTTAAGAGAAATTTTTGAAGTACTTAAACTTTTGCCAAATTTTCTTGGTTTATTTTTACCCTCTGCTGGTTTTTTTTCTTTTGGCAAGACTCCTCATTTCTAATCAAGCCAAAAACAACTTAAACTTGAGTCACTTTAGAACTTAGTACAACTGATGATTGTGGGAGTGTTTATTTCACTGCCAGCTTCAGAAACTTCTGAATACAGTGTACAGGAAGGTACAGTTGCTGTTTCCTAAAGTCTGGAAGAAGGCTTAACAAGAAATATAAAATCACAATTAGACTGCTAATTTGTCAATGACTTTCTAGTGCCTTTGCCCAAGATTAGAAGTTTATAGCTATATTCTAATTAATATTTTATGTAAATTTCTATACTGGTTATATAATTCATGGATTCCTTTTTTTAAAAAAAATATATTTTATTGATTTTTTACAGAGCAGAAGGGAGAGGGATAGAAAGTCAGAGACATCGATCAGCTGCCTCCTGCATGCCCCCCACTGGGGATGTGCCCACAGCCAAGGTACATGCCCTCGCCGGAATCGAACCCGGGACCCTTCAGTCCGCACTCCGATGCTCTATCCACTGAGCCAAACCGGTCTCGGCTGTGGATTCCTTCTTTCTGGTTAGATCTCACGGTGGCGTAAACCTTAAGGGATCCTTTAACTCAGGGAGGTTATGTGATATAGTAGGGGAAAAATTAGGAATTACACTATCTAGGTTATGGTACCATCTCTGACACTCTATTGTGTGACTCTTGATAACTCTTAGTTACTTCTCTCATATGTAGAAAAGAAAAATATGCCAGGCCCTTTCAGTTCAGGGAAATTCTATGGAACAAATTATGAAAATGCTGCCGGAGAACCTTGCAGAACAGACATCAGGAGTTGATGGGACCCCTGGACCAGTTTGGCACTGATGTACATTATGACTTCTCAGCATGGTCATCAGTTACTAATGAGCTGAAATGGCCAGAGGTTTTGATTTAAGATGAAAAGACCACTTTATTTTTTTCTTATTTCTCATTTTCATTAGACATTATTTATAGCTTACAAAAGGGTAGCTTTCACTAGGTTGTAATTTTTACATTCAATATTAATATCATTGTAGATTTAAAATAAACTGCACTTTTATTTATTATTTACTACTAGAGGCCTAATGCATGAAAATTCGTGCAAGAGTAGGCCTTCCTTCCCCTAGCTGCCAGCACTGTCTTCTCTCTGGCACCTGGGACCCGAGCTCCCTTCCTCCAGCTGCCAGCAGGCACCCGGGACCCGGGTTGCTTCCCCCTGTAGGAGTGCACTGACCACCGGGTGCTTCCCTTAGGCCACCCGCAAGCACCCAGGACACTGGCTGCTTCCCTAGGGCTACCCACAGGCACCCAGGACCCAGCTGACTTTCCTCTGGCCTCAGCTTTGTCAGGAAGGATATCTGGTCTAATTAGTATATTACCCTTTTATTATTATAAATAATAAATATTTTTCTTTTTTTAATGTATTTTATTGTTTGTTTGTTTTTTATAGAGAGGAAGGGAGATGAACAGAGTTAGAAACATCGATGAGAGAGAAACCTCAATCAGCTGCCTCCTGCACACCCTCTACTGGGGATGTGCCCACAACCAAGGTACATGCTCTTGACCGGAATTGAACCTGGGACCTTTCAGTCCGCAGGCCAACTCTATCCACTGAGCCAAACTGGTTAGGGCATATTTTTTAATTTTTTAAATTTATCTTTATTATTGAAAGTATTACAGATGTCCCCTTTTTTTCCCCAGTGACTCCCCTCCACCTCTCACCTGCCCCCCCCCCCCGCCTTTACCACACTATTACCATTTTAAAAATCAGATGCCTTTAAAAATAGCCAATTTTTTAAAATAATGTTTTTAATTCATTAAGAACTTTTATTCTCTTTTTCAACTTAAAAGTACCTTGAATACCCCACAACTTATCAGCCTGACAGGTGGCATTTGAGAAGAAATGGGTCTGGATATCGATTTTAGACTTTTAGACTGAAACAAACTTTTCTTTAAAAAAAAAAAAAAAAAAAAAAGGACGCGTCACCCTAAGTTTGGAACAGAAATCAGGGATACTTGAAGTACTTTGTACTAAAGATCTGGGCTCTCTCTCCAACAGTGACAGCTCAACATCTCTACAGTAGCCACTGCTTCTGTTTCCAAACACATGATGTTTTGAGTAGCCTCACCTTACAAATAGATTTGTAGAACTGGAAGAAGATTCTTGAAAGGGAGGACTGTGATGAAACCGATATAAATCTCTGTTTTAAAATCTTGTACAGCCTTCTGTTTTAAAATCTTTTCTTCTGGATGAGACATTAGTTTGAGGAGCTCTGTAACTGAAGACAAACAATAAAATACCAACAAAGGAAATTACTAAAGGGTTGTATGTGTTTAAATTACTTTTATCAGTAACCCACTCTAGCCTCAGAAGGTATAAAGCAAAAGGAGAAGAGGGTCATTTAAAACCAATGTATTTTTAAAAATATATTTTTATTGATTTCAGAGAGAAAGGTTGAGGAAGAGAGAGATAGAAACATTAATGATGAAAATCACTGATTGGCTGCCTCCTTCATTTCCCCTACTGGTGATTGAGCCTACAACCCAGGCATGTGCCCTTAACCAGAATTGAACCTGGGACCCTTCAGTCTGCAGGCTGACACTCTATCCAGAGCCAAACCAGCTAGGGCAAAACCAATGTATTTTTGTTATCAAGTTTTTCTGTAACTTAAAAAGGCATTATAATCTTAAATTCAAAGTTGTCTAATATTTAAATTAATTTATTATTTTGATGATCACATATACTAATCATTTGAGAAATAGATTCAGTTTTGTGGTAAGTCCATGGATTGGCATTTTAGGAGGGAAGAAGTTAATGTATTATTTTATTGTAAGGTCAAATTTAGGGCGATTCTTAATCAGACAGAATCAGCCTAAATAGAAATTTTCCAAAAAAATTAATTCTTGCTAAATCCTATACTGATAAAAGGCATTGTACTTCTTGTAAACAGTCCACAGTATATACATAGCCTAACAAAAATAAAGGTATGTACTTGCTACTCTCAATGAGTTTATCATTAAACTATAGGCCCAGTGCACAAAATTCATGCATGGATAGGGTCCCTAGGCCTGATTGGCAATCAGGGCCAATCTGTACGGTGACCAGTGGGGTGGTCGGGGGCCCACGCTGCCATCCTTGGCCAGCCTGGGACTGCCCACTCACCAGCTGGCCCTGCTGCCACCACCAGTCACCTCCCGCTGTGGGGCGACTGGCAGTGTGATGGGGGGCCCCCACTGGCACCTACCTGGTGCCTGTGGGCTTGAGGGCAGCTCCTGCATTGAGCATCTGCCCCCTTGTTGGTCAGTACACATCATAGCGACTGATCATTCCACTGTTTGGTCAATTGGCATATTAGCCTTTTATCATATAGGACTAAAGGCCTGGGGTACGAAATCTGTGCACTTGGGCGGGGAGGGTCCTTTAGCTCAGCCTGTACCCTCTCACAGTTCGGGAACCCTTCAGGAGTGTCTGACTGCTACAGAGGTGGGAGGCTGCTGCAGAGGCAAGAGAGGCTTCCACCAGCACCACTGTGTTCACCAGCCGTGAGCCCGGCTTCTGGCTGAGTGGTACTCCCCCTGTAGGAGCACACTGACCACCAGGGGGCAGCTCCTGGGTTGAGCATTAGCCCCCTGGTAGTCAGTTCACGTCATTGCGCCTAGTCATTCCACCATTCCGTCGATTTGCATATTAGCCTTTTATTTTATAGGATAGGATTAGAGCTTACCAGGCCATAATGTAAAATAGGGAAAGGATTCTCCCAGTAAAAACTCAAGTTAATGAACTCTTTCCTCTTCCGTTTTAACTAATGTGGACCTTGATAAAATTTGAGTTATAGAAGTGATTTTTTTCCCCACTGGGGAAAAATGTTTCTCCCCCTCTTTATATAGAAGATGACAGCCCAGGTCTCTTGTGCTGATGACACAACTTGAGAGAATACTATCAGGCAAAGACTGCAGTAGGCCAGGCCTGGGGAAGTGGTCATACTCAGCCAACGACCTGTCTTACTTCATGGAGATGTGAATGAAAAGTAGGTCCTCTGCTGGAAGGGGTTGGAGACTCCGGCTTTTATAAGTGAACTCTCATTGTGATTACTTGAAATAAAAGAAATTAAAAGTTGTGAATATAACCAAAGCAGCATACTCTGCACATTTAATAGTTTTAATAACTTATAGGTGTTTATAGCATCTTTTAGCAGTTTCAAGGAAAATCTTTAGCAAATAGAATAATCTAGAAGCTGGATTTAACATTTTAAGATACACTTTCTAGTTGTATGCTCTGTTAACATGATTGAAAGACACTTGATAACTGATCTTCGATAAACCAGTCTGGATCTCAGGAAAAGTAATGGATAACTTCAGTGGCCTTTCTCCTTATGAGGGAGATAAACCAACTGGTGATGTTCTGAGATCCAAGTAGCAGGTGGGAGCTTCTTTTCATGCTTGGCCTTTGCCTTTTCCTTTTTCCCTTCACTTTCTTGTGGCCAATAATGAGTTTAACATCAGCTAGTCAGAATTGTGCAGAGGTCAAGAAAATAGGTTGATGTAAAATTTTAGTATCCATAGTTTTGCCACTAATTTAAGAAACACTAAGTTTAACAGTTCATTATAAAGTCCAAAGTGTTCTATGTGGTTAAACATTTTAAAATTAACTACTTAATCTCTTTTGAAAATGTAGACAATTGTTTTAATCATTCTGAATCAAAGATTTTAATAATTTTTTTTCTTTTTCTTCTTAGATCCCAATTTTGTTCGGACATTTCTTACAACATACAGATCCTTTTGTAAACCTCAAGAACTACTGAGTCTTATAATAGAAAGGTCAGTCAGTTTTAAATATTTAAATTCTTTTTTTTTTTAAGATTGAACTAAGATCTTATATGTTTTTTGGAAATATATTGGATTTATAAATAAAATCCTTTAAATT
Source organism: Antrozous pallidus (assembly GCA_027563665.1). Taxonomy (NCBI): domain Eukaryota; kingdom Metazoa; phylum Chordata; class Mammalia; order Chiroptera; family Vespertilionidae; genus Antrozous; species Antrozous pallidus. The sequence continues at coordinate 52,953,299 of CM050523.1, forward strand.
GTAGCTTAAAATAAAAGCTTTAAATAGTAGTTCATGAGCACTTTTTAAAGAAACAAAATCTCTTAGAAGACCATTAATTTTATAATAATATGTTAACATTGATTATTTAAATATATGTAATTTAGACTCAGAAAATTCAAACTTTGATTATTTAGATGTTTTAAACAGAATGTTTCAAATATACCACAAGTTAAAGAAAATGGAGTTTGTCAGTGAACAAATACTCTAATCAAGAAGTGTTTCATCAACCAAAGATCAGTCAACTTCTCAAGCATTACCCTTAAAAAATAGTTAGTTGACTTAACATAATTACATGAGCCAAAAATGAACATCCATCCCATAACTTAGAATCTTATTTATTTTTAGACTTGAATGTATTCTTTATTGTGTTTCTAGTTAGTTTTATCTATAAAATCATTAACTGTTACATGATAGAAACCTTGTTTTCACATTATCTTTAGTAATTTTCAGCAATGCTCTCTTGATTGTGGGGACTAGTAAAAAGATTTATAGTTTTCAATTTGTATAATTTGATTATAGTTAATATTTTCATTAGTTTATTCTGCTTTATGTTAGGTTTGAAATTCCAGAGCCTGAGCCAACAGAAGCTGATCGCATAGCTATAGAGAATGGAGATCAACCCCTGAGTGCAGAACTAAAAAAGTTTAGAAAAGAATATATACAGCCTGTACAACTGCGGTAAGATTAGATAAGTAACTGAAGTAAATAAGTTTTTATTGGAATTTTGTTTCAGAGTTGAAGTAAATAAGGAGTAAAGAGGAGATAAGTAAAATGAGTGAAAAGCAATTTCAGAAATTATTGTGTAAGTCTTAATTAACATAGGATTTTTTAAAGTGGTAGGCCACTTATAAGATTATTTAATTTGGCCAGTCAGTATGGCTCAGTAGTTGAGCATCGACCCATGAACCAGGAGGTCAGGGTTTGATTCCCAGTCAGGGTACACGCCCAAGTTGCAGGCTGCATCCCAGTAGTGGGCATGTAGGAGGCAGCCAATCAATGATTCTCATCATTGATGTTTCTATCTCCCTCTTCCTCTCTTTGAAATCAATAAAAACATTTTTTTAAAAAGATGATTTAATTTGGTGAAAGTTACTCTGTTTTCATTTATACCATTTGTTGTGATAAACATTTATATCTGAGTTCCCTTGTAATTTAGTAATTCTTCTGTGTTAATGCCATAGAGTATTAAATGTATGTCGGCACTGGGTAGAGCACCACTTCTATGACTTTGAAAGGGATGCACATCTTTTACAGCGAATGGAAGAATTTATTGGAACAGTAAGAGGTATGGTATTTTTTTAATTGAATTTATTGGGTTGACATTGGTTAATAAAATTATATAGGTTTCTGGTATACAATTCTGTAATATATCATCTGTATATTATATTGTTTACTACCCTGAAGTATGGTTTTTTGTGTGCCTAGTTTTATGTGTAATGAAAGTACCTGTATAGTGACTATCAATTGATACCATTACTGGTTATTTTTGTTAAGAGGTGTTTGTAGTAGTGCCCACATAATAGAAAAATTTCAAAATTTTCATAAGACCATATTTTTTACCTACAGATTGCTCAATAATCACTCTGTTAACCAATGTATTTTCATTTAGTAAATCAACTTACTGGTTATTTTGAAATTGGATTTTTTTTAAAAAAGTCTCAGTTTATGCTGTCTTTACAGTTACCTGAAAGTACATGTATCAAAGGACAATTAGGAACTATTGAGCTATTATGACACCACTGATGGAGGTTCCTGAGCCACCATTAGGTGAACAGTGCATATATCAGTGAGGCAGCAGAGCATAGTGAACTGAGAGCCGAGAAGCAAGAGCTCTATTCCTAACACTGCCAATCATCAGACACATGACTGGGAAAAATTTACTTTGATTCTTTTCAAACAGCTAAGAAAAGCACACATCTAGAAAGAGAAACAGAGGCCGCCAAAGAACCTCTTGACTATCCATTTGGTACATTTCAGAAAATGTAACATTGGTGTTACAAAATAGTCATTATCATTTAAAGATGGTTCTTGCAGCATCACATCTCCAGGAAACATTTTCAGGGGTCACTCTGATTCTTTATATTTAAGTTTCCTCGTCAGTAACATGAGCTAGGCTTAATGATCTCCAGAGCTTCTCTTCTAGTTTTAAAGATTATATGATTGTATAAGTATGTCCTGGTTAACTTAATTTCCATTTCCATTGTACATGCGAAATGAGAGTCAGAAAACAAAGGGTTCAGTAGTAGTACTTTCATGCATAATACAGAACAAAGCCACATTAAAAAAATTATGCAAAAACAAAGGACTTCATCCTCTGGCCCTATTTGGTTTATGAAATGCAATACTGATTAGATTAATGGTGATTGTGTATAATCTATCCTTATAAGTCTCTTTTGTATAAATAGATCTCTGGAGGATTATAAAATATTTAGAACTGAAGTTCAAAACAACAGAAGTGAAAAATCAATACAAATAAATTACTTTCTAATATTGAAGAAGGATATGGAAGGATATAAATCATGTGAAGAAAAATGAGATTAGTATAGGGAACAGGGAAATAATAAAGGGAAATTCTGTTTTTAAAATTTTGATCATTTAATCTTCTTATAGCAAAGATGTATTCAGGTATCACTTGTATGATTTTAAACTATTTTTTAAGTAAAATATATTTAAATATTATTTTAAATGTATTTCAGGTAAAGCAATGAAAAAATGGGTTGAATCCATCACTAAAATAATCCAAAGGAAGAAAATTGCAAGAGACAATGGACCAGGTCATAATATTACATTTCAGAGTTCACCTCCCACCATCGAGTGGCACATAAGCCGACCTGGGCACATAGAGACTTTTGACCTGCTCACCTTACACCCAATAGAAATTGCTCGGCAACTCACTTTACTTGAATCAGATCTATATCGGTATGTAATTTGGCATTCAAACTGAAAAGTCACTTTAAAGAAGTTAGTTTTTAAATGAAATGCTGGTTTCTGCTTTATAGGACTGGAATAAGACATAAATGAGATAGTGTCTGGTAATAAGGCCTGATGTACAAAAGGCTCCTCCTCTTTCACTGCCTGTCTCTCTCTCTGGCTTTGTCTGGATTACGGCTTCTATTTGAGTCACCCCTCGTTGGTAAAGCCAAGTTCAAATCCCAGCTTAACTGTTTGCTGGCTTGATATTCTTGGGCAACTTTAACATTCATCCCTTTGGCTATTAGTTCCTTCGAGTAAAATGGAGCTAATAATATTACTTACTCCTGGGGCTGTTGTGAGATTTAAAATATTTATATGTACAATGCTTAGTACAAAGTAAGGGCTCAATAGCTTAGCTACTGCCGATATAATTATGAATTTAAATCATGGCCAGTTACAGTCTTTTCAGTTTTTCTACATGTTAATAACTACTATCTCAAAAATGTCTGTTTACAGTTTTAAATGAGGACTATTTAGAATTTTGAGCTATTTTTAATTACTAAATGAAGAAAGGAATTAAATTTATCTCCTTCCACCAAAGATCATTACTAAGTCTCAAAAATCAGTCTTACAATCTATTTTATTTATTTCCCAGGTTGAGTTTCCCTCCTCCTTTAGAGGGGAAAAAAATTTTTTTTATGAATTGTAGTGATCACTATACCCTCAAAGAGCTGATTATTTTAACAGATATATCATTATTTAAAAGAACTATCACAAACTTGTTAAATAATATGTATAAGTGCTGGGAAAGATATTATGAAGAAATCCCAACCTTGCCCAAAGCAAAAAGCTACCATAAAGCAATAATAAAAGTACACAGGTACATAGATAAAAATATTTTTAATATATATAAAAAGATGCATAATTAAAATTTTTGTTATATCTGGTCATAAACATTTCTATTGGTATAAGTGGAAAGTTTATATGGGAATTTAGTTTTATTTATCTCATTTACTACTGAGGGAAAAGTATCATATAGAATTATGTATCAATGATTTTAGAGCTGTACAGCCATCAGAATTAGTTGGAAGTGTGTGGACAAAAGAAGACAAAGAAATTAATTCTCCTAATCTTCTGAAAATGATCCGGCACACTACTAATCTCACTCTGTGGTTTGAGAAGTAAGTATTACTGAAATTCTTAACATTTCATACCAATCAGATATGTTATAAATTTCATTGCAATTCTATTTCTGTATGTCTCACTTCTTGTTTTGTTCCTCTTTATTTTTGCACTGGGTGAATAGCTTTGTAATGTAGCATTTTAATTTCATTAAAATTGTTTCATTTAAAAATTTTTGAGGTTTTTTTGTGTGTGTGTGTGTGGTTGCTTTAAAGTTTACCAAATACATCTTATCAAGATCAGCTTCAGATTTTTATTAGCTTAATTTCAGTGATATATAGAAATGTTACTCCTATATAGCTCTATTTCCTTTATCCCCCTTTTTGGTGGTGTTATTGCAATAAACATTACATATAATTAATAATGCAAATCTAACTGTACATGTTTTAATTATTGCTTTAAACCATTTGCTGTCATTTTCTTAACCCATTATAGCTTTATTCTTACCCATCTGCTTTGTGCAGTTATGGCAATAATAGGGGCCCAGTGCACAAATTCGTGCACCTTGAAAGGAACTGTGGGCCGAGAGGCTGTGGTGGGCCCAGGGGCAGGTCTTGGCCCATCCTCTGCACCCCTGCCTAGCCCCTCCTGGTGTGGCTCCTGGTCCCGTCTGCCAGGAGCCCCACTCCTGCTGCCGCCACTCCCAAACGTTGACAGCACTGGCCTTATATCTGCCGGGAGCACAGAGCAATTGGGGCCATCCCCAGCAGTGGATGTGAGCAGGGCTGGTGTGAGCAGCGGGTGAGAGTGGGGCCAGTGCTGGCAGCGGTTGCAAGTGGCAGCTAATAGCCCCAATTGCCCCTCAGGAGCAGGGGGAGGTGAAAAAGCCCTGAGGGGTGATCAGAGCCGGCAGCCACCACTCGCACCCACTGACCACACCTACCGATCAGGGCTGGCGCCAGGCACTGGCAGCAGGTGTGAGCAGGGCCAATATCAACAGCAGGTGCAAGTACCAAGTGGGACCATGGTGCACAGGAGCAAAGAATTTTCAGTAACCACCAGAGGCTCACCCTGATGATAGCGACTGGCACCTTGCCTTGGTCTGTTGCCCCCAACTTATCTGCTCCACCATCCCACTGTGGCTGATGCCTGCCATGTTCCATGGTCTGCCACCTGCTGCCAATGTCTGCCATGTTCCACATGCACCCCCTGGTGGTCAGGACACATCATAGCGACCAGCTGTTCGGTCTATTTTCATATTAGCCTTTTATTATATAGGTTGTTACACTTCTCTTTGTTATAGGCCCAACAATACGTTACATACACATTATTTTATATCACTTAAGAGAAACCATGAGAAAAAATAGCATTTATAGTGTCTTATATAATCACGATTACCTTTACTGTGCTTTATTTCTATGGATTATATTACCATATGGGGTCATTTGTTTTCAGCCTGAAGAACTTCCTTTAGTATTTCTTGTACAGTGGGTCTGCTAGCAACAAAGTCTCTCCTTTTTTTTAAATTGGGAAAGCATTTTACCTTCACTTTTGAACAATAGCTCTATCTTCAAGTTAACTAATTATTTCTCTGCCAGTTCAAATCTATTGAGCCCCTGTAGTAAATTTTTTATTTTAATTATTTTACTTTTGAATTCCAGGGTTTCCATTTGGTTCCTTTTATAATTCTGTATCTTTAGTGATATTCTCTATTTGATGCACGTTGTCATCATGCCTTCCTTTTTAAATCATGCTTTCCTTTAGTTCTGTAGACATGTTCATAATGCCTGCTTTGAAATATTTTTCTCTTAAACCTGACATCTGGTCTCCCTCCAGACAATTACTGTTCCCTGCTTATTCCCCTGCAGTGAAGAAGTAGTACTTTCCTGTTACTTTGCATGCCTCACAATTTTTTGTTGAACCTTGACATTTTAGCTACTCCTATCCCTCCGGGCTTATTATTATTATTTTTACTGTTCGTTTATTTGCTTAAAGCTGGGTTATTTTAATGAAGTCTATTCTCCTCAGACCTTCCCCCATGCTGAGATATTAAACTGAGATGATCCTCTTCTGGGGGGGGTGGGTAACAGATTAAGGTATGCCCACAGTCACCCTCAGAGGGCAGTGACAAAGGTGGGGTTTTCTTTCACTCTTTCTTTGACCACACCCAGCTGTTAAATTTCAAAAATTTCCTGATGGCATAAATTTTCTACAAACTAATCCAATCATTCTGTGACTCCTTTGAAGGAATGGTTTCTGAAGTCTCTGTTTTGCTATTTGTTCTGACCCTAGGAGGGCTCCTCCCAGCTCTCTTATTCTCTGGTTCTCTTCTGCAAACTAGTTCAGCCAAAAGTCAAGGCTAAATCTTCATTAGATCTACAAATCTCCCAATTGCTCTTCACCACAACATTCACCGTTAGTTCTTGAGAGCACCTTTACTTTTAAACTTACCATTTACACTGTGTTGTAAATAACAAGAGATTGGAGCTATCTGTTTGAGCCTAGACTCTGGAACTGGAGACAACGGCAAATTTCTCTGACATTCTTGCCCTAGAAGCTGAGTGCTTAGTGGTGGTGAGGTGTGTGCGCCCTCTCATGCATGCACACAAATAGTAGTCTGAGGTCCTCTTGGCTTGCTTCTCTTGGCATGGAACCACGGCCTCAGGAAACCGGGAATGGCTGTGTTCCCAGTATTTTCAGCATGCCACATTCAAGGTAGAGCCTCACTACATGGAAGTTATGCAGGGGAAAGGAGTCCCTGCTGCTCAGCTGAACTCACCTGGAACTTAGCCTCCGCAAGCAGCAGCTCAGAGCAGGATGAGGGAAATGCTGAAGTCCTGCTCCTCCAGGGAAGAAACCCTGTAGCTGGGGGCTGGGTGCACAGGCAGCCATGTTCTTGGCTGCAGCAGTCTGCAGTAGACCACTACACCCTACAACCCCCAGAGGTTCTTTGGCAGGAAGAGGGGAGGGAGCAGTCTTTGTTCAAATACCACAAACTCTTGCCTCTCTTACTGAATTTTTGTAGATTTTCCTGAATAAATATTCACTTACTATTTGCTCATAGAGCCATTTTCAGAAACTTTGAATATTTATATGTATGTATGCATATGCACAAGAGTGTGTATCTGTGTATATATTTATCTATATATCTACAAATATATAAGTGCACACATAATTTTTCACCAGTTTTACTGGAAGTAAGCAGGGCTCCTTACACTGTTATGTCAGAAGTCCAGAATCTCAGTGCAATTTTTGTTGTTGTTGTTATTAATCTTCATCTGAGAATATTTTCTTCATTGATTTTTAGAGAAAGTAGAAGGGAGGGAGGCAAGGGGAGAGGCTTATCAATTGGTTGCCTCCCATGTGAGCCCCGACCGGGGCCAGGGATTGAAGTTGTAATCCTGATACATGCCCTTGACTGAGAAAGTCAAGACCCTTTGGTGCACGGGCCGATGCTGTAATCAATGAGTAACACTGGCCAAGGCACCTCCAGCAATTTTATAGTTGGGGTCAGAGATCGGAGTTTTATGTACTGGCCATATTTTTTTCTGAATAAAAATAATATGACTATTTGACTAATATTTTATAAGGATTATATGAGGTTTCCATAGATCATATTGGAATTATAAGAACAAGGGACCAATGACATAAGGGAATGACTGGAACATGAGCGAAATGTGGATAAAGACCTGAAAGAGATTCCTAAATACAAAAAAGCATTCCAAGTAATCTGAAAGTTAGGACTGCCTTATATTTATGATGTTTTTCTCAGCCTCTAAAATGTAAGACGTTAGAATTTGCCCTCTATGTGTAGCTTCCTTATTTCTTCATTATTAAGTTAAATAACTACATTTCAGTATACAGAAGACTTTTTCCATCATAAGTAAAACTTAAGTCTGTAAAGAGGAAACATAACTGATCAAACATAGGCACCATTTCATTTCTGTCCTATTGTTTTTAAAGATTCCTGAGAATGCATTTCCTGTGTTTTTTTTCCTTTTTTTAAATTGTATTAAGAATACTTAGCATGAGATTTACCCTATTGACAGATTTTATTCATGTACAACACAACATTGTTATCTATAAGTATAATGTTGTACTGCAGATTTCTAGAATTTATGCATCTTGCATAACTGAAATTTTATACATATTGATTAGCCACACCCCATATTTCACTCCCCATAGCCATTCTGTTCTTGGCTTCTATGAGTTTGATTATTTTAGATAAAACATACAGTATTTGTCCTTCTGTGATTGGTTTATTTCACTTAGCAGAATGTTCTCAGTGTCTATCCATTTTGTTGCATACTGCAGGATTCCCTTCTGACTCATATTCTGTTGTATGTATAAACCACATTTTCTTTATCCATTTATCCATAGATGGACATTTAAGTTGTTTCCACATCTTAGCTATTCTGAATAGCATTGCAATGAACATAAGAGTGCTAATGTATCTTCAAGATCCCGATTTCAATACTTTGGATAAATTCCTAGAAGTAGGATTACTGAATCATATAATAGTTCTATTTTTAAGGTTTTGAGGAACCTCCATACTGTTTTTCTGCCTATACCATTTTGCATTCCTACAATCAAGGGTTCCAGTATCTACCTTTTCAATGTGAAAGATTCTTGTTCATTTGCCACAGTGGTTCTTAGCCATAGATGTGCATTAGAATTGGGGTCACCTATGAACAAATCACTCCAGACTTACCTGGTTTTTACAAAAGCTTCAAAGATGGTCTCAGTTTGTGTGCCTAGTTAATATCAACTGAAATAGTTAAATGAAAGATGTAAATACATTATATTTATAACATTCTTAAATGTCTAGCTACCCAGAATCTATAATAATAAAAGTGTAATATGCTAATTAGATCAGACACCCAAATGACCTTCTGGACGACCTTCGGGATGAAGCTGGGGCTGCAAGGTCCGAGCCCTTTGCATGAATTTTGTGCATTGGGCCTCTAATATGACATATCTGTAGAGAGCTAACTAATGTTTTTTAAATATATTTATATACATTTTTTATTGATTTCAGAGAAGAAAGGAGAGGAAGAGATAGAAATATCAATGGTGAGAGAGAGATATTGATCAGCTGCCTCCTACACGCCCCTTCCTGGGGATTGATCCCACAACCTGGACATGGAGCCCACAACCTGGGCATGTACTCCCCCGGAAACTGAACCATGACCTCCTCCTTATAGGCCGATGCTCAACCACTGAGCAACACTGGCTGGGCTAGCTAATGCTTTAAATATATACATATATTAAGTTTAATTTGATAATAAGGCAAATTGTGATAGTTCTGCAATTTTTTTCCCTTAGTGTCAGACCAACCTCATCAGAGTATGATGTAATGAGCAATTTTACATTTTAAAAAATGTTTAATATTGATTTATATTTATTTTTCCCATTTATGTGTTCTATTTTTTCTTGGATTATAAGGTATTTAATACTACATTATTGAAAAACAAGTTCAAAATGTCTTTTTCTATATTGATAAATAATTAGTAAATAAATTCTCTCAAATATTAGAAATGGAGAATAAATGTTCACTAAGGAATTTTTCTTTTAGTATAGTACACTTCCTTTTAGATATTTACCAGAATATATATATATTAGAGGCTGGTGTATAAAATTTGTGCATGGAGAGGAGGAGAGGGGAGTGTCCCTCAGCCCAGCTTGCACCCTCTCCAATCTGGGACCCCTTGAGGGATGTCCTACTGCCCCTTTAGACCCAAGCCTGGTAGGATTGGGCCTAAACTGGTGTCAGACATCCCTCTCACAATCCAGGATTGCTGGCTCCCAAATGCTTACCTGCCTGTCTTCCTGATTGCCCCTAACTGCTTCTGTCTGCCAGCCTGATCGCCCCCTAACCACTCCCCTGCCAGCCTGATTGATGCCTAATTGTTCCCCTGTCAGCCTTTCTGCCCTTAACTGTCCTCCCCTGCAGGCCTGGGTTCCTCCCAACTACCCTTCCCTGCTGGCCTGATCACCCACAACTGTCCTCCCTTGCTGGCCTGGTCCCTCCCAACTGCCCTCCCCTGCTGGCCATCTTGTATCTACATGGGGGCAGGATCTTTGACCACATGGAGGCAGCCATCTTGTGTGTTGGAGTGATGGTCAGTTTGCATATTACTCTTTTATTAGATAGGATAGAGGCTTGGTACAGGGTGGGAGCCAGCTGGTTTGCCCTGAAGGGTGTCTTAGATCAGGATAAGGGTTCCCTTGGGGTGTAGGGCAGCCTGGGCAAGGGACCTGTGGTGGTTTGCAGGCTGGCCACGCCCCCTGGTGACCCAAGTGGAAGCCCTGGTATCTGGGATTTATTTACCTTCTGTAATTGAAACTTGTACCCTTAATCAGAGGCCTGGGCCAGCCGGGACAGGTGGAAAGCTTGGCTTCCTCCATCTCTGGGTGCAACTCAAGCCTCCTGCTCTTTCCAGCTCCAGCTGCAGTCATTTTTATTTATCTTCCATCATTGAAACTTTGTAAGCATTGAGTGAGGGCTTGAGCCGGCAAGGGCAGTCAGAAAGTTTGGCTTCCTCCATTGCTGGGGAAACCCAAGGCTCCCTCCTGCTCTCTGTGGCCAGCAGCCGTCTTGGTTGGGTTTATTTGCATGTTCACTCCTGATTGGCTGGTGAGCATGACTGGTAGGCATGGCTTGTGTGTATATTGGAGGTATGGTCAATTTGCATATTACTCTTTTATTAGATAGGAGATATATATATTCTTTTCAAGAATTTTTTTATATTTAAGTGCTTTTATTTTTATTGACTTTTTTTCCCTGTGTAATTTTTAAAATTTTACCTTTGTTGTTGTTGTTAATCCTCATCTGAATGTATTTTTCCTTTTTTTTTTTCGTTTTTTTAAATTTTTTTTATTTATTTTTTAAATGTATTTTATTGATTTTTTACAGAGCAGAAGGGAGAGGGATAGAAAGTCAAAAACATCGATGAGAGACATCGATCAGCTGCCTCTTGCACGCCCCCTACTGGGGATGTGCCCGCAGCCAAGGTACATGCCCTTGCCGGAATCGAACCCGGGACCCTTAAGTCCGCAGTCCGACGCTCTGTCCGCTGAGCCAAACCGGTCTCGGCTTTTTTTCGTTTTTTTTAGAGAGAGAGTGAAAGGGAGGAGGAAAGATGGAGAGAGAGAAATATTAATGTGAAAGAGACACATCAATTAGTTGCCTCCCGCGAGTGCTCCGACCCGGGTTAGGAGCAAGCCTACAACTGAAGTACGTGCCTTTGATAAGAATCGAGCCTACAGTCCTGGGCCAGCTCTCTAACTACTGAGCCAAACAAGCAAGGGCAAAAAATTTTATTCTTGATTGTGTAAAATATTTCCACTGACTTTTTATCTTACAGTGTTTACATAAAGAACTGTTCCTAGAAATGTAGCTAATTATTTCTGTATATCAAAAGAAGAAATTAATCACTAAAATCTTGCAATTAGATGAAGAATAGGGAGCACAGAATTCTTGCACTCTAGAATAAATTCCCCTAGCACACACCTGCATCCCTAAACCAGCTAGACTCATCAGTTAATTCTAATGCTGAGAGAGGATGCACCAAATATACAGGAAAATGACTGACTGGTTGATGGTATCGTTCTGGAAGAGAGTAAAGAGCAGCATGCTTGCCTGTCAAGGCACTGCTTTATCTGCCAGTCTCCTATTCAACTATCATTCTGAATATATAATCTTCAGTTACACTGATAGCCTCTCCATGCTCTACATTGTATTATTTACTAAATTCTTTAACCCATATCTTGGTTGGAAAACGCCACATTTTAAAATTAATTTCTGTCTTTGATTCCTAGATGTATTGTAGAAACTGAAAACTTAGAAGAAAGAGTAGCTGTGGTGAGTCGAATAATTGAGATTCTGCAAGTCTTTCAAGAGCTGAACAACTTCAATGGTGTCCTTGAGGTTGTCAGTGCTATGAACTCATCACCTGTTTACAGGCTAGACCACACATTTGAGGTAGGTTTGCAAAGGTGTTTTATTTTAATGAACTACTACATTTCCTGTTCCACAAATCTGGATTTTAACAATTATGATCTTTAATTTTTAAGTACCTCACCTGTCTTTCAGTAACAGTTTAAAAGATGGAATTATCTAAATTTTGAATTGACTCGGTTATTCTTTTTAAATTAGGCATTCTCATTAAAATGCATTCACAGAAGAAAATGCTTTCAGCACTTAATTTGCAATGTAATGTACAATTATGCTCACATAATTGTGTGAGGAATGGTGAGAGAAATCAGATTTCTCACACACACACACACACACACTCTTTAAGTTTGCACAAGGGCCAATGAAGATAGTCTCTTTGAGTCAGTATTATTACTCTTAAGATCAAACTGATACAGTTGTGTTTGGGCTTTACTCTTAGCCTGAAATTTTTTTGGAAAAATCTTTGATTCCTTTTGTAAACTTATGCTTTTAAATCTGTATTTTTTTATTGTAGCAAATACCAAGTCGCCAAAAGAAAATTTTAGAAGAAGCTCATGAATTAAGTGAAGATCATTATAAGAAGTATTTGGCAAAACTCAGGTCTATTAATCCACCATGTGTGCCTTTCTTTGGTGAGCATTTCTTCTTGAATTTTTATTACATTTCTGGATAAAACAACACTTATTTCATTAAATGACTGGGTTTACATGTGTAAATATATCAGCAGAAAATACTTATTTAACAAATACAGTGCACCCAAAAAAATGTATACACACTTTAATAGTTGATAGCTCAATTTTAATAAACACTGCCTTTATAATTATTCAAAGTGTGTATATACATTTTTTTTTGAGACACCCTATATTTAGCACCTGAATCACCTTAGAATTGTTCTCTATTAGAATTTTTTAAGATCAAGCCCAATCTATACATTCCCCTTTTATTTCCCTCTTGGGCAGCCATTTGATATAATGCTCTCTTTTTTACACTGGTTTCCTTTCTCTGTCTGTATGTGTATTCTCGTGATTCTCCCTTTGAATGCTTATAAAAATTATCTCTGTTATATGTCTGGTGTTTAGTCTTTTTAGCATGTGGTATATTTTCTCCTAGCCATTTCCTCATCTATATCTATATATTTTATATATCTCCAAAAAGATAAAATCTTAAACTTAATTATTCTTTCTGATTTTTTTTATGTCATACATTATTTTTTACCATTATCTATTTGTTTTCCTGACGACTTTCCCTCCTAAATTGTTGATAAAACTATTGAGTTCATTTATTTTCCCTTTCTGGCAAAACATTACATTTTATGCATGTGTGTTGACTATAGTGCCAATTCATTCAAGGAAGCCTGGGGAAGGACTTGGATAGGTCTGATGTTCATTTCATTCAATCTGTTGACAAATATTTTTTGATTACTTACTAAGTATCCAGAACTGTGTCAGGTGCTTAGAAAAAGTGAAAAATGTATAGTACTTACTGGGCTCACATTCATGCTACTCATCATACCCTACAGCCTATGGTACATGAAGTGAATAGAAACCTCAGGTCCTGTTCAATGGACTCATGATTTGGCCCCTGCTATCCCAGTACCTGATTGGTGGGCCTTTATTCCACAAAAACTGAACTCTCCAAAGTACTCTCTTTCAGATGAAATAACTATTCTTCGTAACATGTTCTGTATTTAGAGTATAACTCATTGTGTATGATTTAGTGAGTGAATACAGACATCTGTAGGTAGTTGAAAGATACAGACAGCACACCTGCCAACCTTTTTTTCCCCATTTCTGCTTATCTTCCTCTGCTCTTTTAAGGCAGTTTATCTGAACTATCCCTGTTCTATTCTGCTGTATTAGGAAGAGGTTTGCTATTCCAAAACTGAATGTTGTCATCAGTCCCTGAAGTTAGCCAGGCCACTTTTAATGGTTCTGACCCAGTAGGTAGTGCCATATGTTATTGCTGCTTCTTCATTCCATCTAGTCTTAATTCTGTCTCCCTTATATTCCTTCCAGATTAAGAATAAAAGGCTGTTTCTCCTTCCAAGGCTATGGCATACTATGATCTATATCCCAGTTTTTCTCTATACTCTAAAATGTTTTACTCTTGGTAGAAAATATATATGCTAACATTTATTCTAAGGTAAAAGGATGTTGATTTCTCCCTCAACCAAATCTCGCCTCTCTGCACCATCATCCAAGCCTGTAGCACTGGCTTTGCTCTTTCCTTTTACACAGCTCTAATCCTGTGTCCTCTGCCTGTTTCTTATCTGCTTGCTTCATCTCCACTCTTGCTTTCCTACCATTTTAGAAATGACTCAGTATCTCTTGCATCCTTTCATGCATTCAGAAACATTTGTTGGATGCTTCCATGTGATGTGCCAGGCTCTGGGCTGGGTGTTAGATTAGAGAGGCAAATAAAAATAGCCTTACTCTTGATAAACCCCCTTAAAGAGCAGAAAAATAAATTGCAGTATCATGTCGTAGATATAATACTGAATTGTAGAGATGGATAAATCAAAGTGTGAACAAAGTGTTATGGAAACCTAGAACTTTGAGCAATTATTATTTCCTGCAAGGCTGGGAAACTCATGAGCAAAAAGATGAAACCTCACCCTTCTTCATTATTTATGTCATAGTGCTCTGTTTTTCTCTCCCTAAAACAACTTCTCCTCAGGGTATATAAAATATTCTATTGAAAAAATTAACCTTTAACAGTATGTTTGTTCTATATTTTTATTCAAAAATTATGTTTATAGAGAGAATGCATGCTTAAACATTTTTACTGAGGTAGTAAACAGTCAACAAAGTTTGGACACCACCTATTTTGATCATTTTTCTCATTTAACTGGCCATTCATTTATTATAAAATAATTTCCAGATTTCATCCTGAGCTTTATCAAAATGCCATTTATAAGCATTTTTGCAACTTCATTCAAATATACTTTTGACACAACATCTCATAACTTATCTTCCATGTTTCCAGGGTCAGTCATTACACCACCACCCATTCAGTCATTCAGCCACAAAACTGGATACTTTCTGAAAACCAATATGCATTGATGTCTATAATGTTTCATTATTGCTGACTATTTACTGTTGATTTTGGGTCATTTAATCTTTTCAAGAATGTGGCCGAAAATTCCAGTATTGAAAAGTATGCTTGTACCACAAGAGCATTTAGAATCACTAATATATGATTAGAACAGAAGTGCCTGTTATTTTGTTTGTTTTCTTCATCCAGTGCAAAGCCTGAAGTGACAGAAAGGAATGAGAATCCCCAATCCCTTGCCTATGTCTGCTGTCATATATTGCCACTCCTTCTCCCCACACATCAGACCCCTGTGGTCTAGCCATACTCAGTATGCCATCTCTGAGTATGCCTTCCAAGCTCTATCACAAACCAGCGCCATTGTACACATTGCTGCTTTGCTTAAAATGCCCTTCCATCTTATTCTACTTATTAAATTTCTATTCCTGTTTTGAGATTTATTTTAAGCCTCACCTCATCTGTGATGCTTTTTCTACTTATACCAGCTCAAGGCAGAGTTAGGTAGACTTCTTTTCTGCTATCTTAGCATCTAATGTGTTACTATTAATATAGCACTTATCAGATTGTATGTAGGAGCCCACATTCAAAACTCTGAATTCCTTGAGGTCATGGACTGTGTGTCTTCTTCATCTTTGAATCTATAGTACCTACTGCAGTGCTTGGCACACAGCAGTACATGTGTACTGAGTGAATGAATTCAGATATTCACACTCTCTTCTCGCTCCCCTACCACCACCACCACCACCACCACCAAAGCTTCACAGGCAGTACTTTAGGGGAAAAGGCAGAGCATAAGAGAATAGGTCAATAGCAGCAATAGCTTCAGAAATAACAGCCATAGCTAATTAAGCATTTACTTTGGTTAGGGCCTATTCTAAGCCTTATATATGCATTTGTTTCTCACAATAACTGTTATCCTCATTTTATCGGTTATTAAAAAAAAAAAAAAGGCACAGAGAAGCCAATTAACTTGCAAGGATCACACAGGAGAAAGCAGCAGAATCCTTATGCTAGAACCAGAGAGGAACTAAAGTGCTCCCGGGAACAGAGAGCTGTGTATAGAACCAGCTCTGTGTAAGTGCCTGTTACTTGGTTCATTCTCCTTATCCAGCTCACAGCTGGCAGTGATGAGGAGGCAGGAGCTCAATTGTTGGTTGTCACTAATTCTAGAAAACTGAAGACCAGAATGTACATAAATTATATGCACTCCTGTGCTTGATAGTCTTGCAGATCCTTCCACATGTTCATGAGTGAACCTATCCAAATAATACTCCCTGTGAGTTACAAATCCTAACCTCTGGTGAGGTCTTAAGAGCTTAGTAAGCAAAAAATATGATTCTCTGAACTTAACATTTTCCTCTTTTTTCTTGTTATTAGTACTGGGTTATTCTTAAAGTTCCTTTTATAAAACCACAATGTATCAAATAACATGGTTTGGCAGGTATAGAAAACTGGTTATTCCTACTGAATATTAATTTTCTTAAACTTGGTCTCTTTTCCTTGGATATTTATAAAACTTCATTTTGTCACAGAAGAATTTAATATTCATACAAATCTTGATATTTACTTAGCTTGTTCTTTTTCATAGAATGAAAATCTGTGCCTTGATTCTTTAATCTTGGTGATTGAGGTGGTACAGTGTAAAAATCACAGCACTTGGTGATTGAGGTGGTACAGTGTAAAATTACACTGTACTAAGAAAGATAGAAAACTAGTGTTCTCCTTCTTTATCCTTAAAGTAATCTCATATATCTTTTAGGAATTTATCTAACTAATATCTTGAAAACAGAAGAAGGCAATCCTGAGGTCCTAAAAAGGCATGGAAAAGAGCTTATAAACTTCAGCAAAAGGAGGAAAGTAGCAGAAATAACAGGAGAGATCCAGCAGTACCAAAATCAGCCTTATTGTTTACGAGTAGAAGCAGATATCAAAGTAAGTTGAATTACTTGAGGATACATTTTCTGATTCATTTATAAACTACCTGATGAACGGCAGATTTTATTTTATAGAGGCGAAAAAGAAAAAGAAACTTAAATAATTATTCTTATGTTAAATGTTTTCTTAAAGTATTTTCATGAATTTGAAACTAATTTAAAATATTTAATGTTAATAATTGTTTCTTTGCATTTATTTTAGAGGTTCTTTGAAAACTTGAATCCAATGGGAAATAGTATGGAAAAAGAATTTACAGATTATCTTTTCAACAAATCCCTAGAAATAGAACCACGAAACCCTAAGCCTCTCCCAAGATTTGTAAGCATTCATATATTTATATTTCTTTTACATTTATATATTTTTTTCAGTTGTCATCTATATTTGGTGATGCCATCACTACCATATATGTTATACAGATTAATTTTCTATAAAGGAGTTCGGGATGAGGTGCTTATGTGATGGATAAAAGTGCCTAATAAATAAGCTCAGGAATATCCCACTTAGTTCAAAATAAATGAGAATTAGTATTAATCAGAAGAAATCCTCATATGATATATGAAATTAGGCAAATATGAAAGTTTTTACTTTTTTTAAATAAATAAAAAATTATTCAAGATTAAAAATAACTTTTTAAAAGAATAGTTTATTGATTTCTAGAGAGAAAGGAAGGGGAGAGGTAGAAAGAAACATGGATGTGAGAGTGAAACATAGTTGGGCTGCCTCCTGCATGCCAGGGATCACTCCAGCCCGGATCACTCCAACCCGGATCACTCCAACCCGGAATCACTCCAACCCGGAATCACTCCAACCCGGATCACTCCAACCCGGAATCACTCCAACCCGGAATCACTCCAACCCGGAATCACTCCAACCCGGAATCACTCCAACCCGGATCACTCCAACCCGGAATCACTCCAGCCCGGAATCACTCCAACCCGGATCACTCCAACCCGGATCACTCCAACCCGGATCACTCCAACCCGGAATCACTCCAACCCGGATCACTCCAACCCGGATCACTCCAACCCGGATCACTCCAACCCGGATCACTCCAACCCGGATCACTCCAACCCGGATCACTCCAACCCGGATCACTCCAACCCGGATCACTCCAACCCGGAATCAAACTGGCAGCCCCTCAGCGCCCAGCCCACTTAGCCACACTGGCTAGGGCTCAGGATTTGTTTTAAGAGCAGGAAAATGGGTTAATTTATATTCATTCACTTATAATAAATAAATAAATAAATGTACTTAGGACTTTTAAAAATAATAACTTATGAGGTGTGGCTAAAGATAATTTTGTGAGGAGAATAAAGTTTCCATTTTTTTTTAATTTTTTAATATATTTTATTGAGTTTTTACAGAGAGGAAGGGAGGGGAATAGAAAGTCAGAAACATCGATGAGAGAGAAACATCAATCAGCTGCTTCTTGCACACCCCCTACTGGGGATGTGCCCGCAACCAAGGTACATGCCCTTGACCGGAATCGAACCTGGGACCTTTCAGTCCGCAGGCTGACACTCTATCCACTGAGCCAAACCGGCTTCGGCAGTTTCCATTTTTTTTATTACTTGTCAGTGCCTAGCCAATTTATGTACAGTATCACTACCTCATTGACTGAATGCAATTTCTCTTACATTCAGAGAGTCAGGAATCATGAAGTGAACATAAATGGCTTCTAAGTAACTAAGATAAATCTGAAAATGTCTGTGAATTAAAATTTATGTAGTTACCTCACATGAATATATCTCAAGGCCTAACACAGTTTTGTTTTGTTTTTTTAAAGGTGGATTAAGCACAGCAAATTGGAAATAGTTACATAGTCTACTCCAATTAGGCACTCTGGTATCACTGAGAAATGATCACTCTGTATGAAAGCTCCATAAAACTAACATTAATACAAATGAAAACTCAGGCAGTTTAATGCATTTGAAAATAGTTCAAGCTATCCTGGTGGCATCACTGCATTACAGCATAGAAATCATCTATGTATATAAAAGCCTAAGTGACCGGCCGACCAGTAGCTATGATGCGCACTGACCACAGGGGGGAAGATGCAGGAGCAGAAACCACAGGCATGGAAACATGAAACAGACTGGAGAGGGGAGGGTGGGAACAGATTAACCAAAGATCTTATATACATACTAGAGACCTGATACACTGATTCCTGCACCAGTGGGGGGTACCTCGGCCTGGCCTGTGCCCTCTTGCAATCTGGGACCCCTCAGGGATGTTGGAGAGCCGGTTTTGGCCTGATCCCTGTAGACCAGGCGAGGGACCCCACTGGTGCACAAATTCATGCACGTGCACCAGGCCTCTAGTAGTTCATAGTAATGATCCTGGTTTTTCCAGGAAGGTTAAACTAGTTCAACATAGTCTGTTTTAAAAGTGAGAGAAATATATAGCATATCTTAGAAAGATTTTCATCCAAAATATTAAAATAACAAATACTCTGGTATTTATAGTACTAAGATTCGATTATTTAAAGAAATTAATTCCCTAATAATTTAGATAGCCAAAGCTTTATGGAAATGGGATATTAATGCTTTAGTTTGAACAGTTTAATTTTAATCGTTGTATAAATTCTTTATTGATGGTATATGGTTTTCCTAGATATTAGTTGAATTTTACCAGACATATATAGAAAAAGCTTCCTTTCTATTATGATGTTGTAAATATTATGGGTTTTGTTTGTTTTTTATGTCTACAGCCAAAAAAATATAACTATCCCCTAAAATCTCCTGGTGTTCGTCCATCAAACCCAAGACCTGGTACCATGAGACATCCCACACCTCTGCAGCAAGAGCCCAGGAAAATTAGTTATAGTAGGATTCCTGAAAGTGAGACAGAAAGTACAGCGTCTGCACCAAATTCTCCAAGAACACCGTTAACACCTCCTCCTGCTTCTGGTGCCTCTAGTACCACAGATGTTTGCAGCGTATTTGATTCTGATCATTCAAGCCCTTTTCACTCAAGTAGGTGCTAAAATTTTAAGTGTTTTAAAGTAATGGTTAGTATTATATGTGCTAGAGGTAAAAAAGGATCTGTATAATTTTTTGTAAATTTGTAGACAAATTGAATACCATTTCAAAAGATACTATAAAAATAGAAAACAAATTCTAAACTCCAGCAACCTATAATTTTTTAAAAAATTGGTTGGAACAGTCCTCCTTAAATTTATTATATTTTACCAAAATACCTGGTGATGAAATTGCTAATTGCAGCTTTTTTAGAGCACTTGTTTTCTGTTGGTGAACTTAAAATGCATATGTCCTACCCAAAGGAAACAAAACTAACTCTTAAAACCTGCAAGGAATGTTAGTCCTGTACTACTTTTTTTTTTTTTTTTTTTTTGGCAGTTTCAACTTTTTATTAAAATATCCCCATTTGCATCACAGATTTTTTTCTTTTTCTTTTTCTTTTTCTTTTTAATTATGTAAAGTTTTACATTTGTCTTCTTTTTCCCCAATTGACCCCTCCCCCTAGGCCATTCCCACCCCAGGCAAGCCCCCATTGCCTAGTCCTGGCCTTTAAATGCTGTCTCCGAAATTATTATATTTGAATACTAGTACTCAGTGCATCATTCCCTTCCCACCGGACTCTGAAGTTTTTAATTTCACAGTGTATCAAGTTCAAGCTCCTACTTAACCTTTCTCAGTCTATACCATCCAACAGATCGCACATAGTGCCTGCTAGTACACTGTATATGCTTTCAAGCCCAGCCACACAGAACTCACAGGCAGCATGCTATTCCTCATCCCTTTCTGAATCTAGATAACTATCTTTATCACAAAGAAAGAAACTGAGAAAACCCTCAGGCTAAGAGTACAAAGCCTAATTCCTGAAGCAACAGTTTCTCCACTTGTCTGGCTATTTAAGTTAATATGGTTTAATATTAAAATTTAATGTGAGCCACATTTGTAACTTTGAATGTTCTATAGTCACATTTAAAAAAGCAAAAAGAATTAGGTGAAATCAATATATTTTATTTAACCCACTATTTATAAAATATTATCATTTCAACATGAAATCAACATAAAAATTTATTAATAAGATGTTTTACATTTTCTTTTTGTTTTAAATCTTCAAAATTCAGGATGCATTTTATACTTACAGCACATCTCAGTTTGGACTAGCCACATTCAAATGCTTAATAAGCACGTGTGGCTAGTGGCTACCAAACTGTATAGCTCAGGTATGGCCCTTTAAAGGGAGCTACTTTTTATAAATAGATCCCCTTACTCCTATTAATTATTTAATAAGTTTCAGACTTTTAAAACTTTAAGAACACACAACCTTTTCCCCTTGTTCATTATTAACACTTGAATCAAATCACCTTTAACCTCAACAACCACTTTTATATGTCTCTCCCATTGGCTGATTAGCTCATTATACAGATCCAATTCATCCCTACTACTTGACAAAATAAAACCCAATACTCAGGCAGCATGACATTATTATGGGGAAGGAGAAGCACTGATCCAGCAGTTAGGAATCTGGTTTGTCATTCCAGTCTGCTGGTGTGCTTTCTGATTTTAGGTAAAATACTTTTACTAATCCTTCTGGGGATCAAACTGGATTTTAAGGTTTCTCCAACCCAGAAGACCTAACTTTTTAACAAAAATTAACTTAAAAGTATTCTTTGGAGGTATAATTTTTTTATTTGATCCAGAATTCTATTTACTTATTCCTGTATTATCCATATATTTGTAGTTATCAGGCAGTTTGTCTTGTCTTTATACCACCCAACGTGTATTTGTTTTGAGAAGTATAGCACCTTGGCTTTATTTGGCAACTGAGGATTATGGAGTCATGTTATTCACATAGTAAGCTCTCAGATATTTTTGATGATATGTTCAAATAAATACCAGGTTAAAAAAATCCCTTTAATTTTCTCCAACTCGCCAACCACTTAAATTAAGTAATAAAATAAAACCAACTCTATTTGCAGTATACCTGACCTAAAGTCATTATTTATTCTGACCCATTTTAACTGTTTGCAGGGCTTTTTCCTTAGGGCAGATGGCTAAGGTCTATATTATAAAGATTCCCACATAAATAAATTATTGAAATCATATGAAAGCCATCAATTGCACATTTTACTTCTCTTAGTTTAAGAAATAGCTAAAAATGGAAAAGGTAGAAAAACAGGAGATCAGCACATTCCGTTCCCTATTAGTACTACGTCTCTGAATGGCTAGTCAAACAGGAAAGAGGAATGGCTTGGAATGCTGTGCTCTGGATCAGTGCTTTTGTCATAGGTGGCAGTGGATCCAAATTAACTTAAATAGCCAGACAAGTGGAGAAACTGTTGTTCCAGGAGTTATATTTTGTAATCTTAGCCTGAGGGTTTTCTCAATTTCTTTCTTTGTGATAAAATAACCCTATTACTATTCTGTTTGCTCTCAATAAAATTTAAAATAACTGATTTTGAAATAAAATAAACCAGCATAATATAAAACCATCTGTATGCTCAGTCCCTTACTTAAAATTTACCAGTGGTATATGTGTATTAAATGTCCTCATCTGCTCTAGACCCCACTTCAGCTCAACAGATCTGCTAGTCCTGGGTAGGGAGGGGCTCACCAGAGCACCAACTTGCTACCGTGTCGCCATCAGAGTGAATACCTACTTCTTTGTTTCCCCAGGGCCTGGCAGCCAAGAGCTGCTGAGTCTGCCTTATGTCATTGAGCATATTCCATACAATACAAAGCAGCAGGAAGTTCTAGTGCTTAAGTTTTTCAAAAGGCAAAGTTTGACTAGAATTTTGATTAGTTATAATAGTACTTTTTTGCTGCTTATCATTCTTTTCCAAAATAATTTACTTTAAACCCAGTAATTAATTTATTCAGCCAGTATCTGTTGTATATCTCACTCCTTGCCAAACACACACCTTCTGAGAGAGAAAAAAAATAATCATAGTACAAAGACAATCATAGTTCAATGCTTAACCATTGTTAAATGTTATGGTTCTCTTTGCACTATGATTATTTTTCATCTCTCAGTGAGATTGCAAATTTTACCAGAGAAGATGTGTAAGTGCTTGGTAAAATGCTATTGAGTAGTGAAGGCATTAATGCTGTAGAATTTAGACAAAAATTAGAGAATGGCCATGGAAAGCTTTGTGAAGATCAAGAGGAAAGGAACTGGCCACCTATTTAGTGCTGCTATGTACACCCTCCCATTCAGAGCCCTTCTCCGCACTTTGCCCTGGCGAGGTCCACCTCTGAGGTGATGATGATGACAGTGGCTGGGAAAAGGGAAAGACCACCAGCTCTCTGCTGTTTCTGCTGCTATAGCAAGGAGGAGTAGAGGATGAAGTGCTCTTATACCAGTGGTTGGCAAACTCATTAGTCAACAGAGCCAAATATCAACAGTACATTGATTGCAATTTCTTTCGAGAGCCAAAGTTTTTAAACATAAACTTCTTCTAACCCCACTTCTTCAAAACAGACTCACACAGGCCATGGTATTTTGTGGAAGAGCCACACTCAAGGGGCCAAAGAGCTGCATGTGGCTCTCGAGCCACAATTTGCCAACCATGGTCTTATACCTTCCTGTTGAAGGCTGCTTAGCCATAAAAGGGAGCCAAAGGTCTGACCGATCTTTGTGCTACACATGAGCTTTAGCTCCATTCCTTATTAGGAAAGTTTTGATAAGAAAAGGTGTAGTCCAAGCATTTCTTGGAATGCACAGATTTTCTTCATAAAAGATTGTTGTATATAATTAGTTTCTAATCTGAAATACATTTGCACTTAATAGGCTTTTGTGAATTTAAGAAGTTATCCTTGTTCATATAATTTTTTTTAAGGAAATGCTCATTCCTATTTCAAGAATGAGTCATTTATAAATTAGAGAGTGTCTTCAACAGTGGTTTCAACCATTGCAGTATACTATAATTCCCTGAGGGTTCTAATGTGGAACCAAGATTAGGAACCACTGTTCTATTGTTTGAGATTTATACTCAACAAATACTATGTTTTAAAATTAATTACATTTCATTCCTAAGTCATTATCAACAAATGTGTTTCATACCCAGCTGATACTGGAAATAGATATTTCCAGTATCTATTTCTTGATTAGAACATGTATAATTATGAGAGTTTTTTATTAGCATTTTCCAGGTAGTAAGAGCAGGCAATTAATTTAAAGTGACAAATTAGTAAAGTGCCCCAAATTAACCAAAGGTATGGATCTAAGCCTGTGCTGTATGTGTGTGTGTGTGTGTGTGTGTATGTGTGTGTGTGTGTGTATATATATATATATATATATATGATCAAAGCGAAGTCCATGTCTGTGTGCACAAGTGTGTATGCATAGGTATAATCGTTCTTTCTAAAAGCCTGCAGTTTGTAGTTGACATGAGCTCTGTGTTTTTATTTTATTTCTATGTTGTTCTAAGTATGCTACCATGTTCTTGAGATTTGTCTCCAGAAGGCACAGTTATTTCCTTTCTAAGTATAAAATACAGAAGCAGATAAACACCAGAGCGGATACTCCCTTAACCCTGTATGTCATAGGTGCCTAATAAGTAGAGAAGAGAATCACTGACAGAGCAACAGCTTCACTTAATATCAAAGTATAAAAATGAATTTTAATCTTCTGAAAGATACCTTATTAGAATTAGCTGGATTACTATCCTTTAGTAACCATGACCTCCAAATAAATATCAGTATAGATGAAAAAGAGATAATGTTTGATTATTTGAATTAGGGCTTTCTGAGAAATAAGACCACTGTATCTGTAGAAGTAATCAAATTAATAGTGTAGCCAACTGAACCTAGATCATAAAATTATCCTTGTTCTGACCAAAGAAACTAGAAAAGGCAATGGTCCAAACTAAACAACTATATTGATTTAAAATCAGTAGAGATTAGCTTTTTGTCTCATTTCTTTTCTACTTTACTGCTCTTGGAGCCTTAGCTTTTATGATTTTCAGTTCTTTTCTTAAAAGAATTAACATTGCTAAAATTAAAAATTCTAAACTTATCAGTGAGTTGCCTATATGAAATGTATCTAAGCAACAAATTTTTATTGATTTTTTTAAAGTCCTCAAAAATATAGAAGAGGAAAAGCTATGTCACTTTCAAGTTTGTTTGGTAATACCCAAAGCTGTAGTTATTTTATGATGAGAATATATGCCCCAAGAACATTTTCAAAGTTATCTATACATATAAAAGCCTAAGCAACCAAATGACTGAATGACCAGTCAACCAGTTGCTATGATTTGTACTCAACACAGAAGCTGCCCCCTAGTGGTCAATGCACTCCCACAGGCAACCTCCTGCAGCTGGCCAACCTCCCAGCTGGCCCTGATCAGCCTTGATTGGGAGGGGGCAAAATGACCCCAATTGGCCCCAATTGCTGGCCAGACCGAGGGACCCCATTCATGCACGAATTCGTACACTGGGCCTCTAGTCCTATATAATAAAAGGGTAATATGCAAGTTGACCTTAAGGGGAGAACAACCAGGGAATGACTGGTTGCTATGATGCACACTGACCACCAAGGGCATGTGCTCAGTGCAGGAGCTGCCCCCTGGTGGTCAGTGCACTCCCACAGGGGGAGCTCTACCCTGCCACAAGGCGGGCTGATGGCTGTGAGCACAGCAGTGGTGCAGCTTAGGCCCACTCCACCCAGGAAGTAGGCCTAAGCCAACTGACAGACATCCCTGAGGGCTCCCGGGCTGCCAGAGAGATGTCTGACTACCAGATTAGGCCCGATCCCCTGAGGACTGCGAGAGGGTGCAGACCTGAGGGACCTGCCCGAGTGCATGAATTTTTGTGCATCAGGCCTCTAGTATATAATATTAGTAAGAAATTCCTTTTTATTTTATAATATATATAGCAGAAATTCATTATTTACTACTTATTTTACAAATTTGAGTTTTCAAAATTTTAGTACATATTTCTGTATGTCCAGCTGAATTCTATGCTCAAATTAGGTTTATACCTATTTTAAGTCTTCACTAATATAGCATATTTTAGTTTTCTTATGAATGCTTTTAATTATTGATATCAAGTAGTGAATCTAAAAGGAGTATTCAAAATTCCCAATATGATATTAACTCAATTTAATTCTTTATTTTTCTCAAAAGTAAGTAGTAATGAGCTTTTACTAAAGAGTATTATACCGTTCTTTAAACAAGAATGACAAAAGTAACATTTTTATCCTAAATTTTTACAATTGAGTTAAATATATCAATGAAAAAAAACCACTACTTTTTCTTGTTTCCTTTCACAGGCAGTGATACCGTCTTTATCCAAGTTACACTATCCCATGGCCCAAGTTAGTATATTTGGTTTAAGACTCAATTCTCGCTTTTGGCTTTAAAAATTAAACCAAGTGTAACCTTTCCTGCTGAAACTCTTTTTGAGTCTGATAGTGTTGGCACCTTGCTTGCAACATCTTAGAAGTGAGGCCTTCACTTGTGCTATCTTTTGATCATAAATGATTTGCTTAAACTTATATACTTTTTATGCTTTTATAAAACCTTTTTCTCTTTTAAAAGAACCGTATTATATGGATGGCTTCCACATTTAACCATTTCTCTTTTCCAACTGTAGGGTTTCGATTATTTAATGCTCAACTTGATAAAAAAGCAAGAGCATGCATGCGCATATGGGAATGCTGGCAGCTATGTGCAGTTTCTAAACCACAAAACACACTTAGCCTGGTGACAGCACAGATTGCAAATAACTATTATTTGACTTCAGAACTACCTTATAACTGTAGCTACTTAAAATTATATGGCCTATTCATCATTGTTAAGCAAAATAAAGTTCCATTGTAGATATTTGCTTTTCATTTTAAAGTAAACTAATAATATATCAAATTATTCCATCAATTTTTAAACTAATAAGCTAATGTCTTTTGCTGTCCTTCATACAAATGATTTCAAAATATGTACAAGAAATATTAATTATAAGCTAAGTAACATAGTCTTTTAAGAAAAAAAAGGTAGAAGATCAAAATATTACTCGGTTGAATAATATCAATACACCAAGTACTCTTTTTAAATTCTATATTGTTATAACATTTAATTGACAAAATAAATGCTGTCAGTGCTTAAAGGGAAAAGAACCTGCCTGTATGATTTTGAATGATTGTTTAAGTATTTTTTCATATCTTTTTTTTATAGTGCTCAAAAACTAGCTAACAACTTAGTAAGTTATATCTTTCAAAGTATAATCATTTACAGGCCTATCTTATGTCCTTCTCATCAAAATGTCTGTAAATAGGTTCCATTTAGAGGCTTTACTTATTTTTTTGTGCCATTTCATCAACTTATTCTTAAATCAGGTTCAGTAGCTTCTAATGTAATTTCTGTTTTTATTATCAGGGCCACTTCACTTATCTTGAATAGCTCCATCACAATTAAAACTTGTACTTTACAGTATGATGAACCTGCTTTTGCTTACTCACCAAGGAGAGCCTTTGTCTAAGCAAAATGAGGAGAGACCCCTCCCGCAGACAGTAGATTCTCTCTCTCCCTAGCATCCTTGGGGAGAATTGCTGGGGAGAGTGGTTAAGATCAGAAACTAATCCCAAGCACTATCCAGTAAGGGTAGGAAAATTCTATACTAACAAAGTCGGGGGCGGGGGTGTGTGTAATGAGCCCATCACAAAAGCTTAACAAAAATAATCATTCCAAGGGTTTTTAATAGTTTGCTGTCTTTCCCAGAAATCTGACAGACCCAAATCAAAACATTCCACTTATAAATTAACAGTAGGGGTGTTATTTTGTTCAAAAAAGCAAAATAACAGACTATGTTAGCCAACTTTTTTTTCTGAAAATTCTGCTAAAAATATTTCTGCATGCTTTTATAGCAGTTTGCTTTAATAAAGAAATACTATCGGGTATTGGTTTATTAAACTGCTTTTGATACTTCCTGATATTTCTTTTAATAAATACAAGCAGTTTCCAGCTAAGCCTTTTCAGGATTAATAGGTGAAATAAAATTGTGATCTTTGTAAAAATTTTAACATTCTATAGGATCTGCTTCAGTATCGTCTATAAGCTTAACGAAGGGCACTGATGAAGTGCCTGTCCCCCCTCCTGTTCCTCCGAGAAGACGGCCAGAGTCAGCCCCGGTGGAGTCTTCCCCGTCTAAGGTAAATAGAAACAGGGTGTCTACAAACTGGAATCGTTGCAGTTCCATTATCCTCAATTGCTGTGTGTAGTTTAGTTCTTACTGGGTTAGACTAACACTTCAGAGTATTTGGGCTACATGGAGATTAAACAAGGATTAAATCAGATTTACTATTTTATTTCTTTTATTCTGAAAATAGTTTTTTGGTATATTATCAAACCCTTGTTAATCTAAGTCATAGGTTAAATTAACAAGGAAAAAACAAATTTAATCTATAAAGTAAGACTAATATAGTCTCAAGCAGTTCTTAAAAAATACAGAGGAAAAGAAAGAAGGAAAGAGGTCTGAAGCTTTATATAAAAGCACATTTTAAGTGCTGGATGTTACCTATCTGAACTCTTTTAATAGTGAGTCTGACATACTCTTAAGTGGGATTTTCATGCAGATTTTGAGTTGGAAAAGACTTAAAAAACTCATAATAGCTACTTTTCTACTTAAACTTCTTTGCCAACTGCTAAATTGATTCAGTGGTTCTCCAAGTGCCCAAAGATCAGAGCATCTGGATAAATCAAGACACTTTATAGAACATGAAATATAAATATAATAGGGTTAATATAGTAAAATTAACAGGTAATTTAGGTTAAAAAAGAAAAAATCTTATATTAGGTAGACTGGTAGGTAAGCAGTAGCAAACAACAAAATTTGAGAAAAGTAATTAAAGTAAAAACATTGAGAAAAAAATTTTTCATGAATTGGCATACCCTCCCATTTAAAACATATGAAGAACTACATGATCCATACCTAGGGCTCTTCCAATAGCATGTTTGAAAACCCCAACTTAATTTTAAATATGTTCTTGGTACTACATATGTGAAATTACTAATAAATGTTTTGGTGGGTTTTTTTTTTTCCATTTGTCTTAGATTATGTCTAAGCATTTGGACAGCCCCCCAGCAATTCCTCCGAGGCAGCCCACATCAAAAGCCTATTCACCACGATACTCAATATCAGACCGGACCTCCCTGTCAGACGCTCCTGAAAGCCCTCCTCTGTTACCACCACGAGAACCTGTGAGGACACCTGATGTTTTCTCAAGCTCACCACTACATCTCCAACCTCCCCCTCTGGGCAAAAAGAGTGATCACAGCAATGCCTTCTTTCCAAACAGCCCTTCCCCCTTTACACCACCTCCTCAAACACCTTCTCCTCATGGCACAAGGAGACATCTGCCATCACCGCCGCTGACACAGGAAGTGGACCTTCATTCCATTGCTGGGCCACCTGTGCCTCCTCGGCAAAGCACTTCCCAGCATATCCCCAAACTCCCTCCAAAAACTTACAAAAGGGAGCACACACACCCTTCCATGCACAGAGACGGACCACCGCTGTTGGAGAACGCCCACTCTTCCTGAGTTCCTCTGTTCTGGATGTACATTTCCCTGTCCCCAAATCCATTGCTGGCGATGGATGCACTGAATGTGCCAGCACTGAGGAGTTAAAATGAGAACTTCAAACACTAATGACTCTACTTCAAGATGCAGTATAAGACAATGTTAACCTAGACGAACATGGTGTTCATTTAGAACATGAAAAGACTGATCTAGAGGAATTGGACAACTGATTGCACCTGAAACCCAATTAAAGGGACTTTTTCCAGCCAATGGGTTGGAGCCTTGTTTTTGTGAAGTGATCTTTATCATTAAAGGGATGGAAAAACAGTCTCGTGTCCAGCAGGCCCACATGATGACAGTTTTTATAATTCAAAATATGCACTTTTTAAAAAAGAAATTTTAAACAGGGATCTTCATATAACCCTTTGTTTTCTTTTGCTTTTACTTGTCCGACTTTAGAATAGTTTCTTTAAAATCATTCAGAGGACTGTGAGGAAAGGCTGTGGTGCCTGCCCTTGTTGGAATCAAGGCCCAGCATGTACCACAGTCCTGTTTACAGATCATCACAGTGAATTGAATGGGTACCAAGGCTTCACCAAAGAGGTACTTTTTTTTTTTTTTTTTTAAGAATAATTATACCAATTTTAAGAGTCTATCCCCACCCATCCTCCCTATACAAACAAAACGTGATGGTGTTGCCTTCAAATGAGAATTTTTGTGTCATTAACATGACAGAAGAACTTTTTTAAAAAATAAATGTAACTGTCAAGTATACAATTTACATTTAGGAGACTGTTAATCTATGCTGGGTTGTCATTTTCCCCCCTTCTCCCACAAAAGTTTACTGGTAATCCACGTCATGGCTCGTAGCTGTCCCCCTAGCCGTACTGTGGAAATGCAGTCACCCAGTGTGAAAAGAAGCACTTAGTACTTGCTGGGCATCACTGACACCATTCATGTTTTACTAATAGTTGAGTAATCAGCATATCTAGAATTATCTTGCATTGCCTAAATCATGTGTATATAGTGAATGTTATATAATAAACTTGGCAGGTCTGTTTTAATTTAATTGAATAAAGATACAAATACCTTGTTGACTGGCATATATTAAATTATTATGTGGATAAAATGGTTGATTCTTATTTCTTTCAGTTGAAACACACACACAAACACTAAGCATAAAAGCACGCATTGTGGTATGCCTTGGTTTCTAGTTCTGGATGTATGTATTCATCTTAAAGAATGATCCGAAGTTACAGTTTGGCATAGAGGAGAGTATCTGGTTAGGATAGGATGGGTATCTTTTAAGCAGAACTTTACAGGTTTTTTAATTTCCTAGGCAACATGTATACAGTTTGTTAAAGTTTATATTAAACATTCTACCTTGCTTGAGGTCTTTGCTCTATCAGAACTATTCATAAGAGAACATCTACCTACATCGTTAAAATGATATGGATTATTCATTAAGCCTATGTACTGATCTGAGTCTTAACAAATACTGTGACTGAAATGCATGCAACTTGCTGAAGAGAAAAAGTTTTCTTAATCTTCACTATAATGTGTGTGAAATGTGCAGTGTTCCATCCTTAGAGAGTCATCAGTTCATCTGTGTCTGCATGTGTCTGAATAATGAAGCAACATGTCAGCAGTTCTGTTAACCATGCCATTAGACATTTTAGAAGTGCTGCATTATGGTGAAAACCCAATACTTTAATAATTTCCTGTGACATGTATTAGAGCATTAAATGTACATTATAATAATACAGTATATAGTCCTTTAAGGCCAGAATGTTGATTGCATCATCATTAAGCAATCCATCCTAGCATATGCTTATTTGTTAGAGTTGAATCGTTTAATATCTGCACCATTCCTATTATGATAGGTAGTCTTTTAAAAGTCTCCAAAAAAATCAATTTCAAATCCACTGTTGTATGCACATGTCCCTAAGACCATTCGTTCAATAAGTACTTATCTAAACCTTACTATTGCTGCTATAATTAATCATAATACACATTCCAGAATCTCCCATGACTTTTTATTAGACCAGCCTCATTGTCCCTAGGATTTTCCTTTTTATGTCTTACTGATCATTTCTCTCTTTAATTACCCCATCCCCACTCCAAATGAGAACCTGAGGAGAGTCACATTGGAGCCCATTCAATATCTCTGGACAGTGTGTTTACCTTCAACAAGGGTTTTCAACCTGCCTGATCGTGTAAAGGAGAAAAAAATCAAGATTTGGAGCTCTAATCATACTTTGCGAGGGAGGAACCATTCTGGAACTGGTGGTTCTAGGAGACCACTGCACTGGCTTTGTGTGCATCGTGGAGAAAGGGATACTTTTTTTATTGTGAAATGTGACATCTGGGCAAAAATATTTTCTGCAGTGGTAACTGATTAGAAAAATGCCAGTTGGATACCCTTAAATGGTGGTGAGAAAACTGTATCCTTGCCTTCACCTTTGCAACATTAACTAGCTGACAAATTCATTGTTTGTAACTAAAATGTACTTAGGGACAAAAAGTGGCTGAGAAGATAAATGCATCACCACAAAATTCTGCTTTTGAGTCCAGGCCATAGACAGTCCAGCAGCATGATTTTCAAAATATGGAACATATCTTTTAGAAATAGAAATGTTCTTAGATGTTTCATTATCTTTGGATCACACAATGAAAATGTTTCCAGGTTGGATTTATTTAAGTGGGCTAATAAGTAATATAACAGAAAGGGAGTCTTTTCACATATCTAAGAACTTTGAAAAGCAGGAACAGATAAGTACATGTTTCTAAATTTATCAAAAGTTATTTACTCTCCCCAGTCTTCAATGTATTTTAAGAGTACAAATTATCAGGAAATACACAAACATTAAAAGTTTGTTTAAAAGTTGTTAGGTATCAAATTATGTATTTAGCAAGTTACTGTGCTCTTAACTCAAGAACGTTTTGTTTTACTGGATCTGAAGTTAGCAAAGAGCATGCCACATGAATTATACTACAATCAACCACAGTCTAGTGAACAAGTACAATTTCAGATGGAGGCTATATTATGGGTCTAAATTCTTAATGTTTTTTCCCCACAAGTCAAAAATTAAGCAAACCAAAAGTTAGTTGGCATTGATCATGCTCTTAATTCTCAAGTGTAGCTTACTTTAGTCATGTATTTCATTGTCTTTTAATGACAGCTTAAATTCAATTTTAAATGACTCAACAAAATGAGAAATGGAGGGAGGAGTGTCCCAATTTGTTAGTGTACATAATATTGAGAAAACATTTTTTCCCTCCAGATTTAGAATGAAAATTTTAACCATTTATTTATTGGTGTTCTGCTGCTATGGATAGATTAACTTGTTCTTTTAACCTATATTGTTTGTTATACAAGGGCAGGTCCTATTGTGTTGCATATTAATCTTTACCAGTAAAATAAACATCACAAGGCTAGTATCAGTTTGGCTGGAAGAATTATGCAGTAAGATTATTAATAAGGGAAAATGATGACTTAGTTTACTTATTCAATATTTTTCTTTTGAACATCTCATTACTAGCTTTTAAAGTCATTTCATAATCCTTTATACATGAGCCAATACGTTTTGAGCTCTAGTTAAGAAGCATATCTATATGATAAATCTAAACAACAAAAGCACTTGTAACTTGTTTTGTAAATTTCATGCCTTATTTTCCATTTTTGACACCGTAAAGTGCATTTTTTGTCAACTGTGAGTAAATTTCCCTTTTGCCTTTAATGAAAATAGTGCATTAAGTAGCCAATTGCTGCAAAATTATAAAGCAAGTTAGCTAAAGGTGGATCATATTGGACTACCACTCAAAGAAACAAGATGCATAATGGTGGAAGTCACATGTGTTGCTTTAGGGAGTGCACACCTGTGCCAGATGCATGCCACTTTCAGTAGCTGCCAAATGTGCCTTTAATTAAGAACATCTCTAATTTTTTTCTTCAGATCAAGTCAGCATTTGGGGGCGGGATCAGGGCAGGGGACTTTGGGGTGCAAATATCTGGTGAAATACCAGAGAAGAAGCCTTTGTTTGTCAAAGTGACATGTATAACTTTAGTTGAAACATGTTTTTGTATATATACGTGTATTTGCCTTTGTTTAGTAGCACAGTATTTGCTAAAATAATTGTCAAAAATTTGCTCTGTCTGTCTTTAATGTAAAAAACAAAGTGTGGTCTATACATCTAATATGGCCTTTGTAGCTAACTTATGTCCATAGGTAATCTTTGTACTCTATGTGCAGCAGTATTTGGTTTGCATTTAAAGTGAAAATAATGGCTGTTATTTTTCTGGTATTACTAAGATAAACTGAAAAAATAATAAAGAAAAATGCCTTACATAGCCCACAGTGTATTATTTTTGCATGTATTTATCTTAGAGGACACTATTTTTAATGTCATTAGTGTTTTTCATCTTAGCTCATACTTGCCACAGTGAAATAGTTTGCTCTTTATCATGGCCTTGCCTTGGAGGTGCTTATTCCTGTTATCACAATATAAAAGAAGTTCAGTATCTCCTTCTGTATCAAGCCCTGTGATTGTAGTGAGTGGGAGGCCCTGGAGATGAAAATTAGTACTTTAGTGATCTTGGGTGTCACCTGGATGCCGTTTCACAGGCCCAAGGCATTTGTAGCCATAAAAGTTCTCCGATAGCCCAGTGCCTCGATCGGCAAGTTTGGCTGAGACCTGCTGGAACGGCAGCCTGACATTTAGCAGTTCTGTCTTGGCATGGCATGGAAAG
Organism: Antrozous pallidus; assembly: GCA_027563665.1. Lineage (NCBI taxonomy): Eukaryota > Metazoa > Chordata > Mammalia > Chiroptera > Vespertilionidae > Antrozous > Antrozous pallidus. The sequence continues at coordinate 52,987,532 of CM050523.1, forward strand.
GTACAGTTCACAGTTGCACATTGTAAAGAATTATGCAAATGTAAAAAACAAAGAATGATGCAAATGTAAAAAAAAAAAAAGAATGATGCAAATGTAAAGTTATTCATGATGAGCTAGACAATGTAAAAACTGATGAACCCTTAGAGATCCAATATTCTTATTTAAAAATTGAAGCAAGTGAGGCCTGGAGCTGAGATGACTTAGTCAACATCAAGTGGCAGTTAATGACTGAGACCACCAACTCAACTTTGATTCCTAGTATTTGGAGGAATGCTTTCAGAAACAGCTAAAATGTATTAGTGGTCCTCCCTGCTCCCTCCCCCCACCTCCAACCACCATTTTAAAGATCAAATATCACTTGTAGCCACTGTCAAATCCAAGTATGTATAATTGAGTATATAATTTAGGTAATAGCTATAGGAAAATAACTTTAATATTGATATTAGTCAAATGATTCTGAATTGGCTCTTATAACATCATTTTCTTTGAATTTTAACCAGGTGGTTTGCTTTTCTATTTATTTAATCATGTTAGCTCCTCACAGACTCAGGGTGTTAAGTCTCTAAGGCACAGCCTACAGCTGAGCCCACCTCTTTGCAGATAGATACACATGGTTTCCAGAGGTAAGGAGGGCTTTGATAGAGTAAAACCAAAAGAGTTTATGCCCATTCTAACATTTTACGATTGTTGATTTTCACTGAAGGCAAGAAAAACACTAGTCATTTTCAGAAGTTGGTTTCTCTACCTTCATGATTCATCAAGAAAAGGAAGAATCATTGTGATACAAGAGTACAGTAAGCAAGTGCCTTGAAAACACACATCTGTGTTCACACTTTGATTCTATTACTTACTAGATGTGTGACTTTATCCTTATCAATGCATGAGATTAACAGATCTACTCTACTATTGGTGGCTATTGTGGGGTTTAAAGGCACACTAATTCTCAATAAAGTCATCAATAAGTTCTACACCTTTAAGCAAATTGACATAATGAAACCAATGTAACCACGGTTATTTGATACAAACAAGAGTAAAATTCCTAGAGTAGCTCATCAATGTTATAATGAAACATTCACAAAACACTGTTATTAAAGGACCTGCTATAATATGTATAAAGTCCAATGCCTTTTACAAAGTAGTTGCACATTAAATGGTAACTGAAGTTGAAAGGGACATGTTTTCAAAGTTTGCCTGCTATTAGATACCTTTTAAGAGGTTGATTCTTTACAGCTTCCTTTAATGTTTATTGTCACTTAAATTGGTTTTGCGTGATCTTAGTTATAAGGATTTGATAAGGGCCCATCTAACTATTCAACTTTCAGCAAGTATTTATTGTTCCAGGTAGAATTCTGATGGTAGGAATATGACACAGAACAGAACAAACAAAAATTCATACCATCATGGGATTAATAGTCAGAAGATGTAGACAATAGGTAATGCAAGTAAATAGGTATATTATACATTAGAATGTTGCAACTGCTATGAACAAGGACAAGGTGGCTGGGAATGTAGGGGACAAGCGGTGAAACTTAAAGGTGATGGTCAGACTCAGCCCCATGGACAAGGCGACCGATGAGTGAAGATTTGAAGGAGGTGAAGGAATGAGACATGCAATTATCTGGGAAAAGAATATACCAAGTCCCAGGGAACCGTCAATTCAAAATCTCACAGGCAGGAGTATACTTGGTATAGCTGAGGAATAGTGAGGTAGCTTGTATCTGGAGAGGAGTGAATGTGGGTGAAATAGGAAACGGCATTAGAGGTTTAATGTGGTCCAGATCACTTGTAATGACTTTGGCTTCTGTTTGAGAGAAATAGAACCTTATGGCGGTTTGAGCAGAGGCATGACATGATCTGATTTACATTTAACGGGATCACTCTGGCTGCTAAGTTGAGAATAATTAGGGGTTAAAAGTGGGAATAAGGCCCGACTGGTGTGGCTCAGTGGTTGAGCATCAACCTATGAACCAGGAGGTTGTGGTTTGATTCCTGGTCAGGACACATGCTTGGGTTGCGACTTGATCCTCAGTGGGAAGGGTGTATGAGGCAGCCAATCAATGATTCTGTCATTATTGATGTTTCTATCTCTCTCTCCCTTCCTCTCTGAAATCAATAATAAAATAAAATAAAATAAAAGTGGGGATAAGGAGACTAGCCCAATAGAAGGCAGCTTGGCCAAGGTGACAGCAGTGGAGGTGATGAGAAAGAGGTTGAAGTCTGACAAAAGAAAACAAAAAGAAAAAGAAAGAGGCTGGAGTCAGGACATTAGGAAGAGGGCCAATTGGCTGATAGAAGTTGGCTGTAAGAAACAGAAATGTCATCCATGCTTTGGCCTTGGAAGGACAAAGTTACCACTAATTTAGGTGGGGAATATATGGTTGAAGCAGGCTTGGACATATTAAGTTCAATAAATACATTAGACATCTGAGATATGCCAAGGAGGCAGTCTAAGTCTGGAGTTTAGAAGAGAGTTTTGGGCTGGAGATATAAAGTTGGAAATCACTTTCATAAAGATCCTATTTTAAAGCCAGCAGACTGAAAAAGAGAGAGAGAGAGAGAGAGAGAGAGAGAGAGAGAGAGAGAGAGAGAGAGAGAGAGAGAGGTCTAAGCAAAGAAGAGACATGGGACCAAGAAGGAACTGCCAATGAAAAAAGATCAGGAGGCATGAGTATGTTGCATCCTTGAGGTCTAACGAAGAAATTTCAGAAGGAGAGAGTAATCAGGATGCCAAATGCTATTTGACAGGGGGAGCAAGATATCTGAGAATGGACCATTCCTTCAGCAAGGTGAAAGTGATGAGCAGTCAGGGCCTACTGAATTTAATAAAAAGTGGGAGAGAAACCGGAGCAGTTTCTTCTTTCAAGTTTTATTATAGAAGAAAGCAGAGAAGTGTCAAGAAACTTCTTTTGCCTAAAAAAAATGGGAGAAATATGAGCATGTCTGTATGCTGAAGGGTCTTCCCTCGTTGAAGAAAAATATGTGGTAATGAGGAAAGGGGATGCATCCAGTTCTAAGTGGAAACACCCATTAAAAACACAGATGGTATCCAGCCACAGACCTTTACAGTAGACCCCACTATCTTTAGATCAGTGGGTTTATATACACGAGAAAGAAACAACACATCCCATTTTCCTTCTGATAATAAGAGCATTTAATGCTATATGTCTCTAGGGAATGAGGCAAGAAAGAGGGATAAAAATCACTATTTTATAGTTAACAAACTGGTTTAGATGACTTATCCAAGATTATGTACTAAGCTCTTCAAAAACAACATTAATTTTGGAAAATAAGTTACTTGTTTTAGGTACAAAAATTTTAACTACTTTGAATGTCTGACAACTTTCCAAAATAATATTTTCTTTCTTACCCAAATCACATCCTCATGTTCTTATAATGTGTAAAAATTCACTCTAGTGTTATGCAACAATTTCTTCAAGCACTGTCCCCAAAACATTTTTGGCCAGATAATAGAGATAAATCTAATTTCAAAGGAGTTCAATAATTTTGGGAAAATAGACAGTTTGGCTTATTTAAACTTAAATATTAGAAACCCCCAAACTTGGCAGCCAATCCTTAGGTGGTCCAGACCTCCTATTGTTCAAAATATTGAGGAATGAGTTCCTAAGTAGACACCAGACAAATAGAAGAAAACTTGTAACACTTAAAAGCGAAACTTCCTCATTTGATCAAACAGTGCATTACTAGAGGAATATTCTTCAAGAAATAAGTGTGGATGCCAAGATTTAAAATAAACAGTAACCAAATGCCCTTAATGTATTATAGACAATAGCCTAGAAATGGACACTAATTGTTTAAACCTATTTTTTTTCTATTATGTTTCTGATATTTGGGGCATGTCAAGGACTTAGGCCATCTTAGACATATCCATGTGGAAACAGAGCACATTTTCTTACCCCACATCCAAGCAAGCCTCATTGCAAAGATTCTTGTCTTAGCTTTAAGTACTCTGCTTCTTTACAACTTCAGGAAAACAGAATGAGCCCTAAGTTTTCATGGCTCATATGTGAGCCATTAATGCATTAATGTGTTGTCACCTTCCTTCCAGGGTGAAGAAAGCTTTTAAGAGGATGTGGCTAAATCAATACTTTCCCCTTTTCCCCCCGTCCCAATCCTGGTCATGAGGGTGTGTGTATCACTCAAGATCACAGGGGATCTCTGAGTCCTCAATAGAACAGTCTCTGGATTGTTCCCATCTGCCGCAAAACACACACACACACACACACACACACACACACACACACACACACACACACTCAAATGTTTCTTTAGCCTCCAACTTTCTAAAGAAATCCTTGTTTCCTCTATTGATTTTCATAACCATAATACACGAGAAATACTACTCATAAGGTTCTCTTCCTGTTTGGAGATCAATGTGTCTTTTGTATCATGGTATAAAATCTCCACAACCCAGGAATTGCAACATGTGAAATAAATTCTGTTAATTGATTCCTTTGCCTTAAGGAATGTTAGGTACTGCCGTGGAGGCTAAGAACACTGGGATGAATTATAAGCCAAATGTCTAGGAAGCATAAAATGCATATCCATGTTAAATATGAACAAGCTAATGTCATACTAGGACAATGACTTCAAGGTGGAAGTTTTGATCTTACAAACGTTTATTTTCCTCCACATTTATTGTGTGTTTTTGTAATACTGTGAAAAGTCTTCATTTCCCTTTCCCCAAGTGTTAAGGTTCAAAAAGCCAGTTCTCAACCATAGACTAATCTTCATCTCTTCAATGTCTTGTTTGTATGTTGATTTAGTTTCATATGTAAGTATTTATATTAGTTTTCCTCAGGGATTTGTACACCAATATATATTTTTTCCTACACAAATATATACAAGCTTTTGATCCTCATCTTACCACTTGACAATACAACTTTAAGTATGTTTTACACAGCTGTTCCTTGGTCAAGGTCATTTGCAAGAGCAAGTCGGTTTCTGAAGAAATCTTGTTTGGTGGGTGAAGGATCCATTGAGGGATTCTCATTAGTTTTTTCCCTGTATTCTGATCCACTGGACCTAAAATCTCAGCACACAGATAAAGTACAGGTTGATTTGGTTTTAATTGTTCTCAAATATTTTATCTATCCAAATTGTTTTGCATTTGTAAAACAGTTACCTCCTAGACATGAAATAATATTTACTTCCCCTGAATTTCATGACTCAGGACATGTGTAACTAAGATTTACAGGGAACATAAAGAGAATATCTTTCTAATGCTTTATGGGGACAATTGTAACAACTGTGTATGTCAGTGTAAGATATTGTGTAATAACACTGTAAAAGGGGAACAAAGCTCAGAAAATTCAAGAAATCCTACTTTTTGATTCAACCAAGTAACTACTCCACAAACAAGTAAGGCCCTTAAATTAAAATGGATGGAATTCATTGTTCTCAACCAAGGTTATCAAGGGCCTTTACTGCACTTGGGCATTACATTACAAACTCTTGCTTTTACTGGTTTTCATTTTTGAATGAAAGATTTATTAAAACCAACCACACACATATGCTACATTTGGTAGAATGCAGAAATTGGTACAATAATCAAATTGAGGAGATTCTGTAATCTCAACCACCACGAAGGAGACCAAGCCCAATCAATAGTCAACAACTCAGATCAGTCCAATTGAGTCCCCAGTCCAGGGTGCATTCTTCCTTTATCTTGGGTAAGCCAGTTGGGTAATCCATTCCAGCTCTGTACCTTCTCCAGTTTGTTCATGTCAGAAGTCCCTGGAGGGAGGAGGCTTTCTGGAAATACCTCTGATAAGCTACCCTTTGGCTAGCTTAAACTCTGAGCTAGAATAGGTAAAACTTTCCCAGCGACTAGAAACCAGTATCTTAAAGACCTCATGTAGGATGTATGAAAGTGATGTTAGACATGAAGTTATTTGTCCAGAGCTCCTACACAACTAAACAAGTTCTCCATATATGGAGGCAGAGTCAGGCATGCTTCCACTACCCACAGAGAAGAGTAAGTTCTTTCCCTGCCATTGGTATACTAGGAGTCCTCACTGTTATTAGGTAAGTTAATTATGACTATCATTTACTGAAATTACTGGGCAGAATTCAAACATCCTTTTTATATTAATAAAGGAAGAAAGTTAGATCCACACAAAGAATAAAATCCAAATGTCTGGCAACCTGATGACTGACTAGATATTTTTACTTTTCACCCTGATAGTTGGTATCGCAGATGAAGCCACAGCTGCCCAGCATGCTTTCTATCTCTGGTCTGTAAGGAGCACTTTCCTACTACATCCCAATGCATGGAAGAAAAACTATGCTATCTCTCAACCCAAGTGCAGCTGGGCAGTCATCAGATAAGATGATATCTGGGTGGGGTGAAACTCCTCTTCCTTTCCAGGAGCTCCCTTGCAATTCTGTGAAACAGCCTCCACAAGCCCACCCTAACAGTACTCTTGGCCTTCTCTCTCCTCTCAGAACTCCCACCTGCCTCCAATTCAAGTCATCCCTGATAAGTAAGGTTGTGTCCAAAATGTTAGGAAGATATTGGCCATTTCATTCTTTCCCCCATATCATCTGTTACCTAGACGATTAGGGGCAGAAAGTAGGAAGCAAGATTTGAATCTGGCTGGTGTTTTTTCTGAATTGTTCCCCTACGTGGCAGCTTCTCATCAGAAAGTCATTAGTCAAAACTTGCAATCTCTACCTCACATTTCCCCTTGGCTACATCTGATCTCTCCAAAACCCAACATGTCATATTTGATGGTTCCAACATGCAACTATTTAGTGTTTACCTGGAAATGGGAAAGCTTTGATGTCACCACCAGCCCCAAGGACCACAGAAATCTTCACCAGATGCGTTCCCATTTCTGAAACAAATGCCAAAATCGCCCTGTCTAGTTTTCAAAGTCCACGAACTCAGCTTAGTTTTTTTTTTCTTTTTTAACTGCTCTTCTCATAAACAACCTCTGTGTGTCTCCAGGTATGTGAATTTCTCTATGCTTTTTGACATTAACTATTAATTACCTAATGACTAACTTGCTAATCCTTTTTAAAAAATCTAGCATCCACTGTAGCCATGACTAAAAGCTCATTTTTCATCCTTTTAAAGGCAATTTTAACTGACCTCTATACTGCGTACATGGTATGTGGCCACTACGACAGCTGGACTCTTCCAATGGTGTGGCTGTTAGGCTCTGAAGTAATATTGACCTAAATTACTTGGAAATCATCTGCAGACTGAGGAGAAAGGGCCTGAGTATTTGCTCTTACTCCCTTTCTCTATAAATGAGAAATGGCTTTTGAGCTCCTGAGTGAGTGCATAGCAGGTGAGTGCAGGGCAGATCTGAGCAGGCACTGAAGACACAGGCAGGCAAACACTTGCTGGGTAAGAGTTCAATGCTGCCAGTACATTCTGACACCTAACCATCCAAGTTAAATTTGCTGCAAATAAACCTTGAAAGTTTGGAGCTGGGGAAGGAAAGAGGGAGTGGAATCTGGTGCACAGAGTCCTCTGACCTAAGATGGGCTGGTTTTCTGATTGGGAAGACTGTCCACTTTGAAAGTTTTAGGAGACATATCCCTGGAGAAGTAAGGTGCATGTCTCCTAATCAGCAAGTTGACTGACAAATGAGCTTTTGCTTATTACATGTTTGCTGAGTGCTTACTATCTTTAAACCTTGCAGCGAGGTTACCTTTACATGTGGGCTGTAAGCTCTTAATGGACTACAACTATTTATTTTACTTCTTTTGTGCTAAACAGAACCTGGTACACTAAAGATCCTTAACTTAGGGATTGATTTCAAATGACATATTGAGAAACACAATAAGGTTTGAGTAATCTACAATGTCATCCCTTCAACTATCTCCTTCAATGTTAAAGTTATTCAGGGAAATAAAATGGGAAATAAGAAAGAACCCCAAACTAAGTATGAATGTGGAAAGAACTTGAGATAGGCTTTAGGAGGTAAAGAAGGTGAGGGTAAAATTATCAATTGATTCTTCAGTAGTCCTGTATTCTATTACATGGTCTGTCCCACAGCCAAGGCTGGGTGTATGCATGAACAGTTGATAAGACACCAAAAGAAGAGGATTCACTGATACGCAGTTATATGAGGCCCTGCAGAACTACTCTCTCTCAGTGTGATTCAGAGACTAGAAATATTTTGATGTGATTGGTGGAGGGAGGGTAATGACTGGGAAGAAGCTACTCTGAGGTATGTAAGCTATCAAGTGCTAAAGAAGAATAGAATGGGAGAAGTAGAATTAATTACTTGGAAGTCATCTTGTTTATCTTCCATTACTCCCAGATTTGAGGACAAAAGGAAAAGCATTTGCATTCCCTAAACTGTCTTACATAATCCTCTTTCCCTATGTCACACCCCAAACCAAGAATTCTTATTAACCTGAGTGCAAAATTTATATACAAATATGAAGTAACATTTGCCCAAGACTTCAGGATAGTCTACATTCAAGTCTTTGACAACCTCCATATAGATCCTTCTAGAATGAGATAGTTTGCCTCCCATCTTCTCAAAGGAGGGGGATAAGAATTCAGTCCAGCATCAGCCTATCACACTTGATCTGTTCCTGGCTTCTAAGACTCCTCACTTATAACTTTAAAGTAACTTAATCTTTTTGAACGTTAAGATGTGTGGTCTTTCTTCTGATTAACTCTGGCCAGCTTTCAGAGACATATGACCTGGTGTCTATCTACCCAGGACAGATGTGCCTGAGACAGAAACAGAGGATCATTCTTTTTCCCAAATGCCTTGGTATTTTTCAGGATTTTTTTTAAAGATGTCAACTTGACTCTCCCTTTTGAATCCTTGTGGGTATGAGCATCCGGCCCTCCCAGCCTCAGAGGGAAGAGAACCCTTTCCCAGGTTTTCTGTTGCATCTGGCTCCATGCCTAGCTTCATCCCGAAGCAGCATTCTGGGTGTGTGGGGCCGCCAGCCAAACAAGCCCCTATGGATACAAAAAGCGTGTCAGTGTAGACAGGAATGAGCCTCCAGCGGGCTGTAGGGTAGGCAGGCAGTGAGCCCCAGATGTGACCCAGGCGGCTTTTCTGGCACTGGTCCATTCTGGACCTCTGAGGCCAGGCTCTGGCGTGGTTCCAGTCCCCAGGGTAAACCACTTCCTAGTCACAGGGCTTGCTGCCAAAATGACCTCCCAACAACATGGGAGGAGAATGACCCGAGTCTCTCTCTGGTTCTTCCATCTGCCTGTCCACAAGCCTAACTTCAGAGTCCTCCATAACAGTTTCTACAAAAAGCTTCTACATGGCACCCATGACTATGTTTTTCATGATTCCTACACAAGTGTCTCACAAAACACATGCATACAAGAAAGCATGCCTAATTGATGAGGAAAAGGGTATGTTCTCAGCTAAGAGCACCTGGCCTTTCCATGCTATACCAGGGCTTCCTTGTCATTCCTCTTTACCTTAGCATAATGAAGCAAACTTCCCATGTTTTTGGAGGGAAATACTCAGGAAAAGTCACTCAAGCTGTTTCTTGATCCCAGGCCAAACCCCCAAAGTACTCATTGTGGTACCCTGGACATAGGCGATAAGCAAGCATCAGGTGGTGGTGCTCACAGTCCTACACCGGATGTAAAAAGCCAGGAAAGCCTGCCAGAGGAAGCAGCCATCTGTGTGGCCATTCATATAATGCTTCAAAATTTAAATACCAAGTATGGTGGCAGCAATACGATTTATGCAGGAGGGACTGATATAAGAGAAAAAGTAAGAGGAGTAAGGGAATCCATTTGGCTCTCTAAGAAGGATCCCCAGAAGTTGCAAGATGACTGGAAGTAAGTAACCAACATAAATTTGAAGAGTCCACACAGCTAGTCCTCGGCATTGTATTGAGAGCTTTCAAGGGGCTATAGAAAGATAAAATCGGGTCTTCCACATGGTGAGTCTTTAAAATTATGGGTCCCAAGGCCACATTAATTACTTTTGTCACATGTTAAAAAGATATGATTACGCAGATTGACCCACAACAGAGTCAAACTACAGATAGTGTAGTCACACTACAGCACTAGACATGACTCAGGGGACTATCCCGGACAATCTCTCACCGGGGTGGGAATCCTTGTCATAACGGCCCAGACCAGGGTCATCTACCTTCTGCTAAAGAGAACCCACTCCCTCACCAGGCTGCCAGTTCCAGTTCTAGGCAGTTGCATTTTTTAGAAAGTTCTTCCTCTCACATGTTGCTCCTAGTTCTGCCCCTGGACACAGACAGGACAAATCTATTCCCTCTGCACAGCATTTTCTTCCATCTCTCCAAAATTTGGCAATTTGTAAAGAAAACAGTGGTGGGTCCAGGACTCATTGCTTTCCAACAGACAGTACCCAGTCTTTATAAATGGCAGCGGGCAAAAAGTGGCTGTGTATTTTAGGAATACTGTGGTTAAAAGGACAAAGGTTCAAGCATTGCCCTTAGAAGGACTTAGGAATCTAAATCCCACGGTCAGGCAGGGGAGTTGTCTGCCTCCAGGTTTTACCACCCTTGCCACACTTGACACAAGTAGGAACTAAGTCTGTGATCCTAAAGAGAAATACAATTCTTAACTCCTCACCCTAAATCAAGGGGATCTAGCAAAAGTCGTGCATGTATGCAAGGGGCTGTCTTAGCGAAACTGAAAGGGGACTTTGCGGAGTAGGGCTCTTTCTGACTGAGTCATGCTTCTGTCTCTGCCTATTTCCCTTCTTCCAGTAACAACAGGTGAGAGCCAGCAGAGATCCACTGATCTCAGTACCACCCTCCCCAAGGGAAAAGAATTAGACAAACTGTAAAAAAAAAAAAAAAAAAAAAAAGTCCTCACTCCAGGCCTTCCCCCAATTCTTTCATCAAAATAATTCATTATTTAAATCAGCCAGGAACCTCCACCTTTAAGAACGTGATTTTCCTGCGCTTCCTCATTTATTAGAAACCCTCCACAGATAGCAATAATGTCGTTAAGTTTTCCATCCACTAAAATATGAAGACTTGCTGTTTAAAACTGACTGCAAGAACCTCCTCCACCAAGAAAAACTAAGCAGCAGGGAAAATCTGTCTAAGGAAGAGTGAAGGAAGTCTGAGGACCAGTGGAAATAGAGACCACAGTTTCTCAGGTGTGCAGTGGCTGAACTAAGACATAGTATGTTCCTTACATTTCCTGCTGGGATTAGACCACTGTCTTCCAGTATGTAAGACAGTGATGGTAGGTGCTGGCCTAAAAGAAGAACCAGAGAAGGGAAATGGCTTGTTTTTGTCTCCTGTGGAGTGTGGAAACTCCATTACAGTGATTGTTTTAACTAAGGCCCAAGCCAAATCTACCCGATCATTTCAGATAGGGAAGACGCTGTGAGTCCCCATAAACAGTACTACAGGGCCCTGCAGGCCGAAGTGCTGAGATGCCTGAGGAAACTTTCCATTGCACCCAACTCCCATGGTGGACCCCACTCCTCCCAGTCTAAAAGGAATGTCATTGTCACCAGCTTATTTCCCAGGGGACCCTCCTCTGCTCAGGACATATGACTTTGGGGACAAGGAAGTAGGGCTAAAAGGTAGAAGAGGCAGAGGACAGAGCTGAGTTTGCAGATTACAATGAGAAACATCTTCACCTGCATGAACTGTGGCTATTGGGAGCAGGCACTGAGCTTGAAGCAGTTGTGTGAAACCAGGCTACTCCACACTTATTACTTTTAAAATCTCAAGACTTAGCCCAAAGGGAAATGAGTTACAATGCTGTCTTGTCTAAGGGCTACTCACTTCTTTTTAAAGAGCTTGCGGAAGGAGCTGCGAAAGCCCCCTTTCTGGTCTTGCCTGGGGTTTTGATCGCTGAAAGATGTTTGTTCACTTTCTCTTTCTTCCTTTGGACAGAATCTGGTGGTGTCTTCTAAATGCATCTCCTGAAAACACAAAAGAGGGATTTTTTGTTTCACTCTGTCCCGTAGTTAACATCTATCCTGACTGGGGGACATTTTTTTTAAGCTCGGTCACCCCCTTCCACCCGCAAAGACTAATGGTGGGTACCCTATTCCAACTGCAGCAAACATATGCTAATTAATAAATTAGTAGTTGAAAAGAGGATATTTTCTGATGAGTATGGAAGTATTTTCTATGTATCAAGGCAAAGAGTCTAGAGTCTATATCGTAACCCTATATGATATGACAATAATTAAACACCAGGAAATAAAGGAAATTGCCAAATGTTTAAAAAGTGTAGAGATTAACTTCTTCTGGCACAAATATTATCTTGCTGGGAAATCAGATGTAGGACCCTCACAGCTCTGGGTAGGTTTCTCTTTCTACAAAACAAGAGAGCTGCTTGATTGTAATATTAGTTTTAAACTAATTTTCCTAACTCTTCATTTTAGACATAAAAGAGGGTTTTTAAGAGGTCACATCTGTTTAAAAGTAAATATTGATATTTCTAACATGCAATACAGTTTTTTAAATTCTTAGTTCATGGAATTTGGAATGTAAAGTAAAAATAAGGTTCTATCTTTTGTGAACTCTAGTTTCTTTTTAACTGTGGGATGTGCTAAATAAAATAGATATGCATATATATTTGTTCCATCTGAACAAAATATTTACTTACATGTAACTGCAATTTAAAGCAAACAAAAATAGGTGCTTAATTTATTTGTTTTGAACCCAAGAAGTCAAAACAAAAACCACTCTGAAAATTTCATGAATTAGATGGATAACTGCTTGCTGATAGAGAAGCAAAGATCAGGGATGATTTTTTTTTTTCACGAAACATATGGGTTTGAATTTGAGACCTTAATTTGGGATTGTACTAGCAGAACCAGAGATCCTCTGATATTTTACTAAGATTCAAAACTAAACCATGGCCTTCACTGGTTTGGCTCAGTGGATAGAGCATCGGCCTGTGGACTGAAGGGTTCCAGGTTCGATTCCAGTCAAGGGCATGTACCTTGGTTGCGGGCACATCCCCATTGGAGTGTGCAGGAGGCAGCTAATTGATGTTTCTAACTCTGTTTCTAACTCTCTATCCTTCTCCCTTCCTCTTTCTAAAGAATAAATAAAATATATTTTTTAAAAAAAACTAAACCATGGAGACCAATATCTTGATGGGTTAGTGTGGTGTTTCTCAAAGTGTGATCCTGGGTCTACAGGTTCAACTGGGGTCTTTATTTAAAATATAGATCCCTAAGCCCCACCCAGATTTTCTGAACCAGAATCTCTGGAGCTACACACACCTAGATTTTGAAAAGCAGTGGTGTGCTCCTGCCCAACTGCACTTAATGTTTATATGAATTATCAAGGAATCTTGCTAAAATGCAGATTCTGATTCAGTAGGTCTGGGATGGGGCCCACATTCTGCATTTATAACAAGCTCCTGGCCCGAGAACCACGTTTTAAGAAATGGGCTTTTAGGGACTATTTAGAGACTAAGTCTATTAATAGTCGAAGGAAAATCTTTGTGGAATCATGCTCTTGATAATATCTTGCACTTGTATACCATTCCATACTTTGAAAAGCATATTGACAAAGTTTATCTTATTTGGCCTGATCCTCATAACAGCACTGTGAGGTAGGAAAGGTATATATTGTCTTACGGTTACAGATGTGAAAACTGGAGGCACAGAGAAGCCAAGTGACCTGGCCAGATGCACACAGCTACTTGGCAGCGGAGTCAGGACTAAGACACAGACCTCCTGACACCTAGTCAGGTGTTCTTTGCAAAAAGCATACTGTCTTTCTTTCTTAGGAGACAGAACACGAAAGACTAGGCTCTGACCTCTTTAAATGTCCCCAAACCTTCAGACCAAGGTCAGATATCAAAATCACTGACATGGAGGCCAGCTGGTGAATCAATGCTTCCGTGACTATTTCGTGTTGCCTCCGTCCCACCGGAGCCTGCAAAGTCACGTGACACCTGTTTCCAGTCACAAGGAAAGCAACAGGAAACCACCTTGTCTTTGCCATGAACTTTGCAGGGTGTCCACGGTGAGGCAGAGCAACTCGTGTCTTCCCCAGCTACACCCAAGCTGGCGCGGGTCAGGGAATAGAGTGAGGGGGCAGGGTTGGGTATTTTGAAATTTTAAACAAGGAGGCGCGTGTGTGCCTATCGACAAAGGAAGAAACGACAAAGACGGGGACTTGCCTGCAATGCAGATGCTACAGCTTGTGCAGGAAGGCAGAGGAGACCCCTAACTTTTTCAGCGGGTGTGGGGTGACGGTGTAAGCAGGTGTAAGAAGACTCTATGTCTTTTAGATCTCTTTGCCGTCATACATAGACACGTATGGCATGCCAGCTGTGTCTCTGTGCCAAGTGCAGGACAGACACCAACACTCCCCTTTGAGGGCAAGCGAGGTCAGGACAAGCCTTTACCCCAGCATCTGCCATAACAGGCCGTTGGGACTCGCCCAGCCGGCCGCTCCCCACCTGGCAAGGCCCCCTCAGCGCTGCAGGTGAGGCCAGGCTGCTCCCTGGACATGTAGGCCCGGGTTTGGGTTCGGTTTTACTTTACCCTCCTTACTTCCAAATAGGTCTGCTTTTCGCTTTGGGACCTCTGCTGGGGGAAGTAGGTCCTGGGCGCGCCGCGGGCAGCGGCGGCGGCGGCGGCGGCCGAGCCGTGCGCCTGCGCGGCGCGCTCGGCCTTGAGCGGCGCGCGGCCGCCGCTGCTGCTGCGCGTGCTGTAGAGGCGCGGGGCCACGCCCTCGGCGGGCGGCGTGCGCGGGAACTCCTTGAGCGAGCGGCTCAGCGGCTTGGCCTTGCCGTGCGCCTGCGCCGCCGCCTCCAGCTTGTAGGCGCCGCTGCTGCTCGCCGGCGACGTGGCGCTCTTGGGCAGCGGCTGCAGCGCGTGCTCCGGCCGCTCGGCCTCCATGGCGAAGCTGACGGGCCGCAGGAAGCAGATGTCCAGGCTGGACTCGGAGGAGGCGGGCGAGCAGTTCTCGAAGAGGGCCGGCGCCTGGAAGGGCTCCTCGTCGTAGGGCGCGGGCAGCGCGAAGATCTCGCCGCCATATTCGAACTCCTCGTAGGCCGAGGGCACAAAGCCGCGGGCGTCGGGCAGCAGCTCGGCCGCCTGGGCGCGTAGGGAGCGCTCCACGTTCCCCAGCGAGGACTCGGCGGGCGAAGGCTCGAAGTCCATCTCCGGGATGGACTGCAAGGGCCCAGAGAGCGCCTTCCCGTCCTGCTCCGCGGGACAGAACTGCGCTGGCGCCAGCAGGCTCTCGGGCCTCTCGTGCTTCCTGCCCTCCATCTCCCAGTCACCGGGCTTCCCGGGCTGCATGCTGTCCATCAGGCTTTGCTGCTGTTGGCTCTTCTTCATGGGGGGCATCAGGTGCCTTTAAAGGGGAAACAATACAGAGGAGGTGTGTTAGCGTAGGCCTCTCACCGAGCAGCGCAGGCCAGGAGCAACAGGAAGCCTGACGCCGCTGAGGCACGAAAACGGCCAGTGCTCCTCTCTGCCCCTCCCAGGCACCTGTATGCGTTCCCTGCCAAGCTTCCATGAGCCCCTGCCCCTTCTGCTGTAAAGTGGATGCCAGAGGTATCCGCCTGAGCACAGAGGCACTGGGTAGAGATGGCTGGTGGGCCAAGGATGGTCCTGACTCCCCACTTTGAAGCCCTGACCCTCCCCGCCATGTGTCTGGGCCATAAGGTAACTCCTTTATCTCCTCTCTTGCCCTAGCTGGTTTTGCCCAGCTTCGGTCTATATACCGAGGGGTCCTGGTTTTGATTCTGGTCAAGGGCACTAGTACTGGTTGCGAGCTCTGTCTCCGGTGGGGAACGTGCAGGAGGCAGAAGATCAATGATTCTCTCTCATCGTTGATGTTTCTGTTTCTCCCTATCTGAAATCAGTAAAAATATATTTTTTTTCAAAGAATAAAACCGAAAGCAGAGATTATCTATAGAGTCCTATATAATAAAAGGCTAATATGTGAATTGACTGAATAGCGGAATGACTGCTTGCTATGACACAAACTGACCACCAGGGTGCAGATGCTCAACACAGAAGCTCACCTCTGGTGGTCAGTGCACCGTAAGCTGAGCTTAAGGTGAGCACAGCGGCAGTGAAGAGAGCCTCTCCCGCCTGTGTGGCTGTGCTGAGGGGAACGCCCCTCTCCCAGTGCACGAATGTCATGCACCAGACCTCTAATTGTCCATATTTGGTAAAGTGGGGGGTTGGAATTTTGAGTTTTAGTTTTCCGTAACCTTCCAGAAGTCGTGGTTCCAAAAGTAGCCAAGTTGACTTTATCCTCATCTTTCAGAAGTAAAATGAGTTCCAGATATATAAACAGCCTAATAGTTACTTTAAAGATCATCAAGAAGTTTGCATAATGAGAATTCAGCGTAGTGCGTTAGAAGGGTGTATGCAGAGACCTTGAAAGGTTGTCAAATCCATCCACTGCTCAGAACAGCTTTCAGAGAAGCTACATGAGGAAGGGCTTATGTAGTCACTTTCTGAGAAAACTTCAGAGAGCATTGGGAAAGGCTGAGCAATGTTCTTTTTGGATCACCTCAGACCTATTTTTATGTAGATATAGATAAATTTTTATTTATTTCAGAGAGAGGAAGGGAGGTAGAGAAACATCAGTGATGAGAGAGAATCATTGATTGGCTGCCTCCTGCATTCCACTTCCTGCGGATCGAGCCCGCAACCCAGGAATGTGTCCTTGACCGGAATCAAACCTGGGACCCTTCAGTCTGCAAGCCGATGCTCTATTCACTGAACCAAATAGGGCTCAGACCTATTTCTTATCCTCAGAGCCAAGACTTTTTTAGTGATCCCTGACTGGGATTCCCTTTCCCTCCACTCTATGTTTTGGAGACCTTAGGTGGGGTTCCCATTCTTCTGAGGGGTTGTACAATGCCTTCCTGTCTTCTTGTGGCACTCTTTTCATACTATCATTGTTCAAACCCAGAGACCTATGCTGTAGGTATAGAGGATGGTTACCCACAGTCAAGTTGCTGTGAGTAACCTCAAGCCTCTAGGCCTGCCCCTTAGCATTCTTAGTGCCTTCCTCTAGGATACAAATATTGGGTCAACTGCTTGCCTGTCACATTGAGGCTTGATGGGGCAAGAGGGAGGGAGGAGTTCCGTTGGTTAGACTCCTAATCCAGGCTGGGCAGCTACCTCACACAGACCATCTGGGACCCCAAGACATTGTCATTAACCTCTCCACAGCAACAGGTGCTTACGTGATAGCAGGGCCAGAACTTGGAGCAGAAGAGTAGGCTTGCAGCATCTCTTCTGAGTGGATCCCACTGTCACGGACAGCCTCAGGGCCTGCAGCGGGGGAAGCATCTTGCCCAGCATTGGCACACTGGGAAGCCAGCCCTTTATACAGCTTCGCCATGGATGACCTGATAGAATGGAAGTAATCTCAGAGTATACAGTGGGAAACTGGCTCTCTGAACGCGTAGATAATGTCAAGAAAGATAGGGAAACAATGTTTCTCAGATGAAGCTCAGCTGTCAAGTTCTCTCTCCAGGGCCCTCTACATACTGGATTGCTTACATAACAGGGTACAAGCTGGATATTAGCCAAGAGTAATGATGCTGATTAATTGGCTAAGTTGAGTAGGAAAGGGATGGTATAGGGAGATGACCTCCATTAGAGGAGCCATGGCTTGGAAGATAACACCTTTTTCTTGTCTGAAAGTACCCACAGACTCAGTTTTCCTTATTGAGATGTGATGAGGTTGAAGGAAATCCAGGTCATTAAGAAGCTCTGCTATTGGTTGCTTCTATACTCTCTGAAGTCCTGATTCTCCCAAATCTTCCTGTTCCTTCTTATCATGACATCTATTCAACCACCATCCCCTCCTTTAGTTTGTTTTATTTTTATCCATAGCACTTATCAGTATCTAACTTATTTATTAGCTGGATGTCCAGGTCAAGAAAGCTCCATGTGGCAAAGATTTTTGTATTTTTTATTGCAGTATATTATGTATAGAACAGTACCTGATAAACACAAATAGGTGCTCAATAAATATCTGTTGAATTAATGAAAGAAACCACATGCTGGCCTTTAAACTGTATTTTTAAACCTGGAAGGTTTAGGGGAACAACTGTTTTTGTGGTAGTCAACATGAGATGAGGGGGTCTGTATAGGCATTAGACGGAATGTGCCTCTTTTTCTAATTTCCACCAGGGAGTGGGTGCCTACATATTCTAGCCTTTTTTGCTACCTCTCTTCCCTCCCCTTCTTTCTTCTACTTCCTGTCACTGCATTTTAGTCACTTAATATATAATATGGTTACTTGTTACAGACACCCACATTGTTTCTATCCTAGTCTCAGAAGCCTTTGATTAACCCTCTAGGCTGCACCATCAGAACCTTACTTCTTGAGCTTTTTCCGTTTCTGAATAAGCAAATCCTCATTGCATTGAAACAGCAGGGTGTAGTGTGAGATAAATACTCGAAGGCGCTGAACACACACCAGAAGTAGGTAATAGTCAGGGTGTTCCTGCTCTGTGAACTTCAGGACGTTCTGGATGAAGGAAAAGAAGCAGCATTGCATAATTAGAATGAAAAGTTGTTTTGTTTCTTCTGTACCTTGCCTTGATGTGCTGAGAGAGTTTGGTAGCCATTTACTAAAAACAATAATACATGTGGCCAATCTAATTATAAGTGAAAAGTCAAACTTGCAGTTTTCTTTGTCCATTACACCAAAGGAGGGGGGGGGGGAGGAGTCACTATTGCTCCTGTTTGAGTTGGATGTGAACAGGATAATTCCATCTGAAAAGTTGGATCTATTATTTGGATCTCTTGAGATAATGGAGCCCTTTTAACAATTACTGTTGAAAAAGCAATATAAGACTCATAGGAGTCAGACCAATGGTGAAAATGTGAAATACAAAGGCACTCTGGAAGAGGAGTGATGTTTATGATCAAGACTGACTTGGTGATTGCTCCTGTTACATTGCCTTCTGGGTTGTAGTGGAACATTCATGCAACTTTAATTTGGAAGAGCTAACATTTATTACTTCCTACTGCCAAACTCTAAGCCTGCACATATATTTTCTCATTTAGTTTTTACCATAGCCTCATTAGATAGGTACCATTATCATTTTCATTTAACAAGGCAATCAGGGTATATAGCAAAGTCAACTAGTCTTCATTAGGTTGCACATCTAGTTAGTAGCAGAGCCAGGATCTGATCTCAAGTCAGCCAATATAACTGGGGCTCCTATTTATCATACTCCTTGCAAGACCTGGGTTTTGGTCCTAAATTTTTTCATCTATTAGGTGTGTTAACTGGGCAAGTTATTTAAGTTTCTTTGGCTCTCCATTTCCTTATCTAAGAAGTGGTAATAATGATACCTATTTCATGAGACTGTTGAAAGGATTAAAGAAAATAATTACTTTGAAAAAATGATTTTAAGATCAAAAGCCACATACAATAGAAGGTCTTTTGTTATTGATACTAGGCTACTTCTATCTGAGATAAATCCCAAGCATTTCTAAGATGCTTCATTGAATTATTTAGATCGATCATTCAGCAAATAAACTAGGACAATGGGTGGTAGGAAGAGGTACAGGTGTTGGTGAGCCTTTCTCTCAATTCTATTTCCTTCAAGGTGGACAAGTCCTATGGGAAAAGGGTGTGAAGAAGTCAGTTCATCAGTTTCTTCATACTTCTTCTGTGACAGAAGCAATGTATGGTGAACCCTTAGAATCAAGCCAAAAAAAAAATAGGTAGAGTTACACGGGCCGGTTATATAGATAGTTCTTAAGCACTGGGGTAGGGTAGAGGGAGTGGAGATTAAGGGACATATTTAGATGGCTGTAGAATCAAGGTAGAATGGATTGAATAGGTACTCAGAGTCTAGCAGGAGCTGCTCTAGAAAGATCCTGGATCAGCAGAGGTGGAGATTGCTGGTAAATGAAGATAGAACATCAAAAGCCGGCATCAAGAACCAAGCACATTTTGAGATTGATATTTTAGCTCAACCACAAGGTGGGGATGGGGAAATCATAACAATCTGAAGGTATTTAAATACTTCTTACAAATATTAATTATTCCTTCTTGATCCCTGAGTTTCTTGAAACCCCAAAACAAGAGTTTAGCCTGAAAATTACTTCTGAGCTTGCCCAGACATGCCTACCTGCAGATGTATCAAATATTCAGGGATGCGCTGGACTATATGAAAAAACAGTGTATAGATGTCAGATTTAATCTCTTCATCACCCTAAATGAAAGAAAGAAAGAACCATTCTTCAATGTCCAGCTCTGGCTGCAAACCCCAATGTCAGTCCCAACAAAATAGAAAAGGTTTACTCCCAGAGCATTTTCTTCTTCTAGAGTGAGATAAAGCATTGATTTTATTGGATAGATCACTTGTTCAAGGACATGCTCAAGGTGACAACTCTAAGGTAGCAGAGAGGGTATCATATACTTTTTTTGAATCCACCCAACTTTCCAAACTACTCCCTTCATCCCACCTCCAGATATTAGCACAGTGCTACACAAAAGTGGGTATTTAATAAATTATATTTAAGTACTAGCTGTTTTGGCTCAGAGGATAGAGCATCGCCTGCGTACTGAAGGGTCCCCGGGTTCAATTCTGGTCAAAGGCACATACCTCAGTTGCATTCTCGATCCCCAGCCCCAGTCAGGGTGCATATGAGAAGCAACCAATCAATGTGTGTCTCTCTCATCAGTGTTTTCCTCTCTGTTTCTCCCCCTTCCTTCCACTCTCTAAACACCAATGGAAAAATATCCTCAGGTGAGGATTAACAAACAAACAAAATTTAACTTGAATGAATTCATTAAAGTTTTCCAACAAGTAATCATTACAATGGTTTGCTAATAAACACTGGGGGTGGATTGGAGTCTCATGAGAGTGGGTAAAGGGATATAATTGGAAACTGGCCAGCTGGCTTGGCAGCAGGAAACATGTTGGACTTTCTCCATGCTGCTTCCTTCCCTTTCCTTTCCTTTCCCTTTCTCAAATATTTTCTGAGTATTGACATTATACTGGGTTGGGAGTAGTGAGGTAATATAGAAAATTAAGACCTCACCTCTTAGGAAACTTGATTAACTCTTAACTTTAGGGCTTCTGTTATGGTTTCTTCCTATTAACCTAAAATAACTAGAATTGTTACATACTTAAATGTGTGTGTTGAACACCTAATATAGCATTACTAGTATGTTAGCAATTCTTTTTTAAAATATATTTTTATTGATTTCAAAGAGGAAGAGAGAGGGAGAGGGAGATAGAAACATCATTGATAATAGGGAATCATTGATCGGCTGACTCCTGCACACCCCCTCCTGGGGATTGTGCCCACAACCCCAGGGCGGAATCAAACCCGGGACTCTTCAGTCTGAAGGCTGACACTTTATCCACTGAGCCAACTAGGGCTACATTAGAAATTCTTAAAGCTACATGACTAGAATCACTTAATAATCTCAGAAACTGACAGTTACAGAATGATTTAAGTTTAATATTTAGATTATGTAAGTTCAGATTCATATTGTCTGAGCCTAAAAACAAAACAAAAACCCTCATACAGCATGCAGGCTATAGCTTAGAAAACCTTTTCTTTGCCTAACTTCCAGTGGAATGAAACAGAGGGTCATTAAGGCCAGGCAAGGACCAAAGCAATGGTACTGATCCTTGAGTGGGCTTCTTTAACCCCAGGGTGGAGTGTCAGTGGTTCTGTTCAAGCCATTCCCAACCTGGAGGGCAAGCTCAGAGTGCATTTGCTCTCTTTCCTGGGAGGATGAGCAGCATCATATAGTACACATGTAACCAAAGGGCAATGCACAGGTAGAGTGAACTTACCTCCTTCAGAACGACAACATGAACCAAAGAGATGCATTCAGGCAGGTCCCTCAGATAGGCAACATAATAATCCAAGAAATTATTCTTGAAAACAAATACAAAAATGCATGGTAAGAACCTGAAAACAGGAATGATAACTTTTTTATAGACTTGTATATATAAAAAAAGAAGCACTTTGCAGAGATTTAGCTTATTTATTCATTTAATATGTTTTTGTTTTCATCTTTTTAAAAAAATATTTTTGGCTTTAAGGTGGATATCGCTATGAACTTGGGAATCAAAACTCAATATTCCTACTTTAATGAGAGAAAGTAAAATGATAAACCAAGGCAGAGAAGAGGAATTATTTAAGTTGAAAAAGTATTTTAAATTGCTTAATGACAAAAATGCGTATTTTGTTTTAAAGTTACTTTTTAAATTATTTTTATTTTTTATTGTTGACATTATTATAGTTGTCTCCCATTCTGCCCCTCCTTTACCCACCTCTACCCAGCCTGCCCCACACCTGCCTCTGGCCCTAACCACACTGTGTTCATAGGCTGTGCATATATGTTCTTTGGCTAATCCCTTCACCTTCTTTCATCCAATCTCCTAAAATTACTTTTAATTTCAGTCATCTACATCCAAATAAAGAACTTTGTCCAACCCACTTCATAGCGGCTAGACCAGTGGTTCTCAACTTTTTCCCACTAATTGCATGTTCACCTATGTAATATACCTCCAGGAAAACACTTCTCAACTTCCAAAGTTATATTCCCACAGAAATAACAATTCTCAGCCCAAAACATACCAAATACAAATGAGTACAAGTGATATGGAAAAAAATCCAAATCTATACAACTAGACAATTTGTAAACTTTGTATTATTATCCACAATCCTTGGTGTATAGAGGTTGACTGCAGGAAAAATCTGGCTTGCAGACCAGTTTTAATGTTCCCACATAGTGTTTTTAAGAAGAAAATTTCACACAAAATTCTGTATTTCCATCTGCTCTTAAAATATCAGATCTGGCAACTCGAGTCTTTTTCCTCCTGCATAATAATTTGGTAAAGATGAGTAGCTATTTCTTGTAGCAAAGCATATGTGCTCCACTTAAACTCACTTCCCAATAATCCATATTGTATTAAACTCAGCTTACTTCTATTCATTTATATCACTGCCTAACTTTGTAGGCATTTGAGTTTGCAACTTCTAACCTGGATCATATTTAATTTGTAGAACCACATAGAAATTTGAAATTTAAGACCCTCTCCAAGTGAAAACAAAAAACATTCCAGACAAATAGCTGCCCATCACATTTTTCAAATCTCCAAGGATTGAAATTTTAAGTGAAAGTACACACCTATATACAAACCTTCACATGTTTATTTTATATGTTTGGATTTATATGTACATGCATATATTGATAAACAGATACATATATGTACATACATGTTCATGTTCACTGGCAGCAGTTATAGTGCAGTGCAAAGTGGTAAGCTGAAAGTGAGGAAACTTGTGTTCTAGTCACAGCTAGCTGGGTGGTTTTAGCAAAGTCCTAAGTTCTCTGAACTTTTTTTATTATCTGTAGAAGGAGGAGGTTAGACCAGATCTTAGCAGTTCCTTTAATTCTGAAATTCACTGATTTTAAATTCTCTATTAAGAGAAGTAGACGAAGGAGACACAGATGAATATAATTCAAATTTATAAAGAATTAAAAAAAAAACTTACCTCATCATTTGTTAATTTCAGGAATAAATCTCCAAGGACTCCTTGGCGAGGCCATTTCAGGACCCTTTCCTGTAGAGCATGAAGCAAATCTAGGTGCTGCTGGACAAGGTACCGTAAAGAGCCAGGGAAGAGGCTTGGAACAGAAGAGAGACAGGATCACACAAACCAGGTGTGGAAAAGAAAAGACCCTATAAGAATATGTGCAATAGGTCCCATTTTCCCAGTTATTCAAAATATTCTTGAGTCACAGGTCTACATTTAGGATTAAGAAATAAAAGTTTGGCCCAAGTCGATTTGGTTTGATGGCTACAGGATCCACCTGCAGACTGAAGAGTCCCAGGTTTGATTCTGGGCAAGGGGACATGCCAGGGTTGTGGGCTCCATCTCTAGCGTGGGGCCTGTGGGAGGCAGCTGATCCATGATTCTCTCTCATCATTGATGTTTCTATCTCTTTCTCCCTCTCCCTCTCTAAAATCAATAAAAATGTTTTTTCAAAAAAAGAAAAGAAAGGAAAATTTGTCTTTGTAGACCTGACAGCAGATATCCTCAGGATATAAAAAGACCCCTTTATTGATTGCTCCTATACTGTTGTATATTGAACTATGTTACAAGGATTCTTTCCACTTCTCTCTGCCACCCTTCCACCTGCTGGCCCACCAGTCTCCACATATGTGAGGCCAACTGATCCAGAAGCTCAATAGGAGAGGCCTCCTGATCTGTGCTCTTAGGCTGGTGCAGTGGACTTGGAAGATGTAAGTAATCCCTGCCCAGAGCAGAGAGATTCGGAGGGTGGCCCAGAGACAGCTGGACTGGGAGAGGACCATAAAGCTGATGAAAGAAAGCACAACTGATTGAACTGAAAGAATGTAACACTGTACCAGCAAGAGAGCTACATATGAGTTTCTCCCCACCGAGAGGCTACCAATGTCTTTGGGTAATAATTGCTGGAGTGATACTGAAAGGTATTCGGGTATGGTGATGAGATCTGACTATGGGATGGGTGTCTATATAGGTTATGTAATCTGCCTTGTATTGGATTATCTTTTTATTTTTCTCCTCTCCTGGTCTCGCTGGGACTTCTTTTGCACTGCCTCACTTCAGTCTCTCCTCTTCTCTTTTTCCCTCCCTCACTGCCTCCCTCCTCTTCTTTTGAGAACACTGCCTTCTGCTATACTATGGCCAGTGTACTTGCAGAATTGGAGAGCTGTTAATTTGGTTGGAGTCCAGTATACCTCCTGGACTGTCACTGGGATAATAGCTGAGATTTCAAGGTGGGGCCAGAGAAAGTTAATGCTCCCATCAAGTATCACGGAAACACATAAGTTACATGAAGAGCAATGACCTACAGTGGGTTCTGTACCAAATATTGAAAACGCCCTTAAAAGGTTTTTTAAATTTAATAAAGATATTTGAAATTGGGGAGTAATGTGGAGGAAGTGATCCAAAAGATGAAGAACAGAGGAAGAAAGAAGGCAAAACATGCTGACTCTACTTCACTGTTTTGTATAATCCAGACCTGACTCCCAGAAGCAACTTTTTCAAAACATAAGGTATTAAGTACTCAACTTTATTTCTGTTTATTACTAGGAGTGAAATTATATCAACATGAGTAGTTAGCATATTCTTTTGAAAGCCTCCAAAGTTGCTTCAACTCTCACAGTCCAGTACTTAAATAATGAGGGAAATAAACTAAAATCAATCAAGGGAAATCCAATTATAGTTTCAAATTGATAACTTAGCTCTTGCAAGTCCAGTATTAGCCCAAATAACTCCTGAACTTTCCCAGCTGGATATAACCAAATTTGATAATTAAATGTGTGCCATCTTATTTGCAGATGACATGATATAATACATAGAAAACTGTAAAGACTCCATAAAAAACTACTAGACTTAATAAATGAATTTGGCAATGTAGCAGAAAACAAAGTTAATACCCGAAAATCTATGGCTTTTTCATACACCAATAATGAACTCACAGAATGAGAAACAAAAAACAAAAAAATTCCATTTACCATTGCAACAAAAAAATTAAGATACCTAGGAATAAACTAAGGATATAGAAGACTTATGCTCGGAAAACTACAGGACATTGAAAAAAGAGATAGAGGAAGACATAAACACATGGAAAAATATACCGTGTTCATGGATTGGTAAAATCAACATATTTAAAATGTTCATACTACCCAAAGCAGTCTATAGATTCAGTATAACCCCCATTAAAATACCAATGGCATATTTCATAGACCTAGAACAAATTCTTCAAAAATTTATATGGAATAAAAAAGACCCCCAAGGATTTTGAGAATCAAGATGGCAGCATAGGTAAACACCCATACTGCTGCCCCGTACAACAAATTCAAAACTGCAACTGAGGACAAAATGGGCATCATTCAGAACCACCAGAGGGCTGGCTGAGTGGACATTCCACAAACAGAAGGAAAAATAAAAGGACACTGAGACTCAGGGGAGCTGAGGAGGACAGAGTTGCGGATACGGGCAGAGGAAAGGGTGGGCGGCTGCAAACCCGGCTGGTTTTCTTGAACTGGGAGGGAGACAAAGGCATCCTACTGCACTGAGCCCCGGTTCTGGGCGAGTCTTGGGGAAATCAGACTAATACGGGTGAAACTGGTTGTAAGGAGGAAACACACAAACGGGCGCTGCAAAGGCACACGAGCTATCTGAGAGGGCTTGTGGCTGGCTCTAACGTTCGGGAGGAAAACAAAAAAAACGCCAGACTGCTTTGTTTTCCTGTTCCGGTGAGCCTTTGGGTGTGCAGACTCATTTGGGGAGAAACTAGACTGTCTGGCAGCAGACAGAGCTCCAGGTAGCTTTCTCTCAGAGGTGTGTGCAGCCGTTGCCGTGGGGCATGAAGACCTGGGAGCTGTTTAGGGTAGAGCTGACTGGAAACCAGGGCTGCCTGCCCAGCTTGGAGACTCCGCCCCATCCAGGCTGAACACAGCTCATCCTTATAGCCAATTGGCCTGGAGGTCAACCCCTCCCAGTGATACCAGCAACAATCTAGGCTTAACTAAAACAAGACTGTGCAACCCATAAAGAGGTGCACCAAAAGTATCCATCTCAGGTAACTGGGAAGGCTGAGCCACTGACCCCTAGAGGACACTTAATACACAAACCTATTCAACCAACTCAGGAAAGTAGCCAAAATGCAAAGACAGGGTAACAAATTACATGTGAAAGAAATGAAGGGAAAAAAAATCGACTGAACATAGAGTTCAAAACCACAGTGAATAAGGTTTTTCAGGAGGCTCCTACAAAAGGCCAATAAATTTAAGGAGACCCTTGAGGATATGAGCGAGTCCCTCAAGATATGAACAAGACTATGGACGATATGAAAAAGGACCAACTAGAAATTAAGCATACACTAACTGATATAAAAATATACAGAGACCCAAAAGCAGACTAGAGGACCGCAAGAATCAAGTCAAAGATTTGAAAAAGAAGCAAAAATCACTAAGCTTGAAAAGCAAGAAGCAGAAAGAGTCCAAAAAATTGAAGATAGTGTAAAGAGCTCTGGGACAACCTCAAGCATACCAACATCCAAATTATGGGGGTGCCAGAAAAAGAGAGAGAGCAAGATACTGAAAACCTATTTGAAGAAATAGTGACCAAAAACTTCCCCCACCTGGTGAAAGAAATAGACTTACAAGTCCAGGAAGTGCACCGAACCCCAAACAAAAGGAATCCAAAGAGGACCACACCAAGACACATCATAATTAAAATGCCAAGAGCAAAAGATAAAGAGAATATTAAAAGCAGCAAGAGCCGAGACTGGTTTGGCTCAGTGGATAGAGTGTCGGACTGCAGACTGAAGGGTCCCGGGTTCATTCTGGCAAGGGCACATCCCCAGTAGGGGGTGTGCAAGAGGCAGCTGATCGATGTCTCTCTCTCATCGATGTTTCTGACTTTCTATCCCTCTCCCTTCTACTCTGTAAAAAAAAATCAATAAAAAAATATATATATATTTTAAAAAATCTTAGAAGACTCCATAGCCAGCAAAATATCAGACGTATGTCATAGCAGTATCTTTACCAATATAGCTCCTACAACAATGGAAACTAAGGAGAAAATAAACAAATGGGACTACATCAAAATATGCTTCTGCACAGCAAATGAAACCATCAACAAAACAACAAGAAAGACCACTGCATGGGAGAACATATTTGCTAATGTTATCTCGATAAGGGTTTAATCTCCAAAATTTACAGGGAACTCATGCAACTTAACAAAAGGAAGATAAACAGTCCAATCAAAAAAATGGGCAAAGGACCTAAATAGACACTTTTCAAAAGAGGACGCACAGAAGGCCAAGAGACATATGAAAACATGCTCAAGGTTACTAATCATCTGAGAGATGCAAATCAAAACGACAATGAGGTACCATCTCACACCTGTTAGAATGGCTGTCATCAACAAATCAACAAATGACAAGTGACGGCTACAATGTGGAGAAAAATGAACCCTCATGCACCGCTGGTGAGAACACAAGACTGGTATAATCACTGTGGAAAATAGTATGGACTTGCCTCAGTAAATTAAAAATGAAACTCCCATTTGACCCAGTAATTCCACTTCTAGTAATATATCCCAAGAAATCAGAAAGTTATTTGCACTCCTGTGTTCACAGCATAATTTACAATAGCTAAGATTTGGAAAAAGCATAAATGCCCGTCAGCAGATAAGTGGATTAAAAACTGTGGTACATTTGCACAATGGAATACTATGCTGCTATAAAAAAGAAAAAACTCTTACCACTTGAAACAGCATGGATGGATCTGGAGAGCATTATGCTAAGCAAAATAAGCCAATCAGAGAAAGATAAATATCATATAATCTCACTCATTTGTGGAATACAATGAACATAAACTGATGAACAAAAATAGATCCAGAGATAGAAGTATCAAATAGACCATCCCAATCTCAGAGGAAAAGCAAGGTGGGGGTGGGGGATAAGAGATCAACCAAAGAACTTTTAGTCACACATATAAGAATAACCAGTGGACCTACACAGTAAAGGGGGTAAGGGCATGTGCTGGAAGGTGGGAGTGGTTGGGTGGAGGTCAGTGAGGGAAAAAGGAGACATAATGTAATACTTTTAAACAATAAGGAATTTAAATTAAAAAGAAAAATATGTGCCATCTGGTGGTGACCTGCAGCATACAATTTGAGTTTTTGATGGATGTGGCCCTCAAGTTCAGCTTTTAAGGCTAATTGGCAATCCTATGGAGCTGACTTTGCCCCACCCCACCCCCAAAAATGTTCATACAAGATTGACCTGAGGCTGTGGCTCTCTCTATCTGGATGAATCAGACCACAAAAAGCCAAGAACCCCAACTTCTGTGGTCCTCTAACAAATGAGCAGCAACCCCACTCAGGCTTCTGTGCCCTTCCAGTGAGGGGCAGGGATGCCGTGAAACAGGCTGAAGAGGCTTTGAGCACTGTGGTTTTTCTAGGGAAAACCTGAAGTTTTATTTTATAGGCTTGAGAAGACGTGACAACCTCAGGTTTGAGTGCCAGATTGTAATTTTGGTGTGTGTTATTGTCACACCCTGCTCATTTTCCCACAGGGATAGAAAGTCCTGAAAGCTTACAATTTTTATAGGAAATCTAGTTAATGTTAATAAATTTATTTTCAGTTTTGCATGGGTAAAAAGCACCAATAGGGAAAAGGAATGCTCATTCTGTTCTGTATCTCATTCAGCTGATCTGTTTAAAAAGTACACATGGAGGCTTCTGAAAAAGCTTAGAAAACCAGAGGTTACCTCCTGTCACTGCATATTCTCTTTTCAAAGACTATTTCTGGAACTCTACAGGTCCTAGAATTACCAAAGTAGAAACAATAAACACTTACCTTAAATCTTAATCAATCTGAAAAGCAAAGGCAATGAATACATGGATACCTTCTCTCTTTGGAATTCCTCTTTCCGTCTGACCCCTGGAATGTTGCCTTGATCTTCAGGATCAGAGAGATGTTAATGACATATTTTCTTTCTGATTCAAGCAGTTCCAGAGCCACAGTTTGTCTTTTAGCTTTAAAAACAAATCAAGGAAGGATCTGTTAACCACTTCTTCTGCCCAAAACCCTATCAAATGTTAGAAAGCAATACAAAGATATGGAAAGCGATAGCGTATGAGGAGATGCTCAACATTGCCCAACTGGTGTGGCTAGGTGGTTGAGCTTTGACCCATGAACCAGGAGGTTATGGTTCATTGTGCAAGAAGATATTTTTTTCTCTCCTCCTCCTCCCTTAAAAAAAATCAATAAAAAATATATTTGTATTGATTTCAGAGAGGAAGAGAGAGGGAGAGAGAGAAAAAAAAATCAATGATGACAGAAAATCAATTGGCTGCCTCCTGCAAGCCCCCTACTGAGGATCAAGCCTGAAACCCAGGCATAAACCTGATGGGGTATCGGACTACGGCCTCTTGGTCCATGGGTGGATGCTCAACCCCTGAGCCACAGTGACCAGGCAGTAAAAAAAATATTTTTTAATGAGTGGTTGCCCAAAGTCAAGGTGGCAGTCCCAGCTGGTCATTGTGACCTCTATAAGGCTTCAGTAGTTCGTCCGAAAAGGAAACTATATGCTAGGTTGTCTCATCTGTCCACTGAATCTAAATTACAAGGATTCTAGCCCTTAAGTCATCGTGTTCTTTAAAATTTCAGCCTGCATTCCCCTTTGGGGCTTACCAGCTAAAGAAGTTTCACATAAAACATTTTCCAAGGAACTATGTCTGCCTTGTCCAACTTCCTTGAGTTTATCTGGGTGGTCTTTTGTGACGTATTCCTCGCCCCATTCTTTCCCATCCTTCGGCTGCCTCCACACACCGGATGGCACATGGCCCTTAGACTGGATATCGGCTGTGAGGCAAGGCTTGAGGTTTTCTTCTGTTTCTGGAGTTGTTGGGTTCATTCCTGAAAAATAACATTCACCATCAAGATCTATTTTTTTTTTATTGTATTTGTTAGTAATTCTTAAATATCATGCTCCTGTGTGGGATGAAGTATCAACTAAGGATTAAAAGTCTCCACAGTTGCATAGGATCACCTCTCTCTGCTTCTGGTCTATGCAACATCTACTCTTTATACGTAGTCTCTACTAAATAAGAAGTTTTTAAAAATAAATTTATAAAATAATATTAATTTGTATAGTAGGTATTGACTCATACTGCTTCCTTTCAGGTGAGCACATCAAGTACCTATAGCACTAGGAAGAAAGTACAGAAAGAGACGGAAAGGGCCAAAGACAATGTCAGCTTTTGGAACTTGTCCCCCTTGACCCTGATGATGGTAAGTTGCAGAAAGGAAGGAGTAAGTAAGTGAGGGAAGATTAAATAAGTTATAAAATTTGGGCGAATTGTCTATTAAGTAAATAACTTTTTAATTAAGTAAACCAGTGATTTTCAACCAGTGTGCCACAAAAATTTTAAAAACATGCAATACCTGATCTTTTTCCCATTAAATTATTAAATAAGAAAATGATAGTAGCCAACACAACAATAGCCAATTTGTGTGAATGAATAAAATTAGATCTATTTTTTTAGGCAAAATATATTTTTTGGTGTACAGCAGAATTTTAGTAATTAGTTTGTGTGTGCCATGAGATGAAAAAGGTTGAAAATCGCTGAAGTAAACTGTAAAATGTATATTCATATGCAACTATGTCATGCTACATACACCTGTTAGTTCTCACTTAATGTTAATTCATCAGTACTGTCATTGAAATGAGTCAGAAAGAATCAAGAATACTAATTCGATCTTAAACTTCCCAACCTCTTCTCTGTTTTGGGTTTAATTGAGTCACTGATCTACTCCAGCACACTTCTCAGAATCTTAATAACCAGTATGCTTTATTTTGCCTGAGTTCTTTCATGCCTGGTTTGGCACTGAGGGAGTAGAAGCAAGGAAGGTGAAAAAAGGGAAAGGATGGAATTGCTAGAAGAAAAAAGAAGAGCCACTTACCAGGACCCATCATTCCCTTCACATTACTATCTCCTATATGCATGGATCTGGACTCCTGGGCTGCAGAGAAAGGAAAGCCTTCAATCAGTATTCATTCCACTAATATGGACTGGGCACCGTCTATGAGTTAGGCACTAGGGACAGACTCACAAGATTCACTGTTTTCTGGGGGAGACAGCAGTGGGAAAAATATAATGTGACAAGTGCTATTTTCCCATTTGTAAAAAGATGTAATAATGGTACTTATGTCATAGTCTACCATAAGTATTAAATTAGTTAATATATGTAAGCTGCTTAAAGTGCTACCTGACAGTAAGAGCTAAATTATTGTTTATCTGATGGTGAAGAGGGTAATGATGTGAGGAGTTAGAATGGTGCTGTTAAAATGTGTCAGACCCTGTCATTCCTCTGCTTAGCCCTCTGATGGCTTTCCATTTTAGTCCAAAAACCAAAGACCGTATAATGATTTAAGACTCTAAAATATCTTCCCTTCTTCCCTGCCTGCTGTTCCCTTTCTTTTAAAAAGAAAAAAAAACTGCATCTCCTATTGGTAGTGGCTGTTCCCTTTCTTTCCCTCAGTATCATAGCTAACTTCCTCACTTCCTTTAGGTCTTTTCCTGGTAGATACTATAAAATTACACCTATGTTTATTTTCTCCTTGTCACTATCTAACATATATTTTATTTATTGTCTGTTCATTGTCTGTTTCCTTTAGAACCAAGTCATTACTATATCCCATCATTTAAATCAATCCCTGAGGTGAATGAATGGATGGATGAATGGATAGAAGGAAGGATGAGTGGGTATAACCAATAGCTTGACTGCAACCTCAGCTTAGCTGAGCCAGAGGCATCCAGATAAACTGTATATGTATTCCTGACTCAGAGAAACTGTGACATAATGAATGTTTGCTATTTTAAGCTATTAAATTTGGGGGTACTCTATTATAACTAACAGTGGGTAAGTCAATCCTTTTTAAAAGTTTAGTCCTTTCACCTTGAGTTTTAATGTAACCTACTACCAATAGTATATATAATATATTATTAAGACACACAATCCCCAAATTTTTGTAGCAACTTGGTAGGATAAACTATGTTATATAAGCCATGCCTACTCAAAGTGAAGGAAGGAGGAGTTGCCATTAAATAGCTCATTTAAATCCATTTGGATATTTTTGAAGAAAAGAAACAGGGGAGAGCGATTGATATAGAGGCAGGGAGGCATTCAATAGGCTGTCAAGCTACAGGGGGAAGGCTGGGGAGGATCGGGGGTGGGTGCTGTGGGAGATCAACCGAAGGACTTGTATGCATGCATGTGAGCATAACCAGTGGATGCAAGACACTAGGGCGGGGGGGGGGGGGGACAGGTGTGAACATGTGCTGGAGGGTAGGGGATGCTGGGGGGAGAACAATGGGGGGGGGGAAAACATATGTACTATTAAATCTAAGATATACTACAAATAAATAAATAAAAAATATATATATATTTAAAAAAATAAATCCATTTGGACACTCTAGAAATATAATTTCTAATCATTTCTCTTGTTAAAATGTTCAGTGGCATTGATCTGATCTCTACTCCAAGCCCCTCCTGTAATATCCCCATCTTTTATGTCATGCTCCTCATGGTGTAGAGCAAAGAATATAGAGCCGCCTACCATAAACCCACATCCCAGATGGATCAAATGAGTTTTCCCAGGCTGCACCTATCCATCTCTAAAATAACTGCTCAAGTGGATAAAAAAAAATTTAAAAATCAAATCTGTACTTTATTTTTTTTATCTTTATTGTTCAGTTTATTAATTACATTGTTTCCCCTTTTTATCCCCCTATAGCTTCCCTCCACCCTGTACCTATCCCACCCTCCACCCTCACCTCCCCCTCCCCACTGTCCTCTCCCATAGTTGCATGATTTTTGTTCAGTCTCTTGCTGCACTTCCCACAACCCTTTTCTCCCCAAGAATTGTCAGTCCATTCCCTCTCTATGTCCATGTCTCTGTTATTTTCACCAGTCTATCCTGTTCGACAGCCTATCAATTCACTTGATTTTTATGTTCATTTGTTGATAGATGTGTATTTGTTGTTCATAATTTTCATCTTTACCTTTTTCTTCTTCCTCTTCTTAAAGAATATCTTTCAGCATTTCATATAATGTTGGTTTGGTGGTGATGAACTCCTTTAGCTTTTTCTTATCTGCGAAGCACTTCATCTGACCTTCAATTCTGAATGATATCTTTGCTGGATAGAGTAATCTTGGTTGTAGATTCTTGCTGTTCATCACTTTGAATATTTCTTGCCACTCCCATCTGGCCTGCATTGTTTCTGTTGAGAAATCCGCTGACAGTCGTATGGGTGCTCCCTTATAGGTAACCAACTGTTTCTCTCTTGCTGATTTTAATATTCTCTCTTTGTCTTTTGCTCTTGGCATTTTAATTATGATGTGCCTTGGTGTGGTCCTCTTAGGGTTCCTATATATTGGGGTTCGGTGCACTTCTTGGAATCCTAAGTCAATTTCTTTCACCAGGTGTGGGAAGTTTTCACTCACTATTTCTTCAAATAGGTTTTCATTGTCTTGGCCTCTCGCTTTTTCTGGCACCCCTATAATTCGGATGTTGGTATGCTTGAGGTTGTCCCAGAGGCCCCTTACACTATCTTCAATTTTTTGGATTCTTTTGGTTTCTTGCTTTTTCAGCTGAGTGGATTTTACCTCTTTGTATTTCAAATCTTTAACTTGGTTCTTGGGGTGCTCCAGGGCACTTTCAGGTCTTTGTATAATATTTTTTGTTTCAGTCGGTGTATGCTTAATTTCTGGTTGGTCCTTTTTCATATCCTTGAGAGTCTGCTTTATATCCTTGAGGGTTTCTTTCATTTCCTTGTAGGACTCATTCATTTCCACGTTGATCTTGATCATTTCCACGTTGGTCTTGATCATTTCTTTGCAGCTCTCGTTTATATCCTTGAGGGTGTTGTTCATTTTCTTGTAGGACTCATTCATTTCCTTTGTGGTCTCGCTTATTTCCTTATAGGCCTCGATCTTTTGTTGGAGCCTCTTAAAAAACCCTATAACCGTGGTTCTGAATTCCATGTCCAGTCGTTTTTTCCCCTCCATTTCTTTCACATCTGATTTCTTTCCATGTCTCTGCATGGTGGCTGCTTCCCTGAGTTGGTCAATTAGCTTTGTGTGGTAGACGTCCTACTAGGGACAGTGGCTCAGCCTCCCTGGTTACCTGAGGTGGATATGGGCTGCACAGTCTTGCTGAAGTTAAGCTCAGTTAATCGTTAGCACTTGGAAGGTTGACCTCCAGGCCAATTGTCTGTGAAGCTCAGCTGTGCTCAGGTTGGGTGGGCGGGGTCTCTGGGCCAAGCAGACAGCGTTAGCTCCGCCCTATGCGGCCCCAGGGACTCTGTGCCGGGGGCAATGGCAGCCAGCACCTCTGAGAGAGAGCCGCTGCAGAGCTCCACTGGCTGCCGGGGAATTCAGACTTTCCCCAAATGACTTTGCATGCGCAATGTCTCACCCAGGGTCGTAAAACAAAGCAGACTGACGGTTTTCCGAATGAGAGACAAGTCGCGGTGCGCTCTCTGCGCCGTCACGCAGCTGAGCTGTTCACGCAAGCTGCCTTCTCCACAAGCCGGGAGACCCGCCAGCACCTGAGCTTCGGCGTGCCCTCCCACTGTCCAGTTTTCACCCCGTATGATAGTGGGTTCTCTGGACTTCGCCCAGAGCTGGAGAATCAGCCCAGTGGGACGCCTTTGTCTCCCTGTTGGAGAAAACTGGCCGGTTTCCAGCCGCCTGCCCTCTCCGCGGCGCGCACTCCAAACCTCTCTCGGTGCGAATCTTTCAACGCTGTTCGCCGCCGCTCCTCCGAGTCACAGTGTCTTATCTTCACTTTTATTTGTGGAATTTTCACTCGGTGAGCTTTCTGGTGATTCTGGAAGGTGTTTGTTCTTTCGTTAAGTTGTAGTATTAAAATTGCTGATTATGACGGCAAGATAGGTGTTTTGCCTTTGCCGCCATCTTAGTTCCCTCCAAATCTGTACTTTAAAGTTAATACTGATTAAAAGCCATTTGATTTAGATTTTTAAATGCAGTTATTCAAAACACTTACATTGCCATTGAATATATGAGCCAAATTGTTCATTAAATCAATTGAGGACTTTACAATTGGTTGAAAAGTCACTGAGCCTCTTTTGGAGACTTTCTACGTAAGATGAAAAGAAGAAAATTCACCTAAACATTATTAATATCTATATTCATTCTCCTGTAGATGCTTTGCTAGATTTTGTTGAGGATACAAAGTAGTAGTAATCATTTTTTATTTTGTTCCTTTTCCTGACTTAAACACAGGTCACTAACCAATGTCTGCGGACATCCCTTGGAATGCCATTTTCTTCAGTACTGCCTAACTACAATTTCTATTATCTGTTCTAACATCTCTCAGAACAGGGATGTGGCTGGTGATTGTTTCAGCCCACAGACAGCACTAACTCTGGTTTTCTAGAAAAAAAAGGAAGTACAAAGTTAGATTGCATGCGGGCACTGCCTGCAGTTAAGGTAGATATATCTTTCTCATGTCAGTGAAACCTTTGCTGAAAAAGAATTAGAACACACAATTTTATTCATGCTAAGAATATAGCTTCTTTAAAATGTCTATGCAGAAAGACAAGGATTGGGAAAGTAATATAGGAAATAAAATGATTTAGTGCAGTAATATTTAAAATATTTTCCTTCTTACGGTTGTACAACAAATTTTCTCTGGTCCATTTGAAATTCAAAACACCCAGTATTTTCAAAACAAAGAAAACATTTTTAAATTAGGCAGTCTCTCCTGATTTCTCAGATCCTCTGCATTCTTTTAAATTCCAGATGTAAGAGGGAAAATTCTGAGCAGTACACCATTTTCTTCTAACAAGGATGAAGGCCTTAGGCCCACTTAAGCCTCAGAATCAAGGGGGGAAAATTCATGGCTAATTCAGTATGATTTGTGAGCTGTACCTTTTTCATAGGCCTGAGAGGGCATGAAGTCTTCACTCGGAAGAACAGGCTCAGGGATATTGATTGAACGGAAAGGACTTCCTTGTGCTTGAGCAGGCCCAGCCTGTGAGCCATGCTCTTCTTTTTGAGTTTTCCTAGGAAAGGGAAACAAAAGGTTTTAATACCTGGTGGATTAGTAAGAGATTCAGTTTAGAATAATTAAAGAAAAATTTTAAGTTGTTGTGTTGAACCATGTAAAATTGAATTTTAGTAAATTAACAATGATCAAACACTAGCAACTTAACTCATCACCAAAGTTGAAGAAAAAATTTAAATATCTATAAGTCACCTTCTAATTGTAATATCTGCATTCTTATTTCTCAGTTACTGGCTTCCATATCATCAGGGTCTTTATAGAGTTTGCAGTGGTGACAATTTGTTTAGGATGATTTACATCAATTTTACAAAGATACCCAATGGTACAGAGGTCTTCAGCTGAAAACGATTAGCCATTTTTCAGGGCCACACAAATGTTATGCCATATTTCTATTTTTAAATTGATGCCATTAAAAACATCCTATCTGCCGAAACTGGTTTGGCTCAGTGGATAGAGTGTCAACCTGCGGACTGAAAGGTCCCAGGTTCGATTCTGGTCAAGGGCATGTACCTTGGCTGCGGGCACATCCCAAGTAGGAGGTGTGCAAGAGGCAGCTGATCGATGTTTCTGACTTTCTATCCCTCTCCCTTTCTCTCTGTGAAAAATCAATTAAAAATATTTTTTAAAAATCCTATCTAATAAAGAGGGAATATGCTAATTGATCCTCACACTTTTGCAAAGATGGCAGTGCCCACAGCCCATAAGGAGGGAATATGCTAATTGACTACCATGCCCTCAAAAATGGCAGCGCCCATAACCATAAGATGGCAGTGCCCAGACCCCTCAGCCCCATTGGGGTGACAGGTACACAGTAAGGCCAGGCCCGCCTGCCTCCGGAGTCCTCCAGTCCCCTTAGCCCCCCAGCTGCCCAGGGCTGCCTGAGGCTCAGGTAAGTAGGGCCAGCCAAGGTGTGATGGGGCGTCGCCTTCCTCTGATCACCAGGTTGCCTTCTGCACCTGAGGGTTCCAAAACTGTGAGAGGAGGCAGGCCGGGCTAAGGGGATCCCCCCCCCCCAGGGCATGAATTTTCATGCACCAGGCCTCTAGTGTAAAAATACAGATTGTGTATGTTTAGTGGTGAAACTTTATGTGAATCAACATGGTTTAGGTATCTATCAATATATATAAAAGGCTAATATGCAAAGTATCCCCACAGGAGTTTGACTGGGAGACCAGGAGTTCTATTGCTTGCTATGATGTGTGCTGACCACTAGGGGATAGCACGGAATGAAGAAAGGCCCCTGCTGGCAGCCAGGGAAAGGAAGCCCTGGCCAGCATCTGGCAGCCAGCAGCTGGGGAAGGGAGGCCCTAGCCAGCAGCCAGAAGGCCCCTATCGGCCCTGATCACCAGCCAGGCCAAGAAACCCAACCTGTGCATGAATTTTATGCACTGGGCCTCTAGTTGTTTAGTATAAACTTATTTTCCATGGTAGAAGTAAAATAATAGCAGCATTAGAGAAATTTCAGAAAACTAATAAAAAAGGAAAATCACTGGTGACCCTCCCATTTTAACACAACAATCATTATTTTATTTTTTTTATCTTTTAAATATATTTTATTGATTTTTTATAGAAAGGAAGGGAGAGGGACAGAAAGCTAAAAACATTAATGAGAGAGAAACATCAATCAGCTGCCTCCTGCACACCCCCTACTGGGAATGTGCCCGCAACCATGCTCTTGACAGGAATCGAACCCAGGACCCTTCAGTCTGCAGGCCCACGCTTTATGCACTGAGCCAAACTGGTTTCAGCAAGAATCATTATTTTAAAATATATCTTGCCTGGCTCAGTGGTTGAGTGTTGAACTATGAACCAGGATATCATAGTTTGCACCCTAGTCAGGGCACATGCCTGAGTTGCTGGTTTGAGCCCCAATGTGGGGCATGCAGGAAGCAACCAATCAATGATTCTCTATCATCATTGATGTTTCTATCTCTTGCTTCCTCTCCCTTTCTCTCTGAAATCAATAAAAATCTTTTTTTTTAAATGTCTTTCTATGCCGAGACCGGTTTGGCTCAGTGGATAGAGCGTCAGACTGGGGACTGAAGGGTCCCGGGTTTGATTCCGGCAAGGGCATGTACCTTGGCTGCGGGCACATCCCCAGTAGGGGGCGTGCAAGGGGCAGCTGATCGATGTCTCTCTCTCATCCATGTTTCTAACTTTCTATCCCTCTCCCTTCTGCTCAGTAAAAAATCAATAAAATATATATATATATTTTTTAAAAAATGTCTTTCTAGCTGTTTTACAGTTGAGATCGAATTCTACATGCCATTTTATACCATTTTCATTTTACTGCCTATTAAATGTATTTTCATTTAATACAGTGGTTTTCAACCATCCTAATGCCGTGACCCTTTAATACAGTTCCTCATGTTGTGGTGACCCCCAACCATAAAATTATTTTCATTGCTACTTCATTACTGTAATTTTGCTGTTGTTATTAATCATAAGTAAATATCTCTGTTTTCCGAGAAAACACAGATATTTACATTACGATTCATTAACAGTAGTAAAATTACAGTTATAAAGTGGTTGAGAACCACTGATTTAATAGTTACCATCAATTCTTAGTATTAACTCACTTTTATGGCACTATAACCTCTATCAGATGCTGCCCCATAGAGCCTAGTAACCCAGCTAGCTGTATACTGATAGTGAGGAAGGTGTTCTCGGTATCTCTGTAAAGTCATTACTTATGGCTTTGCCTTTGGTCAATTTTCATAGAAAACTCACTTGGCTGGCCGGGGCTGGTTTGGCTCAGTTGATAGAGCATCGGCTTGCGGACTGAAGGGTCCCAGGTTCGATTCCGGTCAAGGGCATGTACCATGTACCATGGCTGCGGGCACATCCCCAGCAGGGGGTGTGCAGGAGGCAGCTGATCGATGTTTCTCTCTCATCGATGTTTCTGACTTTCTATCCCTCTCTCTTCCTCTCTGTGAGAAATCAATAAAATATATTTTTTAAAAAGAAAAGAAAAGAAAACTCACTTGGCTTTTACTTTTCGAGATTCTCTTCGCTTCTCCTGTTGAAGCTGTTCAATTTTCTGTTGCATCTCTTCTTGTTTGGAAGTGATTGCCTGGATCATTGACATGGCATTGCTCAGTTCTTCCTAAAAATTAAGCATCAATATGTATTTAATCTGGCATATGGGATAAAAATATATAATATAGTATCTAATAGACAGTAAGCTTTTAATACATATTTGTTGAATGAATCAATAAATCATTGGATGAGAGATGAAAATTTTACTTCTGTGGCCTCTAATTTTAACACAAAGATCCAAGAAAGAAAAGTATAAAATAGATATTTGTTCCATGATAATTAGTGAATGGGATAGTGGGAATATTCTTCTATTTGGCTGCTATGTGAAAAGGTAAGTTTTCTTCTTGTGTAACCAAGACCAAGGATCTTTCTTCAGCAGTGAAATAGAAGAGGGGGGCCTACTTTGAAATAGTTTAATGAATTCTTCATCTCAGTAACTTTTTCTTCCATGGAACATTTGCAGGTCTTAACCTTTTCTTCCAAAGCATATTCTCCATGTTGAATTCTTGACAGTTCTTGCATTGCTTCTGTGAAACCAGTTTTGAGTTCGGAGGCCAGGGCCTGCAACTAAATAATACACGAAGAGTGAATTCAGTTTACTATAAAGAATTATAAATAGCACCATTGACCTTTTGAATTTTTCTTTCTTTTTGAGAAACCAGGCTCTTGAAAATTTACAGACATCGTTTCCTGTTATACTGAAGTTTGGACAACTTAAGGCAATCTAGGGCCCCTTAATCTAGGCAGTGGCCGGCAATCAATCAACAGAGCCAAATATCAACAGTACAATTGAAATTTCTTTTGAAAACCAGATTTTTTAAACTTAAACTTCTAATGCCACTTCTTCAAAATAGACGCGTCCAGGCCGTGGTATTTTGTGAAAGAGCCACACTTAAGGGTCCAAAGAGCCGTATGTGGCTCGCGAGCCGCAGTTTGCTGATCATGAATCTAGGGCAAGGATGGGGAATGTCTGGCACACAAGGCATTAGGAGTGAGTTAATTAAATGTTTGACCAAATATAGCAGGCTAGTTTTTAAGTTGATAATTTTGTATGCTCCACAAATTATGTTATAAATATCCAAATGACCCTTGGCAGAAAAAAGGTTCCCTACCCCTGATCTAGGGAAAAGAAGGCCTTTTTCATACAGCTCCTGCTGCTGTTTGATAGTGACAAGAAAGCAAGCAAATAATTAATTTCACAAGTGCACCTATAAGCTACTTATGTATTCTAACACCTTTGATTAAAATGAGATTTCTTAAGCCTGGCCAGTGTGGCTTAGGGGTTGAGCGTCGACCTATGAACCAGGAGGTTGCTGTTCAATTCCTGGTCCCGGCACATGCCCCAGTTGAGGGCTGAATCCCCATTGTGGGGCATGAAGGAGGAAGCCAATTAATGATTCTCTCTCATCACTGATGTTTCTGTCTCTCTCTCCCTTTCTGAAATCAATAAAAAAAAAAGGTATTGTTTAAAAATAGGTTTTACTGGAAAACAACATAAGCATGTGAAAAATAGTCTTGGTCCTGTAACTCTTCCAATTCCATGAGGAAAAGGATGGGTCATATTACCCCTGGCTGTTAGGAGAAGATGAAGAAATTTAGTTATTTCCTTTAAAAATTAAATGATAAAAAGGATGATAACTAAACATATCTGAGAATTTCTTTAAAGGGAAGACTTTTTTTAATTCTTGAGTGATAGCATGAAAAAGGAAATAATAGTATTTTCAGGGGCAGCGTGCTTTAGTTTATAAGGAAGGCACAGAAGTATTTACAGTGGTAGGAGCTCAGGCTGTTGTTGATAGTGATATAATTCATCTTCTGCAGTCAAGTCTGGTCATGTTGCAGTGCACACATTGGACTTCTATTGTCAACTTCCACACAGAAAAACGTGATCAATATTGGAGTCAGATAGGGTACAAACCTTAGCACTTTTCCACAAGTACTAAGATCTTAGACAAGTTGGTTAACCTCTTTTTGGCAGTTTCCTCATCCATAAAATAACCATAACAACACCTTATTTCACAAGGCTGTTTTGATACTAAAATGAATAAATGTAGGTAA
Organism: Antrozous pallidus; assembly: GCA_027563665.1. Lineage (NCBI taxonomy): Eukaryota > Metazoa > Chordata > Mammalia > Chiroptera > Vespertilionidae > Antrozous > Antrozous pallidus. The sequence continues at coordinate 53,029,200 of CM050523.1, forward strand.
GGTGCCTGTCCCAGTACATGCTAGGTACATTGAAGGTCTTTAAGAAATTTTAATTCTCTTTTAAGTGGCAAATCAAGAAGTTAAGCACAGATAAGATCAGGCATGTCCAGGGGGGTATGGACCTGGAAATTATTATGCTAAGTAAAATAAGCCAGTCAGAGAAAGATAAGGATCACATGTCTAATGAGCAAAATAAACTGCTGGTCAAAATAGATCCAGAGACATAGAAGCATGGAACAGACTGTCGAATCTGAGAGAAGGCAGGCGTGGCTGGTGAGTGGGAAGAGATCAACCAAAGAACTTGTATGCAAATATGCATAAACCATGGACACTCAATAGTGTGGTAAAGGCCTGGGGTGGGAGGTGAGAGCAGGTTAGAAGCAGTCAATGGGAAAAAAGGGGAGACATATATAATACTTTCAACAATAAAGTTTTTTCTAAGTTAAGCACAAACAAATGTGGAGAAAATGAAGCACTTCTAAAATTGAGTTTTATTTATTGGACAAATGAAAAAGCATTTCCAAAGTTCCTGATGAAGAAACACAATTGAGATTTTTTTCTTTCAGTGATAAAATCTGCATATTTGTATTTCAAACAATGTAGCTAAAACTGGATGTAAATTTCTCCTTTTTTGGCTTAATATCATTTATTCAGTATGAAATCTTTATATGTTCCACGTGTAAATGTACATTAAATCTTGGTTAAAAAATAAGCATTTCCAACAGACAATAACTTAATAAGATACCATTACTTTCTTGACATGTTTAATCTTACACTCTGCTAAGTAGAGGATCTCCTAGTTTTAGATCTCTCTGTAAAACAGATTTTTTAAGAAGATTTGTTTTATAATTAAGATATCCACCAAGTATTCTAACTATTTTTAAAATATATTTTTTATTGATTTTAGAGAGGAAGGGAGAGGGGGAGAGAGAAACATCAGTGATGAGAGAAAATCATTGATTGGCTGCCTCCTACATGCCCCCTACTGGGGATTGAGCCTGCAACCTGGGCATGTGCCCTTGCCTGGAATTGATCCAAGGACCCTTCACTCTGAAGGCTGATGCTCTATCCACTGATCCAAACCAGCTAAAGCAAGTATTTTAATTTTAAAGGTACCTTAACAAAATTCCTTCAAATGTGTATTTCTAAACATTTGGAATTTGGTTGTCTAAATGGTTCCAACTTGCACTTCCCACTATAAGTTATAAGTACATCACTTTTTTAAAATACAGCATTTTGTGGTTCAGTGTGTTTCACAAAGGTTTCTCTTGAGGGCTGGGAGTAGGAAGAAATGAAGGAACCAAAGAGATCTTTCAGAGGGGGAAAAAAACAGATCTGTCAAGTGTTTGGGAAACATGAGCAATCTGCTTTTTATTCCAATCATTTACATTTTATTTAATCTTTGTGATGGATTTTAGCACATGTCCTAATGCAGTCATCATGATGGATTAAATCTCCAGATCAATTACTTTTGATCTGGTAATTCTCATTGTGTAAATTCATCTGTGATCAAAATAAGCCAAATCCATAGCTATACAGTATTAAAGCAAAATTTATGCAAGTTTTAAAACTGAAGGGAAGAAACCTAGCATTCATGCAGGTGCTCTGAAATTCACTCAGGTTTCCTGCTTGAAAAACAGAGGGAACCAGTATCTGACAGAAATAGGTTTCATGATCACTGCTCTCATAGGTATTTCCCCAGGAGCCAAAAGGCAACAGAAGGATTTTCCCTCACCTCTAGAACCAGCTCTTGAAAAATTAAAAACTATCAAAATTTTTCTCTTAACAGGTTATAGAGGGACTTGGGGGATTTCGAAACCATTTTGAACTGTGAACCGTCTTCCTTCACATATATTACTTTGAGCCCATTGGGTGCCTTCCATTGAAGCAACACTACTGCTTCAGATACAGCTTCACAACCAGTGACCAGCCAGGGAGCGATGCCAGAGTGAGCAAAGTCACACCTGTCCCTTTTAGGATGCTTGGGCCCTTGGTATATTTAGTTGCTACAGGGTGGTTTTCCAGGGCCAACTGGCCATTCATTTGTGAATAAAAAATACTCTGAAGACTTGGACTTACATCTTTTACTCTGCTCTCTTCCGCTTTCTTATTTGACAGCCCACAACCCACCCCAAGGTTTAGAAATGGGTATCTACCTTGTTCTCCAGCGAGTTGAACACGTTGCTCATCTCGTTGATTTTTTCATGAAGCTGCTCTAGAGAGGTTATGATCCCTCCATCCTGCCGTTGAAGGCGGGCTCCCACTGGAGTCAGGTTCAGGGACTTGTACTTCGAAGCCTAGGGTACCACAGAGGGCATCTTAGGCTTAAAGAAATAGGGGAGAGGAGTCCGAATTCTTTTGATTTCCTGCTCTTAATTTCTGTTTCTCAGATTTCTTTATTTTCTTGGCTTAACTCTTGCTGTTATATGTGTGTGTTTTAACTCTTCCTAAGATGAATTTTAGTCAACATATTCCAATTTCTTTTCCATCAAAGATTCCTCAATCTAAATTTTCATAAAGGATGTACATTGTTCCAGTGTGTTTTTTACACAGACTTATTCCTTTCTGTCCCATTGTCAAGTTCAAAAAGCTACTATGAGGCAAATTCAAGGGACTGGGCCTGTGCCTTGAGAACCCCGAAAACTCAGGAATGTTAACATTTGACAAACTTCTTCAAGACATCCCAAATTCCTACACCACCTGACTAAATGCTCTATAAAAGCCAACATGTTTTGAAATAGCACACGATGGCAAGGATGCCAAGGTAATTGTTTTGGCTTCCCCTTAACCAGGATTGCTGCAGAAAAAACATGGTCTTTCTGCCAGCTTCTATCTTCCTATTTTATGCTTCTTTATTAATCCCCAGAAATGCAATGATTTGAAATACAAAGTGGGGCCTGGCTGGCATGACTTAGTGGTAGAGTATTGACCTATGAACCAGAAAGTTGAATGTGCTATCCCTGACCAGAAGTTCCTGATCAGGGCACATGCCTGGGTTACAGGCTTAATCCCCAGTGTGGGGTGTGCAGGAAGCAGCCGATAAATGTTTCTCTCTCACATTGATGTTTCTATCTCTCTCTCCCTCTCCCTCTCTGAAATCAATAAAAATATTTTTTTTAAAAAACACAAAGTGGCCGAAACCGGTTTGGCTTAGTGGGTAGAGCGTCTGCCTGTATACTGAAAGGTCCCGGGTTCGATTCCAGCAAGGGCATGTACCTTGGCTGCGGGCACATCCCCAGTAGGGGGCATGCAAGAGGCAGCTGATCGATGTTTCTCTCTCATCCATGTTTCTTTCTATCCCTCTCCCTTCTGCTCTGTAAAAAAATCAATAAAAAAAAATTTTTTTTTAAAGTCCTTTAAAAAAAAACACACACACACACAAAGTGGGGAGCAAGTCAAAAGTAAATTTCCCACTATGATCTTTTCAGGCTAATCTGAATGTCAATTTTTCATAATAAAAAAAATCACTATTTAAAAAAAAGTAAATTTTCCAAATCTTCTCTATACTCCCTATAGAAGCTGACCCTTAAAGTCATTGCAGAGGACTATTGAAACTGATATGAAACCTGGTATGCCAAAATTGAGCTTACTGATCCCTGGGTGCCTAATAGAGTTAACTTCTCTAGGGGTAGAAGACATTCCTCAAAAGTAAAAAGAGACTGAGACTCAAAGAGGACTTATAAATCCTATAAAACTTTCAATGGCAGCTTAAATAATAAAACCTATTATTGTAGGACTGGTTCCCATAGTTTTTTCAATTGGAGGTTCTTTTGCATATAATTCATTTTCTTAAATTATTTTCATTACAGAGAAAAAGGGGAAAAAAAGAATCACCTCAAATCTCATTACTTCAATATAACCATTCATGCATATTGAGGCATATTTCCTTCTGTTTTGTTCAATGCATTTGAATGCAGCTATTTATATGGTTGAAATCACACTACAGATATATTTTGATTCTGCCCCCTTCTTTTTGCTTAACATTCTTATAAAACCTTTCCTATATCCTTCATTTTTTAAATGTCCATCTTTAATGACTACATAATATTTCATCCTATTGTTATACCAGAGTTTAGCTACCCATTTACCCTTGTTGGAAATTTATGTTGTTTGTAATTTTTCAATATTTCAATAATGTTGACATGCTTTTATTTAAAGCTTTGTGTGTGTTTCAGATAGTTTCTTTAGGATAAATTTATAAATATAAATTTACTATGAGTCAAAGGATGTTAGGTCATATTTGACCCAAAGGGAAATTTAATTTGAAAAGAGATAGTACATTCAATTAATTAATACACATACAAAATATATTTGACCAGAAGGTTTGAAAAGTTATAATAATATGGTTGTATATTCTTGGAAACATTCTGTATCATGTGTAATGTCCTAAATTAGTATATTTAAAAAAACATGTCTCAAACAAGATAAGAAACATAATATAAATGGAGGAAGCTACAGTATTTACATTCCTAAGGCTTCAAATGAGCCAAAAATATTTTGAAGTTCAAATAATTAGTGTGAGGGTTGCACTAGGACTAAATTGTGCAGTTAACTAACACCTCTGTTGCCTTAACTGTGGGACCACCCCCATCACTTCTCATGTTAATGTAATCATAATTTAAAAATTCATATGTAAAATGCCATAATCAAGAGTGAAGCAACACAATCTGACTCTGAAAAAGAGATAGGGATGGATTTGGGGAGAGCTACATACAATGGACAAAGGATGAAAGAAAAGGAAATAGATCTGAGTTCAAATAAAAAGAAAAATTCTGAGCCAAGGAGCTATCAGTGTGTCCACATTAACTCGTCTGACCTGGCAGTAATTCTGCCTGGAATGAACTGGGAGATGGTAGTGCACATTCTGTGACTTGATTTGGGTCTCTGTATCTCTTACTCTTATCAAGGAGATCAAGTCCTTCCAAAAAATAACAGAGTCAACTGGAGTATGACCATTTTAACATTTTTACTCCATTTTAACTAATAATTTTCATTGAAGTTTCTGCCAATTTATGTACACTCATCAAAACTAAATATAATGGTTTTAGCTGGTTTGGCTCAGTGGATAGAGTATTGGCCTGAGGACTGAAGGGTCCTGGGTTCAATTCCAGTCAAGGGCACATGCCAGGTTGTGGGCTCAGTCCCCAATAGGGAATGTGCAGGAGACAGCCAATCAATGATTCTCTCCATCATTAATGTTTCTATCTATCCCTCTCCCTTCCTCTCTGAAATCAATAAAAATATATTTTTAAAAAATATTAATTATTTTATTATTTGCTAATTAGGTAGTAAAACAATAATACTCCTTGTTTTAATCACTGTTTCTTTGAGCTTCAACCTATTCTGTTTATTAGACATTTATAATTTTACCTTGGTAAATTGTCTCTGTCCTTCGCCTATAGTCTACTGAGGTCTCAGAAGTTTCCTTTTTTATTGATTTCTATGAATATATAAATATTATAAAGGGTTAATATGTGGTTTTTTTTCCAATTTTTTTATTTGCCTTTGAATTTTTAAAAAATATATTTGTGTTGAGAAAAATTTTAGTTGTGATGTGGATGAATGAACTCTAACCCTTTCCATTGTGATTTCTTCTAATGCTTTTTCACTTAAATATTTCACATCCAGAGACAAATATTTACTAATGCTAAACTTTTATGGTTATTTTTTATATTTAACCCATTAAACACTTTAGAGTTTATTTTGACTAGGATTTGAAGTGAGGATCTTTTTTTCCCCCCATAGAACCAGACAATTACCATTTGGTTCCAAACTGAATGACTGCATTAGACCTCTTAGCTCCAAGCAATATACACATTTTTCAGATATTCATTCAGCTATTATTTATTGAATATATTTTATATTCCAGGTGCTGTACTTAATGCCAAGAATACAACAAATCAAATGTACTAAATCCCTGCCCTTGGAGCTTACATTCTAGAAAGAGATAGACAATAAAAAAAACCAAAGTAAACAAGTTAATATTTACTATAATGTAAGAATGGAGAGGGTCTATCAAGAAAATTAAGTAAGAAGATAAAGTGGTTGAAATGCCATATTGTGCTTCAAATTTCACATTTTGCTTTCCCATTTTAGTGTAGATTGTATTCTATTTTAGGTAACCTTGCCCTGCTTCCCTCCTTCCTCTTCCTCTTCTTCTTTCTTAATTTCTCCATCTTCTCTTGGTTAAATGTTGCTTGGAGTAAACAAATTGGGCCTTAGTATACGTTCTTTTAAAACAAGAATGGGGTTATAATCACAGCATCATAGATGTATTATATAGACCAACTTCACTTTCACTGCTTCATTTGTTCCACTGTGAACAGATGCACTTGGATTTGTGATACAATAAGAGAATGAGGCCACCCCCTCAGCTATATTTAGCCAACATTCAGGGAGTGACCTACATAGAATTTGAGATAGACTTTAAATCATACCTAAGTTTAAAGAGATAGTCACATTCATTCAAATGCCATACACGGGTCAGACATTAACACTGGGAGGTGAGCAGGGAAGGTTTTGGACAAGTGAGGCATCAAATCAGCATTGAGTAAAAGCTCATTTCCAGCCGAGACCGGTTTGGCTCAGTGGATAGAGCGTCGGACTGCGGACTGCGGGGTCCCGGGTTCGATTCCGGCAAGGGCATGTACCTTGGCTGCGGGCACATCCCCAGTGGGGGGCGTGCAAGAGGCAGCTGATCGATGTCTCTCTCTCATCGATGTTTCTGACTTTCTATCCCTCTCCCTTCTGCTCTGTAAAAAATCAATAAAATATATTTAAAAAAAAAAAAAGCTCATTTCCAGGCCTTTGTTCAAGCTAGTCCCTCTGCCTAAAATATCCTTCCCCATATCCACTTACCAAATTATAAACTTGTCCTTGAATGCCTGGTTTACATCCTTCAGTCAATATTAACTTACCCTTCTCCCATAACTCATAGAATTTTACCAGCGCTTCTGTTGTAATCCTTTCAACAGTCTATCTTGTATGTATTTACCAGGACACTTAAAAATCAGTGAGAACGGCTCTAGCCAGTTTGGCTCAACGGATAGAGCGTCGGCCTGCAGACCAGAGAATCTCAAGGTTTGATTCCAGTCAAGGGCACATCCTCGGTTGTAGGCTTCTCCTCGGCCTGGGCCCTGGTTGGGGCAGGAGGAGATGGGGAGAGAGGGAGAGGCAGGGTTGTACAGGAGGCAACCAATCGATGTGTTTCTCTCACATCGATATTTGTCTCTGTCTTTTCTTCTCTTCCACTCTCTCTAAAAAACCAATAGAAAAATATTCTCGGGTGAGGATTTAAAATGAAAAAATCTATGAGAATGCCTGCTCCATCTGCTTTATGTCCCATTAGGCCAAGCAATAGACTTTGCACATACCCTGTTTCCCTGAAAGTAAGGCATCCCCTGAAAATAAGACCTCTCTGATAATATTTTTATTCTTGAAACTGAAAAAGCCTGGGCCACACAAGCAGTTATAAGGAAGTGGATCAATTTAATGCTGCTGCTTGTTATGTGAGGGAGCCAAAGAGGTCTGCTAGTCTGGGATGCAGCCAACACTCACCGCGCTAAAGACATGAAGAAATTTCTTCACGAAAGAAAAATAGATCAAATAATGATTCCCACAAGAATGATGGCCTATCTCCAGACTCTTGATATTGCAATAAAGAAGCCATTCAAGAACAATTTGCGCATGGAAATTAATGACTACATTGAAAATAGAATGGAGAGAAATCAGCGTGGGAACTGTGTGAAACCTAAACTGCAAGAGGTTGTGACTTGGGTAAAGAATTCATGGGAGAAAATCACTGATAGTTGCATTACAAATGCACTACGAGCAGACTACCTTAACAAGAAGTACTCATTTAAGGACAGTGCTATTGCTAAACATGAGAGATTTGGTCCACTGATTCTGAAAGAAATGGAGTCACAAGAAATTCACCAGGAAATTCAGGGTTTGGATTGTTATGATGATGTTCCAGAAGATGATGACATGATTATCATTGAATAAATCTTACTTTGTGTTCATACCGATAAATATCAGTATCAGTAAATGATAGATTGTTGTACATGGAAATCATGGTAGTAACAAGAAATTCTTGATACCATAGGATTCACAGTTTGGTCATGCTGGTTTGTGATGACAACTGCTACCGTGCCATATACAGGTAATAAATATACTTTTTTTTTGTTGTTCAACAATAAATGTGTACCGTATTCTTCTTCATGGAAAAATAAGACATCCCCTGAAAATAAGATCTAGTATATCTTTGGGAGCAAAAATTAATATAAGACACTGTCTTATTTTGGGGGAAACAGGGTAGTAACTATTATATATATATATATGCATGCTGGGGAAACCCAAGCCTCCCTCCTGCTCTTTGTGACCGCAGCCATCTTGGTATCCTATCTAATAAAAGAGTAATTTGTAGTTTGACCATCACTCCAGCACACAAGAGGGCTGCCTCCATGTGGTCAAAGATCCTGCCCCTATGTGGACACAAGATTGCCACCACAAGGTGGCCAGCAGGGGAGGGCCGTTGGGAGATTCCAGGTCTGCAAGGGAGGGCAGTTGTAGGCCATCAGGCCAGCAGAGAAGGGCAGTTGGGAGGGACCAGGCATGCAAGGGAGGGCAGTTGGGGATGATCAAGCCTGCAGGGGAGGGCAGTTAGGGGTGACCAGGCCGGTAGAGGAGGGAAGTTGGGGGCAAACAGGCTGGCAGGGGAGCAGTTAGACATCAATTAGGCTGGCAGGGTAGTGGTTAGGGGGTGATCAGGCTGGCAGGCAGAAGCAGTTAGGGGCAATCAGGGAGGCAGGCAGGTGACCAGTTTGGAGCCAGAAGTCCTGGATTGTGAGAAGGATGTCCGATTGCCCGTTTAGGCCCGATCTCGGTAGGATAGGGCCTAAATAGGCAATCGGACATCCCTCAAGAGGTCCCAGATTGGAGAGGGTGCAGGCTGGGGTGAGGGACATCCTCCACCCTCCACCTCCATGCACAAATTTCGTGCACCAGGCCTCTAGTATGTATATGTATGTGTGTAGTGTGTGTGTGTGTGTGTTGTGTGTGTATATATATATATATATATATATATATATGCAACTGTCCAACCAGTAGCTGTGACGTGCACTAACCATCAGGGGGCAGACGCTCAATATAGGAGTTGCTGAGCTGCGGTGACTTGGCAGCTGCAGTTCTCAGGTGACGCACCCGGAACCAGAGAGGAGGGAGCCCAATTCTGAGGTGCATCACCCGAGAACTGCCCTCTTGAAATCCGAGACCCCTCCGAAACCTCTCAAGAAATGTCAGAGAGCCAGTTTTGGCCCAATCCCTGCCAGCCAGGCCGAGGGACCCCACAGGTGCACAGGTTTCCCTAGCCCACACTGCTTTTACGTTATAAATTATGTCAGAATAAACTTCTGTATTTTAAGGACAGAAGTTTACTTTAAATTTACAGAAGCCAAATAAATACTATTCAGATAACCAAAGTAGCCTGATGTGACCCCAATGGCAATTATATTACAAAATGTTTTCCACTTTTATCTTCCTTGTAAATTAAATTATCCCCATTGTTTAAATGACCTTAAATTTTTTTCTATCACCAAATTTTAGCATTTGCAATATTAATGCCTTTTTTATTCTCAATTATCCCTGCTAAAATAAGACGCTAAGAAAAATAGATCTTGCTCCCTCTTCCTGTCTGATGGAAATGTTGCATGGTGTACTAGGCATGGTGATGATGGCAGCAGGCAAGCAAAGCAGAGTTGATGTGGGAGTGGTAGTGCTGTATTTTATAAGCTGGCTTAAGTTGTCCTTTAATAATCAGTTTTCTCAAAAGGGCAGTGGGAATGGTTCTCTCTACCCTGTCTATCTAAATACAATGAACTTGTTAAGTGAACAGATGTGATAATATATGTAGAAGCATTTGTAAGCACTAAAAGAAACTATCCATACAAGACAGTCATTACTATAACACATAGGACTGTTCAAAACAATCTGTTTGTCTTTACCTGGTAAATTTGTGTGGAAGGATTATTCATCGGCATGTGTTCATTCTCTCCTGTAGAGAGAAAGAGCTTTGTTGAATCAACGTTACTCATTCTGTCCCTGTTCTCTTCAGACACATGCAGGGAATAAGAGGACTTATAGAACCCTAAGTCTGTGCCTTCAGGACAATGATTTAATAAGAATAAAGCATAAAATTATATAGGTGACTTTACATTTACATCCTAATGACCAGATCAGACGTATCTGATAAAACTCCTGTAGTAGAAAACCATGTTGTACTTGAATGGCGATATTTCTCAACCAAACCGGAATGATTATCACTAATTACCACAAGTGATTGCCCATGATGGGTCTCACTTGTGTTCTTGGAGCTGACTGCAATTTAACTGAGGGGTTAGTTGTATAGTCAGGAAGATTGTTGGTCACCAGGCACCTGTCCAGTTGTCTATTGTTCTTGGGAGGCCTCTGTAAAATATCCTGACTTTTCCTGCCTTTGATCCTTGCAGAACTTCTGAACTCTGCCTTTCTGTCACTGTCTAGATCAGCTAAGTGGACCTTGCTGTGCTCCTAGGCAAGAGGGTTGATAGAAGGGAATTGCTAAAGGAAAAGGTCTGGGAAGGACGGAGGCAGAAAGAAAATAGTCTTGGCAACACTAGAGACTGAAACAGGTCAAACACAAAGGATGTAAGTAGGTTATAAAAACCATTTACAACCCAAGGAGAAAAACCATTGGCCTAGAATAAAATACCTTTCAGAATCACATTGATTGGCCATGAAGATGAGGCAATCCATGTAAAACATGCAGCTCCTTGCTCATCCATTTAACTACATCTCCATGTGTCACATTGTATGAATCAAGCAGTTTATACATGCAACCTCTGGTTGCAAACATTTGGTTATGTGAATGTGTATATTCTTCTCCTAAGACATGCTGGTACAGGGGATCCTTCTTAGAGGAACAGCCGTAGTATGTAAGTTCATAAGTAATACAAAGCCTCAGTCCGGAACATATGCACACAGAGGGCTGTCCCTATAAAATCCAGATGGTTTGAGATTACCAAAATAAGCCCAAGTAAAGATTCCTTCGCCCATTTTATGTCTCAACAGCCTAGTGTCATGGCAAGAACCAGAACTTGGGACCAGACCAATATCCCAGATTGAACTTTGACATTTTGTGATTATAGCCTGAATTCTCTATGACTGTTTTCTCATTTGAAAACAGAACCTACTTCTTTCTATATTGTTGATTCTGTGTGGTAAGATTAAAAGAGAAAACTATATTTTTAGGGTAGCATAGAAGGTGTTAGATGTCTATTAGTTGAATGTGTATCTTGGTCTTACTGAGCAGGTTATTCTGAGGCAGTTCTAAATTTATTGCTAAGAAAAATTAGATAACTGCTCAGACAAAAGTATATAATAGCATTTTCTGTTTCTCTAGCACCACATCTATACTCTTCGTGGTCATTGTGGTAAAAAAAAAAAAAGAATAGTAAAATGAACTTAGTATCATGTTTTGAGAAAACAGAAAGACAATACTACAACTCATATTTCTTAAATTCTGAGCCCTAAAGCAAGACATGAAAAACCTAACCTTGCTTTGTTTTGGTCTTTTCCATGGTGCCTGTTGCTTCTCTCCTCCAACTTATTCTTCAACATTGCATCTTCATTGTCCTGGGATCAAGCCATCTCCTCTTCCTTGGACCTGTTTATTGAAATAAAGAGTGAGGGATAGCAGGTAGAACTGGTAAAATAATTGAACTTCATGTGTTAACTTGAAATGAACACAGCTATTAGAGGCAACTTGAGGTGAGATTTATGCAATTTCAGAAGAGAGAGAATATTGAATAAATATTTAGCAGAAAACTTAAAGGTAAAACTTTTGTGAATAAGTATGAAATTCATTAGTTAATATTATACTAGTTTTTAATATGGTGCATTCTTTTTGGGATCAAATCGATTAATTTAGACCCATTGATTTTATTAGCAGGTTATAGTTTAGGGAAATTATCTAAAGAAGAAAAACTTTGAGCAAGTATGAAGGCCAAAAAAAAAACATGTTTCTTTTTCATTAAACAGTAACTTCCTCTGTGGCCTTGTCCGTACATTCAGCATCTTGTAGGCTCTTTCATGTCCAGAAGATGCTTCTCAAATGTGGTCTGTTTGTAGTGACCACCAGACATGAACCTGCAAGTTCATGAGGTTTGATCAGATGCCTCCCACCATAGAGGCTGAAAGTGTCCAGGTATTTTCAGCCTGCCTGGCAGCTAAGGAGTGATGGACACATGACCTAGGATATGTCACTCCAATCGACACAGACAGTTGCAGGATTTCCTAAGGCACATATACCTGATATACTCTTTATTTTCTAAAAATCTGGTAATACAGTTTAGGTGACTCAAACTACCGCTTTTGGTGGTTTCCTCACCAGAATAACTGTACTATATGATTTGGGGAGTTGTTGCTGGCCACATAATTCCAAACTTGGTTCACCAGTCTCCCAGCCATTCTAAATATCCTTCCAACAAATTCCCTTGCTGCTAAAATCAGCCAGAGTTGTTGTCTGTTACTTGCAACTAAGAAACCTGATTGAAACCATCAAAATATATGAATATTACCAAAGCGCTAGCCCGTTCAGCTCAACTGATAGAGCATCAGCCTGAAGAATGAAGGGTTGCACATTCAATTTCATGCTCAGATTGCAGGCTCGATTCTCAGCAGGAGGCATGCAAGAGGCAGCCAATCAATGATTCCCTCTCATCATTAATGTTTCTCTCTCTCCCTCTCCCTTCCTCTCCGAAATTCATTTTTAATGCTATACAAGACTGAAAAATGTACTAATTAAAACTTTGTTCACACTCTAGAAAAGATATATCTATAGTGCCAAATGTAGATCTGTAGTAATTGCATAAGGCAGGAAGTGGGGGTTTAAGCTAGGGAAACATACAGGGAATTTTTTAGGGTGATAGAAATGTTCTACTTAATTGTGGTAGTTGTTATATAGATACATAAATGTATCAAAATGTACATTTTATTTTTATTTTTTAATATATTTTTATTGATTTTTTTTATAGAGAGGAAAGGAGAAGGATAGAAAGTTAGAAACACCGATGAGAGAAAAATCGATCAGCTGCCTCCCGCACACCCCCTACTGGGGATGTGCCCGCAACCAAGGTACATGCCCTTGACCGAAATCGAACCTGGAACCTTTCAGTCCGCAGGCCGACGCTCTATCCACTGAGCCAAACCGGTTTTGGCCAAAATGTACATTTTAATTGAGTGTATTTATTCTATGAAAGTTAATACCTCAAGAAAGTAGAATTAAAACTTTTCATTCACATATTGGAATCTTTAAAGCAAAATAATAAGTTGGCAGGGGCAAGAGGGTACACATAGATGAAAAAGCATTGATCAACAACTCCATAGTTGTAGATGAGAGATATAAAGAAAGTCAAGCTACCCTGTCTGGTTAGCTCAGTTGGTTAGAGCATTGTCCTAATATACCAAGGTTGCAAGTTCAGTCTCCATCAGGGCACATATAAGAATTAATCAACGTGAGCATTTCATGTGAGCATTAAAGTTATGTTAAGTTAGGGCATCATCCCTAGCTATGTAAATGTCTTTCACCCCCAGTGTACACATTTCATGCACTAGACCTCTAGTATTAGACAAAATGTAACCACATAGTTTCAGGACATCATCAAGCTCACATATATGGTGTCTGAAAAAATGTATATACACTTTAAGAGCTGATAGTTCAATTTTTAAAATTAAATGCTATTTAATAGACACTACCTTTATAATTATTCAAAGTGTGTATCTACATTTTGGGGGGACATTCTATATATACATACTAGAGGCCTGGTGCATGAATTTGTGCATGGGTGGGGTCCCTTGGCCTGGCCGGCAATTGGGGCTGATGGAGGCCAACTTGTCCAGTCCCAGTTGGGGCTGATTGGGGCCAGCCAGCCAGTAGGGACTGTGGGAGGTTGGCTGGCTGTGGGAGGTTGGCTGTGGCTGTGGGAGCGCACTGACCACCAAGGGGCAGCTTCTGTATTGAGTGACTTCCCCCTGGTGGTCAGTGTGCATCATTGCTACTGGCCAGTTGTCCAGGCATCAGGTCATAATAGTCACTTAGGCTTTTATATATAGACTAGAGGCCCATTGCAAGAAGATTCCTACAAGAATAGGGCTTCCTGCAGCCTTCTCCACCACCCCCTCTGCTTCCCTCCCTTCTCCACAGCCCTACCTGCTTCCCACCCCACCTGCTTTCCTCCCTTCTCTGCAGCCCTGCCTGCTTCCCTCCCTTCTCCGAAGCCCCACCTGTGTCCCGCCCTGCCTGTTCCCTTTCTTCTCTACAGCCTGCTTCCCCACCGCCCCGCTTGTTTCTCCATAGCTTTGCTCCCTTCTGCAGTGCTTGGCTTCCTTCTACACTGTCTTCAGTCTTCTCTCTGTGCCTGGATATGCAAAATAACCACCATCTTGGTTGGGTTAATTTGCATGCTCCTGATTGGCTTGTGGGCATAGCTGAGAGGCGGTCGATTTGCATGTTTGGCCAAAATGTACATTTTAATTGAGTGTATTTATTCTATTAAAATGTACATTTTAATTGAGTGTATTTATTCTTTTATTAGATAGGACTAGTGGCCCGGTACATGAAATTCATGCCCTCGGGGTTGGAGGGGGTCCCCCAGCCTGACCTGTGCCCTGTCACAGTGCGGCAGCCCTGTGATCCATTGCAACAGAGGTAGGCCCTGCCTACCCATCTGGGGCTCCTCGATGGATTGCGTCAAAGAGGTAGGCCAGAGCCTGGGGAGGTCTGCAGACACCTGGGCTGGGCTGTGGCGGAGGTCTGTGGACCTTCAGCACAGGCGCATGGAGACCCCTGCCACGGCCTTGCCCCGGGGCCAGGCCAAGGAGGAGACCTGTGGGCCTCTGCTTGCCACAGGACCCCCAGCACATGCTCGTGGAGGCCTCCTCCCTGATGCTGCAAATCCCCACCCACCCAAGTGGGTGCACAGCCTGCTGATCGGTTGTTACTATGATGGTGGCCTGACCAATTTGCATATTACCCTATTATTAGATAGATGGTCTATATACACTAATTTTAAGACATAATAAAAAGTATATAGTTAACAGAAAATGAATTAGAATTTTTATTTTATTTAATTACAAAAGTGAGGAAAACTGAATTAGAGAAAATTTGTAAAATGTGGAGGAATAAAACAACTATAATGCCTCTAAAACAGCTGTCATGATAATTTTGTTGTACCGCCTGCCAGTCTTTTTTCCCTTGAATATTTCATATGATTGTTGATTAAGCCTACCTATAATTTTGCTTTTACTTTTCACCTACATTATGGCATAAGCTATTTACTTTCTTAAAAATCAGGGATTATTATTACTCACGTTGTTTTTTTTTTTTTTTTTTTGTGGCTATTTGAGCAGAGTTACAAGTATTTCTCACTATTCTCAATCAATATTAACTATCTGCTGGTGTCCTTCCATTCCTTTATCTTCATATAATCACATACAAACATCTATATAAAAAAAACTAAAAGCATTTCCTTAAGAACAGGAACAAGACAATGACATCCACTTCCACCACTCATATTCAACAGAATACTGGAAGTCCTAGCCACAGCAATCAGATGAGAAGAGATAAAGGCATCCAAATTGGAAAGAAGGAAGTAAAACTGTCATTATTCATAGATGACATATTATACATAGAAAAGGCTAAAGCCCTAGCCAGTTTGGCTCAGTAGATAGAGCATCGACCTGCAGACTAAAGAGTTCCAGGTTCAATTCGATCAAGGGCACATGCCCGGGTTGGGGGCTTGATCCTCAGTAGGGGACATGCAAAAGGCAGCCAATCAATTATTCTCTTTCATCATTGATTTCTCTCTTCCTTCCCCTCTCTGAAATCAAGAAGGAGAAATAAGTTAAAAGAGAGAGAGAGAGAACCCTAAAGACTCCACCAGGAAACTACTAGAATTAATAAATGACTTAGGCAAGGTAGCAGGATATAAAATCAACATCCACAAATTGATGGCATTTCTATATACAATAATGAACTCATAAAGAGAAACTAAAAAAGCAATCCCATTTTCCATAGCAACAACAACAACAAAAAGATACCTAGGAATAAACTCAACCAAGGAGGTAAAAGCTGTGCTTGGAAAACTATAGGACATTAAAAGAAGCAATGGAAGAAGATAAAAACAAATGGACGCATATACCATGTTCATGGATTGGAAGAATTAACATTATTAAGATGTCTATACTATGCAAAGCAATCTACAGATTCAACTCAATCCCGATTAAAATACCAATGGCATATTTCAAAGAGCTAGAACAAATACTCCAAAAATTTATATGAAGCCATAAGAGATCCCAAATAGTTTCAGCAATCTTGAAAAAGAACAACGAAGTTGGAGGGAATCACAATACTAGATATCAAACTATACTAGAAAGTCATTATAACCGAAACAGCCTGGTACTGGTACAAGAGCAGGCATATAGACCAATAGATAAGAATAGTGACCCCAGAAATTGACCCCACACCATTATAGTCAATTAATATTTGACAAAGGAGACAAGAACATACAATGGAGTAAAGATAGCTTCTTCAACAAATAGTGCTGGGAAAACTGGACAGACACATGCAAAAAGATGAAACTAGACCATCAATTTATACCATACACAAGAGTAAACTTAAGGTGGATAAAAGACTTAATGTAAGGCATGAAACCGTAAAAATCTTAGAGGAAAACATAGGCAGTAAAATCTCAGACATTTCACAAAGCAATATGTTTATGGCTACATCTTCTAGGGCAGTGGTTGGCAAACTGCAGTTCGTGAGCCACATGCGACTCTTTGGTCCCGTGAGTGTGGCTCTTCCACAAAATGCCATGTGCAGGTGCGCATGTACAGTGCGATTGAAACTTCACGGCCCACGCACAGAAGTCAGTTTTCAGCTCTCAAAAGAAATTTCAATTGTCGTACTGTTTATATTTGGCTCTGTTGACTAATGAGTTTGCTGACCACTATATACTAGGGCAAAGGACACTAAGGAGAAAATAAACAAATAGGACTACATTAAGATAAAAAACTTTCACACAGCAAAAGAAACCACCATCAAATTGAAAAGGGAACCCACTGAATGGGGGGACATATTTGCCAATGACACTTCTGACAAGGGGTTAATATCCAAAACATACGAAGTACTTATACAACTCAACAAAAAGAAGACAATCCAATTAAGAATGGGCAGAAGACCTGAATAGACATTTCTCCAAAAACAACATACAAATGGCCAAGAGACACATGAAAAAATGCTCAGTCACTAGTCATCATAGAAAAGCAAATTAAAACTGCAGTGAGATATTACCTCATATGTCAGAATGGCTATCATCAAAATGGTGAGGATGTGGAGAAAAGGGAACGCTATTTCACTGCTGGTGGAAATGCAGATTAGTGCAGCCGCTATGGAAAACAGTATAGAGTTTCCTCCAAAAATTAAAAATGGAACTTTTATTTGACCCAGTGATCCCACAAACCCCCAAACATCAATCAGAAAGAATATATTCACCCCTATTTTCATAGCAGCATTATTTACAATAGCTAAGATTTGGAAACAGCCCAAGTGCCCATCAGTAGATGAATGGATAAAAAAAAGCTCTGGGACATTTACACTATGAAATACTATGCAGCTGTATAAAAGAGGAATCTCTTACCCTTTGGGTCAGCATGGAAAATATCCTAAGTGAAATAAGCCAAACTCAGAAAGACAAATATCACATGACCTCACTTATTTGTGGAATCTAATGGACAAAATGAATTGACCAACAAAATAAGATCTGAAGCAGGGAGGTATGGAACAGACTGATAAACCTCAATGTGAGGTTAGGAGTACCAGAAGAGAGAAACCAAAGAACTTATATACTTACTAGAGGCCTGGTGCACGAAATTTGTGCGCTGGTACAGTCCCTAGGCCTGGCCTGTGATCAGGGCCATCTTCCATGGCTGCCCACAGCCACCCCTGCCCTGCTCCGCCACTTACCCCAGTTCCGTGTTCATCATCGGGCAATTGGAGCCTGGCAGCTGGGGGAAGGGACCAAGAGGTCAACCATTCCCACCTGCTCACCTGCCCTGCCCCCACCACGGGTTGCCCTCTGTGTGGGGGGCAACTGCTGGGGTGGGGGCCTTGGCCTGTGCCACATCCCCCACCACCCATCCCCAGTTCCCCATTTGCCATGGGTGATCGGAGCCTGCTGGCCGGGAAAGGGACCTAGAGGTCGTCAGTGCACCTCATAGTGACTGCTAAAGCAGTTGTTCTGGTCGTTCTGCTGTTAGGTCAATTTGCATATTAGGGCTTTATTATATAGGATAGAGGCTCAGTGCACGGTAGGGGACTGGCTGGCCTGCCCTGATGGAGGCCCCTGGATCAGGGTGGAGGTCCCTGCTGGGGGGTGGGGACAGCTGGGGTGAGGGGCTGCAGTCATTCCAGTCACTGAGCTTTTATTATATAGGACTAGAGGCCCAGTGCACGAAATTCATTCACGGGGTTGGGGAGGGGCGGGGGATGTTCTTTAGCCCAGCCTGCACCCTCTCCAATCTGGGACCCCTTGAGAGATGTCCGACTGCTCGTTTAGGCCCGATCTAGTAGGATCGGGCCTAAACAGGCAATCAGACATCCTTCTCACAATCCAGGACTGCTGACTTCAAACTGCTCACCTGCCTGCCTCCCTGATTGCTCCTAACTGCTTCTGCCTGCCAGCCTGATTACCCCCTAACCACTACCCTGCCAGCCTAACTGATGTCTAACTGCTCCCCTGCCAGCCTGTTTTCACCCAACTTCCCTCCTCTGCTGGCCTGGTCACCCCAACTGCCCTCCCCTGCAGGTTTGATCGCCCCCAACTGCCCTCCCTGAAGGGCCTGGAACCTCCAATGGCCCTCCCCTGCTGGCCATCTTGTGTCCACATGGGGGCAGGATCTTTGACCACATGGGGGCAGCCCTCTTGTGTTGGAGTGATGGTCAATTTGCAAATTACTCTTTTATTAGATAGGATAGAGGCCTGGTGCATGGGTGGGGGCCAGCTGGTTTGCCCTAAAGAGTATCCCAGATCAGGGTGGGGGTTCCCTTGGGGTGAGGGGCGGCCTGGGCGAGGGGCCTGTGGAGGTTGGCAGGCCCGTCACGCCTCCCAGCGACCCAAGTGGAGGCCCTGGGATCTGGGATTAATCTATGTCTACAATTGAAACTTTGTAGCCTGGAGCAGAGCCAAGCCTTCTGCTTGCCCCACGGCAGCAGCCATTTCTGTTTGGAACTTTGTAGCCTAGAGTGGAGGCCTAGGCCGGCAACGACAGGCGGAAAACTTGGCTTCCTCCGTTGCCAGGGAAACTCAGGCCTCTGTTCTCTCCAGCTCAGTGGCTGCTGCCATTTCTGTATCTTTTATAACTGAAACTTTGTAGCATTGAGTGGAGGCCTAGGCCAGTAAGGACAGGCAGAAAGCTTGGCTTCCTCTGTTGCTGGGGAAACCCAAGCCTTCCTCCTGCTCTCAGTGGCGGTAGCCATCTTGGTTGGGGTTTATTTCCATAATCTCCTGATTGGCTGGTGGGCGTGGCTGGTGGGTGTGGTGAATGTATGGTCAAATTTACATATTACTCTTTTATTAGATTGGATATGCACAGTCTGTGGACATGGGCAATAGGGTAGTGAAGACCTGGGGGAATGGGTAGAGGTTGGGAGGAGGGAGGCAAAGAGGGGTGGGGAATTGAAGACATCTGTAATATTACCAACAATAAAAAATATTTTTTTAAAAAAGGTAATAAGAGCATAGCTATGAAAACATTTGGTCCTGGTGTCTCTTTAGAATAGGTAGACTCATCTTTTAAGTTCTTTTCAATTTCTCAAAGATAATTGATTTACTCAACTTTTCTAATTTTGTGATTTATATTTTCCTAGGAAACCATGTATTTCCTTAAGTTTGTCTACAAATATGTTAATACAGCATAATCAACTCTCCATGCACTATACCAGGAATGGTAGAGAGGGAATTGACTTTTACTGAAGAGCTGCTCTGTGCCTAGTGCTGCACCTCATATTTTATTTATATTGTCACATTTAATTGACTCCATATATGTATTTAGTTTAGTGTGTATTGTTATCCTCATTTTATAGATGCAAATTTGAGGCTTAGGAAAACAAGGTAGTAAAATGCCCAGGATCACAGATAAAGAAAAGGCAGAGAGAGCCAAATTGAACTCGGGTCTCTGTGATTTCAGAACTGGTGTTTTTATCACTCCTGCCTTGCTTATATAGTTGCACAATTATTATACTTAAACTAGTAGCCCTGTGCACAAATCCGTGCACCAGTAGCTCTCTGTGGAGCCTGGCCACTACATGTCTGCCGCTCAGAGGCTCACTGCAGCTCAGAGGCCCATCCGTGGCTGGGCGTGGAACACTTGCCTCATCGCTGTGGCAATGAAGCAAGCATTCCACCAGGCCACTCATGCTGCCCGCTCTCAGCGGGGACTCCAGCAGACTGAGAGGACTGGGCACCACCATCTTGTGGCTATGGGTGCCACCATTATTATGATGGAGTGATGGTTAATTTGCATATTGCCCTTTTATTAGATAAGATAGTGAAAAATAGTGGTTTGAAGAAATTTGTTATTTTTTTCTTTCCTAATTATTGAATATTAGGACAGTTTTCTGTTTTTTGGTTTTAAATTCTGTTTTGAATATTAAAAAAAGATATATACCTTTTTCCCTCATATTAAAACATTGTTTCCTTAGGCTAAGTTTCCAGACAAGAATTACTTGTTTGAAGAATGTGATCATATTAATAAGTAATATATACTGAAAGGTACATTTTTTAAATTTCTTTATTGATTAAGGTATTACATATGTGTCCTCATCATCCATTACCCCTTCCAATCCCCTTCTCCCCCCATCACCACTTATGCCCTCACCCCCCTGGTGTCCGTGTCCATTGATTAGGCTTATATGCCTGCATAAAAGTCCTTTGATCTCTTCCCCTTACTCTTGCCCTCCCCTACCATCCCTCTGAGGTTTGACAGTCAATGCTTTTCTGTCTCTGGATCTGTTTTTGTTCATCAGTTTATGTTGTTCATTGTATTCCATAAATGAGTGAGTTCATGTGATACTTATCTTTCTTTGACTGGCTTATTTCACTTAGCATAATGTTCTCCAGTTCCATCCATGCTCTAGTTTGAAGCAGACACCTTTTTCTTCTTCTTAAAGAATACCGTTCAGCATTTCATATAATACTGGTTTGGTGTTGATGAACTCCTTTAGCTTCTTCTTATCTGTGAAGCTCTTTATCTGACCTTCAATTCTGAATGATAGCTTTGCTGGGTAGAGTAATCTTGGTTGTAGTTTCTTATTATTCATCGCTTTGAAAATTTCTTGCCACTCCCATCTGGCCTGTATAGTTTCTGTTGAGAAATACAAGCGTATGGGTGCTCCCTTGTAAGTAATTAAGTGTTTTTCTCTTGCTGCTTTTAATATTCTCTCTTTGTATTTTGCTCTTGGCATTTTAATTATGATGTGTCTTGGTATGGTCTTCTTTGGATTCCTTTTGCTTGGCGTTCTGTGCGCTTCCTGGACTTGTAATTCTATTTCTTTCACCAGGTGGGGGAAGTTTTCAGTCATTATTTCTTCAAATATGTTTTCGATATATTGATCTCTCTCTTCTTCTGGCACCCCCATAATTCTGATGTTGGTATGTTTGAAGTTGTCCCTTGGGCTTCTTACACTATCTTCAAATTTTGGGATTTTTTTTTTCTTTTTCGGTTGAGTGTTTTTGGCCTCTTGGTATTTCAAATCTTTGACTTGATTCTTGCGTTCCTCTAGTCTGCTGTTGGGTTTCTGTAAAATATTTTTTTATTTCAGTCAGTGTATGTTTAATTTCTAGTTGATCCTTTTTCATATCCTCGAGGTTTTCGCTGAGCTTATCGGCTTTTTCTAGGAGCCTCTTGAAATACCTTATTACTGTGGTTTTGAACTCTATATCTATTTGTTTTCTTCCATTTCTTTTGTTTACGATCTTTTTCTTTCTCTCCCCATTTTCACTGCTTCCCTGAGTTGGTTGGGTAGCTTTGTGTGCTAGGTGTCTCGGCCTCCCCTGTTACCTGAGGTGTACACTCTTGGTGCACCCCTTTGTGGACTGTGTATACAGCCTTGTTGCAGATAACTCTTGTTTGTTGTTGGTATCACTGGGAGGAATTGACCTCCAGGCCAATTGACTGTGAGGATCAGCTGTGTCTACTCTAGGAGACAGCCTTCTGCGCCTGGACTTGCAAACTTGCCAAAGTCTCTGTGCTCAGTTTGGATGGGGTGGAGTTTCTGGGTGGGGCAGAGTTTCAGGGTGGAGCCGACAGCCTTGGCTTCCAGTGAGCCCCGGCCCACAAGGTCGCCGGGTCCTAGCGTCTGCAGGCAATTGCCGCAGGCACTTCTGTGAGAAAGGTACCCTCTCGTTTTGCCTGCCACAGACCGTCCAGTCCCCAATGGATCCAGAATCTCAGATTTTTCACCTGGCACCTGGGTTCAGTGCAGTCGGAACTCCTTTTCCCTTCTGCCAGACGCCAGCCACACAGTCAACAGAACACCCTCACCGTGAGCACTGGTGTGCGCTCCGGCGTTCCGCCTCTGGCCGGAGCTCCTTTCTCTTAACAGACACAACCAGCGACCCATTTGTCCCCTCTGCGCCCCTCACGAGCACGCCTACGGAGGTCTGCTTCTGGCTCTTCCCCTGGGATTCTGCCCGCAATCCAGGTTCTCCCCGTAAGGGCCTGGTTCCCCCAGGTTTTGAGTGCAAACCGAACTGGGTTCAGCACAGCCTGGAGTTTTTGTCTCCTTTCCGCCAGAGCACCCCTGCCAGGTTCAGACACCCTGACCTCTCGTGCTTGTGAGTCTCCACCTTACTTGGGCTTTGCAGAGGCTCTGATTATCCGTGTGCACTTCTATAATCCTCCAATTTCAGATCTTCCAGTCAGCCTGCCTTCCCGTGGTTCTGGACAGTGTCCGTTCTGTCCTTCAGTTCTATTCTCGCAATTGTTGTGCGGGGCAAAAGCCTAGGTGTTTACCTATGCTGCCATCTTGGTTTTCTCTTGAAAGGTACATTTTTAAAATATATTTTATTGATTTTTTACAAAGAGGAAGGGAGAGGGCTAGAAAGTTAGAAACATCAATGAGAGAGAAACATTGATCAGTTGCCTCCTGCACACCCCCTCCTGGGGATGTGCCCGCAACCAAAGTACATGCCCTTGACCAAAATCAGACCCAGGACCTTTCAGTCCACAGGCCGATGCTTTATCCACTGAGCCAAACTGGTTTCGGCTGAAAGATACATCTTAAAAGGGAGAATTAAAAAAAAAAAAAAAGAGCCTTATTACATGATGAAATCCCCTGTGAGATCTTACTTGTAGTCTGCTCTTCATTTTCATGGGAATCCCTCACTTTCTGAGCCTAGTAATTCTTTCCTCTGTCCTTCATAGACCTTCAATCACTGCCTAACTTTGCATAAATAACCATCAGATGCTACCACATTTCTCCCATCAAGTTAATATGGTCCCGATTTCTTCCTTTCTTTCCAACTCCACAATAGCTGTGCTAGCCTGTAAAAACACCCTTCTGGGCCTGGACAGACCCATAGGAAAATACTGTTACATTTTTAGAAAAAGCTTGTTAGTCTCTCAGCTGAGCCGATCATTACAAGGAGCACTGGTTTTCAGTCTGTGTTCTTTAAAGCTCTCAGGCTCTTTTTGAGCCTGCCTTGGTAGCAGAGAGAAGGCCACCAAGTTAGAGGGGTTCTGGGCCTCCCTCTCCATCCCACCAGACTTGCTGCTCTTGTCTGTTTCACATTCTGTAGCTTTTGGGGAAAGATTTTCTTTTAAAATAAGTTTCTGCTGCTTGAAAAACAAAGGTTCTAAAATTATTGCAATAGAGAAATAGGGATGTTGAAACATTAACCTAAGAAGTTATAACCAGATTTTTATATAATTACTTCAAATAATAAAATTAATAGAAACCTAAAGAATATGGGGAAATTTCCTGACCCTCCCCCATGCTGACCTAGAATGTATACCCCCCACACACATACACGCATAAGACCAGGGGAGCTTAGGATTGTTATTACTTTCCAATTACTGCTGTGACAGAAAAGGAAAGTCTGGCACTTTGGGGAATTGAAATTAATTGAAAGCAGACTTGAGTTAATTTCCATTTCAGTGTCCTTTATTGAATGGGTCTTCAGTGCACATTTTTAATTTAGTAGAATGAGAACTTTTTATGTTGGGGGGAGGATAATGAGGAAATATTTTACCCTGAAGCTAAAGTAATTCATCGGGACAAATCCTGCAAATATCTTCATAGTGGAGAGACTATAAGCTCCTTATGGTATAGAAAAATGTTTTAAAAATGTATTAAAAGGGTCATTTTTATACAGACCCAAAAAATATATATTTCATGAAATAACATATTTCATGACCTTGTTTCTAACTGAGCTATAGTTTCAAAGTACCCCTATCCACTGCAGCTGTGCTGCCCAATGGGCAGAGCATGTCACCATTCACTGTATATGGAAGGAAACTGTAGTTTGAACAATTATTTACCCAATAACATAGCTCCAAG
The DNA here is from genome assembly GCA_027563665.1 of Antrozous pallidus. Classification (NCBI taxonomy): domain Eukaryota; kingdom Metazoa; phylum Chordata; class Mammalia; order Chiroptera; family Vespertilionidae; genus Antrozous; species Antrozous pallidus. The sequence continues at coordinate 53,053,852 of CM050523.1, forward strand.
TAAGACCATTTTTTTCCTATTTATTTAAATAAATTGCTTCTTGTCATAGGACTCCAAAGCACCATCACATAAGGAACCACTTTTGTTGTCATTAAAAATGTATCAGTTCCTGCCGTAGCTAGTTTTGCTCAGTGGATAGAGCATCAGCCTATGGATTGAAGGATCCTGGGTTCGATTCCTGCCAAGGGCACATTGCCAGGTTGCAGGCTCAATTCCTAGTAGGGGGCATGCAGGAGACAGCCAATGATTCTGTCTTATCATTGGCATTTCCATCTCTCCCTCTCCCTTCCTCTCTGAAATCAATATCCTATATAATAAAAGTCTAATATGCTAAGTGTCCAGTCTTCTGGTCAGCCATTCAACCAATCAAAGCATAATATGCTAATGATATGCTAAGGCTGCTCAATAGCTCACTATGACGTGCCCTGACCACCAGGGGGCAGACATTTGACTGGTTCATCAGTTGCTATGACATGTACTAATCACCAGGGGGCAGGCAGTCAACCAGTCACTATAACGTGCACTGACCACCAGGGGGCAGATGCTTCAACCCGTAGGTTAGCTTGCAGTCGGGGTCCGGCTGATCAGGACTGAGGGAGGTGGGTAGGATACACCCTGGGGCCCTCCTGTGATTCCCTGCCCCTTGCCCCCGCCAATCTCCTCTGCCTAGATCTTGCACTGGTGAGGTCCCTTGGCCTGGCCTGCACCCTCTTGCAATACAGGACCCCTTAGGGGATGTCAGAGAGCCAGTTTTGTCCCCATTCGTGCAGGAATTTGCATACCAGGCTTCTAGTATATATATAAATTCCTGTGTTGACTCTGATAGCTATTTGAAAAAAACAAGTTAAGTGAACTGATAAAATGAGAAAAACTATGGCAAGTCTGAGGAGAGAGGAAAAGAGCACAAAATTGTACCAAAAAAAGAGGGCTTTAACCACAAATTCATAGACTTTGAAATTTTATTTAAAAAATTCTACTCATAACTTACTGCCAATAGTTTGTTTTATTCCTTACCAGAGGACATGTTTTTATTTATTTGAGAGAGAGAGAAACATGGATGTGTGAGTGAACATGGATCAGTGGCCTCCTGCATGTTCCCCAACTGGAGTGCATGGGAGGCGCTCCAACTAACCGAGCCACACTGCCAGGGCTGCCAATAACTGTTTAAAGCTAGATGAAATGGGGGGGGATTTAGGGTAACACAAATTGCTGAGTTCTGTTTTAAAAACTGGAATTTAACTAGAATAACTATAGAATATATAGAAAGGGAGGCGTCAAATATTTACCCCCAAAATATGAAATAACCCAGGATAATAAAATAGGAAGTTTCTATCAGTAACAATAACTGTATTGTTATTTAATCCATATCTCAGAATAGGGTATATGTAAATTTTACTAAATTCACTCTATGAGGTTCTGGTACCAAATCTACTCTAAGAGAGCCTAAATATATAAATATTCTAAATAAAATCTCAGCAAACACAAATAATACTATGATTAATAGAATTTTAAAATATTAAAATGACTTGAAACTTATAAATGTATTAATATAATTCCTTAACTAGCATAATTCAGGAAAACAAAAAACACAGTGTGACCCTTAGAAGCAAAATGATAAGGAGATAACAAATTTCACAATACATGGGCATGTTTGTAAGTGTTTAAAATAAGGACACCTCAATGATAATGTAACTTTTTATGCCCACTTCCAAATAAACAATTAAATCAACCTTGAATACACAACAATTTAAAAGTGGCAAAGGCGGTAAATTAGAGAATGAAATAAGGTGTGTACCATGAGACCTGTGCCATTGGTGGTCCGTGGGGTCAAAAGATTGGTGACCGCTGTAAACAATAAGTACTCTTAATTTGAAAATGGACCTTGCTCCTCAGGTCAGCCTCTTCCTTGACCTTTTCTCAAACATGATCATAGCTAGAAAATGGTTGGCCCTGCCACTGCACTGAACCAGGTCAGAAGGCCACCATTCCAGTCCCATCCCTTCCTTAGTTAACTCCCTCACCACACTCTGAGCCACTCGGGAGCAGAGGGGTCTTTTATTCATTTTTGTATCCCCAGTTCCTAACACCATTCTGAGCATGGGTTCAACAAGTATTTGTGGAAGTAATTGAATTCTCATTTGATAGACAGCAAAAGAAACACACTTTTTACCACACGTGCTTCACATAAGAAAATAAAAAAGTGGGAAATATAGAAACAGTTTATAGCCTGGAGATGATTTTTATTAGGGGGAAAACACCATCCTATTTTATTGTATCAAGTCAGGTTTCACTGGCAGAAATATACTCCTGTGCCCACCACTAGGCTTGAAGACCTAGAGAGATCAGGATTTCCTAATGAATTGAATTGTACACCAAATTTAATTGTACCTGATCTGCCACCAACAACCTGAGTGCCCAGAGCCAGTGAGAAGAGTGCAAAGCACAGAGAGTGGCAGTTCCGTAGCCAGCAGCCAGCGAAGTTCTTTATGTCGACATACGGAATAACCGGGCTCCCCCTACCTCCACTCCACTGGCACATTAACTTTTTTATCACCTAATACCAGTCAGGATAGAGTAATTTGGTTGAGTTGTTATGTGTCAACATCAGTCAGAAAAAATAAAAACACCAGCATGTTATCACACTTAAAAAACAACCCAGCTCTAGCTAGTTTAGCTCAGGGATAGAGCCGAGGCCTGTGGTTCGATTCCGGTCAAGGGCACATGCCCAGGTTGCAGCCTCGATGTACGGGGTGTAAAGGAGGCAGTGAGTCAGTTGTTCTTTCTCATCAGTGATGTTTTTGTCTCTTTCTCTCCCTTTCCCTTCCTCCCTAACATAAAGAAAAAACATATATTTTTTAAAAAAAACACAGCCAAGACCGGTTTGGCTCAGTGGATAGAGCATTGGACTGCGGACTGAAGGGTTCCGGGTTCGATTCCCGTCAAGGGCATGTACTGCAGCTGTGGGCACATCCCCAGTAGGGGGTGTGCAAGAGGCAGCTGATGGATGTTTCATCGATGTTTCTGACTTTCTATATATTTTTTTTTAATGTATTTTATTGATGTTTCACAGAGGGCAAGGGAGAGGAATAGAAAGTCAGAAACATCAATGAGAGAGAAACATTCATCAGCTGCCTCTTGCACACCCCCTGCTGGGGATGTGCCCGCAGCCAAAGTACACACCCTTGACCAGAATCAAACCTGGGACCCTTCAGTCCCCAGGCCGACACCCTATCCACTGAGCCAAACCAGTTTCGGCTCAATCTCTGTTCTTATTCTGGTTTGACTTGCTTTAATTTCAGCCTTTCAAATAGGTTCTCTCCCTGGTTTCTTCTGAGTGGAAGGTAAGAGCTTCTGGAGATACTCTGTGCACAGCGTTGCCCCAATACAAGGTAAATACCTAACTCCCCCCTCCCCCCCCCCCCCCCCGAAATGTGCCTGTCACTATCTTTTCACTAGGTCAGCACTCAGTGGAAGAGAGGGAAGATGGTGAAAGGCAAGAGAGGCTCCCGAGAGACTTGTGGAGAAAAACCCTGAGCTCCAGAAAAAGCTCCCTGCACCCCTAGGGTGACCCCAATTTGCAGAGAGGGTACAGCAACATGGTAAAACCTTAACTAGTCCTCAGGAAGAGTTCCTCCTGCTTCAGCACAGGCAATCGCAGCACTCACAAAGTCAGAATCACGAGGCTGAGTTAGTAGTATCTTGTGAAATAGATCATTAGTCACCAAAGCCTTTTGTAGGTGAGAGGGGAAACCAGGTTACTGCTGTTTCTCCTGGGAGAATTTTTTTCACAGTTCAGATGAATCCAATTTGGATGTGCCTTTGGCACTTCAGAACTGCTAAAAAGGAGAAGAGAGTAAAACCCAGTCTTCAGAATTATTGTAATTTCTCACAACCTCCCAGTGAACAGACTCCAGGAGTTGGGAATCATAGACAAACCTCAGAAGAATAGCCCACTGCCTATGCACCATTGACAGTGGTCAGCAATGTTCTCTTACCAGTAAAACAACAGCATTTTCCCAGTATAAGTAGTTTACCCAAAGGCCTAGAAATTCTAAATCAGGTGATATGATTTTGTTACAGCTAATGGCTGGACTAGCTGAACTTACTTAATTTGTTTCCCTGTTTTATAGCATCCCAAGTAAAACTATAATAGCTAGCATATATCATATAGACATGTAGGTAATCACATCAAACACTGTTCCTCCCATCCCCTGTGCCTCAGATGTCTTTCCTTGCCTAATGAAATATTTCTCACCCTTCAAGGCTCAGTTCAGGCACCTCCAAGTCATCATTAATCATCCCTTTCCTACTACAATCTCAACTGTACACACTGGTATGGCTCCCTCCTGGGCATTAATAGGCATGAAAACCTTGAGAACATTTTACATTGGACACTTAACACAAGTTTGAGGTTAATTTAATCAAATTCCAAAGATTGTTTATGGTTAATGATTTCTTCCTTTAAAGAAAACAGTAGGGAGAGGCTGTATAGTAAAAGGGTACACACTTTTAGTTGTAAGATGACTAAGGTCTAAGGATCTAATGTATAACATAGTGACTATAGTTGATAAGACTACATTGTATAATTGAAATTGAAAGTTCTTCTCTCTTAAGTAGAACTTAAATGTTCTCCCCCCTTAAAAATAAAAGTAAACATGTAAGGTGACAGATGTGTTAACTTGATGGGGGAGGGGCCTTTCACAATGCATATCAAATGATCACATTGTGTGCTTTAAATATCTTACATCTTTATATGTCGATTATGCTTTAATACGTTTGGAGAATACAGAAGACAACACAGAACTTTATTCATATTAATTAACATTTTTTAATGAGCTAGAAAAGGCAAACAGGAAAAAGTAATGCTATTGGCCCTAAATTTTAAATTTTGTTTTAATAAAAATTCACTATCTAAACATATAGACTGAGAAACCTGGAGCACTACTACCCTTTGTCAAAGACCAAATGCTTCTTTGTATTCATTATTTTTACGATACATCATATACACTGTATGTACAAGTTCAGGCTTTAAAGACTGATATGTACCTGATATGTACAATTTTTAAATGAATAATAAATATTATCAAGTAAAATATCCTTGAGACTTTATAGTCTTGCCTCAGTTGTGAAGCCACTGTCAAGAAGTGGGTGAGACTAATACTGGATTTTTAGTTCGGTGTATTAGGTTAAGTATGGCCAAATAAAATGAACCAGCTATGACATTATTTGTATGCCTTACTTTAAACTACATTATTTTAAAACCCAATTTACACAAATAATTATAAAAGTAATACCTGCTCAGTGGAGAAATATTGAGAACCTGACCCATTTCCCTCTCTTACTCCTTTCTACTCTTTGCAGGCAGAATAGTCACTGGGAAACCACACAATCCATCAGCAGTTACTGGAAGACAGCAGAGGACGGGGGGTGCAGATCAGAAGTGAGTGATGATACACCCGAGTGACCGACACTGGCCTGATTGTGCATGGGATAGTGCGTGGGGTGACGGGTGTGCCCCTGAAGTTTTGAGTTTTTATCTTACAAAGATAGTTTCAGAGTCATTTATGATGCTTACATTTCAATAAGAAAGTACAAGTACTGGTTTAAACTAAGTACAAGTGCACCAGTTTAAACTAAGCTCTCAGTTTGTCTGGGTTCTTATTAGAAACAAGTTCTTTGCAATTTCCACTCACCTCATGGCCTGCCTCCACCAGTAGACATCACACCATGTTTTGTGAAGGCTTCCTGATTTCTCTAGAGGGCTATAAAAAATAAAATGCCATTGATAATGACAAGCAGTAGGGGAACCAGAGGCTTAATAGCCTATGTCACTTTTGTCAAGGCCCTGTCCATTATCCTAAGCAAATCTATGCTTATTCCCAGCTAAGCTTGCTCTTTTTTCCTCTTACCTTTACAGATAATTTTTCTTAAGAGAATCCTTTTTGTGCATAATGCTGTTCTTTGTCCTGAAGGAGCACAAGAAGCAGTGTAAGACCTAATCTTGGCTCTATTAGTCACTGCTAATCGCCACCTAGTATCCATTCTCCCCTTTTCTTTAGTATCCCAGTTCAAAACTTACATCCCCTTCCCCTTCATAACTACGTGTATCCACCAGAATAGAGGTATGAGTCGAAATAATGTGAGCGACCTCTGGGAAGTCTCCTTCAAAGAGAGAATACATATTTCGCCCCCATTTCTCCTCCTTGCTGGCCAAACACCGGTGAGATAGGTGGAGTCCTAGCATCTCTGTGGATCAAGACATGATCCACAAGGATGGCAGTAGAGCAAGCTGGTGGGAACCTCATTCCTCACACAAGAACCTGCTTAAGCAGTTCTGGGCTGGGCTCGCTTTTTTATTTATTTTTTAATCTGAGAAGTAAAACATCTGACTTATTTAAGCCACTATTTATATACAGATGATCCCAACCCTATACGCTGGCACACCAGGAAGTTGTCTAGAACCAAGAGCCAATTTTTTATTCTTAAAGCTTCCCTCCTGCTTCCTTTGAGCATGTATGTGCTATTTATTAAGAAATTATTCATTCTTCAGAAGCCTCTGATGTGTCGCTACAGTCCTTTTCCCCGGCCTTTCTCCCTTGCAGCACTCATATTTTGGATATTACTCTCATTTGAACCCTTCAGATAGGAATTTTAACTCCCCAATAGTGGAAAATGGGGTCATTCTACCAGAGAAGAAAAAGGAAGTTCAGCTAAAATTAAATCTTTAGCTTTCGTTGTAGATTATAGGAAAAACAGTTCATTTTGGTTCAATAAGCATTTACGAAGCACAGACTATGTAAAGGGCACTGTGTCAGGTGCTGGGACAATTATAAAGATGACAGTGGTCCTCCAAGTAGGAAATCTAGTAGGAAAGATGAGACACACCGTGTGATAAGCTGTGACAAGTGTAATGAGAAAAGTACAAGGTGCCTAAAGCTTTCAGAGGGAGAGAGAGTTCAGTTGTGGGGATTAGAGAAAGTTTCATGAAGATAGGGTTTGAGCTGAACTTTGAACAGTGTATAGATATGATAAAAAGAACAGAGGTAGGATATTACAGGCATTATTTAGGGATCTTAGGAACATCAAGGGTAGAGTAGGAGGTAAGGCTAGATAGGGAGGTTGGAGCCATGAATATCTTCTTGGAGGCTGCTCTGCAGTGGAGAGATGGAGTCACTGGCGGTTTTTAAGCAAGGGAGTAACTAGATTATATGTCTTCAGTAAAAAGCTGCCTCTTGTGATACTTTAGAAGACAAACCAGCCGCAAAGAGGCCAGGGAGTGGGCACCTTTAATCCAAGTAAAAGGGGATTATGACCTGAATTAGGGAAGCAACCATTCGGAAGGAAAGGAAAGCACAGATAGAAGCAACATTTCAAAGCCTACTGCATGAGTTACATGTCTGCTCTGCCCAGGCCAGCATAGCCTGAAGAAAAATAAAGAGAGCTGGCATAGACCCATTTAAGGCATTTTATTGTCAAATAGCTTTGAGATAAGTATCCCCAAGCACCTCCCCCAAAAAAATCCCAAACAGCTACTTTCTCATTTTCTGGGGATATATTCTAGAGATTTCCTCAAATAGACAAATTTGAACATCTGAACAGCTGTCACTTTCTTTTTATTTTTCTAATTATTTTAGGAAAACTTAAGTGGGTATTAATACTTACTAACCTCTTTTCTCAATAAGGGCAGGAGCAGACAACAAAACAATCGTGAACCTACCAATTAGAAGAGTGTCTTGTGTAATATCTAGCAATTTATGGTTTAGTTCACCTTATTTGGAGCATTGAAAACAGCTTACAAATAAAATAATGAGGGTTGTTGTTTTTTTTTTTTCCTTTCATGACTCCCAAGGTGATTCCTGGCACTCTTAAAAGCACATACAATTAATCAAATCATTGGGGACAAGCAGCAGTAATGTGATTGTCAAAACTATGGATATTGGTAACTGTGTTTCATTCTCATGTAAAGTCTGTGTGTGTGTGTGTGTGTGTGTGTGTGTGTGTGTGTGTGTGTGTACTGAGAGTGATCAGTGTGACAATCAGCATCAACATTGTCCTTGAGAGAAAATTATCAGGAATTATTATCCTAAACATTTTACATTTCATAAAAATACAGAATCTAAGAAAAATATTTAGCAACTCATACTCCAGTCCTAAAACTCAAAATCAAAGGTTCTTAACTGACAGGTCCATAGATTGGATTCTGGTCATCTGTAAATATGCTGAAATTGCATGGGAAATTTTGTGTGATTTATGTGGAAACTTTGAGTGATTTGCAGAGGGGGTGGGCTGATATCCAAAGATTCTTAAATTATACTTGACTCCCAAAAAGATTAAGAATTACTGCCATTAAAGAAAAAAGAAGGATGGAGAGGGAGAAACAAATGTATATGAAATTTGACAAGGCACTTATCTTTTAACCTTTATATTTATTTTAAAAGTTAACAGTATTTTGATTATCTTCCTTTCAAAAGCCCCTGAGGTTTCAGCCTGGTTCAGATTGCATTTTCAGAACCCAAGGCATTAACAAAGATGTAAATGTTAATTAAATTCATGGAAACTAGAGTAAACATGACAAAAAATTATTTTTCTAGTATAAATTTCTGTTCATTTATGGTAAACCCTACAGAAGTGCCTTCAATGAAATGGCTATGTCATTTGCAGCAATATAATCTTGAATTAAAAGAAACTATTAATAAAGACAAAAGGGTGATAAAAATAAATTTCTGTATTTTCAGAATACTATTATTTTAGCATATAAAAACCCATTAATTCCAATACTAACTATTATAGAATACTGCTCTCACTTTAGAAATCTTTCAAGTGAAACCCAATTCTTCTCATCATGCTTCCAAAACTCTGCAAAGGTTTAGAATTAAAATTCACTAATGTCTCTGTAATTAATCTTTGTCCCTTTCTGTGTTACAAAAGACACAAACCAACCTCCCTTCATTTCTGATCTTTTCATATTTTATTCTTAATCACAAAGAAACGTTGGATTTATTTGCAGTGTAAGTCAAGAAACCTGTCATTCTTTTTTTTTTTTATCCTGGTTTTTGTTATATTCAATAGGCATAGAATTACATTTCAAAAATATAATCAGAACATCCAAAATTTAAAGATTATAAAAACTATTTTTCAGTGAAAGAAAGAACCCTGTCATTCTTTAAGATTGCTCCCAAAATTTAACTCAGCTTCCATTAAATATGTAAATATATAAAACTCTTCAGTTCCCAAACATATCATTCATTGATAACCTACAAAGGCAAATTATGATAATTTTACAACTAAGCAAGAAAATGTTTTATAAATTGTTATAACTTTTGAATAAAAAGTTATTTTTTAATTTTATTCTTAATGTTACATATTTTGAATCAAAATTACTAAGGGCTGATAGAATTTATTGTCTTATGATACTATTTCCTATCTCAAAGCACATAAAAGCACACTTACCCCATGGTGCTTGCTGTGGTTATATCATCCTTGGATCAAGGCTTATCTGGATTCTGAATAAACTTAAAGGTTATAAAAAGCAGCAGTAGAGAGGCTTGACTTCCCCAGAAAGGAGACTGTCATATGCTAACTAGGCTTTTAAATGAGCTAAAACTAGTGTCTTTTCTAATTACATAAGCTCTAGGTCAAATTCTAGCATCAACTAATCAAATAACTGAACTGTGTTTAGTTTCAAGGAGTTAAAGAAGGAAAACTGTTTAAGAGGGATGACTTTACTATCTTAGAAAATTGGAAACTTGAGCATTAAGTTATTTATCAATAAAGTTAAAGATTTTAAAAGAAAAATATGTATCGTGCCATTTTAAATAATTCAAAGAAAAATATTAGGGAAATTTTAGTTTGTGGTAAAGCAGATATTTTTTTATATTCTCCAGAAATTTTGAATTTGCATTATATGTCCTGCTCCCAAAAGACATACTCTTGCCTTATCTTAACCTATCCAGTTTTTGTCTGGTTATAAATTCTAGTACAATAATATTTAATTCTAAAAGAATACAGGTTAATGCTAATACAGGTAAATGTCTAATTTTTAAACTGTATCTTTGAGCACTAATAAATTGAAATTAAATGTAAAGCTATTATAAAAACTAACAAAATTAGCATTTTTATTTCAATATTGTAAAATATATTTAAAATTTTTTAAATTTATTAGAGAGAAAGAGAGATCAATTTGTTGTTCTACTCATTGGTTGATTCTTATATGTGCCCTGACCAGGGATGGAATCTGCAACCTTGGTGTATTGGGATTATACTCTGATCAATTGAGCTACCCAGGTAAGGCTTAAAATACATTCAACACAGATTTTTAAAAAAATATATTTTATTGAATTTTTACAGAGAGAAAGGGAGAGATAGAGTTAGAAACATCGATGAGAGAGGAACATTGATCAGCTGCCTCCTGCACACCCCCTTCTGGAGATGTGCCTGAAAGTAAGGTACCTGCCCTTGACCGGAATCGAACCTGGGACCTTTCAGTCTGCAGCCCAACATAACACTCTATCCACTGAGCCAAACCAGTTTCGGCCATTCAACACAAATTTATAGTACAACAAAAATTTAAAACAATTTTTGGCTATAATATGTTAAAAGTAGATATTTTAGTAAGATTTTGAATGAAGAAATATGATACAGAATTTATCTATTGCATGCACTATTTTTTTTGTCAGTTCCAGAATAATAGTTTCAGCAAAAACACTCAGGTCTTTATTGTAATTTTTTAAATGTGTATCTGTCATGTACTGTTCTGGTAACTGAGAAAAAAAATTATGTAGAAAGTAAAGCAGCTTTCTAGCCATAGAATATATGAGGACACATCTATTTTTTAGAAAATTGAGCTTTAATTCACATACCATATGAAAAATTTTCCCTTTTAATGTAAACAACTCAGTAGTTTAGTATTCACAAAGTTGCCCAACTATGACCACTAATTCTTGAACATTTATATCACCCAAAAAAGAAACCCTATTCCTCCCAACTCCTCTTTCCCCTGGCAGCCACTCATCTAGACATTTCACATAACAGCCATGTAATATGTGGCCTTTTGTGACTGGATTCTTTCACATAGTATTTTCAAGGTTCATTCATGTTGTAGTTTGTTTCAGTACTTCATCCCTTTTTATGGCTGAATAATATTCCATTTGATGGATATACACCATCTTTGTTTAACCATTTATCAGTGAGTGGACATTTGGGGTGTTTCCAGTATTGGGCTGTTATGAATAATGCTGCTATGGATATTCTTGTACAAGTCATTTCTATTGGGTACACACTTAGGAACTGCTGGTTCATATGGTAACTACATGTCTAACTTCTTGAGAAATTGTTTTCCCACAGCAGCTGCACCATTTTACATTCCCACTAGCAGTGTTTAAGGTTTCCAATTTCTCCACATCCTTGCTAACTTTTATTATCATCTGTCTTTTTAAATATAGCCAACCTAATGATTATGCAGTTGTATTTTTTGTGGGTTTAACTTATATTTCTCTAAAAAGTAATGATGTTGAGCATATTTTCACTTGCTTACTAGATTTATTTTTTCTTTAAAGAAATGTCTATTCAAATTCCTTGCCCAATTTTTAATTGGGTTGTCTTTTTATTTATATACTAGAGACCTGGTGCACAAAATTAATGCATTTGGGGGCATCCTTCAGCCTTGCCTGTGCCCTCTCACAGTCCGGGAGCCCTTGGAGAATGTCCGACTGCCAGCTTAGGCAACCTTAGTGCTGCTGTGGAGGCAGGAGAGGTTTCTGCCACTGTCGCTGTGCTCACCAGCCATGAACCTGACTCAGGGCTTCTGGCTGAGTGGTGCTCCCCTTGTGGGTGCGCACTCACTACCAGGGTACAGCTCCTGCATTGAGCATCTGCCCCCTGGTGGTCAGTGTGTGTCATAGTGACCAGTCATTCTAACTTTCAGTCAATTTGCATATTAGCCTTTTATTATATAGGACTAGAGGCCCAGTGCATGAAATTCGTGCACTGGGCAGGTCCCGAGAGGCTGCTGGCTGCCGGTCGGGTACTCCCTCCCTTCCCCTGGCTGCCTCTCACCACTGCTGGCCATGGCCTCCCTTCCTTCCCCTGGCTGGCCCGCCCCTTGGTTGAGCTCCTGAAAGAACTCCATTAGAGGGGACAATTTGCATACTATGCTTTTAAAATATAGGATAGTTATATGAGTTCTTCAACATTCTGGAAAACAAACCTTTACTAGATATATGATTTCCAAATATTTTCTATCATTCTGTGAATTGTCTTTTCATTACCTAGATAATTTCCTTTAACACAGACATGCTTTTTAATGACAAAATTCAGGCACAGAATCAGACATTGACTTTGCCAAGATTTGGATAGTTTTGCTATGTTTATTAAAATGAGAAAATTCTGAACTGAATCACATAATTTGAACTAATTATAAAATGATGAAAGTTAAAAAAAGGCATAAGTGAATGATGATTTTATTGGCAATATTATAATATAGAGATAGTGTATGAAGTTATTTTATTTGACAGATTTAGTTTCCTTACAACTAAATCTTCAATTACCACATTAAACTTTAATGCTGAAAATCTACATGTAGATCTTTAGTCTCAGGCCTGGAGCAGCTTTGAAATGAAAGGTACCACACCATTCTAGTCCTCGGATATCAGTATATTGTCCTTCACCTTCTACCCTGCAATAGTAAAAAATAAGTTTGTTCATTAATCAAGACTAATAATTTACAGTCCAGATTTAAGATTTATCTAGACTGTGACATATAATATACTTTGTCTGAAGAATTATAGCTTTCCATTTTGATTTAAAACCCAGCATCCTGCCAAAACTGATCTGGCTCAGTGGATAGAGCATTGGCCTGCGGACTCAAGGGTCCCAGGTTCGATTCCAGTAAAGGGCATATACCTTGGTTGCAGGCAAATCCCCAGTGGAGGGGGTACAAGAGGCAGCTGATAGATGTTTCTCTCTCATCAGTGTTTCTGACTTTCTGTCCCTCTCCCTTCCTCTCTGTAAAAAATCAATAAAATATATTTTAAAAAACAAACAAAAAAACTCCCCAGCATCCTGTTTTCATATCCTACAAAAAAAATCCCAAACTTTTAATATTGCTATTTTGAATGAATACTGTCATTATACAAATTTTGGAGTACAAGATTTTAGGATATGCTAAGTTTATATAAAAACCCAAACAATCAGTTAAAAAATAAAAAGTTTATATCAGGTCATGTGTTTATTCAACAAACATTTACTGTCAACTATGTTTGGAGTGCTATGTTCCGAGCTGGTGTTTCTTTGACTCTTTGGAGTATAAAGATGCACTTCACTTAAACAAACAGACCTTTATTCCATGGTTAGATTTTTCTCCCGTTTTTATCGATTTTAGAGAGAAGAAGGGAGAGGGATATGGAAACATTGATGAGAAAGAAACATTGATCGACTGCTAAAGCCCGCAACTGGGGCATGTGTGATGACTGGGAATCGAACCTCCTGGTTCATAGGTCAATGTTCAACCACTAAGCCACACCCGGAGGTGCTGAAGGATTTTCTTTTGAGGCTCATGATGGTCTTAGTGTCTCATCTGATTTTTTTCTCCTAAAAAAATAGCCCAACATTTCTTACTCAATATGTTATATATTTTGACAAAATATATTACAAAAGAATATTTAACATTAATTAAATATAATATTTAGCAAACATGCCTGAAAAGAATCTTTTAGAACTATAGTGAGTTTTTATTTTAAGCTTACCTATTTTCATTGAAATTTCCAGTATACTTTGCCCCAGATGGAAATGTGTAAGTCCCCAGTCCATGGAACATATTGTTCTTAAAGTATCCTTCATATACTGCTCCTGAAAAATGTTCAAGTCTTCCAAAACCATTCATCTATAACAAAGGAAATGACTCAGTAGCTCAGTTTCCCTAGAATACTTTGAAAATGTACACATATGTCTATCACCCACTTATTATTTAATCTATCATTATATTACCCTTTATTTCTGTGAAGCCTTCTCTCCCCCCACTTCACCACCCAATCAAATGTTCCTGACCTGGAGCATTTGAATGTCATGGTTGGAACACCATGATGATGTTAATAGGGGTTCTTGAGATACCTTGAGTTATCAAAAGTCTTAAAGGGCAACTGGTTTAGTTTAGTTACCTAGCAAACAGTACAAAAGTTGTGAAGAACAAAAATTATATTCAAGCAGACCTACGTACACATTCTGTAAGAAACCTGAACTTGATTTACCTCATTTATAAAATAGGAGTGCTAATGATTGCTTTGAGGTTAAATGAGAAAATTTTGTAATGAGTTTAATTTACTCAATGAATAGATGAGAAAGATGATGAGAACTAGCTCTCTGCATAAGTTTAATATTACTCATATATTCACATATATTAAATACTAGAGGCCTGGTACATGGATTTGTGCACCGGTGGGATCTCTCGCCCCACCCTGAGGGGATTGGGCTGAAACCAGCCCAGTGCACAGATTTGTGCACTGGTGGGGTAGGGTACTTCAGCCTGGCCTATGGGGGTCGGGCCGAAACTGGCAGTCCAACATCCCCTGAGTGGTCCCAGATTGTGAGAGGGCGCAGGCCAAGCAAGTGACCCCACTGATGCACAAATCCGTGCACTGGGCCTCTAGTATGCATATAAGATATTTGGTTAATCTCTTCCCGCCCTCCTCCCTGCCACCTTCCCTCTGAGATGCATCGGTCTGTTCTATGTTTCCATGCCAGTGCATTGAGCATCTGCCCACAGGTGGTCAGTGTGCATCATAGCTACCAGTCAAATGGTCAAATGGTCAGACACTTAGCATATTAGCCTTTTACATATATAGATAACTATCTGGTTTTTTATTGTATAGTCTACTCATGTTTTTGATTAATGGAGAAATGCCTGGAATTACTTAATTAATAGGTTTACTTATCCACTGTCAGTATTCAAACCAACAATAATACCTTGTCATCTTTCCAGTTTCCCGTGTATATAATCCCATTAGGAGTGGTATGAACACCTATTCCATTTCTCTCCACGATTCCAAAAGGTGTTCTTGTACAATCACCATCTAAATAAAAGAGAAATACTGAATATTATAAATGGGAACCCAGTTTGACTAAGTAACAAAGTATTTATAGCCCTAGCCAGCTTGGCTCAGTGGATAGGACATCAGCCTGCAGATTGAAGAGTCCCGGGTTCGATTCTGGTCAAGGGCTTGTACCTTGGTTGCAGGCTCCAGGGCAAGTGCAGGAGGCAACCAATTGATGTTTCTCTCACATCAATATTTCTCTCTCTTTCCCTCTCTCTTGTACTCTCTCTAAAAATCAATGGAAAAATACTTCAGGTGAGGATTAAAATATATATATATATATATATATATATATATATATATATATACACATACATATATATATATATATATATATTGGCTTGAGCAGTCGATCAATGTTTCTTTCTCATCAATGTTTCCATATCCCTCTCCCTTCTTCTCTCTAAAATCGATAAAAACGGGAGAAAAATCTAACCATGGAATAAAGGTCTGTTTGTTTAAGTGAAGTGCATCTTTATACTCCAAAGAGTCCAAAGAAACACCAGCTCAGAACATAGCACTCCAAACATAGTTGACAGTAAATGTTTGTTGAATAAATACAACAAACCCCACTGGTGCACACATCCATGTACCAGGCCTCTAGTATTTAATATATATGAATATATGAGTAATAGTAAACGTATGCAGAAAGCTAGTTCTCGTGTGTGTGTGTGTGTGTGTGTGTGTGTGTGTGTGTGTGTATGCTCAAAAACAAACAGATAAATAATAAAATAATTTTTTTAAAAAAAGGATTTATATTTAGGCCTAATCACAACTGCACATATGGGTTTCTTTGGCTCCCTAGCACTGAAACAAATGAGACCAGAGATGAGGAGCATACAAGGTCTTATAGTCATTAAGAAGCAATGACCAAGAAGACAAATAGATCCCATAGGTTACCAAGTCATACTGCCTAGACTTAACATTAGAATTTAGATTTAAAATCTTTTCATCTACATTATTTTATTAAATAGAGTTAACATTCCAATAGTAGTTTTATGAAATATTGACAGTCTCATTTTTTTCACTCTTAAGCTATTTCATTTTAGTCTGTATAGAAAAAGTAATTGAAATGTATGCTTACCATATCTGTCTCCATTTGGAAATATAAAGTTTATCTTATGTACATCTTCAGCTGTTTTAAAAGATTTAGGAAAAGTCACATAAATTTAAATATTTTTATGTCATAAGACCTATAACAAATGCACTTTAAGAGCTAACCAAATAGATTCATTTCATATGATCACAAGCATGTCACGATTACTTGACATTCCATTATCCAATGTAGGGTCTGGGGAGATAATTTCGTCTAGATGATCTTTTTGTTGTTGTTGTTCGTTATAACAGCTTTATTAAAATAGAATTTACATACCATAAAACATACCCTTTTTACAGTTCAATATTTCTAGAATATTCAGAGTTGTGTAACTATTACAATCTAACTTTAGAATATTTTAATCACCCCAAAGGAAGAGTCATTTACCCATTCTCAGCTATTTCCCATTCCACTCCCACCCCCATTCCCATTCCCATTCCCTGGTAACTAATAATCTACTTTCTTTCTCTGAATTTTCATCTTGTGGACTTTTCATATATATATGAAATCATACAATATGTAGTCCTTTGTGATTGGTTTCTTTTACTTAACATAATGTTTTCAAGGTTCAACCATGTTATAGCATGCATTAGTATTTCATCTCTTTTTATTGCTGAATAATTGTCCATGTACAGAAATAACAGATTCCGTTTATCATTCATTAGTTGATGGACAGCTGGGGTTCCAGTTTTGGCAGCTATAAATAATGCTGTTATGGACATTCATATGTTTTTATATGGACATACATTTTTTTTTTTTTTTTGGTTAGCCTATATGACCTATTGATTGTCTCAGAGGTAAGGTAAAGTAAGGAATCTCTGACTTGGCAGAAAGAGGAAAAAGAAAATAAAGGCAGTAAATGAGGAGCGGTGAGTGTAGGGGTGAGCAAAAAGAATGAGATTGGAATGGAGAACAGGTGAAAAAGGAAGAAAGAAACCAAGGGCTGGGTGAACCTATGCCTCAGAGCACTGGGACATTTAGTGGTCTAAAATATTAAACTTTTAGGAAAGCATATCCTATTTAATAAAAGAGTAATATACAAATTGACTGTGCCTCCGATCAAGCCACGCCAATCAGCCAATCAGGAACAAATTATGCAAATAAACCCCAACCAAGATGGTTGCCGCCACTAAGAGCAGGAAGGAGGCTTGGGTTTCCCTGGCAATGGAGGAAGCCAAGCTTTCCGCCTGCCCTTGACAGCCTAGGCCTCCACTCAATGCTACAAAGTTTCAATTACAGAAGATACATAATCCATAATCCCAACAGAAATGGCAGCAGCCACGGAGCTGGAGAGAGCAGAGGCTAGGGTTGCCAGGGCGATGGAGGAAGCCAAGCTTCTGCAGCCTGAGCACCTAGGCCTCCACTCTAGGCTACAAAGTTTCAATTATAGAATTTAAATAAATGTCAGCAGAAATGGCTGTCGCCATGGAGTGAGCAGGCTACAAAGTTTCAATTGTAGAACATAAATTAATCCCAGATCCCAGAGCCTCCGCTTGGGTCGTTGGGAGGCATGGCCGGCCTGCAAACCACAATAGGCCCCTCGCCCAGGCTACCCTACGCCCCAATGAAACCCCCACCCTGATCTAGGATACTCTTCAGGGCAAATCAGCTGGCCCCCACCCATGCACCAGGCCTCTATCCTATCTAATAAAAGAGTAATACGCAGATTGACCATCACTCCAACACACGAGGGCTGCCCCCATGTGGTCAAAGATCCTGTCCCCATGTGGACACAAGATGGCCACCACAAGATGGCCAGCAGGGGAGGGCAATTAGGGGTGACCAGGCCAGCAGAGGAGAGAAGTTGGGGGCAAACAGGCTGGCAGAGGAACAGTTAGACATCAATTAGGCTGGAAGGGCAGTGGTTAGGGGATGATCAGGCTGGCAGGCAGAAGCAGTTAGGGGCAATCAGGAAGGCAGGCAGGTGAACAATTTGGAGCCAGTAGTCCTGGATTGTGAAAGAATGATCTTACCGGTAAGATTGGGCCTAAACGGGCAGTCAGACATCCCTCAAGGGGTCCTAGATTAGAGAGGGTGCATCCTGGGCTGAGGGATATTCCCCAGCCCCCGTGCACAAATTTCGTGCACCAGGCCCCTGGTGTTAAAAATAAACTCAGCCGAAACCGGTTTGGCTCAGTGGATAGAGTGTTGGACTGCGGACTGAAGGGTCCCGGGTTCGATTCCGGTCAAGGGCATGTGCCTTGGCTGCGGGTGCATCCCCAGTGGGGGCGTGCAGGAGGCAGCTGATTGATGTTTCTCTCTCATCAATGTTTCTTTCTATCCCTCTCCCTTCTACTCTGTAAAAAGTCAATAAAATATATTTTAAAATAAAATAAAATAAACTCAAACTTCTAGGACAATAGTCTACTAGAATGTTATTCAAAATATGGACCATGCAAGTTCCTAGGCTCTATCCTATATTGCTGAATCAGAGTCTCTATGGGCGAGGCAAGAGAACTGATATTTTTAATTTAAAAATTAATTTAGGTGCCAGTTGAGAAAAGCTAGAGGCTCAGAATCTCTGAGGAAACAGAAAGTTAATAACACAATAGGTAGAGGAGTTTAAAATACAGTAACATCCTTAAGATGGGAGTTGGTGGTTATGAAAAACAGCAAATTAGCAGTCTAAAAAATAAATAATTGATGAAATAAAACTTCTTTGAAGGGCTGAATAGCAAATATACAATTGAAAAATAAATTAGTGAACTGGAATACAAGGTTGAAAATTTTCCCCAGAAAGAGGAATAAAGAAAAACAGCAAATCCTTTCTTACCTCCCCTCACCCCCAGATTCTTCTAGGAGCCCCACAAGACTCTGGGCCTAGCCCTCCCACGTAGGGCCCTAGCACGTAGGGCCCCATTAAAACAATGATTTGGGGCCACAATCCCCCATCACTACAGCAGGTAGTTTAGGTTCAGGGTTCACGGATTAGTCAAATTTCTTTTCTCACCCTAGTGTCCAGCTCAGTTATTAGCACTTACTAGTAGGAACTGAATGTCCAGTGAATGAATGGCACTTGGCAAGCAATCGTTAAATACAGAGCATTTCACTTGGTAGGAGAAACCGAACTGTTTTCAATTGCTCTTAAATGGTTCCACATTCGAAACTTTGGAACATTAGAGCGGGAAGGGCCTAAGAAACAGAGGTCGTCTGGCAGCGCAGGGGAACTGAAACCCAGAGAGGTCGGCAACCCCCCTGCCGAATCAGAGCTGGAACTCCTGTCTCCTGACTCTCAGGCGAGGTGCTCTCCGCGCCCCTACTCCACCCCCCGGTGGACGCTCAGGAAACCTATCACACCGGTACCGGGGCTCCCTGGGGCTGAGTTCTGGACCAAGGCGAGTTCGAATTTAAGGCGCCCTTCCCCGCTCGGGGCGTCGGGAAGGGGGCCACTCACTTGGCAGAAAGGTGGTAGAGAGATTTTCTGGACTCTGCGATTCCCCCTGGGTCGCCAGCTCCTAGGCGTAGAGGGAACCCAGCGCTGGCTCGGCGCAGAGTGCGACTCCGTTGCTGGGGCGACCAAGCACCTCTCACCCGGAAGCGAAAGTGCGAGGGGCTGAGTCTGAGCCAATCAGAAGGCGCCAGGGCTGGGCCGCTGCAACTGGGCCGCAGCTGAGCAGCTCCAGGTGAGACCTGCGAGGGTGGCGGGACCCGGAGGGACTCCTCGACCCTGAGCGCTGTTTGCTGACCGCCGCCGGGGAAGCGGCGCTGCGAGCCGGCCGCGGCTCCCCCTCGGCGGCCAAGGGGTGTGTCCGTGTGAGTGGTCTGCGCGTCGTCCTGGTTGTCAGCGTGCAGACCCTTCTACCGCTTTCCGCTCCCGAAGCGGTCGGGTTCTGAGGATCCAGCTGTTTGGCAGGACCGCAGGCCCTGGGGCCGGGCCAGGTAGGGGTCGGCAGCTGAGCTGGCCCCGCCTGCGAGGGAGCTCAATTCGGGCTGGGAAGGAGAAGGGATGGATTGGAGGGGTCAGATTTCATTTCCTGTCTTCTCCATCTCAAACCAAACGGCTATTTGGGGGGCGTTGCATGCTCGGGGAAGGGTACCAGGTGTGGGTATCTGCATGGAGCTGGCTATATGGGGTCAGTCGGAGATTTGCCTGGAAGGGGAGTGGTGTGTGTCAGTGTTGAGTGCCCAGCTTAGTGATTCTGTGCTCGGGAACCAAACTTGGATGTGAAACAAAGGATACTCTTGGAGCCAAACTTAGGCCCCTGTGTCCATGGTGACAAAAGATAGTTGAAATCGCCCAATGCAAAATGGGATAGAATAGTGGAATCTATCTATATGGGTTATGCAACATTAATTCCTGTTCCCTGGAAAACGGCTGAAGAAAGTCATATTGGATACAGCCCGCAAGTCTAAATGTAGAATTCTAAAGCAGATCTCAGATCAAGGTGTGGATCACTCTTTAGGCAAGCTTGAAGTGGCTTGGTCTGGGTAGCTAGCCACTCTAATTTACTTATGTGTTTATGTTTTATTGATTTATATTTGAGAGAGAGAGAGAGAGAAAGAACTTGATTTGTTCCACTTATTTATGCATTCATTGGTCAGTTGTTGTATGTTTCCTTGATACCATTGTAATTAGCTAGTTATTAATGAAGAAAAGGAGTAAAGGGGAGGCCAGATATTACGGGCATGTCATTTGGGCAGCTTCACCAGGAAGCTACAGCTTTCCACTCCCCAAGGCTCCAACAAAGGGAAGATAGATGTAGGCCCTCTAAAGCTGGAGTGGGCGAGGGAAGGTGCTTGCTGTCAATAATGCCTGGGGACAGAAATGGTTGTCCCGGATGGGTGTGGCCAATGCTTGGGCTCTAAGGTTTGGAGTACATAGTTCCCTCCACAGAAGAGTTCTGTTTCTCCCTTCTCTTGGGGCTCCTGTGACTCTGGGCCTGCGGGGCTCTTTTGCTCCTGCTTCCCTGCACTCGCCCACTGAATGACTGCCGTGATTTCCTAACTGGCCTCCAGGTTTCTCCTCCTCACTACCACCATCCAGTCCTTTTATTCTTCACCTAGCACTAAAGTAATTGTTTTAAAACATAAATCAGTCCCATCCAGCTTTTTCCTCAATGGAAAAATATCCTCAGGTGTGGATTAACAACAGCTCAAATAAATAACAAAAATAAAAGCAGTGTTTCCAGATCTGCTTTAAAAAGTAGGCTATATTCAGAACTTTGAAAACAAAAAATTATACTTGTCTGGTGTCATGAGGTCCGTGTTTCTTTTTTCTCTTGCAGGTGAAAATGAGTTCTTCAGCAAAAAGAAAAGGCAAGCCAGGCAAAGGAAGTGGGAAAGGGTCGTCCAGAAGAGGAGGAGGAGGCAGGAGTAACGCTAGTAAATCTCATGGCGGTGGTGGCGGCGGTGGCAATAGAAAAGCCTCAAGTAGGACTTGGGATGATGGCGATGACTTTTGTATCTTCAGTGAATCAAGGTCTTCAGCCAGGTATTATGCTCTCTGAATGTTCAAATAAGGAAACAGTGTCAATTCCTACTCTATGGGGCAAGAGTTGCTCAGAGAAGGGGGAAGAAAAGCCAAGTAATTCTGCTCAAGTTAATTCTTCCTCTTATTTTAAAACTTTGCAGTCCCCCTCTTTATAATATAGTCTGAAGGCATGATGGCACATAACAGCTTTTTCTTTTTGGAAGTTCAAAATGTGAAGGTAACTTGAACTTCCACATGACCAGTGTAATATCGTTATTGTAACCAATGTTACAAGGAAAGTAAATATTGGAAATGGGGAAAGTGATGAAAGTTATGTTGAGTATGTCTTAGGTTATACAGTTTGGAGGTTCCAGTATGTGACCTGGTTGGACTCTGTCTTTCCAATTGACTGATCTCTTTTCCAACCAGATTGACCAAATCTTCACCGGTGCTCCACCTGATAACCAGGAATATCTGGCTTCTCTCAGACTCAATTTTTAATTAATGAATAGAGTCTGATAACTCTAATGAATATTTAATGAGAGTAAAGATGTATTACTGCATACTATGCAATATGTATGTAAAATTGTAATTGTCTCTCAAACTGCACTATGAGCTTTCTATGGGAATTCTTAGAGATGGAGATTTCTTTAAAGCTACACACACGCGCGCACGCGCGCACACACACACAGTTCTGAGAATAACTCAACTAAATATTATTAGAAGGAATATAGATGAGTGCTAGAGTTTAACTGTATCATACATGTTTTTAACTTAAATGAATTCAGCTATATGCATTCAGGAAAAAAAGGGAAACAGCATTTAAGTAGTTTAAATTTGCCACTAAAGGAATCTAAGTCCCATAGTGAGCAAGAAATGGAGAAGAATCTGCTATTCCCTCAGTCAGTCTCAGTTTGCAAATGCTTCTTGGAGTTTAAGCCTCTGGTGTGCTGAGTATATGATGTTAGAATTTTAAAAAATACGTTTTTCACACACAGTGCCTAACACAACCAAATACTTCATCTGGTGTTCAAATGGTCATTTTGGACATATTGAGAAATAATATAGCCATCTCAAACTTGACACCATTTCAAGGACTTCTCTAAAGTAATTTAAACTATATTTTCACCTTAGCTTCTGACTTAAGAGCCCCATTTCTGAGTTCATTGCGGCGCCATTCTTTTTGAAAACATATCACAGGTTCTTGTAATCTCAGACGTTCGTTCAGGCGGCAAATATTGACTGAGTGCCCACTGTGCACTAGGCACTGTTCAGGGACTAGAATTACAGCAATGAGTAAAATACTCATTGTCTTCATAGAAGGAGATATGAGGTATAAAGACCATAAATAAATATGTACTGTTTCAGGTGGTACATGCTATGGAGAAAAATGAAGGATAGAGGATAGAAAATACCAAAATAGATTGCTGGTATTTTCAGTAGTTGCTATTTTATGTACAGTGATCAGAGAAAGCTTCTCTAATGTGTCATTTGAGCAGGGACAAGAAGGAAATGAAGGAGTGAGCTGTGATACTAGCTGAGGGAAGAGCATTCAAGGCAGAGGGGACAGCAATTGCAAAGTCCCTAATTCAGGAGTATGCGTGGAAGGTTTAGGAAATGGCAGGGAAGCCAGAGGCTAGAGTGAATGGGTAAAAAGGAGAGTTATAGGCTACACTTTGTAGGACTTTATGGCTCATTATGGGAACTTTTGCTTTTGCTTTGAGTAAGATGGGAAGTCATTGCAGGGTTTAAGGCAAGGGTGTGTGACATGAATCACTCTGATTAGAGTTGCTACTATTCAGTATCTGCCTTTATGTGAGTTAGAAAATGGTGTCCTTTCTTTTGGGCACTTGTAGCCTCAGGGTGCATGATTTGGTGAGTATAGCATGGGCTGGATTTTAACTCTTGCTTTTCCCTCCTCCCTCACCCATCTCCCACCCCGGCCAGGAGTCTTTGCACAATGTACAGTCTCTGCAGTTACTCTCAGTAGCCCTGACTCAATATGGAGAATAGACTGCAGGGGGCATGGGTTAGGACTTGGAAGACTGGTTCGGAGGTACTCTCCAAGTAGAGCTGTGTGCATATCTGTATGGACAATGTTAAGAACCGGTGAATCTAGGCAAAGGGTATTTATCTTTGTAGGTTCAAAATTTTTCAAAATAAAATGTTAGCAGAAATTATGGATTTGAGGTAGCATTTCTTTTCTGAGGTTGCAACTAAGTATGTGACCTAAGTTAAAAACCACATTCAACTCTACTTTCTCCTTTGCTTCTCCAGTGGTTCTTTTCAAAGTCTCCATAATATGTTGCATTTAAATACAGAGAACGTTTCTTCCACTTCTCTAGATTTGTGAAAATGTATAATGAAACATGCCCACCACTCTAAAGAAAGGGAAGAAATTTAGTGAATAAAGTTAAACCTTAGAACTTATAATTTAAATATTCAAAAGAGTCCTTTAAAAAAATCTACATTCCAACAATGACAGGTTGGTGAAATAAATTCTAGTACATCTATATCTATAAGTAACCATTTAAAATTGTGTTGTAGGAGAATATTTTTAATTTAAATTATTTATTGTTTAAAGTATTATTTTTGCTCCATTGACGTCTCCCCAGGTGCTCCCACCACCCACCAACCTTACTGTCTGTGTCCATTGGTTATGCTCATATGCATGCATACAAGTCCTTTGGTTGACCTCTTACCCTTTCACCTCCCATCCAACCTCCTTCCCTATAGGTTGGGCAGTCTGTTCAATGTTTCTATGTCTCTGGTTCTATTTTTGCTCATCAGTTTATGTTGTTCATTATATTCCACAAATGAGTGATATCATGTGACATTTATGTTTCTCTGACTGGCTTATTTCCCTTAGCATAATGCTCTTCAGTTCCATCCATGCTGTTGCAAATGGTAAGAATTCCTTTTTTATAGCAGCATAGTAGTCCATTGTGTAGATGTACCACTGTTTTCTTTCTTTTTTTTTTTAATATATTTTATTGATTTTTTACAGAGAGGAAGGGAGAGGGATACAAAGTCAGAAACATCGATGAGAGAGAGACATCGATCAGCTGCCTCTTGCACGCCCCCCACTGGAGATGTGCCCGCAGCCAAGGTACATGCCCTTGCCGGAATCGAACCCGGGACCCTTCAGTCCGCAGTCCGACGCTCTATCCACTGAGCCAAACCGGTCTCGGCGTACCACTGTTTTCTAATCCACTCATCTGCTGATGGGCACTTAGGCTGTTTCCAAATCTTAGCTATTGTAAATTGTGCTGCTATGAACATAAGGGTGCATATATCCTTTCTGATTCGTGTTTCTTGTAGAAGGATATTTAATTTTAGGGAAATGTCAGCTTAAATTTAATAGTGAAATGAAGCAAATTATAAAAAATTATATATGCTGTACAATTTTTAAAAGGTGTATATGAAAAAGATAATGTTAATTAGGGTAACCTCTGTTTTGTTGTTGTTGTTCTTTACTTTTCTACAGTGAACATGTATATTTTATAATCAGGAAATAATGATAATTTAGGTATATATTTCAAAAGTATGCCAAGTATTAACTCATGAATATTGACTACTAAATGGAACTCTTGATTGCTTTCAGATTGGCTTCCTAACATAGAATACAATGAACACTTTATGTAGCATATTTCTTTCAAAGAGTTCTCCATGCAGAGAGAGTCATGACAGCTTTGCTTTTCCAGCGGGTTCTTGAGTTAGTGAACCAGTTTTAATGATTAAGAATCTGATCCGTGTGTTTTCCAGCAGTTCCAACATAATTCAGTCTAGTAAGGATGGTAGGATACAGAGAACCTCTTCCTATTCCTGGTCATCTTCTGTAAGATACTTGACAATCTAGTTCATGTTGCATATATTTGGGAACTCTCAGGGGGGTATGAAAATTCTGATTACAGGTACATGTGTAATTTTGTTATTTGTCCTTTACAGAGCGAGCAACAGTCACGTAAAAAAGGGAGACACACGCCCCAAATGGAAGCCCAAAGCCAAAGTGCCCTTACAGACTCTCCATATGACTTCTGAGAACCAAGAGAAGGTGAAAGCTCTTCTCCGAGACCTGCAAGAACAAGATGCGGATGCTGGATCTGAGTAATTATTTTATTTGGATAAATTACTATAGTAAGGAAGTTGTATTGGCATTCTCACATACAGTGAAGATCCTGTGCATCCTTAGCATACTGTATCAATACTGATCCTGTTGTAAGTTGAAAGTGAACTAAGAGAAATGCAAGAGTAAAAGTATTCAGCAACAGTTTTAGAGTGGATCTGTTTTGCAGTATCTGTGAGCACTAGTACAGATTGCCATTTCTTCCCCCCGCCCTCAGGACAATACTAATATGAATTCAATAATTGCCTTATTGACAACCTTCCAAATAAAATGCTGTCGTGAACAAGTAGAAGTATTGTTCTAGGAACAAATAATGAGTTGCTCCAATAAAGTCTTTAGATTTATACTACTCATGTCCATCTGCTTAGGAGAAACAACTTGTACTTTTTTTACTGTTTGGCTTTTTTATTTCAGTAGTTAATTTTTTACACTTGCCAGAATTAATGAATGGTCAGTCATGAGCAGCTCAATTTCCATCCTATCTACAAATCTCATATCTATCTTAGATTTAGGGAAAGTGGTTATATGGCAAAGCAAAAAATTAGAGGTGATTTTTATGAATGATAAGAAAGAAGAGAGGATAGCCAAGACATATAGTAAAGAATTTAGGCTCAGGGGTTAGACTGACTTGGTTAAAAGTCTCTAGTTGCTCTTAACTGTATAACCTTTAGTAGTTACTAATCCTTTCTAAGTTTTAGTTGATCATCTGAAAATGGAGATTCTAATAGTATCTCGTTGGGTTATTGGGAAGATTTTAAAAGAGGTAGTTAACAAACATAGTATCTAGCATTCAATAAATGCCTGAAAATGTTAATTGCCAAGATATAAATTAATAGGTGAATAAAAGATTAAATCAGTGACTGAATAGTGAGTGGTCAGAATCCTACGTCCTTTGGCTTTCTAAATTAAATGTTTGGACTCTTACTAAGTTTTTCTTTGAAGTAAGTAGAAATTAATATGTAATATATGCAAATGTTACCTTTTCCAGAAGAAGCATCTCTGGGGAGGAGGAGGATGATGAGCCGGACTGTGATGATGCACAGTACTGGTTAGCTGGACAAGAAGCTTCCCTCGTTCCCGACTCTGATCCTTTGGATTATGCTGGCTCAGGCCCAGTGGAGCTCTATAATCCAGAATTTACAGTCTCAACAGTTGCAGTGCAAAAACTTTCCAGGTGATTGCTTTCAACGTTCATACGAGTTGGGAGAGAATTCAGGGAACTAGAAGGCATATCGTAAACCCAACTACCCTCCCCGGCTTTGAGTGTTTTCCTATTGAATGCATTCCAGATGTGCTGATATGTGAAACACTCTCCCTTTTAGGTTAGAGAGATTAAGGAGGAATTAGTATTATCAGTACTCTTTTTCAAAATACAAACCCTGCATAGATGTAGTTATAATTTCACATAAGTATATTTAAATGATTTCTTAATACTCCTTTTTTGTCATGTTTCACACTTGGCAGGTATGGTTTCAACACTGAACGCTGTCAGGCAGCCCTGAGGGTTTGTGACGGAGATGTGGGGGCATCACTAGAGTATCTACTCATCCAGTGTTTCTCCGAGACATTTGGAGAGAGGATAAAAATTTCTGAGGCAGTTGCACATATGAGTGAGGATGAGTGTGTGGAACTGCGAAAGGAAGAGGCATTTGCTCTCAAGTCAATCTGTGGAGAAAAATTCGTGGAAAGAATTCAGAACAGAGTTTGGACCATTGGATTAGAACTGGAGTATTTGACAAGTAAATTCCGCAAATCCAAGCAAAAGGAAAGTACCAAAAATATACAGGAGACTTCACTTGATATTTGTAAATTTTACCTCAAAGGAAGCTGTAAATTTGGATCAAAATGCAAATTCAAACATGAAGTGCCCCCAAATCAAATTGTTGGAAGAGTAGAAAGAAGTGTAGATGATTCTCATCTTAATACTAATGAAGATGAATCTTTTTTATATGAACTTGAAATTCGATTTTCTAAAAACCACAAATACCCCTACGAAGCTCCCCTGGTGGCATTTTATTCCACCAATGAGAATCTACCTCTTGCTTGTCGTTTACATATTTCTGAGTTCCTTTATGGCAAGGCCTTGACTTTTGCAGAAACTTCAGAACCTGTTGTATATTCTTTGATTACCCTTTTAGAGGAAGAATCAGAAATAGTCAATCTACTGACAAATACCCATCACAAGTACAGTGATCCTCCAGTGAACTTGCTGCCAGTATCCTCTGGGATCAGAATAAATAATCCTTTCTGTCGTAAACCAGTGATTCCAAATAATTCTTTTGTTTCAAGTCGAATTCCAGAAGGTATGTAAGGCATTGATCACATGGAGTGCATTTTGGGGTCGGGGGGCAAGGGTGTTCAGAATGATGGACTGAAGAAGTCAGAGGTTCTGAGGGATAGTCTAGCTCTCCCAGGGATCTTAGGCAAGTCATTCTCTTCGCCAAAGGCAAAGAGGAATGAGTAGCCTCTGAACGAGGGCCTGACTGTAATTGGAAGGCCCAGTGTTGTCACTGTGATCAGGCTCCCTGAATTGAAGGTTTGAAGTGATTTGTAAGTTTACTCTAGCAGTTGAGATTGGGAAGAAACTTACAACATCTTCCCAGCAAACCTGTTCTATTTAATTCATTTGGTTTTACTTGTTTATTTCTGATACTTTATATGGCATTACTTTCAAATGATTTTTTAGAGATAGTTTTTTTTTTCTTTTTTTCTTTTTTTTTCACTTAATTCTTTTATTTCTATTTTTGTGTATTTTATAATGTAAACAGCTTAATTGTAAATTTGTAATTATAATTCATAAATGTTGGAGGCATAAGCAAAAAGTATTTTATTGATAGGATTGCCTGTCAAAACTGTTTAGGCTACTGGGCTAAACACACAACACCCTCTTATAATACCCTCTTTTAATACGTAATTTTGGTGCTCTACGGACAACTCTTTCTAAAATGTTTATTCTAGTCGTTTAGCTAATAAAATATTTCATTTATATGCAGTGTTCAGATGGTAACATAATATTCTTTTTTTTATCTTTATTGTTCAGTTTATTAATTACATTGTGCCCCCTTTTTTATCCCCCTATAGCTCCCCTCCACCCAGTACCCATCCCACCCTCTGCCCTCACCCCCCTCCACTGTCCTTTCCCATTCTTGCATGATTTTTGTCCAGTCTCTTGCTGCACTTCCCACACCCCTTTTTCCCCCAAGAATTGTCAGTCCATTCCCTCTCTATGTCCGTGATTCTGTTACATTCACCAGTTTATCCTGTTCATCAGCTTATTAATTCACTTGATTTTTAGATTCATTTGTTCATAGATGTGTATTTGTTGTTCTTAATTTATATTTTTACCTTTTTCTTCTTCCTCTTCTTAAAGAATATCTTTCAGCATTTCATATAATATTGGTTTGGTGGTGATGAACTCCTTTAGCTTTTTCTTATCTGCAACGCACTTTATCTGACCTTCAATTCTGAATGACAGCTTTGCTGGATAGAGTAATCTTGGTTGTAGATTCTTGCTATTCATCACTTTGAATATTTCTTGCCACTCGTGTCTGGCCTGCATAGTTTCTGTTGAGAAATCAGCTGACAATCATATGGGTGCTCCCTTATAGGTAACTAACTGTTTTTCTCTTGCTGCTTTTAATATTCTCTCTTTATCTTTTGCTCTTGGCATTTTAATTATGATGTGTCTTGGTGTGGTCCTCTTTAGATTCCTATATTTTGGGGTTCTGTGTACTTCTTGGGCTTTTAAGTCAGTTTCTTTCACCAGGTGGGGAAAGTTTTCAGTCACTATTTCTTCAAGTAGGTTTTCATTAACTTGCTCTCTCTCTTTTTCTGGCACCCCAATAATTCGGATGTTGGCATGCTTGAGGTTGTCCCAGAGGCCCCTTACACTATCTTCAATTATCTGGATTTTTTTTGCTTCTTGCTTTTCCGGCCGAGTGGATTTTGCTTCTTTGTATTTCAAATCTTAGTTCTGGAATTGCTGTGTAGGGCAGCACAATAGGTGTTTGCCTATGCTGCCATCTTGATTCCTCCCGAGATAGTTTTTTTTTTTTTATACTACGGTTTGTATCCTCTTGATCTTCCAACACTAGACCACCAAAATTCATTGGAGTAGGGCTATCTTCATGAATCCCTAAATCCTCAAATAAAGAAATGTTTTCACGGGCTTCTGGCTTTATCCAAATCCAGGTTTGCTATACAATTCTTTTTTAAAAAATATATTTTATTGATTTTTTACAGAAAGGAAGGGAGAGGGATAGAGAGTTAGAAACATCGATGAGAGAGAGACATCGGATCAGTTGCCTCCTGCACACCCCCCACTGGGGATGTGCCTGCAACCTAGGTACATGCCCTAGACCAGTATCGAACCTGGGCCTTTTCAGTCTGCAGGCCGATGCTCAATCCACTGAGCCAAACCGGTTTCGGCTTGCTATACAATTCTTATACTACAAGTGAATTCCTCTAGTTCATCAAAGAATTATCTCTTATTTGTTGCTATCTTTCTTTCAGAGGAATAAATTTTCATTGTGTCACAAGAGTTTCTAGGTAAACATCAATGAGTAGAGAACAATGAAGCAGCGCTGAGTATGGGTACCGAGTAGTTGTCTGAGTTTTGCCACTTGACTCACTCCCAAATGTCAGCTTCTAGCACTGGGATTCAAGTGCGTTTCTCAAGAAATGACAAATTGTGGGTTGTGGACTTTTTAGAAATTATGGCTTTATTGAGATGTAATTTACATACCATAAAATTCACCTTTTTAAAGTTTACAGTTAGATGGTTTTTAATATGTTCAGAGTTGTGGAACCATAAAGAGTCTAATTTCAGGACGTTTTTCCTCACCCCAAAAAAGAAACCCCATACCTATTATTAGTCACTCCTCTTTTCCCCCAGTCCGTGATGACCTATGGATTTGTCTGTTCTGGGCACTTCATAGAAATGAAATCATACAATCGGTGGCTTTTTGTGTCCGGCTTCTTTCACTTCACATGATGTTTTCAAAGTTTATGTTGTAGCATGTGTCAGTAATTCATTCCTTTTTATTGCTGAGTAATAGGCCATTATGTGAATATACCACATTTTCTTAATCGATTCATCGTTTGATAGGTTGTTTGTGTCACGGAATTTTAGGTGCATTTGCCAGTAGTTTAAACTTTCAGTTCATTCTTTGAATATAAGGAGTCTACTAGATTAACTTTAGCCATGCCATGATTTTCTCTTGGTTTTAACCTAATTTTGTTTTTAACAGTAGCCACTTGAATAAAGTTTGTTTGAAGGTGCATTTTAAGTTCTTTAGAGTAGAAGTAGTAGTATTGAAATGAATGAACCTGCTTTATTCAAGCTTTAACTTTTTCTCTTATTTTATGGTTTTGTTGTTACTTTGTTAGACGATGACTTTCCCTTTTTGATAAAAAAAAAAAAAAAGGGCTCCATATCGAAAATGTTTCCTTTTGTCCCCTTCAAGTTGAAAAAGAATCAGAACCTGAGGAGGAGACAGATGAGGATGAAGGTCCTGCACCAGTGGTAGTGGAGAATGAAAGCTATGTGAACCTTAAGAAAAAGATTTCCAAAAGATATGACTGGCAGGCAAAATCAGTACATGCTGAAAATGCTAAAATCTGCAAGCAGTTCCAAATAAAACAGGTAGGGTGTTCTGAGAGAATGGTTAGCATTGTCTCCCTAATGTATGGATGAAGGGATTAAGGAATTGGGAAGCTCTGGCTACCCTCCCTCGTATATATTTGGTTCTCTTTCACTGAGTGGTCAATTTCTACATTTCATAGCAAATTTGGGCACATAATCTAGATAGTTTTGGAAAGTCCAATGGCTGGTGAAAATGAAATACACACGTATTATACTAAGTATTCTCAGAATCATGTGGCTTTGGTACTATGACAGAAAAACCGATGAGTAGGAGGAAAATTAATACTATACTGTGATTTACATTAGATGAATTATGGTTAAAAAGGAAAAGGAAACAGGAAGGGGGAACTTTTATGCATTTCAAAGTCTCACAGAATAAATAACTTGCCCTAAGTCACACAAATAGCTAGTAAGTGGCAACATAGTGGTTCAAGCTAATTCTGTTTCCAAAGCCTGTGTTGTTTTTACCCCATTCACAAGATTATTTTTAAAGACCCTGCCAGTGAACTATGAAGGCCGAGTTGGATGTGGGACAAAGGGGAGTGGCTTAGCCAATTTAGAGATTGGATTAGAGATGCTGTGTAAAGGCCCTTCCAGTATAAAACTATCGCATATATATTATTACTAGAGGCCCGGTGCATGAAGTTCATGCACTTGGGGGAGAGATCCCCTCAGCCCAGCCTGTGCCCTCGCAGTCCAGGAGCCCTTGGGGGATGTCCAACTGATGGCTTAGGCCCACTCTCCACGGGGAGTGGGCGTAAACTGGCAGTCGGATATCCTTAGCGCTCCCCAGAAGTGGGAGAGGCTCCTGGTACCACTGCTACACTTGCCAGCCATGAGCCCAGCTTCTGGCTGAACGGCACTCCCCCTGTAGGAGTGCATGACCACCAGGGCACAGCTCCTGGGTTGAGCATCTGCCCCTTGTGGTCAGTGCGTGACATAGCAACCAGTCATCCCGCTATTAGGTCAATTTGCATATTAGTCTTTTATTACATAGATTACCCATAGAATATCAAAATGAGTAGAAAATCATCCCATACAGATAGAAACAAAAAAGTAGTATGTTCACTTGGTCAGTGTGTTTAGAAGTGGTAAGTTTATGTGATAAAATTATATGCAGAAAATGATATATTGGTATAAATTTCTTACATTATTCAAAGACACATCCAGTTTTAATGTGTAGTACCATGTAGCACTGGCCATTAGATGTCAGGCTGAGTTGCATAGACGTGATGACTGGCCAAAAAGAACCCTTTAATCAGTACTCTTACTATTACTGATTTTGGTAGAAATCTGATATTGAGTAGAACTGTGCTGTCCAATATGGTAGCTTCTAGTCATGTGTGGCTATATAAATTTAAATTCACTAAAATAAAATAAGAAATTCAGTTCCTCACTAGCACTGACTACAGTAAAGAGTTCAGTAGCCACATGTAGCCTAAGGTTACCGTACCAGACAATGTAAATATAGAATATTTCCATCGCACCAAAAGGTTCTGTTGATGTAAAAACTCCTGCTAGGAAGAACTGGATCAGTACTCAGCCGTTTAAGGTTTATTTCTCTTCTAAGGTCTTTCAGTTTATTCTGATGAGGAAACCACAGATTCCACGGCTTATTCTGGCTGGTTCTCTGAGCAGCCTTCTGACTAAAGTCATCAGTATCCAACCCCAACAAATTTTCAATTTCTTTCTCTGAATAAATTGTTAAAGAGCAGAAGGGGTGGGTCTATGGTTTTTCCCATTCAGACCTTTATGAGAGGTGATTCAAAGTAACCCAACTGATACCTTATCTCTTATTTTATTAGACTTCCAGACAGTTCCAGTCAATTCTGCAAGAAAGACAATCACTGCCTGCTTGGGAAGAAAGAGAAACTATTCTTAAATTGTTGAGCAAGCACCAAGTACTTGTTATAAGTGGTATGACTGGGTAAGAATACAATTTATTTATAATTCAGCTTTCAGCTGTAAATATGCTATTACCCTGTTTACCATAGCCAGTTCTATTTTTGAAAAGCCAGTAGTTGGTGTTATTTGCTCTTTTTCCTGTCAAATAATATTTCATAGGAATTAATACTACAGCATCTGTAGCCAGCAGAGCCAAATTATGCAAATCAAACATAAAACTCAGAAATTCATCTAGGAATCTATAGACATCGTATACCTCTGCTGTGAGATAATTTTAAGGCAAAAGGTTTAGCTGAATGCTTTAACAAGGCCCATTTTAAAAGGTAAAGAATAGCTCCAGAAAACTTATCTTCTAAATTTATTCTGCTTTCCTTAGAGCTTTATTTGTTCTTTTAAGAACAACTTAGGGCACATTATTTTCCCTGTTTTACGCTCTATATGTTATCAAAACCTATTTAGCAGGGACAAGTCATAGGCATAACTTAGTTATCTATTCAAGGGTTCTCAATTTAATCATTACATTTGTGCCCAGACTCACTGATATAGTAGTAACTATGTATTTTGTAGTTCTTATCTTTTTAACCTCAGTTCACTTGCAGCCAAGTCAATACACATCAAAGGGAAAAATATAAAGTATTCTAATCTTAAGACCAGACTCCTGTTTCTTTAGGAGTCATATGTAGAGTTCGTGGTCCTAGAGGCATTTATAGACCTTCGTAATGTCTATTCAATAGTCCCAATTTTACATGATACTAAACTATTCTTTGATTGCCCTGTTAGTGAGTGCAAATTTCTAGGAGTTATCAGCTATTGGTAATAAGTCAGTATAGGTTTAGAAAATAAATGAGGCTGAACTACTTTTATTCTACTTAGCTTTCTGTCTTGTCACATATGATTGCTTCTTTGGTTAACTAGCACTTGTAAGCTCTTATTTTAGAACTTACTTGTTTTGACATACAGATGTGGGAAAACCACACAGATTCCACAGTTTATACTGGATGATTCTCTGAACGGACCACCGGAGAAGGTGGCTAACATTATCTGCACCCAACCCCGCCGAATCTCTGCCATCTCTGTAGCTGAGCGTGTTGCTAAAGAGCGAGCAGAAAGGGTGGGTCTGACTGTGGGATACCAGATCCGCTTGGAGAGTGTCAAGGTTTGTATGTTCTGCCAATTTCTTTTTTTTTTTTAATATATATTTTATTCATTTTTCACAGAGAGGAAGAGAGAGAGATAGAAAGTCAGAAACATCGATGAGAGAAACATCAATCAGCTGCCTCTTGCACACCCCCTGCTGGGGATGTGCCCACAGCCACGATACATGCCCTTGACCGGAATCGAACCTGGGACCTTTCAGTCCACAGGCTGACACTCCATCCACTGAGCCAAACTGGCCAGGGCTCCCATTGATTTTTTTTTAACCACTGAGCCACACCAGCAGGGCCTAAAGTTAACATTTTGACATGAAGTAGAAAAGTTTTTATTGTCACCAGCAAGAAACTGCACTTAGTATGGTTTCATATTAAATGGAATTGCTATTGTTTTCAATATTTTTTATCTCTGTCCATTCACTATGTCTTTGCTAGTTAAAGCGTTTCCTTTTTAAAAAATTTCATGAATGCTTTCTCTGCCCTTTTGTACGCTAGTCCTCAGCCACCAGACTGTTATATTGCACCACAGGAGTGCTGCTGAGGAGGCTCGAAGGGGACACAGCTCTACAAGGAATCACCCATATCATTGTTGATGAAGTCCATGAGAGGACAGAAGAAAGGTAAACAAAGGCTTTCCAAGTGAACACCCACACACAGTATCTGAAGACATGGCTGAAAGAATTTTTTTCTGCTTCCAATTCAGTTTCTCAACATGAGTAAAGGTAACTTGGCAAGAGAAGGCCTAAGTCATAGAACAGGAACTGCTATTCTGGCCGCAGGATCTGTAACACTAAAAATGCTAGGCGAGCACATGTTCATCACTAAAAGAGTCACCCTGTTTTCCTGGCCGTATGGCTCAGTTGGTTGGCCGCTGTCCCATGCACCGAAAGGTTGCCAGTTCAATTCCCAGTCAGGGCCTATGCCCGGGTTGTGGGCTCAATCCCTAGTCAGGGCGTGTGCAAGAGGCATCCAACCAATGTTCAGGTTGATGTTTCTCTCTCTCTCTCTCTCTCTCTCTCTCTCTCTCTCTCTCTCTCTCTCTCCCCCACTCTCCCTTCCTTCTTTCTCTAAAAAATCAATTAAAAATTAGAAAGGAAAAAAAAATCATCCTGTTACATGGACATCTATAATAAAAAAGCATAATATGCTAATTAGACTGGGTGACCTTCCAGACAAAGCTGGGGCTGCGAGGGAAGCCCAGGTCCTGGGTGCCAGAGAGAAGTCGGTGCCGGCAGCTGGGGAAGGAAGGCCTACTCGTGCACGAATTTTGTGCATCAGGCCTCTAGTATGTAATAAGCAATAACTTAACACCCTCCTGGTGTCATGCTGAGCTGAGCATTTTACGTAGCAGAAATAACAAATGTAAAGCATGCAGCAACTGATGGACTCTTGTTTGGTCAGTCATTCTGTCCTGACATCCATGTAGATATTATAGTGAACAAATATATGTGTCTCTCCTTCATCTCTTATGGTCTAATAGGAAAACCAAATAATGAACAAGCAAACAAACAAATAAATAATTACAAATTGGAATAAGTACTATGAAGGAATAAACAGGAAGCTGTGTTCGAGAACAGACCAAGAAGATAGCCAAATATCATATGTCTGAAGAGACATTTAAATTAAAACTAAAGTATGAGAAGGAGTACTATGTGACAAATGGGGGCAAGGCCATTTCAGTGGGATGAGCTTCAGTGGAGTCCAAAAACTGGTGAAAAACCAGTGCAGTTGGTGCGTAGTGAATAAGAGGGAGAGTAGCAGGAAGTGAGAAGTGGGGTGCAGATCATGTTATGTAGGGCCTTGTTAGTGAGGACATTCATCTCATTGAAGGATTATGAGCAGAAAAGGAGCACAATCAGATTTACATTTGAATTATTGGTCCATTGTATCATGAATAGATTTCAAGGGGCAAGGGCTGGAACAGGGAGAACAGTTAGGATATTGCTATTTATTCTACAGTAAATATCGTTTAACAACTTGAGCTTTATTTACTAACACTGCCATAGAGATGCTTTCATGTCAGTATCTAGAACTGTACCTTATTACTTTTTTTAATATTTTTTATTGATTTTTTTTTACAGAAAGGAAGGGAGAGGGATAGAGAGTTAGAAACATTGATGAGAGAGAAACATCGATCAGCTGCCTCCTGCACACCCTCTACAGGGGCTGTCCCCGCAACCAAGGTACATGCCCTTGACCGGAATCGAACCTGGGACCCTTCAGTCCACAGGCCGATGCTCTATCCATTGAGCCAAACCAGTTAGGGCTGTACCTTATTACTTTTATCTGCCACATGCTATTCTGCAGAACAGTTGATATTGTTATAATTAACCGTTTCTTGACTGGTGGACGTTAGGTAGTTTCCATTGTTTTACTATTAACAATGCCATAATGAACATCTTTGTATGTACATGCCTCTTTATGTACATGCAGATATCAAGAAATAAAATTATCAAAAGCAATGATAAATCCTACTGTATTGTTAATCCTCACCAGAGGATGTTTTTCCTATTGACTTTTTTTTTTTTTTTTTTTTTAGAGAGTGGAAGGGAGGGGGAGAGACGGAGAGAAAAACATCAATGTGAGAGGGACACATCACATGATTGCCTCCTGCCAATGCCTCAATCAGGGCCAGGGATCACACCTGCAACTGAAGTACATGCCCTTAACCAGGAATTAAACCTGAGACCCTTCGGTCCAGAGGCTGATGCTCTAACCGTTGAGCAAATCCAGCCAGGACTGATACCTTTTTGATATTAAGTCTACACAACTGGGAACATGACACATCTTTGTGTAAACGTTATAATTGTTTTCACATAGGTCTTAAACATTCCTTGCTCAAAATATATCAAAAGTTATTAATTTTCATTCACTAACTTTGTTTAATCCTCAGGAGTTTCTTTTATTTCTTCTAGTGATTTCTTGCTGCTAGTTTTGAAAGACATTGTGTTGCAGAGACCAACACTCCAAGTTATTTTGATGAGTGCGACTTTAAATGCTGAGCTGTTTTCAGAATATTTCAGTTCCTGCCCAGTTATTACTATTCCAGGTGACTAAAATACATCATTAAATATATATTCTTCTGATAAGCAAATGTAATTATTTTAAAGCTAAACTGAGACCTAAATTCATAGGTACTTATTCCTCTTTCTAGAGAACAAGTGTTTAGTTTGTAACAAATAAAATTATAACCATGTAATGAAATTAATAAAGAGGCTACATTATCTCCATTTTCTGGAAGATTTTAATTTTATATGTGCTGTATTAAAAAGTTCAGGTTATTAGTATTTCTAGCATTTCATTGTGTTTAATCTAAAAATGTGAATTTATAATGGTATTCTGTCAGAAAGGAGGAAGTTGTATCTATGAAGTGCATATTAGTTCATTGCTGGGTTCTCTAAATT
This sequence comes from Antrozous pallidus, assembly GCA_027563665.1. Classification (NCBI taxonomy): domain Eukaryota; kingdom Metazoa; phylum Chordata; class Mammalia; order Chiroptera; family Vespertilionidae; genus Antrozous; species Antrozous pallidus. The sequence continues at coordinate 53,091,674 of CM050523.1, forward strand.
TCTAGATATTGGCCCATTCTGAGAGAAAGTGCAGTTGGGTAGCTTGTGTCTTCTTTTGGTGCTTTCACAGTTTCATTGTGGATTAATTTATCACCTGGGACTCCTGTCTATTCTTCTGCAGTAGATTGCAAAGGAACAATTGGGAAGTACTGACTAATGTGTAATAGTCCTGTTTATTCTAATTATAGAGAACTTTGACAGTATATTTAAAGAAGAAATTATATGGGGGCCAATGGGAGAGAAAGGGGACATATGTAATATTTTCAACAATAAAGAATTACTTAAAAATATAGAATAAACACTGGCTTTATAATCATTAAAAAACTAAAAATAAAGGAGAAATTATATGCTTGATCTAGAGTACAGTTGTTAAATCTTTAAAGGTCCCCTGTGGGGGAGCAGGGAAGAATAGGAAAAGTGTAACAAATGTATTTTTTTAAAGGCAAAAGATTTTATTAGCAAACAATCATCTTTTCACCGATATACTTCTTTTTTTTTTCTTCACAAAACTGGAATCTTACCCCTTCCAATTTCTATCATCAAAAGTTATTTTTGCCTGGGGGCAGGATGAGGGGATCAAGGGTGTGGGGGACATCTTTCAACAATAAAGATAAATTTAAAAAATAAGAATTTTTTTTTACTTTTTTATACTTTTAAGACCACAAAACAAGTAGCACCTTATTGTGCTAAGCTTTGTTTTAAGAGAATGTTGCATGTATAAACTATTTCAAGATAGCTCAACAGGTATTCTGAGGCTTTACTAATTTATGGTCTATTTTGTTTTTCAAGGTCGTACCTTTCCTGTTGATCAGTTTTTTCTGGAAGATGCAATTGCTGTGACAAGGTAAGGAAGACAATAATTAAGTTTGCTCAGAGTCTCTTCCTACTCTTTAACCTGAAGACTCCCCAAGGCTCTATCCTGGCACTGTGTCTTCTCACTACTAAACTCTTCCTTAGCACTCTTAGATCTGCATGATTCCAGTTGTCACCTGTATGCCAGCAACTCCCAGATTAGTATCTTTATTATCAACACCTGAGCTCCAGAATAAAAACACCCTGATGTCTGGCACCTTACACTCAACTCAGAATTTTTCTCCTCCCTGCTCCTTTCCTTCCTAATAAATCCCCCTCCTAATTCTCTATTTATTTCATGGACCATATTCTCAAATCAAAAAACTGGCTCTCAAACTTCAGTGTGCAGTAAGCATACTTAAAAACTGTTGTTTTGGGGGCTCTATACCACTTCAAGTTGAATGTGAATCTCTGGGCAAAGCATCTTTCAACTAGTTTACCTGCCTTTATTCTCTCACTTTTTCAAATTCACTGCCTCCAGAATTTTCTTCAAATAGAGCCAAGAGCATTCCAGTGTGTTCCTACCAGAAATAGGTCAGAGCCAGCAGAATCCTGGACTGGTTGAAGAATGTTAGAAGCAGCACATAAACGGTGACTGTTCACCAGCAGATCCAGATAGACACAGACACGTTCCTTTGTCTTTCTCCCTCAGGTACGTGTTACAGGATAGGAGCCCATATATGCGCTCCATGAAACAGATGTCAAAGGAGAAGCTTAAAGCAAGGCGCAGCAGAACTGCATTTGAAGAAGTAGAGGAAGACCTGAGGCTTTCCCTTCACCTCCAGGATCAGGATTCTGTCAGAGATGCAGTGCCAGATCAGCAGTTAGATTTTAAGCAGCTCCTGGCCCGCTATAAAGGTACTGTGCTTCCTGAGGGATAGGTCAGTTGTGCCAGAGATAGCTACTGTTGGCCCTTGAAAAACACCGGTGTGAACTGTGTGAGGCCACTTATATGCATGTCTTTTAAATAAATGCGATAAATGTATTTTTTCTCTTCCTTATGATTTTCTGAATAACATTTTCTTTCCTCTAACTTATTTTATTGTGAGAATGCAGTATATAATACATATAATATACAAAATATGTGTTACCAGCTGTTTACGTTATTGGTTAGGCTTCTGGTCAACAGTAGGCTATCAGTAGGTAAGTCCTAGGGGAGTCAACATTTGCGTGGATTTTCGACTGCACAGCGGGGACTGGCACTCCTAACCCCCATGTTGTTCCCGGGTCAGCTGTAGTTTTATTCCCGCACCATGGTCCAGAAGGAGAAAGATGGGACTCTTGTTCTACAGTTACGTTGTCTTTAATTCATCAGAACCACCGTAAACTCAGAAAAAGAGCATTTCCGATGCATACGAGATTATAGTTACCAGTGGGCTTTTTCTAATTTTAAAAGAAATGTGTTCATTATAGAAAATTGTGAGGTAGTAAAATATAAATTATATTCTTGAGTATTTTGTACTTTTTATTTTGATATGATTTCAAATTGAAAATTAAAGTTTGTAACACTATGCAATGAACTCATATATCCTTTACCCAATTTCATCAATTGTTAGAGGTGACCAGGCTGGCGGGGGGAAGGGAGGTGCAGTTGGGGGCAGTTAGGCTGGAGGAGGGGGCAGTGATGAGCGACTAGGCCAGTGGGGGGGAGCAATTGGTGGCGACCAGGCCAGGAGGGGGGAGCAGTAAGGGGTGACCTGGCCGGCAGTGGGGAGCAGTTAGGGGTGATCAGGCCAGTGGGGGGAGGGGGGCCAGTTAGAGGTGACCAGAGACCTCTTCCAGATTTAACCAAGTCATGAGTCTGTCCAGGTAGCAATAACCCATGGAAACTAATAGACAGAAACCACAACTTTCACCATCATCTTTACAACAGGCAGATGAGCAATTAGGAGCCAGCGGTCCAGGATTGTGAGAGGAATGTCCGACTGCCAGTTCAGGCCTAAACCGGCAGTCAGACATTCCCAAGGGGTCCCAGATTGGAGAGGGTGCAGGCTAGGTTGAGGGGACTTCCCCATGCATGAATTTTGTGCACCAGATCTCTAATTAAATAATGCTCCCAAGCTCAATTTTTAAATCTTTTTCTAGTTTAAAAAAAAAAAAATCAGCCCTTGCCGAAACCGGTTTGGCTCAGTGGGTAGAGCGTCGGACTGCGGACTGAAAGGTCCCAGGTTCGATTCCGGTCAAGGGCATGTACCTTGGCTGCGGGTACATCTCCAGTAGGGGGCGTGCAAGAGGCAGCTGATCGATGTTTCTCATCGATGTTTCTGACTTTCTATCCCTCTCCCTTCCGCTCTGTAAAAAATAATCAATAAAATATATTTTTAAAAAATCAATAAAAATATTTTTTTTGAAAATCAGCCCTTTAAAGTATATAATTAATTAGTAAAAATTGCCAAAGTATAAGAACAAATGTTTTTCACATCTCTTCCTCTTTGTGCAGTTAGTTAATCCTTATTCCTTTTTTGAAAAAATCTGTTTGGAACCTTGACAGTTAGAAATGTTTCCTTCCCTGCCTTCCACACCCATCCACACCCTTATTTATGTAGCCTATTTTTTCCTTCCTCTTCATGTTTTAACCAACTGCCTAGGAAAGCGTTGTTTAGAAACTGCTTTTTTGCTTCTTCAAACTTCTCAGCATTCCCTTCCTCGATACCAACTGCAGTTATTTTGTCCCAATTAGGCTGTGTTTAGGGTGACAGACCGTTAGGGGGACCCAAGAAGAAAGGGCCGGAGTCTCGAGGGAGTTAGTGCTCCCATGATGCTTGTTTCTCAAAGACCTGAGCTTATAGGACAACCTGAAGACCTGTATATTTTATTATGCCTCAGATAAATTAAAAGGAAATTGTAGACCCTTCAACTGAAAGTCTATGGATAAACTTCAGAGATGTTGGTGGAGCCATTGGAATCACATGTTTGTTTCAGAGATGATCATAACTTTTATCATTTTCTTAAATGAACCAAAAGGTTAAGAGTCTGTTGTAAAGATGATGGTGAAAGTTGTGGTTTCTGTCTATTAGTTTCCATGGGTTACTGCTACCTGGACAGACTCGTGACTTGGTTAAATCTGGAAGAGGTCTCTAAAATGTATTTGACTTGGAATTTCATTTTTAGAACTGAAATTGTCAACAAGTGTGTGATGGATAAAAGAGGGAAAGGAAGGAGGGGAAAAGTGGCCTATGTCGCCCTAGCTGGTTTTGCTCTATGGATAGAGCGTCGGCCTGCCTGTGCGGGAGGCAAGCCAACTAATTATCTCTCTCACATCATTGTTTCTGTTTCTGCCTTTCCCCTTCCCTTCCACTCTAAAATCAATGGACAGATATCCTCAGGTGAGGATTAACCAAAAGGAAAAAAAAATTGCGTATCTGGGCCTTCCCAGCAGGGTTAGGAGCTTACTCTTTGGGTTATTGTTCAAGCAAAAAGTTTTTTGAGTGAACATGTATATTCTGAAAAGCTGAAAGAAACAAAGTTCAGAATGTTAAATCACATCAAAACACACACCTAGTTCTCAAACATATTATCTTCAATAAGATATAATTATCCTGTTTTTTTTACCTTTCTTCCAGGGGTTAGCAAATCAGTCATCAAAACAATGTCCATCATGGATTTTGAAAAAGTTAATCTTGAGTTAATAGAGGCCTTGTTAGAATGGATTGTGGATGGAAAGCACTCTTACCCCCCAGGTAACTGCATCTTGTCTTCATTTATGTGTAAAGGGGAAGGAGCTTACTTCCTAAGATCATGGGCACCACCTCCCTTCCTGGAGCCCTCACCCCATCCTGGTTATATGTAAAGTTGCTTGTTAGGCTTTTCAACGGGAAATTTTTCCTTTTACCTTTTGAGGTTCACCCACTTTTTTTGCTCTGCACTATTGCTCTCACCAAACAAAAAGATGTTAACAATACAAAGTCCCAAAGGAAGAAAACCAAAAAGAAGGCCAGGAGGGATGATCCATTGTTACCCACTCAGGCCCTGGCTAAACAGGAGCCTAGTAGTGAGTGTTTGAATTTCATGAAGACTTTGCACACCAAGGCCAAGGGGCATTGGGGTTAAGAGAACAGCTTTAGAGACTAATAAACATCCCAGCTCTACTACTCAGGAACTCCATAACCTTGGGTAAAGTGAATATTACAGATATTCCTGAAATAGATGGCCAAACCACGAGGGCAGAACAGATCAGAAGTCACATAAATATATAGACAAAATATTCTCTTCCATCCGTATAGATTATCGTACTATTCTTAAATGGTGTGGTATTTTAGTAGGGAGGAGCATGCAGTATGTAATGGAAAGAGAATGGGTGTGATACCAGAAACCCTAGATCTGTGTTCATGCTCCACTCTTACTGACTCTGTGACCTGGCCAAGTTACAGGGTCACTGTATGGTGGCTCTGAGGATCAACTGAAATCATGTCTGTGGGCATGCTTTGTATACTATGAAGTGTTAAAATCAACTCTGAAACATACCTTCTCCCTTCTTCAGAGTTTCATTTTTGTAATAATACTAGTGACCCAGTGCATGGATTTGTGCACATTGAAAGGAAATTAATTAGAAGGTGGCCGGAGGGGTGAGCTGGGCAAGAGGGACCGGACCCTGGAGCTAACCTTCCTCAGTCCCTCCCCAGCGTCTGCCAAGTGAGTGGGGTCCCTCCAGCACATGGGGTCCCTCGGCCTGACCTGTAGGGATTAGGCCAAAACTGGCTCTCTGACATCCCCTGAGGGGTCCCAGAGTAAGAGGGCACTCTGCAAAGTTGCTGTCGTACAGGGTGTAGAACGCAAACACAAGTGTGCAGTAAACCAGATTCAGGCCAACAGTGCCCCAGCAACAACCTAACCCATGGCCAAAGGTGGAATTGCAAGGCCCTGCAAGGAATCAAGCTCTCTCCTCTCTGGTCTCCGGTTGCATTACCCGAGAACCGCCACTGCCAAGTGACTGCAGCTCAGCAGTTCCTGCGTTGAGTGTCTGACCCCTGGTGGTCGGCACATGTCATAGCGATTGGTCTGATAGTCAGACACTTAGCATATTAACCTTTTATATATATAGACTAGAGGACTGGTGCACAAATTTGTGCATGGGTAGGATCCCTTTCCCTGACCAGCAACCAGGGCTATTTTGCCCAGGCCCGATTGGGGCCAGCTGGCTGAGAACAGACTGCGGGAGGGCTCCAGGGCATGTCTAGCCCTCTTGCCCAGTCCCAATTGGCCAGACCCCAGCAGCAAGGTAACCTCCCGGTCGGAGTGTCTGGCCCCTGGTGGTACACATCATAGCGACTGGTCGAGCCATCCCGATCTGTCGGACACTTAGCATGTCACCCTTTTATTATATAGGATAGTTTCCTTGTTTAGTGGGGAGAGTAACTGCAATTAATAACAGGTCAGGAGTTCTTATGGACAGATCTTTCTTTTATATCCCATTGTACCTAGCACAGAGGTAACATAGTTACTTAATAAATATTTGTGAGATTGAAGATATGTGCCAATTTCCTCTCTGAATAAAGCATGGAAGAAGGTAACTATCACTGAGTGATTGTTCTTGGCACAGAAATGCACTGTATAATCAATTATCACTGCTTATTTTCTCTCGTGTCAAATTTAAAAGTCTGGAAACCACCCTGGCTGGAGTGCCTCAGTTAATTGGGGTGTCATCACATGGATTCCCAGTCAAGGCACATACCTAGGTTGTGGGTTCAGTCTTCAATCGGCATGTACAGGAGGCAACCAATAACTAGCTCTGTCTTCCTTTCTCCTTCCCTCCATACCTCCCTCCCTCCCTTCCTCTCTCTCTAAAGAGTCAATAAAATTATAATCCTGAGTGAGGATTTGTTTTTTAAGTCCTAAACCATTAAATGGCATGGTTAGTTAATGTGCTACATTTCCACATATGTCTTAATTTAGATTACCAGGTTGGCAAGTAAATTATACTTTCTTTGTCTCGTTTTCAGTCAAATGTTTATGGATATTTTTTAGTAATAGAAGAGTTTCTACCTTAAAAGACTAGAAGGATAATCTTCCTATAGAAATGGCAGTGACTAAAGAAATATGTTTAAAGAGCTTTTGCTAATGTTGCTTGTATAAGTTAAGGCATTATATTTTCCCACTCTTCTGTTTTCCTGTTGCAGAAAGATAATATCCCACTTATTTTGTAGTAATTAAGTTAGAAAATATATTTTTAAAGTTTGTTATCTCTTAATTTCTTGGGGACTTTACAAAGAAAACTGAAAGTGAAAAATCTCAGATTATTACTTTTTATTCATTAAAAATAGCTTTATATTCTGTTAGTTTTTCCCTTTTTGCCTCTATCTGATTGATTCTCTTTATATACCCAGGTGCTATACTTGTATTTTTACCGGGACTGGCAGAAATCAAAATGCTTTATGAACAACTACAATCTAATTCTCTTTTCAACAACAGACGTAGTCATCGGTAAGTTAATTGCTTTCTGTATCCTGAATCATCTATTGCAGTTATATGCAAAGAAGAGAAACCAGAAAGGTCTTTTAACAATCATCACCTTCTTTAGATTCTGCTGTCACTCCTCAAGAATACATTTGTTTATGCCAGCTGGAAATAGACAAACCTGTTTGTTCCAGAAAATCAGTCACTCCCATGCCATTAAATAAAAATATTTCTCTTCTCTTAGCATAGTGACTCAGCGAAATCCCATGTAATTTCAGTTACTAGATACGGGACATGGGAGAAACCAATGTTAGTAACAACAAAGAAATGATCCCATTTTGAGAAAAAAATAATTTTTAGTGATTTCTATTCTGGTGGAAAGAAACATTGGCTGTGTCTTCATATCGAAGGAGACAACTACTTGACAGATGAAAACTCCCTAGAAATATAAGAATGAAGATTCTTTTTTTTTTTTTAATGTATTTTATTGATTTTTTACAGAGGGCAGGGAGAGGGATAGAAAGTCAGAAACATCGATGAGAGAGAAACATCAATCAGCTGCCTCCTGCACGCCCCCCACTGGGGATGTGCCCGCAGCCAAGGTACATGCCCTTGCCGGAATCGAACCCGGGACCCTTCAGTCCGCAGTCCGACGCTCCATCCATTGAGCCAAACCGGTCTCGGCTAAGAATGAAATTTCTTAATGTATGTCACTGTCTTTGCCTCTCTTGCTCTGGATTTAAAGGTAGGGAAAAAATGAACATGTGCTCTTGTAAAATGTCAACTATTTAGTCTTCTTGATTATTTACTATTGAATTACACTCCAGTTTTTTCCAAGTTGATGCAAGGTTTTTAGTTTCATAGGATGAGTAAATACTGTGTCAGAATCAGAAAGCACCTTCGCATTCAGAAGAGCTGAGCCCTGAGGTGGGTGGTGGTAGAGAAGCTGCTGCTGATTAGATCGAAATCCACCCCCTGTGGTTCAATTTCAGCACTTTACGCTGGAACACTCACTGTGCTTTTATTGCCTTTCAGATGTGTTGTTCACCCACTGCATTCATCTTTATCCAGTGAAGAACAGCAAGCTGTGTTTATAAAACCTCCTGCAGGTGTAACTAAGATTATAATTTCCACCAACATTGCTGAGACATCCATAACCATTGATGATGTTGTCTATGTCATCGATTCTGGGAAAATGAAAGAAAAGAGGTATTCTCTTTTGGCAGTATAAGAGAGGGGCTAAAGATGTCTCATTAGAATGGCAAAGCTCTTAATAGTTAATGCTATTAAACTACATGGATTGTGTTTGAAAAAATGCTTTATGAAAACTATATAAATGTATGAGTGAGGCTATATTCAGATCATATTCTTAAAGTCAGATGGAGATGGAAAGTTTAAGGTTTTTATCTTGGAAGTAATTAATTAGTTTTCTTCCTTTTTTCATATGCTTTACATGTACTTGAGTGAAAAAGCATTGATATGGAAGTTGATATGTGTTAATTAGTTTGATATTGGAATCATTTCAAAATGTCTATATATATCAAAACATCACATTGTACACCTTAAATATATACAATTTATATTTGTCAAAAATAAAGGTGAAAAAGAATTTTTTTTAAAAGAAAAGAGTTAAATAGATTGTATATAGTAGCGTTCCATACCCTACTAATCTGCCAGGACTCAGCTATCGAAGAACACAGAGGACACTGTGTCCTTCTTTTTTTTTTCTTTTTCTTTTTTTATTAAATATATTTTATTGATTTTTTTTTTTTTTTTTTTTTTTTACAGAGAGGAAGAGATAGGGATAGAGAGTCAGAAATATCGATGGGAGAGAAACATCGATCAGCTGCCTCCTGCACACCCCCCACTGGGGATGTGCCTGCAACCAAAGAACATGCCCTTGACTGGAATCGAACCTGAAACTATTCAGTTCACAGGCTGACGCTCTATCCACTGAGCCAACCTATCGGGGCGATACTGTCCTTCTACAGCAGGAAAGTGGTTCATCTAATCTGTCCATGCAGTGTGGCCATGTCTTTATAAAATAACCCTTTCTGACATTTTCTTTTTCTTTATAGATATGATGCCAGCAAAGGGATGGAAAGTCTAGAGGATACTTTTGTCTCTCAAGCCAATGCTCTGCAAAGGAAAGGTCGAGCTGGTCGTGTTGCATCTGGGGTCTGCTTCCATTTGTTCACTAGCCATCACTTCAGTCACCAGCTTTTAAAGCAGCAGCTGCCAGAAATACAACGAGTGCCATTGGAACAGCTCTGTCTAAGGTACATCCATGTTTTCTTTTTCTTAATAGGAGACATTTTGCTGAGAATGAACATAGAAAGAGCTCTTCAGTGTTACCTATGCCATTCCTTTTAAGTCTCTGCACATAAAGATCTCTTACATTGGAGAGGATGATCCTATAATAGACTTTCAGAACACCTTTGTGAGACAGAAAAGTAATCTAACTTAACGAGAATAAGCTAGAGGTTCCACCAATATTAAATCATCACATGGAAAAATCTACAGCCTCATTATCAATTAGAGCAAAGTGAACGAAAACTACTTGAAAACTCCATTATTTATCAGATGAACAAATAAAGCAGTGTCATAAAATGGAATTTAATGAATGAATGATCAAACTCAATGTTATTGCAGTTGGGAAATGTATGGTTCAACCTTTCTGAAAATTTTCTTGGCATTATACAAGAACTCTAAAACTGTCCATGCCCTTAGACCCACTCATCACTTTGAGGGAGTATGCCCATAAAATAGTAATGCAAAGGAAGAAAGATACTTGTGTAAAGCTGTTATAGCTCTTCTTTTATCCAGCAATTTTATTTTGAGAGCCTTCCATTTGCCAGGGGTTGGGCTAAGCACAGGGGCACTGTAGGACACAAGACACAGTCCCTGCTTTTTCAAGCGTTCATGGTGAGGTCTTAAGAATCTGGGCAAACAGATGCTTTGAATTAAGGCAGTAACAATGCAAATGAAGAGCAGTGAAGGGATTGGAGAAAGCTTTGAAGCTGATTGACCCTTGAGGGAGGATGAGAAAAGGGGAAATGTTATATATGTAGCACATATGATTTAAAAACAACCCAAATACAACAGAGGGGAAATATATAGGACAACATGGTTCATTCTTTTTTTCTTTTTTTGCTGAATCAAAATTTAAGTGGATTACTGTCAATGCGTGTGTTAAAATGGAACATCTATGTGATCTACGTGGGGAAAAGCTAGATACCAAATATTCAAGAAAGAAGCATATTTCTTGGTGTGATCCCATCATAAATAAAACTGTCACATTATTTTCTTTTCCCAGAATTAAAATTTTGGAAATGTTTAGCACTCATAATCTCCAGTCGGTGTTCTCTCGCCTCATTGAGCCACCACACCCTGATTCTCTTCGTGCCTCACAAATGCGGTTACGAGACTTGGGAGCGTTAACGGCAGATGAAAACCTGACCCCCCTTGGGTATCACTTAGCTTCTCTGCCTGTGGATGTGAGAATTGGCAAACTGATGCTGTTTGGGTCTATCTTCCGCTGTTTGGATCCTGCTCTCACCATCGCTACCAGTTTGGCTTTTAAGTCTCCTTTTGTAAGTAAACAACATTCATCTAAACTGGAGTCCAGGCCTCGCCAGCATGGCTTAGTGGTTGAGCATCAACCTATGAACCAGGAAGTCATGGTTCAATTCCCAGTGGGTGCATATGCCCAGGTTACAGGCTTTATCCCCAGTGGGGGACATGCAGGAGGCAGCTGATCAATGTTTCTTTCTCATCGTTGATGTCTCTCTCTCTCTCCACGCCCCCCCCCCCCGTCCTTTCCTCTCTGAAATCAATAAAAATATATTTAAAAACTTAAAATAAAAATAAACCACAGTCCATTGGTCTCTAAGGGGACCATGGGGGCCATGGGGTTATGTGAATCCCCTAAAAATTTTCTTGTACATTGTATGTGAATTTTTCAGGGGACAATGTCTATAACTTTTATCTGATCCTCAAATAAATCCATGCCCCAAATGAAGATTAAAAACTGGAGATCTAACTTATTAAAATAATCTAATTTTTAAAAAATATATTTTATTGGTTTTTTACAGAGAGAAAGGGAGAGGGATAGAGAGTTAGAAACATCAATGGGAAAGAAACATCGATCAGCTGCCTCCTACACACCTCCCACAAGGGAAGTGTCTGCAACCAAAGTACATGCCCTTGACTGGAATCGAACCTGGGACCTTTCAGTCCATAGGACAACGCTCTATCCATTGAGTCAAACCAGTTAGGGCTAATTTTTTTTATTATTATATCTGCTAAACTGGCTCATTATAGGAAAATCAGAAAATGCAAACAAGTACTAGTAAAAGGTACCTCTGCATGATTTTACCAAGGAGTAAATACATTGGACCACTTCTTTTTTTTAACAGCTTTATTGAAATACTAGAGGTCCAGTGCATAAAATTCATGCAAGGGGCTTGGCCCCCCGCAGCTGCCTTTGCCTCAGCCCTTGCCCACCGCAGCTTTACAGAAGGTCATTTGGAAGGACGTCCTAGTCTAATTAGCATATTATGCTTTTATTATTATAGATAATTCATCCAAAGTGTACAACTCAGTAGTTTTTAATACTGTTTGCAGTCATCACCATAGTCAGATTTAGAATATTTTACCACCTCATAGACCCCATAACTATTACTCCCCAGTTCCCTTTAATCCTCCCATCCACTTCAGCCCCAGGCAACCACCAGTCTACTTTCTGTCTCTATAGATTTGCCTCTTCTGGACATTTCGTATTGATGAAATAATATAATATGGGGTCTTTTCTGAGAGACTTCTTCACTTAGTATAATGCTTTTAAGATTCATCTATATTATATAGCATGTATCAATACTTCATCCTTTTTATGGCCAAGTAGTATTCCTTTGTATGAATATATCACATTTTATTTATGCATTCAGTACTTGATAGACATTTGCGGTTGTTTCCATCTCAAATATTTTCTGATTTCTGATTTTAGATTTTCTGGTTATTTAGGCATGTGTTTTTTAATTTTCACATACTTATGAGTTTCCCAGTTTTCTCCATGATTGATTTCTAATTTCTATTATTGTCAGAGAACATACTCTGTATTATTTCAGTCCTTTAAAGGTTATTAGGCTTTGAATTATGGCCAAGCATAGAGTCTGTCTTGGAGAGTGTTTTATGTGGACTTAAGAATGGATGTTCTGCTGCTGTTGGATAGAGTGTCACTTGGCCTTTTTCACCACGGCTTTTCTCAGAGAGATTGGGGAATAGATTAATATACGCATTTTATTCAGCTTAATGTTATATATACTTCATGAAATTGTAAACACACAGATCTGAGAAAAGATCTTAGTGCAGTCCCCTCATTTAACAAATGACACAACCTAGGACCTGAGTGGGTAATGTAGCTTACTGAGGGGCATATGGGTGGGTATTGTTGTGAGTAGGACCTCGGTCTCAAGTCGTCTAAATAAACTTCTCACTGGCTGCTTTGTTTTATTGGAATACAGAAATAATAATGTTCATTAGAAATACTGATGTTATCCTTAGCCTAAACTCAGCATCTGTCCTTTGCTGGGTTTTGTAAGCACAATGTTAATTTCCCAAATATAATCCTCTTCCCACCAGCCCTCTTAAAAAGGAAGGTGTTTGAAAAGTTAGAATTTTAGATTTCAGATCTAGCTTTCAGAATGAGTGTCTCTTTGATGACATCTTGCCACCAGAAACTAAAAGACCTAGTAGAGCTTATTTGGGATGGGCAGACAGACTCACAAGGGCATATAGTGGTGGCTTGCCAGGGATCACCATAATGCCTATAATCAGCCACAAACTGAGTAGTGCTCTTTGTGCCATACAACACACTTCCCAAGGCACCTCGCTTCCGCAGTAGGAGAGTCCATGTGAAACCAGAAGTAAAATTTGTCCTTCAAATCTGATGTTTCTCATGTAGGTGTCTCCCTGGGATAAAAAAGAAGAAGCTAACCAGAAAAAGTTAGAATTTGCCTTCGCAAACAGTGATTATCTGGCCCTTCTACGAGCATATAAGGTAAGTATATAACCTTATAGATGAGGATTATTCCAGAGCTGGCACTAAAGACAGAGAAAGTTCATTTTGATTTTCTTCAACATTTAGGGGTGGCAGCTAAGTATGAAAGAAGGTATGCGAACAAGTTATAATTACTGCAGACAGAACTTCTTGTCGGGCAGAGTTCTACAGGTGAGTCATTCTGTGGCAGTTTGTTCTCATTCATTTTCTATTATAGTGGAGTATCAGAGGGTGCTGCAACTTTGTGTTGTGTGTCCTGACTTGACATTGAAATTGTTATTTCTGGAGTATGCTCAGCTTCACCAGCTGTGTGAGACAGACTCCTGAACCATGCATGGCATCAGCCTTCTGTACTAAACCTTTTCCTTTTTTCAGTGAGCTTGTGTTTACTTACGGGGAGGACGGGGAAATATAGGCACTCCGAAGGTTACTGCTTACTGGAAGTCAGTTTTTTCAGTAATTTTACCAGGTATTCTTTTTTAAAAATTTTTTATTGTTTAAAGTATTACATATAGTAGTATATATATATATATATATATATATATATATATATATATATTTTTTTACCAGGTATTCTTAACCTGGATCCATATTGCCTGAAATTGTATGCAAAATCATATGCTTATATATCTGTGCCTTATTCTGGGAGAAAGGAATCATGCTTTTAGCAGGTTCAAAGTGGTGTATGAGCATCCTTAACCCCTGTCCTCTCCCGCAAACCAAAAAATGAATACTGAACCAGATTTTCCTCGGGAGTTTTCCTTATGCCCATCAGAGGCTCCTATGATCAGGACACAGGAAAGAAAAAGGTGTATCATCTTCTGTGTGGTAACAGGCGGGCTCTCTCCTCTATTGGGACAGTATTTCTAGACTCCCCTCCAAAGTGGCAAAGAAACCAGATGCTGATGGTGCACATCTCTGGGTAATGTTTTATCCCAAGGTTTTGAGGCTGGAAGGGTAAAGAATGTTACTTTCATATTAAAAGATGGCCCAAAAGAGATACATGATTTATGTATCTCTCTATCCCAGCAGCTCCATCAAAGCAGAGACCTTGTCTGTTTTGTCCAGTTCTCTATCCCCAGTGCCTAGATTAGAACAATGCTTAGCTCACAGCTGATGCTCAGTAAAGATTGAGTGAATCAATGCATGCATCCCAGTATTCACCTTCATTCTCCTCTGCCTTTAGATTACTCCAGTGAGGCATCTTGAGAAAGCGAAGGTTCTAGCTGTATTCTAAGTACATAGAAAGCAATAATTTTTCAGTCGTGGCTGCACATTAGATTCACCTGAGGAGGCTTAAAACAAAAAAGTAAAAATGTCCAGGTCCCACCCCATGCCAGTTTCATCGGCTCTCCAGGGGCCTCAGCATCTCTTCACTGTCATTGTTGTTGACCAAGTGATCCTAACACCCAGCAAGAGTTAGAATCATGATCTAAAGGACATTTTTATATGTAAGATGCAATAATATTTCCTCTGGTCATTAAGATTTTTTAAGTATAAAATTATATTTCTTTTAGATTACATTTTTTACTAAATTTACTTTTTTTTTTTTCAGGATACATGTAGATTTTGCTGTGCTCTATGAGGTCCATCAAATAGAGTTCTCTCTTTTTACTAAACTCTAGCTTACTTTTTTTTTTAATATATTTTATTGATTTTTCACAGAGAGGAAGGGAGAGGGATAGAAAGTCAGAAACATCGATGAGAGAGGAACATCAATCAGCTGCCTCCTGCACAGCCCCTGCCAGGGATGTGCCCGCAGCCACAGTACATGCCCTTGACCAGAATCGAACCCTGGACCCTTCAGTCTGCAGTCCGACGCTCTATCCACTGAGCCAAACCGGCTTCGGCTAAACTCTAGCTTACTGTAACAAGAAGTTAATTAAAGCCATGTGTTTACTTATGGCATATTTAACTCCAGGTTATATTTTGCCATGTTCTATATGTACTTGAGACATTCCTAGAAAACACATTGTCATCAAGGGACAGGATAGTGTTGCTTCGCTTTCAGCTCCCATGAGGACTTTAGTTCCTTTTCTATTGACGAATGTGCAGCTTATATTTGAACAGAAGCCAGAAGAGAAGGAGGTTTGGGCTTTTTCTTTCCCATACTTGTGCTCAGCTACCAAAAGGATGGTCTAAATCTAAACCGGTTAATAATGTTCCTATTCCTAGGAAAAGATGTGAGCCAGCGAGACCTCAAGGTAAGAGAAAGGGAAAGTGGTGACTGCAGAACCAGCCACTCTAGGCTCAGGTGACCAACCAAGCGGACCTGAGCAGAAATGCGGGTAGGAAAGACCTAGGCAGTGTCGCAACACCTGGTGTCGGGTCCCAAACAAAATTCACTGCATTGTTTGCTGACCTGAAAAATTCCAGGAAAATCAGACCTATCCAAAATCCAATGAACATGATTTTTAAAATGTAATCTAGAGGTAAATAAATAATCTTTGGGGTTTTCGTAGCTTATTGATTTCTCTGTAACTATTTAGCTTTGCCGGTTTGCATACATGTAAACTGCCTTTTTGGGAATGACCTGTTTGATGAACCCATGGGAGCCTCATTACTGTCCACTGAAGTAATGAGTTTCTGTCTCATTCATCATTATAAGACTGCCTCCACTTACCTTTGGTATGTTGATGTCCCTGCTTAAACACTTTATCCACTTCTTTCAGGAAATGGCCAGCCTCAAACGACAATTTACTGAACTGTTATCAGATATAGGCTTTGTGAAGGAGGGACTCAGAGCCAGAGAAATTGAGAAAAGGGCCCTGGGAGGAGATGGTGTCCTGGAAGCTACAGGCGAAGAGGTAAAGAATGTATAATTGGCTCTGATTTCTCTTTAATTAGCACATGAATGGTATTTTAACTCAGGAACACATGTAGGTGTCCTTCACTTAAGCCTGTGAGCAGTGGTTTTGTGGCAATCTTGGTTTTCTTCTTTCCACAAATAAGTGTCAGCTAACACTGATAAAACCAGAAGGGTTTTTGTTTTCTTTAATTTCACTGATTCTTGATAAATCCATGAGAGGAAGAATCAGCTTTCCAGTAAGGTCTTCTTAAATCAGACCAGCTTTTTCCCAACGAAGAATAGTTTTTTGTATAACTATAGGAAGAACACTTCTTCAAGATGACTTTGATGCCACTCTGATCTTACTGAAGTTAGTACTTTCTGGAGATTGTGAACATTTCATGAACCTCTCTCTCTTGAGCCTTGGGAACACGGGCTTTGTAGCAGCTTTGCGGAAATCTGGAAGGAGTTTTCTTGGGCTCCTTTTGCTGGGCTCTTACCTGAGTTCTCATTATCCAGTCCTCATCACCTTAGAATTCTTGGCTTGGGTCCTGTGTGGATGTGTCCTAGTAGATCTGCTTCTCACTTGGAAAATACAATTTTTCTAGCACAGAGATAGAAGTTAGATGCTTTTGTCTGTTTTAAGATAGAAATCAAATGACATATAACGGTAAATTCCAGGGCACAGACAAAAGTAGCCACATTATGAAATTAATGCTGCATTTCTCTCACAGGCAAATTCAAATGCTGAGAACCCCAAGCTGATATCAGCAATGCTGTGTGCCGCTCTGTATCCAAATGTAGTGCAGGTAACAAAATACTTTTCCTGGATTCTCCCACAACTTGTCTCACTTGCAGCCAAGGATATAAGTTAAGTCCTCGCATTGATCATCTCACGCAGCAAATGCACACACAGTCTTTTAAACTTAGTGTACATTTCTAATCCTTCGTTTCCTTAAACCTGATTAGATGTGTTGTTTAAGAACATTTATCGTATAAAATAGGTTGCTTCTTTAATCCTTCTGACATGACATCCCAGAATTAAAATGGAGATGTATGTCACTTTCTCAGCCAACCTGTGCCTAAATAACTACCCTTCTTTGTTAGATAGGAACTTGATTTAATTATATTTTTTCTTATGCCTTTTCCCTGGACTAACCTTAGATTAAGAAGAAAGTCAAACAGGTCAGTGGTTTGCCAGGGACCACCTGTGCCAGCCTACTTCCGGAAACCCCTTGTTGGGCTCTTACCTGAGTTCTCATTATCCAGTCCTCGTCACCTTAGAATTGGAGTTTGTCGGAGTGCTGAATCACTTCTTTTTTAACTGTTTGTAAAATTCTCAGTTGGCATTCACTAATTCATGCTTTGTTTATGCTTGCATGTTTTTCAAATCATTTGAAATTTACTTTAACAAAATCATTTGAAACAAAACTATGGAGACAAAAATAAAATCAGGGTTTGGGGAGGTGATGAATAGGCAGAGCATAGGGGATTTTAGGGCAGGAAAATTACTACATATCATAATGAGGATACATACATGTCATTATACATTTCCAAAACCCAAGAATGTATAACACCAAGAGTATACCCTAAAATAAACTATGAATTTGAGGTAATTACGATGTGACAAAATTTATTGTCATAAGCCCCCTCCCCCCATAATGAACACTTTCAAACTCTTGGTTGGAATAAAACTGATACATCCTTTCTACATAGTAGTTTCATTTCTAAAGATTTATTATTAAGAAATAATTGCATATATGCATTAAGATACATCTAGGTAAATGTTGCAATTATAAACTGTTAGAATGAACAATCTAAACTTCTAATAATGGGAGTTTATTGGTTAAATTATGAGGTACTATATTGCCAGTAAGAATTATATGGGGTGTTTTCCTAAAATATTTAGGAAAATATTTTAAAACATGGAAAAAGTTCTCAATATATTAAGTTTAAAAAGTATATTTATAGAAAATGATCCTATGTTAGTTTCAATGCATATGTACATTAGTATATTGTGTTTATAGTTCTCTACATACAGTATGTAACATGAATCTAACAAACTAGAATTATGTTTATCAAATAATAATGCTAGTTATTTCTTAATTATGTGATGATTACAGAAAGTCTTTACTTTCTTTTTTCCTAATATGTTGTTTATGCAGGAAATGTATTATTTTTATAATACATATATGTATAATTCATATATGTGTGTATACATAGCTTTTCAATTTTTTTTCAAATGGACTAATCTATTTATTCACGATTTTTTTTTTTCTGTTCATACAATGTTTTCTTGCTGTTTTGAAAGGAATTCGTTTGGAAATGTGGGATTGAGATTGATAGTCAGCAGATTCCAGATTCTGCACCTGATAATTAGTAGACCTGAAATATCAACATAGTTTTTCCCCATGTGTCTGCTGTGTGATGTAGTCACCCAGTGCTACTGTACCTACATTCACACTTTTTTTTTTTTTTATTTCAGAGAGGGAGAGAGATAGAAACATCAATGATGAGAGAATCATTGATTGGCTGCCTCCTGCATTGGGAACTGAGCCCACAATCCGAGCATGTGCCCTGTCTGGGAATCGAACCGAGACCTTGTGGTTCATAGGTCAACGCTCAATCACTGAGCCACACCGACCTGTCACATTCACACTTCTTGATGGTTCGAAAAGAAAAGCAAAAAACATTTTTATATTGCTTTCAAAAGGAAACTAAGTGAGGGAAGAAACAGGAAAGGCATTCAAACCTGGTTTTGTGCCAAGGAATATAGCCTGTAGTGAAAATGTACATTTTAAATATCTATTTTTACAAATACCTATTGTTTAGGTGAAAAGCCCAGAAGGGAAGTTTCAGAAGACCAGTACTGGAGCTCACAGAATGCAACCAAAATCAGATGAGCTGAAGTTTGTCACCAAGAATGATGGATATGTGCACATTCACCCTTCATCAGTGAACTATCAGGTCAGGATAGCAGGGTGTACTCAGAGTTACATATGGCAAGTGGGGTGAGAAACAGTCCCTTAAGTTCAGCCAAACCGTGCTCTATCATTTGCTGTGCCCAGCAACATTACTGGGGAAGACAGGTAAGCAAACCATCTCAGTGGGTAACAAGTGTTATGAAGAGAAATCAGTCAGAGAGATTAAGAGATAGGAGAGGGGCTGTTTCCATAAAGTGGTCAGAGAAGAACTCTCTGGGGAGCAAACCATGGAGCAAATCTAAAGAGAACATTCCAGCAAAGGAAGTAAGTGCGAAGACCATGAGAGGGAGCATGTTTGGTGTGTCCCAGGGCAAGTGCAGTGGGATGATTAGGGTGAGGTTGGCGGGTAATTGGGACAAGCAGGCAATGGTCAGGTCATGTGGGACCTTGTGAGCCATGGCAAGGATCTGGAATTTTGTCTTTGGGAAATCATTGGAGCATTTTGAGCCCTAACTGGATTTGTGTTTTTAAGTGATCTCTTGTGGTTGCTGTATGGAATAGAAGCTGTAAAGGTGCAAAGGAGCAGGGCAAGTATTTAGGAAGCACTGCAGTGGTCTGTATGGGGTAATGATGGTTCGTACAGGGGGATGGCTATAGAAGTGGTCAGAACGTGTCAGTTCATTATATATTTTGAAAATAGAGCTGACAGGACTTAGCAGTGATTTAGCTAGAGTGAGGGGAAAATGTACAATCAAGGATGACTCTTTGGGGTTTGAGCACTGGTGCGAATGGGAGTGCCATTTACTTAGATGATGAACACTGCGTGGAGGGGAAATCAAGAATTTCTTTTGAACATAAGAAATTTGATGTGCTTATTAGATCCCAAGTGGAGATGTCAAGTAGGTAGTTGCACATAAAAGTCTGGAAAGGTACAGACTGGAGATGATTTTGTAAGTCACTGGCAAGTGGTATTTGCATCTGTGTGACGGGTGGAGGTCCCCTCATGTTGCCAGTGACATCGCTGTCATCACCTGAGGTTTTATGCTCCAGGTCAGACACTTTGACAGCCCCTACCTGCTGTACCACGAGAAGATCAAAACTAGCCGGGTGTTCATCCGCGACTGCAGCATGGTGTCTGTGTACCCGCTGGTCTTGTTTGGAGGAGGCCAAGTGAATGTGCAGCTTCAAAGGGGAGAGTTTGTCGTCTCCTTGGATGACGGTTGGATTCGTTTTGCAGCTGCTTCCCATCAGGTAAGGACAGAACCATCCTGTGAATCTTAAGCCACGAAGGCTTTAATAACATGAAGTATAAGGCATTCCTTCAGGGACCACGGACAGCAGAGCTGGTTAAGAGTGAATGATGGGCCGAGACCGGTTTGGCTCAGTGGATAGAGCAGCGGACTGCGGACTGAAGGGTCCCAAGTTCGATTCCAGCAAGGGCATGTACCTTGGCTGTGGGCACATCCCCAGTAGGGGGCGTGCAAAAGGCAGCTGATTGATGTCTCTCTCGCATTGATGTTTCTGACTTTCTATCCCTCTCCCATCTGCTCTGTAAAAAATCAATAAAATATATTTTTTAAAAAAAGAGTGAATGAGGGGTCTGCAGTGAGATACTAAGAAAGGCTGAGGCTGAAGTGACGCCAGGGGCAGAGCCTTAGTAAGACTCCAGCAGCACACCTGAGAAGGGAGCCCAGGCTGGGCTGGTGTGGACGATTCTGGACGGAAGCTGAGTGAGGTGTTGGACCTTCTTCATTGATATACAAATGATGTGCTCACCAAAGAAAAATCAGAAAATATAAATGAGCCCTTGCTAGTTTGGCTCAGTGGGTAGAGCATTGGCCTGTGGACCAAAGGGTCCTGGGTTCTATTCCTGTCAAGGGCACCGGGTTGCAGGCTCGGTCCCAGTAGGGGGCATGCAGGAGGCAGCCAATCCATGATTCTCTCTCATGGATGTTTCTATCTCTCTCCCTCTCTCTTTATCTCTGAAATCAATAAAAATATTTTTTTTAAGAAAAGAAAATATAAATGAGCAAAAATAAATAAAAATCACCCTAAGTCTACCTCTACCATTAATAAAACAGGTCATGGATCTGAATTCTTTTATTCTCAGGTCTCAGTTATACTCTATGTGGAACCTGCAGAAAACATTTAAGGGGCAGTACATATGTTTAAGGAATAAAAACTCAGCTTAACACTTGCATCTGTTAGAAATCTTATGTTGCCAGAAGCAAAAGCACCAACTCAAATAAAGGGAATACACTGGTGTATTTAACTGTAAAGTCTAAAGCAGCATAATTCAATAGAAATATGTGAGCTACTATGTAATTTTAATTTTTCTAGTAGCAATAATTTAAAAAAGTAAAAAGAAAGAAAATTATTCTTAATATATATTAAGTAACCTAATACATCTAAGAGATTTTAATTTCAACACATCCTATACAATAAAGGGCTAATATGTAAATGGTCATGATACCCTCACGCCATAAAGACTGGTCAACAGGAGGCTGTGTGCATGGCGAGGCCAGGGAATGTGAGGCTGTTATTGTTTATTAATAAATTTATATATTATTTTCATGTACATTTTGCTAATTTTCTTTCATCTCTGACACTTCTATTATAGAGAAAGGGCAAATAGCAATATTAAAATATTTCCTCTAAATAATTCCCTTTTAATGTGCATGAATTTTATGTGCCAGGCCACTAGTAATGAATATAATAATTTATTGAGATATTTTACATTCTTTTTTCATACTAAGTCTTCAAACTGTGGTGTGTATTTTACATTCACAGAACAGTTTGCTTTGGACCAGCAACGTTTCATATGGTCATTAGATTAGCCACGTGTGACTCCTGGCTGCCATATTGGACAGTGCAGGTCAAAAAGGCCGGGCAGGGGAGATTTAGTTCAGCAACTCAATGGCAATAAAGCCTGGCTGACCTGTGGGTAGCAGCATGGCTGCGGTGGCACCAGGCCTGACCACATGCAGCATGCTGTCCAGAGGGGAGACCAAGTCCTTTCCTAAAAGTTCCATTGAACCTTCTCTTCCTAAACCAGTTCTTGTGGCCAAAGGAATGCCATGGGCGCTAAGGCCAGGATTACCTGAGCCGTTCACCCTGGCGAGGATGGCATGAGCCTGTTTGATTTAGATCGGGACCCAAACTACACGTTGCCAAACAACAGGGGAGGGCAAGGCAGATGTTGGGAAGACATCTACAGTGCCACCGAAACAGCACAAGTTTTTCTCCCCACAAAAGCATAAAGTGTCACCCAAGCTAAGAGATTTTTTAAACGTCTCCATTTTCTGGCTTCTCTTCTTGAAGCAAATTACAAAAGTTGGCCAAGCTTTAATGTGGAGAACACTATATAAAGCCATTCTTTCAATGAGATGTGATAGAGGAGCCTTTTTATATTGGACCCATCCAGTATATCAGAGCTCACAGTGAGTGAATGTTCCTATTGTTGCATCAAGAACTTTTAGAATGAAAATGTGTTTAGTTCCACCCCCATCCCACTAATGAAGTTAAAATTCATACCAGAAGTCTCAAGTAATTATAAAAACTGGGGCATTTCCTTTGATAATCTCCCTCTCCTGCTGGTCTTGCACTGCTGACATGGCGCTCCCTTCCAGGTGGCTGAATTAGTGAAGGAATTGCGCTGCGAGCTGGACCAGCTCCTCCAGGATAAGATCAAGAACCCAAGCATAGACCTGTGCATGTGTCCCCGAGGGTCCCGCATCATCAGCACGATTGTGAAGCTTGTCACCACACAATAAAGACCCGGCTCAGCAGAGTGCTTGCTACTCACCTGCTTCTTGTTCACCTGGGAAACAGCAGCAGCTTCTCTACCTCGAACTCAAGCTCTGTGCTGGGCTGGCACTGGCGAAGGAGCCCAGGGCCCTCACTGCCCAGGCTGCCAAGGCACCACATTCCCTTAGGGAAATGGTCCAGACTGAGTGTTTCTGGCAGCAGTGGGCACTCCCAGCACAACTGGAGTGTCGTGGTAAGACAGTCTACAAACCAGCCTGCCCGTCTTTTTCCCTGTGACGGTCCTAGAATGAATGAAATGCGTCTGATAACACACAAATGAATGTGTATTCTGTTTTAATCTGCATATTCTTTTTCTCCTGCTTTTTACTGGGGTGAGATAGGGGCATGAAGCGAGATACTGATTGTTATTTCTATCATACAGGCTCAACTGAGAGAAGTTAGAACAGAGAAGAAAAAAAATCATGTGAGCAAGAAAGATTAAAATTTCATTTTAGGCTATTGGCTACAGAGTAAACTTGATTTGTGAGGGATTTTTACTTTTACTCATTCAAGGTAAGCCTTACAAAACAAACTTAATGAGCTGTTAATTGTCATTAAAATGCAAGCTGGTCTTATCCCTAACACTCTAATTCTTAAAAGCAGAACAGTCTGGGTGTCTTTATTCTCCTGTGGATTTTCCATTTAGAAATTACTCTCTTCTGGACTCCACCCCGATCTAATGGCCACATTTCACATTACCCAAAAGGAATTTTAATGGTATTCTCAGAGCAGAGTTGACATGGTTGAGGGAGAAAGGGTTGCCATGCCAGTTACAGCCATAAAAATGCCTTCCATGAGACTGCTTATTTCAGCCACCGCTTAGGTTCATGGGCACTGGCATTTCGAAAAAATAGGAGTACATGCATATTTTCCCTGGGCATTTATCAGCGTGGCCAAGAAGAATCCCAAAGAACTGGGTGGAAAAATATTCCCATGTTCCTAGCCCTCAGGTTTCAGACCATAGCTAACATTCAAACTAATCAAGAAAAACCACCTCAAGGAAGGGTGTTCCCTTTTTAAGATTTTATTTTAGTTAAATAAATCTCTTAGACTGTCCAAGGTGATCATTATGAGGTATGTTTAAGCAGCAGTGCACTTAGCATATAGTGCAGACAATATCCAAGACCTGACCTGCTATTGAAACCAGGCTCGGATTACCAAATGATTAGGCTTGGACACGTAGGAAAAATGAAGGCAAAAACTGCACTGAGCCTCTAAAGAAGTTTTTTAAAGCCATTGACTCTTGGTGCTATAGCGGAGCTCACGCTGCCCCAGCTAGAGCCGTGGGGACTTGTAACACGTTTGCAGCAGAGCGCACAGCTGGGGGAGAGCTGACAACAAAGCTTCTTGTTCCACGTGCTGAGAGGTTGCTCCCTCGGGAAGCTGTTCTTGGGGTGGTTACCTGCAGCCACACACAAATGCACAACTCCCATCTTTCATAGGTGTGCCTGGGTGTGAAAAGGTTGGGACACCTTGAATAGGAAAATCCTCACCCCAAAACTCTTAAAGTTATGAACTATGAAATAAGATTACTCCTTTGTGATTGAAGGTCAAAATGCAGTAGAGTATTTCACTGGCCTGGATTTCTAAGCCCCAACAAGATGGTCAGCATGTAATGTTAATTTTATTAAGAACCCTGTGGATGTTTTCTTAAATATTTGTTTTACTTTTACTGGATTCTAGTTAGGGAATCGTATTAATAAAATACTTGCTACAAAATTAGCCTGCACTACTGTTTTGTACTATGTCTAGCTGAGAAGTTCTCAGAAAATTAGAAGAGCTAAACATTCTTAACAGAGGTGGTCAAAGGCTAACAAAGCATTAGCTCTGTCTTCCTCCTGGAGTTCATATATGGTTAGAGCGTAAGCCTGCACACTAGAGGGTCACGTGTTTAATTCTCTGTCAACAGCACATACCTGGGTTGCAGGTTCAATCCTGGCCCCGTTGGTGCGCATGCGGGAGGCAACCAATCATTGTATCTCTCTCACATCGATGTGTTTTCCCTCTCTTTCTCCCTCTCTCAAAATGGAAAATATCCTCAGGTGAAGAGTATTTCTCAAAAAAGAATTTGAGAAAATTCTATGTACAAATAAGAAAAGTCATGCACATATGGGTAGAGATATCTTTTAAAATATTCTATCACTAAAAACAAAAACAAAGTCCTACCATTAAATTTTGATTTTTAAAACACTTATTTTGAAAATAAGAAAATAAGTTCAATTATGCCTTTTGAAGATATGACTTATGTGACACTAATACTGCTAACACTTTCCACTTCGAAACTCGGGTTCTCACACTTAGGCCCACATTAAAATGTTTAAAATACACACACACACCTTTACTTTATCTTTGTGTTATCTTAAAAGAGTCCAACCTAGCAGACTTTGACCAATATACTAAAACACTAATTGGGTTAAAAAGGAGTATATATTCTATAGGTGTATGAGTATAAAATGTTTAAATTTAACATGAAGCCTCATTAGGAGCTATAATTTCTAGGCTTAGTAACCCTTCTATAGTTTGAGCTGGGGAAATCTGTGTTAGGACTTCATTATAAGTAAGATTACCAGATTAAATGTCAAAGATGCGATATGTTCTTTAGGAGACATTTGCCTTTACAAATCAGGGGACATGCTGTACAATGGGCCGCAAGGGACTAGCTATATGAGGAGGAAACAAATCCCAATTATAGACCCAGCACAAAACAATCCACAATTATAGACTTTTTGTTCATGCCATCCTTCTGTCTCCAAAATTCACCTGTGTACTGTCCCATTTAAACTCCAGCTGTCCCCATTATTTCTAGCCCATAAATCTTTATTCCTTCCTTTTGTACAGTAAGCCTGGCTAACACTGGATTAATTGAAGCATGCAATCTGATTAGTTAACAAGAGGCCAGTTGTTCAGTTTATAACTAATGTGTACTGCTACCTGTCTAGTTTTGAGACCATATTGGGACCACAGAAATTCTTCCCACATTTATGTTAATAGTTTCACTATAACCAACTTAAACAGGTGCCATGTGCCAGTCACCCTAGGAACTCAGGATACAAAGATAAGCAGGGACACAGGAAGAACAGGATAACAATAAAGTGTACTTGAGTAAATTCAAGTACATATGCATATATGTATAACACATGGATGCAAACAATAGGGTGATGAAGGTCTGATTTTTTTGGGGGGGGATGGGTGGAGGGAGAATATATGTAATACTTTCAACAATAAAGATTAAAAAAAAAAAAAAAGACTGGAGAGAAAACCAAGATGGTGGCATAGGTAAACACCTGAACTGCTGCCTCGCACAACTTCAAAACTACAACTAAAAGACAAAACGGACATCATCCAGAACCACAGAAAGGCTGGCTGAGAGGAAATTCTACAACTAGAAGGGAAGAGAAAAGCACACTGAGACTCAGAGGAGTTGCAGAAATAAAGGCAGAGGTACAGAGGCGTGCACGCAGGGAGAGGGCTGGCAATTGAGTACGCAGCTGTCTTTCTTGGGGTGGGAGAGAGACTGGATAAAAATCATACACCTATGGATGAGGACAGTTCAGGGGGAGGGATAAGAGCAGAGGGTGGGGTGAGAACTGGGTGGAGAGGAGCTATGGGGGGAAAAAAGAGGGAACAATTGTAATAATCTGAACAAAGATTTGTTGAAATGAAAAAAGAGACTGAATGACTATGTTGAAATTAAAAGGAAGAGTACTGCTTGGTCGGTGTGGTTCCGTGGTTTGAGTGTCAACCTATGAACCAGGTCACTGTTTGGTTCCATACCTGGGTTGTAGGATGGATCCCCAGTATGGGGCCTGCAGGATGCAGCCTATCAGTGAGTCACTCTTATCATTGATGTTTCTCTCCCACTCCCTTCCTATTTGAAATCAATAAAAATATATTTTTAAAAAACTTTTAACAAATGGAGATAGTAAGCTGGATTTGTCCCAAGTGCCCAAATTTTGTCCCTCCCTGTCCTAGGGAGTCAATGCCTTGGAGTTCTAATATGACCCTGCAGTCATTCTAGACATGCCCATGGAAAGACCCCCAAACTAGTAACCTGAGCTGCCTTTCTCGCCAGAAGCCTCCACCTAGTCCCAGTGCTGCCTGGCCCCCATGGCCAGGTGTGGCAGAGCACACTGCCTGCACTCTCCCCTCGAGGAAGCCCATCCTGAGGAATGGGGCCCATCTGAAGGAACCGAGTTGAATTCAGCTGCCGGCTACCTGTCCTATTTACCTTTTCCCTCAGAGATATCAATTTGTTCTCACTTTAAAGGCTTTGAGGATTATGTAGTTTGTGTGTTAAGATATTTACCACTAGTCAAAACTTTCAGGTTTCAAGCAGTTTATTACACACACACACACACCAAAAAAAAAAATTCAAACACACATAGTTAGTGAAACGATTTAATGCATTTTATGTTAAATTAGAGGCCCGGTGCACAAAATTCATGCACGGGAGGCAGGGAGTGTCCCTCAGCTCAGCCTGCACCCTCTCCAATCTGGGACCCCCTCAAGAGATGTCCAACTGCCTGTTTAGACTTGATCCTGGTAGGATCAGGCCTAAACAGGCAGGCAGACATCCCTCTCACAATCCAAGACTGCTGGCACTAAACTGCTCACCTGCCTGCCTTCCTGATTGTCCCTGCTTCTGCCTGCCAGCCTGATCACCCAACCATTCCCCTGCCAGCCTGATTGATGTCTAACTGCTCCCCTGCCAGCCTGTTTGCCCCCAACTTTCCTCCTCTGCTGGCCTGGTCACCCCTAACTGTCCTCCCCTGCAGGCCTGGTCACCCCTAACTGCCCTTCCTTGCAGGCCCGGTCACCCCCAACTTTCCTCCCCTGTGAGCCTGGTCAGCCCTTACTGCCCTCCCCTGTAGGCTTGATCGCCCCCAACTACCCTCCCTTGCAGGCCTGGTCCCTCCCAACTGCCCTCCCCTGCTGGCCATCTTGTGGTGGCCATAATGTGTCCACATGGGGGCAGGATCTTTGACCACCTGGGAGTAGCCATCTTGTATGTTGGAGTGATGGTCAATCTGCGTATTACTCTTTTATTAGATAGGATAGAGGCCTGGTGCATGAGTGGGCCAGCTGGTTTGCCCTGGAGGGTGTCCCGGATCAGGGTGGGGGTTCCCTTGGGGCATGGGTGGCCTGGGTGAGGGGCTTTGGTGGTTTTCAGGCTGGCCATGTCCCCATGACCCAAGCAGAGGCCCTGGTATCTGGGATTTAATTATCTTCTACAATTGAAACTGTGTAGCCTGGAGTGGAGCCAAGCATCCTACCCCCTTTGAGGCTGCAGCCATTTCTGTTGGGATTTATGGATCTTCTGTAATAGGAACTTTGTAGCCTGGAGTGGAGGCCTAGGCTGGCCAGGGCAGGTGGAAGGCTTGGCTTCCTCCATCACCAGGGGCAACCCTAGCCTCTGCTCTCTACAACTCCATGGCTGTCACCATTTCTGTTGGGATTAAGTATCTTCTGTAATTGAAACTTTGTAGCATTGACTGGAGGCCTAGGCCAGCAAGGGCAGGCAGAAAGCTTGGCTTCTTCCATTGCCGGGGAAGCCCAAGCCTCCCTCCTGCTCAGTGGCTGCAACCATCTTGGTTGGGGTTTATTTGCATATTTGCTCCTGACTGGCTGGTGGGTGTGGCTGGTGGTGTAGCAGAGATATGGTCAATTTGCATATTACTATTTTATTAGATCAATGCATTTTTCCAAATACATTTCTTACCATCAGAAGAAAGGACTTATAAGCCTACTATCCCTGTGCTAATTTTGTTGCATGTGATGTTATTCTTGCAACAGTACACTTATTAGCATTCATAATCCACATCTTTGATTTTACCAAAAAAAAAAATTAAAACACACATACATTGTGTGCCGTTAAAGTCCTGTCGTATGATGGCCTTAACATTCAAAACATTTTATGAAGAAAACATATTAGTCTTATTTCAGTGCAACCGTAGTTCTTGGTTTCTCATTGGGAAGCTGCAAGATGTCCTTGAATAAGATCCTGAACTCGGGACAGGATAATTTCATTAGAACTGCTACAATTTTCTGGAGCATATGGTGGGTCTATAGTCAGGACCCCAGCCACACAGAGAGTACTTGGTGAATCTCCCTGTTCAGTGACTGGGATGTGGTTCTTCTCAAGCCATTTCTTTAGGCTGTTCTTTCTCTTTTCCAGATCCTCAAGGTTGTATGCCTGACAGTCTCCAGACGTGAACAAATGCATCAGCTTCTCTCTCACCCCGTGGTCCCCTTCATTCACAGTTTCAACAGTCTGCACGGCGTGTCCCATAATTCCGGTCACAGACATGCTGCCATCTTCAAGGAAGTTCACGAGGACAATACTTCGAAGGAAAAGTAAGTTCAGAGAAGATTTGCAAAAGAAAAACCTGAAGGCCCATAAAACTATGGAAGAAGCAATAGAATAAGAGGCATCAACCCCAGTAAGTCATTAGAATAATAGGGAACTCTCTTCTCGGTTTAAAATTACTCCTCTCACCACCAGATGTTTTCACTTGCCCAGGAGGCATTCATTGAGAGTCCTAAACATCTAAACTGTTTGTCCAGCCTAAAGCACTCACAGTGAAAGCATTACTTACAGAGTTATAAATGCCTTACATGCGTATTAAAAAGAAGCGAAGGTACAGATTTAACTTTAAAAAAAAAACACACAAAAAAAAACTGAATACTCCCCTTCAAAGCAGACCAACGAAAATATCAAAGCACAAAATTAATAATAAAACAAGAGTCAGTTAAGAGGATGAAAGCCAAAAATTGGTTCTTTTTTCCCCCCTTACCCAAGGACATTTTTCCATTGATTTTGAGAGAGTGAAAGAGAGGGAGGGAGAGAGAGAAGCATCAATGTGAGAGAGACACATGGATTGGTTGCCTCCTGCCTGGGGTTGAAGCCTGCAACCAAGGCACATACCCTTAACCTGAATCAAACCTGGAACCCTTCAGTCCACAGTCCAATGTTCTATCCAGTAAGCCAGACCGGCTTGGGGCCAAAAATTGGGTATTTGAAAAAAATTCAGAAAACTCAGCAAGATTAATAACAGAAAATGAAGGCCTGGCCAGGTGGTTCACGTGACTAGAGAGAGCACTGTGCTGATATACCCAGACTGAGGGTTCACTCTCCTGTTAGGCCACATACGGGCAATCAATGAGTGCAAAAATAAGGGAACAATAAATCGATGTTTCTCTCTCCCTTTCTCTTTCTCTACAATCAATAATTTTTTAAAAAAATTAAAGATACATATAAATCATATTAAGAATAGAGCATTATAGCTGAAACCGGTTTGGCTCAGTGGATAGAGTGTCGGCCTGTGGACTGAGAGGTCCAGGGTTTGATTCCGGTCAAGGGCATGTACCTTGGTTGCGGGCACATCCCCAGTGGGGGGTGTGCAGGAGGCGGCTGGTCAATGTTTCTCATCGATGTTTCTGACTTTCTATCCCTCTCCCTTCCTCTCTGTAAAAAAAATCAATAAAATACATTAAAAAAATAGCATTATAAAATATTGATCAATTTATGCTAATAATCTTGACCTTAAAACTTTCTGGAAAATAGAAGTTTCTACTATTGACTCAAAAAAAAAAAAAGTGTACGTAGTCCTATAATCTTTAAATAAAAAATAACTACTTTAGACCAGTGTGGCTTAGTTGGTTGAGCATCATCTCATGCACCTGGAGATCACAGGTTCGATTTCTAGTCAGGGTACATGTCCAGGTTTTGGGCTTGATCCCCAGTAGGGGGCATGCAGGAGGCAGCTGATAATACGTTTCTCTCCTTTTCCCCTCCTCTCTAAAATCTAATCAGTAAAAATTAAATAAATAAACTACATCCTAATAATGCAATAAGCTCAATCCAGAATGTGTTCAGTTCTATCAAATGACTCCCTTTCTTCAACAAATAAGGGACATGGAAACTAAAGAGAAACTGCAGTTATAAAGACACGTAAGAGACATATCAACCAGAATGATAAGCTAATATAAAGATACTTTGAAGACAATCAAGCTGAACTCAGAGGATTCAGCTAACATTAAAGTTATTATTCTTGAGTGTTATAATATTGTGCTTACATTAAAGAGTCCCTATATTGAAGTATTTATGAACCAAATTAATTATATGCCTACAATTGGCTTTGAAATACATGGAAGGAGGTGTGAGGTTAATGTTACACCATCCTCTTTATATTTTGTGTTATGTTTAAAATTTTGCAATAAAATGTAGTAAGAAATGTCTCGCCCCGTTGGCATGGCTCCTGCGAACCAGGAGGTCGCTGTTGGATCCTGTCAGGGCACATGCCCGGGTTGCAGGCTTGATCCCGTGTGGGGCATGCAGGAGGCAATGATCAATGATTCTCTCATCATTGATGTTTCTCTCTATACCTCTCCCTTCCTCTCTGAAATCAATATATATATTTTTAAATGTCTCATTTCCAGGAACTTGGTTGGTCTGAGGAGGTAATCCATAGGTAGAACTGCACCTAGATTCAAAGATAATAAAATTCTTTTTTTAAAGCAGGTTTTTTTGTGTTTTGTTTTTTTTTAATATATTTTGATTTTTTACAGAGAGGAAGGGAGAGGGATAGAAAGTCAGAAACATCGATCAGCTGCCTCTTGCACACCCCCTCCCTAGGATGTGCCCGCAACCATGGTAAATGCCCTTGACCGGAATCGAACCTGGGACCCTTCAGTCCGCAGGCCGCGGCTCTATCCACTGAGCCAAACCGGTCAGGGTGACAATAAAATTCTTATAGGGGAATAATTAGCCTTTCATTATCCGCTTTGTGAGTTTGTATATGAGAGGCAGCACAAAGGGGTGTCATGATTTCAGGGAAGCAGGACCCATACTCACTTGGCAGAGACGGGGTCTGTGGTTAAAACCCATCCTCTGTAGTCCTTCTCACTGGCTGTCACTCGGACTTCTTTGTAAGTGTAATCCTGCCATTCTAGGGGCCCTCTCTTCGTCCATTCATTCACGGCTGCCATCTGGCTGGATCTAAAACCGCCACCAGTTCGGGTTAATATCTGTTCCACCCCAGCAAATCCCTAACCTCCACCCTAGAGGTAAAGAAAGCCTGCCATTTGCCTCAAGCTCCGTATCAGAAAAACAGTTAATACAGAATTTACTATTCGGCCTGAGAGCCGCCGGGGGCCGCCGGGCCAGGCTGGGGTAACATGTGGCACGCTTCCAGGCCACCCCCATCCCGGTCCAGATCGCCTCCCGCGGGCTATGAAGGCCGGTCGGGGTTGCCCAAACCCTTCTACTCCGCTCTCCTTCCCCCAAAGGTGCTCACTCCACACCACTTCTAGCCGAAAACTGCAAAGGAAAACTCGGCTGTGCACCCACTCGCTCCCTGGCTCTGTCTGCAGGATCTGTCCGGCCCCGGACTGGTCACAACGTCCTCTTAAGATGTGTTTGGAGGCTGCATGGACGAGGCGGCGGCAGCGCAGGCCGCAGAGCTCACACTTCCTGCCTCTCCTGGGGCCGCAGGGCACTTAAATCCGCTCAAACCGTTAACTCCTTAACGGTTAATCCTCAAAAACGGGAGAAATGCCGCTTAAGACTGCGGGCAGCGCGCAGTACTCGGAAACCACGTTAAGAGGAAGGAGCCCCTTCCCGAGCGGAGCCCGCCGGGGCCCAGCATGCTTTGCGCCATGTCGTCACTTCCTACC
The DNA here is from genome assembly GCA_027563665.1 of Antrozous pallidus. Classification (NCBI taxonomy): domain Eukaryota; kingdom Metazoa; phylum Chordata; class Mammalia; order Chiroptera; family Vespertilionidae; genus Antrozous; species Antrozous pallidus. The sequence goes on from CM050523.1 coordinate 53,124,171, forward strand.
CCCAGAATTCCCTGTTTTGTAGTCCTTGGCTGTCATCACACCTAGAGGTCTGAGAGCTTCGCCCGGAGTGCTGGAGGCTGGGTGCAGGGTGTGGGCAGGGGCTGAGATATTTTTTGTGTACTAATAATAAGCCTTCTTTTTTGCTGGGGCCGCCCCTCTCCACTGCCACGACAGGTATTTCAAAAAGAAAAGTCTACAGAGGAAAATGCTCGTGCCAGGTCCTCCTTGAAGGTTGAAGTGGAATTCCACTTTTGCCATGGATTCAAAGCACAGGTGCATCCTACAGCTCTGGAAGTGTGGGGTGAAAGTGCCTTGGACAAAAGCGACAGAGCCAAGGTATTTCTTGTTTGCTTTGTGTAAGGCAATTAAGGTGCCTGGAAAGAAAAGCTCGGGGTTTGGTTGGATTCCACCTGGCCAAAATCTCGCTATAAACGCCCCCACCCATAAGTGGAAAAGTGCAGAAGACTAGTTCCAACCACAGGTTTCTGGTCGCCTACCGAGTTGGCTCCTGGTTGGCTCCTGAAAAATGATACAAGGTGAACACTAAAGGAGACTTAGAAAAACTGAATTAGAAGACTGTTAAACCACTATGTAGCCCAGGCACGTGACTCAGTCATTGAGCTAGACTTATGAACCAGGAGATCATGGTTTGATTCGGGTGAGGGCTTGAGCTGGCTGGGGCAAAGGCCCGGGCTGGGGGGGCGGAGGACGGGGTATGTGGCTGAGACGGAGCCAGTCAAAGGCCCCATTGCAGGGCAATGGCTGGGCTCCTTGGGGAGGCTGGGGTGAGTGGTTAGTAGGACATCCCCTGAGGGCTCCCAGTATGTGTGAGGGGGCAGATTGGACTGAGGAATCACCCACCCTCAGTGCACGAATTTTGTGCTCAGGGCCCTAGTAGTCTTAATAAAAGGGGATAGCAAGGCCAGAGCTAGTAGTAGTCCTCTCCCTAGAAGTGGGCCCCTGCCTAGCCCCCAATATTCCTTAATTAATACTTTTCTAGTCTCTTTCATTTATATGTGGCCTTCTCCAGAACCCGAACCCTGACCCTGGAACCCTGGACCATGCAGGACGTGAAAGGGGTTCCAACATCCTACATCTAGAGCATTGACTAGTATTAGTAGGTGGTGCCTCGTTTGAATTGAATTATTATTTCTTAGTCAGTTATATAGCACCTAATATGTACCAGTCATCCTATCTAATATAAGAGTAATATGCAAATTACTACCTTCGCTATACCCACAAGCCATGCCCACAAGCCAATCAGAGCGAGCATACAAATTAACCCAACCAAGATGGTGGTTAATTTACATATTACATATCCGCATGCAGAAGATGGCATAGAAGGAAGCCAAGCAGGGATGAGGCAGCAGAAAAGGGAGTGAGGCAGAGGAGAGGGGAGAGAGACAGCAGAGATGGGAGTGAGCAAGGCAGCAGAGATGAGAGAGAGCAAGGTTGTGGAGAAGGGAGCGAGGCAGCAGAGAAGGGAGGGAGCTTTGCTCAGGCCGCAGGAAGCTCTATTCCTGCAGGAATCTTCCCGCAATGGGTCTCTAGTTATTTTAATAACCTTAAAACATGAACTCATTTTATGAGTGAATAAACCAAAGAGAATGTGAAAAATCTGAATGATGGAATGACATAATGAAGTTGTTATATTAGAAGGATACTGAGAAATTGGATGTGGGGAAAAATAGGGAAGTATGGAGCATATACAGCATGAAACTATGTAAAATGTAGCCTCTCTACTCAACAAAGCAGTGGTATGTGTGAGGGGGGGTGGATTTCAGAACCACTTTTCAGTTGGAATTCCAGTTTATGGGAGGCAGTATCTCCAAATAAATTCATTATCAGGCCTCCCCAACCTTGCCCAGAGAGGAGATTTTATAGCCCCAGATCAGGAAGATTATTTTTCCTGTCAGTAGAATGAAGATAGGACTTTCCTAGGATGACAGTGCTTTGAACAGGCTTTGTGAATTCCAATATACTAAACAAATACACCATTGTGAAAGCTTAGGATACAGCATTGCCTTCAAATACGCCCAGATAATAATGTTATGGCTAAAAATCGTGCCATCTTTTTTCATTGATTTCCTCTTATTCAATGAGGTAAACAATCGCAGTAGTAAGAATATAGATTTTACATAATTTTATTTTGATTTTAAAAAAAGTGGGGTTAAGTGTTTTTAATTTTCCCTGGAATTGTCTTGGAATAAAAAAAGGATATCCAGCCCTCGCCGTTTGGCTCGGTAGATAGTGTCAGCCTGTGGAACAAAAGGTCCCAGGTTCCATTCCCAGTCAAGGACACTGCTCTATGTTGCAGGCTCCTCCCCGGCCTAAGGCCCTGGTCCGGGGGGCCCATGCAGGAGGCAACTAATTGATGTGTTTCTCTCACTTGTGTCTTAACACAAGAAAAACGTGAGTTAGGAACTATTATTATCCCAATTTTACAGCTAAGGAAATTGAGACCCAGGAGGACGAGGGCCATACAGCTAGTCAGTGACACTGCTAGGATACAAATCCAGGCAATCAGACCACTTAACCTGCCTTCTTAACCACTCTATGGTCCCATCCGCCTATCTAATAAGGAGGTAATGTATAAATTGACTATCGCTCCAACACACAAGATGGCCACTCCCATGTGGACACATGATGGCTGGCAGGGGAGGGCAGTTGGGGGAAAGCAGGCCTGCAGGGGAGGGCAGTTTGGAGTGACCAGGCCTGCAGGGGAGAGCAGTTAGGGGCAATCGGGCCAGCAGGAGAGCAGTTAGGTGCAAGTGGGGCTGGCACTGACAGTGCATGGGAACGGTGGTGGTGAGAGTGGGGCTGCTGGCAGACAGGGGACTGCGGTTTGCAGCAGGAGAGGCTAAGACCTGCCCCTGTGCCTACCACAGCCTCACGGCCCATAGTTCCTTTCAAAGTGCACTGGGCCCCTAGTCTTTTATAATGTACATCATTTGTCTTTTCTTTTTCAATAATGTACAACACTCCATTTGCCAGGGTAAGATAATTCTATTTTATAGGTATGAAGGAGGAAAGAGGGAAAAGGAATTTCTTGTTACATCAGATTCTTAGTAGCTGCCTCTTCTTGGATTTTTTTTCCACAAAGCAATTATTTTTCTACCTGTTATCTATCTTGCTGACTGTAGATGCTTCACTCATAGTAAACAAAACTACACTTTGTATCTAAATCACTTTGCTTTAGCTATTTGTTCAAGAGTTACATGGGCCTTAAACTGTAAGCGGGCTTCCATGGAATAGTCTTTGTAGTTTTTTATGTTGTCTAGGTTTTTCATTGCACTGCTATAATCTCCTTTCATATAGCATAGAATTCCCAGTTCATAGTAAGTGTACGGCACCAAATAGTGGTCATATTTTAACGATTTCTCCTTTTGGATGACTCGATTAAAGTACTGCTCAGCCATCACATATTTGCCTAAGTGTTTCAGACAAAGACCTTTCAGTAAACTCAGCAAACATAGGTCATCTGTGCCATACTCTTTATTTGGCCTTTCTCGTAAAAGTTCTTCTCCTCTGTTAATTATTGCAAGCCAGCATGAAATAAGGTGCAGTTTTTTGCTCATGACTTGGAAACCACTCCAGGCATAAGTAAATTCCAGAATGGGCTGTGCTATAAACCAGCCTTTAGTACTACCATAGCGCTGACCCTTCTCGGCAATAAACTTTTCTATTGGCACAGAAGTGCCTAAAAATCTAATCCTCAGGCTGTCCACACTTAAGAAAAGAGAGTTCATGTCCTGATTTACTGATTTAGCAAATCCAGAAGGAAGCAGAGCCAGTAGGATAGCTTTACTGTATGAATACATTGCCTTGGACCACTTGCTGTCTTGAAGTAGCAGATCAGCATAGCGGTAGGCCTCCTTCCAATCCTGCACAAAAATGTGGCACCACATGAGTTCCCAGTAACAGATGTGGTCAAGTTGCTTCCATTCATTCTGAAGAAAAACGCACTCCTGTAATATTAACTTGGCATTCTCAAATTTTCCTTGCAGCATACTGAAACGTGCATGAAAAAATTTAAGTATGACACACTTTGGAAATTTCCGGAGATAGATTAGGAAGAGATGGTCTATAGGATAAGGGTGACTTGTTTCAATACCAAAAGCTACGCAGGCATAAGTGTAATAGAAGAGTAGAGTCAAAATACTTAAGACATTATTTATATGGGACTCAGATGCACTCTCATGAAGCAAAGTCAGGGCGACCTGTTTATCACCATGATACCCAACAACATTGAGTAATTTAAGTGTCTTTGGTGGCATAAGTGATAATATCAAGTTGAATGCTCCAAGTCCAAATTTTATTCCTCCAATCAGGTGTCTAGAGGTTTTGCTTTGGTTAGTAGGTATCTGTGTTAATATTTGTTGACAGTCTTTGTATATTTGGTAACTCAACCCAAGGTTGATCCCACTTTTAAGAAAGCCAAGCATACTGTCATCCTGTATAAACGTTACGGCAGATTTCAAGATCAGACACTCAGCGTAGCAGACTTCAGCATGCAGTTCCTCTTCTTTGATAGCCTTTATTCCCTGTTTACTCACTAGACGAGAAAGGCTTGTCAACCTGCCTTTTCTTCGGAAACTGTTACACGTTTTCAACGCTTCTTTTGCAGCGGTCATCCCAATGTCTATATCCTGTGGATCAAAAGTCAAGATGGCTTTCACAACCATAAGGATACTATTAACTAGAGCATGGTATATGCTGTTTTTTGACCACGGATAAATGATATTGATGGCATCTGAGAATCTGTTATTTAGAAACAAATACAACCCGGTTGTGCATTCTTCCAGGGAAGAGTCTAGATTCATTGTTGTTGCCACAGGGATGATTTCATAGGCGTCTTCATATGTATCCTCCTTGTCACTTTCTTCCTTCCATAAAGGAAAAGATGTAATGACATCTTTCTTATAATTTTCTCTTTTACTTAGAATGTGTGACATAGTCGCTTCCTCACTCTAGAGATAGGAAATATTTGGCTGCAGTGATGTAGCCCCTGTTCTCCTGATTGGGTCACTTCTTCCACCACCTGACGTGTTGGTGTTATGATGGAGGCAAACAAACTTAAGAGCTGTAGGTGTAGCATTAGGATATTCTCACCTAGATCAGACAAACAGGGGGAAATGATAATATTATTTACCTCGAAGATATATTTCTGAAAAATTCAAATCATTTGAAATGTACTAAAAAAAAAACACACATCTTTTAACAACATTGTGAAGTATATTCTTTATAAACAGATGAGTTATTATTTTTTTTATATTTTATTGATTTTTCACAGAGAGGAAGGGAGAGGGATAGAAAGTCAGAAACATCGATGAGAGAGAAACATCGATCAGCTGCCTCCTGCACACCCCCCGCTGGTGTGTGCCCGCAGCCAAGGTACATGCCCTTGACCGGAATCGAACCTGGGACCTTTTAGCCCGCAGGCCGATGCTCTATCCACTGAGCCAAACTGGTTTCGGCAGATGAGTTATTTTTTTTTAAATACATTTTTATTGATTTCAGAAAGGGAGGGAGAGGGAGAGATAGAAACACCAGTGATGAGAGAAAAATTGATTGGCTGCCCCCGCACACCCTGCACTGCAACCCAGGCATGTGCCTTGACCTCTTGGTTCATAGGTCTGTGCTCAGCCACCGAACCATGCAGGCTGGGCCGGCCCTCTCCAGACACCAAGTGACCAAGTTCCTTTCATGAATATTCTTTCTTCAGAAAAGACACAACATAAATGATTAGTTGAAGGCTTGATAGTTTTACAGTTTTCCACTTTTTAATGTAATCGGGCATTCCTCAGAAAGCCTCACTTTGCCTTGATTTTTACAAAATCACCCATTTGGGTAATATTTGTATTAGCAGGCCCTCCTGCATCACATTTTCCTTCCTCCTAATGTCACTCTTTGATGTTGGACAAAGCACTGGCTTTCTTTAGTTGTCGCCCCACCCCACCCCACACTTCAGTACTGATTATGGCCCAGTACTTGGCTAATGAGAAGTTAATTTCTTTATACAATCCAAAAAAAATCATAAATTTGCCTCTAATAATTTTTCCTTCCCAGAATTCTTAACAGCATTCTAGAAGAAACAGATTAGGAAATGCTGGGCGGGGGCGGGGAAGAAAGAAAATTGTAGCTGAACATAGCTTGGCCTTCAGTGCATCCATACTCAGCACATACATAAATACATATTAAAAGACTAATGTTTGTAACTACAGACTATTTCATTATATTGAAAATCGATACATATGCAAAAGGTCTAACCTATATTTTCCTGTTTTAAGGTTTTCACAACCAAGCTAAAATGGTGACAATGACTTAAAAGTGAAACTAAAATGGAGAAGAAAATAAGATAAAAAAAGAACTTTTTCTTTAATGCCTCCCTGAAAATACTGATCTAGGAAATGCAGATAAATTTTGAAAACTGCTGTAAAAGGATTAAAAAATCCCAACCCTCCCAAAGCTAATATTATCAGTGTTCAACAAGTATAATGTGTTAAGAGCTACTTAATATTTCATATAAAAATATTAGAATATTTGTTGAATTGAACTAAGTAGCTTTCACATTCAAATTGAACCTGGGAATGTGATTTTAATTAACACAGAATCCTAGAGGCAAAAATGTAGGTGATGTCGAAACCGGTTTGGCTCAGTGGATAGAGCGTCAGCCTGCAGACTGAAGGGTCCCAGGTTTGATTCAAGGGCATGTACCTTGGCTGCAGGCAAATCCCCAGTAGGAGGTGTGCAAAAGGCAGCTGATTAATGTTTCTCTCTCATGGATGTTTCTGACTTTCTTTTTTTTAATTTTTTTTTATTCTTTAAAGTATTACAAACAGTAGTACATATGTTTCCTTTTTTTCCTCCCATTGACCTCCCCCCCAGCCTCCCCCACCCCCAAGCACATGCCCTCAACTGTCGCCCCCCTCCCCCGTGTCTTGTATCCATTGGTTATGCTTATATGCATGCATACAAGTCCTTCAGTTGATCTCTTACAGCCCCCGCCCCCGCCCCTACCCTCCCCTGTCTTCCCATTATAGTTTGTCATTCTGTTCAATATGTTTCTGACTTTCTATCCCTCTCCCTTCCTCTCTGTAAAAAAAAAAAAAAAAAAAAAAAAAGAATAAAATATATTTTTTAAAAATGTAGGTGAAACTGATTTCAAAAGAATCAGCAGGAATAGAAGTACTCTTTACAATAAAACCTTCCTGATTTAGACTGACATTTAGTGAAAAGAGTTGGTTACATGTTCTTAGAAAAAGAGTGTTTAGTATAAAAGTGTACAGAAATAGTGTACAGTACTATTATTTATTTTTTTAAATGCAATTGATTTTAGGGGGAGAGAGAGAGATACCTCAGTGTGAGAGATCAGCTGTCTCCCCCACACACACACACCAGGGATGGAGCCTACAACCTTCGCATGTACCCTGACCTGGAATCCAACCAGTGACCCTTCGGTGCATAGGATGACTCCCAATCAGCTGAGCCATACCGGCCAGCCTATTATGTTTTTCATGGCAACTATGTTAGCAAAGCCCAGACTAGAACTGGCCCTCTTGTAATAGAGGTAAATAATATGTAATTGGCTTATCAAAGTGCCTGTCTCCGAGAGAGCAGGCAAGCCAGTCGGGGTTTATCCCTTTTTCTTTTTTTGTGCTTGAAAGCAGTTTGCTGTTAGAAAATTGCTTCTTTTCATATTGTTAGCATTATTATTTGCCTAGAAATTATCTTCTTTTTTTAAAAATATATTTTATTGATTTTTTTACAGAGTAGAAGGGAAAAGAATAGAAAGTCAGAAACATCGATGAGAGACATCGATCAGCTGCCTCTTGCACGCCCACTACTGGGGATGTGCCCGCAGCCAAGGTACATGCCCTTGACCGGAATCGAACCCAGGACCCTTCAGTCTGCAGTCCGACGCTCTATCCACTGAGCCAAACCGGTCTCGGCTAGAAATTATCTTTTATACAGTAGACTTTTTATTCAGAGCCAAAAAATATTTATTGAGGCATATTAGGAGCTATACAACATAATAAGTATTATCTTTTCCATCCAGGTACTAACCAGACCTAACCCTGCTCAACTCCTGAGAGCAAACCAGATCTCAGGCATTCAGAGGGGTATGGTCAGTGACCAGTAAGTACTCTCTTTCCATACGTTATCTTTGTTTTGTCCAACAGCAATTTTCACAAATTCTTAATAGGAGGAAGTTGAATTAGTGAGGCTTTATAAAATGGATAGTGTATTCTATCTTTCAGGGAGTATGTAAAAATATCTTTATCAGCTGAGACCGGTTTGGCTCAGTGGATAGAGCGGTGGACTGCGGACTGAAGGGTCCCAGGTTCGATTCCGGCAAGGGCATGTACCTTGGCTGCGGGCACATCCCCAGGGGGGGGGGGCGTGCAAGAGGCAGCTGATCGATGTCTCTCTCTCATCGATGTTTCTGACTTTCTATCCCTCTCCCTTCTGCTCTGTAAAAAATCAATAAAATATATTTTAAAAAATATATCTTTATCATTTAACCCTTTTAAGATGAACCCTGGTAAGTAGATGACAACAAAGATTAATAAGGTTTAATTAGATTAATAAGAATATACTACATAGAACTGATAGGGGCTCAGGGAGTATGGGGGGACACCTGTAATGCTCATAGATATTATTAATCAAGTTTGTTCTGTCTTGGTCAAAGAAAGTAGACCCTGATCTTGTTGCTGTGTCCAGATGCTTGACCGCCTCTGGGAGTTTGCCTCAGGAATGCTGTTTATTCTCTGATTCCAGAAATGGGCTAAGCTGTTTTTTGTTTTTGTTCTTTAATATATTTTATTGATTTTTTACAGAGAGGAAGGGAGAGGGATAGAAAGTCAGAAATATCGATGAGAAACATCGATCAGCTGCCTCTTGCACACTCCCTACTGGGGATGTGCCTGCAACCAAGGTACATGCCCTTGACCTGAATCGAACCTGGGACCCTTTAGTCCGCAGACTGACACCCTATCCACTGAGCCAAACCGGGTACGGCATGTTTTTGTTCTTTTTTTTTTTTAATGTTTTTATTTATCTCAGAGAGGGAGAGAGAGATAGAAACATCAATGATAAAAGAATTATTGATCCACTGCTTCCTGCATGCCCCCTACTGTGCGTGTGCCTTTGACGGAATAGAACCTGGGACCCTTCAGTCTGCAGGCCGATGCCCTATCCATTGAGCTAAACTAGCTAGGGCTAAGCTAGTTTGACATCATAAGAAGATTAACTACCCTGTTATTGGACTCTTAAGATCCTGGAAGCAGACACACTGATCACATACCCCGTAGCCCTTATCTTGCTATACCCTCTCCACTGTTCTTAGCTTTTCCTTCTTACCTCTGAATAAGCAACCAACTGGGAGGAGATGTTAGAGCAGTTTTTCAGGTGCCAAGCCCACTGCTCTCTCCTACTGCTGGCAATTCAAATAAACACTCAAAAAATTCAACCTCGTCTCTGTTTATTGGCTTAGTGGCAAGAGGCAGTAATGGACCTGTTGTATCGGTTACCAGAACTTCTATTTTCTTGCTAGAATCCTTGAGACAGACTAATTTTTTCCATAATTTGATAAATCTGAAAAAAATGTATAAATTCATGTCATTAGTTGGAGAAAATCCATATTTTATTCACCTGAATAAAGGCTTATTCAACTAAGCCTCTCTCCTACGCTCTGTAACATCCGTACACCAAGTGAAGATATAGCAGATTAAAAAACAAGTGCAAATACTTAAGGAATTGCTCTTTTATGTGGAACATTTCCAACTAGTGTATCCCAAGTATTTATGGTGCAATGTGTTTTTTTTTGATGGATGGTTAAAAAAAAAGTTAAATCAGTATTTGTAGAGTTGGCGTCTAGTAAATGCTATATGTAAAATCAAAACTGGATTTTAAGCGATGCTAAGGAAATGAAAAGGTTTCCATTTATTTGCTCGATAAAGTGGCAAAGCAGCCAGAGGCTGCTACTGAAAGACTTGCCCCGGGTGTGGCACAGTTGGTTAAGCATCCTCCAAAGCACCAGGAAGTCACCGATTCCCATGCCCGGGCTGCAGGAACAATGCCCAATAGGGGACTTGCAGGAGACAGCCCATGGATGTTGCTCTCATTGATGTTTCTATCTCTCCCTTCTTCTCTCTGAAATCAATAAAAACACTTTTTAAAAAGTCCTTAGGAACTGAGTCTTTAGTGGATGTGTTACCCAACACAAAAAGAAGTAGAGGGGAAGCACAAATCAATTGTGTTTCAAATGCAAATAATTTTAGTATTGCCAAAAACCACTAGCCTGAACATAACTGGCAGCTTTAAGGATTTAGGGTGTTGCCCCCACCGGTGTGGCTCCGTGGTTGAGTGTTGACCTATGAACCAGAAGGGTCACCGTTGGATTCCCTTCAGAGCACAAGCCAGGGTGGAGGGCTCCATCCCCAGTAGGGGGCGGGCAGGAAGCAACCAATCAATGATTCTCATCATTGGTGTTTCTCTCTCCCTTCCTCCCTGAAATCAATAAAAATATTTTTTAAATATATTTTTATTGATTTTTTCACAGAACTGAGGGGAGAGAGATAGAAAGTCAGAAACATCGATGAGAGAGAGACCTCGATCAGCCGCCTCCTGCACACCCCCCACTGGCGATGTGCCCGCAGCCACGGTACATGCCCTTGCCAGAATCGAACCCGGGACCCGTCAGTCCGCCGTACGCTCTATCCACTGAGCCAAACCGATCTCGGTAATAAAAATATTTTTAAAAAATAAGGATTTAGGGTTTTGTCACAATTTCATTATAACACACACACACACACACACACACACACACACTCCTTTGTCCCCCAGAGCCCCAAGAAGTCAGAACGTGTTGGTGAAAATTGGCAGTTGGTTCTTAAGGGATTTTTTTGGGTGGGTGCATGGCGGGATGTCCCTAGGGGCTTCATCTCTTTTGAGGCCTACAATGTCGAGATCACTACTCCAGAATAGTGGGTTCATGGAGTTCTCACCCTGGCCAAACTCCCGGTTACCTCTGATGAGCCCCCAAGATCACTGAGCATTAGTCTAGGCCAGGTCCCGCAGCAGAACAGCGGCGCCGGCTGCAACATCAGCAGTTACAGCCTTTCACAGGCCGGTCTAATGCACCTGTGATAACATTACCAGCGCTGAGGGACCCCAGAGTGAGGGGGATTAGGGGGGGAGGGAGAAGGGAAAGGGGAAAATGAGGAGGGAACAGGAAAGTGGGGAAGGATGGGGCGGGACACCGCCGGGAAGGCCAAGGGTTTACTGGCGAGATTCTGACGTTCCCATGGAAACGGATCCCTCCGCTTGTGATTGGTCCTTTACGCTCTTCGGTTCCGCCCCCCCCCGCGCCGCTGCTCGGGTGTTTCCGCCCAGCTCCTTTGTGCCGCGCAGAACGCGGAGACGACGCATGCGCAGAGGGACCCAGCCGCCGCGTATATAAGCCGGAACCCAGGCGCTTCCTCGTAGTGCCGCTAGGACCGTTGGCGTGTGCGCTCTTCGCAGCTTTTTGTGTTGCTGGTGTCCTGGGCACTGCGAGCTGAACGAGCCTCGCTCGCGGGCCAGTCATGTCGCGCTACGGGCGGTACGGAGGAGGTAAGAGGGCAGGGCCCAGGGAGGGACGTTATCGTGGGTGTTGCGAGCATTGCGAGGCCATGGGGTTGGCGCGGCGGTTGGGAGACGGTTATTCCGCGTGCGTAATGGCGGCTTCGGCGCACGCCGTACGAAGCCGGAGGCAGCGGGGGCGGGATGTGGAGGGGCGACGGCGGAGGGCGGGTGTCGGTCTGGGTCAGGTTCTATGTTAATTCTTGGGGCACTTTTCGTCTCGCGCCCCAGCCCTAGTCGGGCGCACGGCCGCTGCTTTGCTGCTGTTGCCCTTCGAGCCGCCGGCCGTCCCCCACACCCCCCCGCCCTCGGCTGCCATTTTGCGCACAATCACGAGCGTGCACGGTGGCGCATTTCCCTGCCGCTTTCCCGCCACTTTAGTGGAGAGTCTGATGGGAGCCCTAAAAATCACGGGTGCATTGGAGGCTGAGCAAAGCGGGCAGCGTCGAGCCGCGCTCTCGCGCCCCGCAGCCGGCCGGACTGCGGAGCGGGTATGGAGACCTGCTCCTTCCGTGTGGCGGCTGGGTGGTTTCTTTTCCCTCGTGGCTCTTTCGGGCGCGGCTCGTGACTGGGGCGGGGAGCGGAGTCTGGGGCGAGCCCGCGCCCGGGGCAGTTCCCGCGGAGGCCGGGAGCCGGGGCAGCCCCGCTTTCCGGGTCCAGCCCTCGGCGGGGCCCGCCCGCTGCCGCCGCCGCCGCCGCCCGGGTCCGCGCGCTCCCGGCCCCGAGGCTGCCGGGACTCGGGGGCGGGACCCGGGCGGGACCGCCTCGCGCTCCCACTCCTCTCTGTTCCGGTGTTTTCCCACCAAATTAGAATGTTAAGAACTTTGTCACACGTCTGGGTCTTCAGAAATGTGCCGACCTGACTGTTTTCAAGACCACGTTCAGTTCTTGAGAGAGCACAAAACGTGTGTTGCCCAGTCTTAAAAGGATGTGCAGAGAGTTCATTCAAACTCGGGCACAAATTTGGCATAACGTGCGTCCTTCTGTTTGTGTTTTTAAACAGAGACCAAGGTGTACGTTGGTAACCTGGGAACTGGTGCTGGCAAAGGAGAGTTGGAAAGGGCTTTCAGTTATTACGGCCCCTTAAGAACTGTGTGGATTGCAAGAAATCCTCCGGGATTCGCCTTTGTGGAATTTGAAGACCCTAGAGATGCAGAAGATGCAGTTCGCGGCCTGGATGGCAAGTAAGTAAGATGCCGGTTAGGAAACTTACTGGATGGTCTGCTAGGCTGGGCGATGAGGTGGGTGCTAAGCTTGGGTTCTGTAGTCTGGAGGGAAATGTAAATAGCTAATCATTTTGTCTGCTTAAGAAAGGGAGTAGGCCATGGGGTTGGCCTGGCGGTTAGAGACGGTTATTCGGCGTGCTGCAAAGATAGCTGAAGCCTGTGAAAGCAGAGGGATGGAAAGTTCTAAATCCAGAAGTCATTCGTGTTTTCTTAAATATATTTTATTTATCTTTTTATAGAAAGAAAGGGAGAGTGAGTGAGAAACATCGATGAGAAACATCAATCAGCTGCCTCCTGTACACCCCCTACTGGGGATGTGCCTGCAACTAAGGTACATGCCCTTGACCGCAATGAAACCTGGGACCCTTGAGCCAAACCAGTTAGGGCTGTATGTGTTTCTTTTAGCATTAGAATTTTTTTGCTTCTGTGTTACAGGGTGATTTGTGGTTCCCGAGTGAGGGTTGAACTATCAACAGGCATGCCTCGGAGGTCTCGTTTGGATAGACCACCTGCCCGACGTCCCTTTGATCCAAATGATAGATGCTATGAGTGTGGTGAAAAGGGACATTATGCTTATGATTGTCATCGCTATAGCCGACGACGACGAAGCAGGTATTTATTTTAAAGGAATGGTTGGTGTACTGGTTAATCAAGTAATTCTTTTATTAGCAAGGCAGAAACTAATATTTTAATATAAATTTTAATGTTAATTGTACAGGTGTATTTTTACAATTTTTGTTTAATTAAACAAATGTTAATATATTAATAATCAACCTGGTCAAAACCTTTCAGGTTTCTTCGTTTGAGTCAGTCGCCTTGATTCAGAATGTCACGAGCCTTATGATATGCTGAGGCGCCTTGCAAATCCGACAATTAAGATCCTCCTAGACCTTGAGGTGATCAGCATAAGAGGCCAGATCCCCTCGAGTCATCTACACCTAGCTTCACCTTATTCTTTAAAGGGCAGAAAATTTGAGTCGGTGATCGCCGTAACAGTAAATTTGGCTTACAATTGGGGCCCCCTCCGGTTTAGAAAGAGGAACATCAGATTGACCACATTTCCAACTAGAAAAATCTTCTTGCGTCAATCAAGCCTCACCTGGCTCATTTGGCTGTCAGTTTGATCGTCGTTAGATTGAAGAAAACATCTAGATGCAGCGATCGGCTATAGATACTTCTAGAACGTCTAGATCTACTAGACCATGGGCCAAAGAGGGTCGACCTGCAAACTTGCAAGGTTTATTTTAATACACATTACAGTGTTTTATATTATGTAATTCTAAGATGTAATTCAGCTTTTTAACAAATCTTTTTTTAGGTAGTTTAAAAAAAAAAACTGGACAACTAATAGGCCCAGAATTTATTTCCAAATGAGATAGTAAATTTAAATAGTTTTGAGACTTGATTTCAACAGAGGGACACAAACTATAAAGACCAGTTGCCATCTAACATTTTGTTATTTTCCCAACTTGAAAAATAGGTCACGGTCTAGATCACATTCAAGATCCAGAGGTAGACGGTATTCTCGCTCAAGGAGCAGGAGCAGGGGACGGAGGTGAGAGATCTGTAATGAAAGTTTTAACCAGCAGTGAAAAACTAATTGGAGATGGACCTAACCCTCTTTGATTTAATTTTTAGGTCGAGATCAGCATCTCCTCGACGATCGAGATCTGTGTCTCTTCGTAGATCGCGGTCCGCTTCGCTCAGACGATCTAGATCCGGTTCTATAAAGGGATCGAGGTATTTCCAGTATGTACCATTTTTTCCCCGATTATTTGTATTTGGGTTGTCACGTCTTAATGACAAAAAGTAGTGTCTTAAGGACATAATTTGGCATGATGGGGAGAAGTCGAGACTTAGAAAGACATTTAGGGAAATCGTGGTGTACGTATGGGTGAGCATGTCTTGTTTAGCCAGACACTTCGGCGCTGAAATTAAGAAGGTAGAAATCAAACTAAACTTCACTTCTTTTTACTCCCTTTGAAAAAGACCTGTAAAGGTGATAGAAATAATGTCTGTGAAATGAGTTGACAATACTACAGATGATGGATGACTCTCCTAGGTAGGGAATGCTATTGGGAGATCCTGTTTTATAAATCTTTAAATGCAGAGAGTCTAAAACTTGTGGTCCATTTGCAAAAGCTCCAGACTTCCTCTCTAGACAAATGGGTTT
The DNA here is from genome assembly GCA_027563665.1 of Antrozous pallidus. NCBI lineage: Eukaryota > Metazoa > Chordata > Mammalia > Chiroptera > Vespertilionidae > Antrozous > Antrozous pallidus. The sequence continues at coordinate 53,139,195 of CM050523.1, forward strand.
AATCTGGTTGTTGGTTCTCATAAATGAAAACCATCTACTTTCTCTTGGATACTTAACTGACAGTCTAGCTCATTGAGTATGACAGAAGGAAATAATTAAAATAGTTCCTTATTTATTTAATATTAGACCTTGTTTAAAATGTGATAATTTGTTCAATCTTAGACTGATAGAAGGCAGGAGTGGCATCCTGCTCAGTGTTAGCCTCTATTCCACGCCTGCCTAATAAGGTGCTCAGAAGATGTTTTTAAGGAAATGACTAGTGTGGACTAATTGGTATAATTTTTCTTTTTAAGATCACGGTCAAGGTCAAGATCAAGATCCAGGTCTATTTCACGACCAAGAAGCAGGTAAGGGTGAAAAGGTGAACAATGCTCTTGTTATATGGCACCAATATCCAAAGAGTTCAAAGTGTTTTTGAATTGTTGAGGCTTCAAGTGTTGACTCTTAAGCCTAGGTGTTGAGTGGGAACACTGTAACCTTGTTAATGAACTAAACTTTAGAACTTCATTTGTACATCGCCTATTCTGGATGATTTTCTGGACAAGGGAATGTCAAGATAATAGTGAGAAAGCAGTTTGTAGCTTTGGTGTTAAAGAGGCCCTTGTTAGAACTCATAGGTGCATGGAGAAGCATTCTGAGATAGATAAATCATAAAAGCAGTTCATTTTATGAAAACTAGTTAAAAGATGGGCTTTTGTTAGCAAAAGCTGATGGGCATTTTTTTTTCCAGTTTAATTGCAGCCTGACATTTTAATTTCAGGACAATTTGGGGGTTCATTTCATGATACTATGACTGTAAGGAAGGGATTGGTTAGTGCTTTTTCTTAATAGAATTTCTCATGTTTTGACAGCCGATCAAAGTCCAGATCTCCAACTCCAAAAAGAAGGTAAGCTGAATAATTCGTTACCAAATTTTACCTGTCAGATGTGGCCTCGTAGGATTTGTTTGCTGCCTGCCTACTTTGCAGGCTCTGGTTTTGAGCTCTTTGGAGAATTGGTGCTGTATATATATGTATATATGTATATAAATACTAAGTTTCTTAAAGGATTGTTTCTCCTGCTTCATTATCACCTTATACTTTTATTAGAAATATTTAGTCATAAAATGTTAGAGTGACGATCAAGATGTGTTTAGTCCTGTGAACCCTTAATTGTATAATTTCATGTTAAGACTCATGCTTTCCCCACACACAGGGGACAGTAGGTGAAAAGGAAATGAAGAAAAATTTGTAGGTTGAAATCTTGAAGCTACATTATCATCTGTCTAGTTGCTACTTAGTAACATTCCCAAAGGGGGAAAAAAACAAAACTCAAATATTTCTTTTTAACTCAACTTTGCAATTTTAGCAAGGATGCTAATCTTAAACAGGGACAAATGATTTGCATGTAAGTCTTTTTCTGAGCGAGGAAGGGATCAGCTGCCTCCTGCATGTCCCTCTACTCTGAGGATCATACCTGCAGCCGGGTATGTCCCCTAACGGGAATGGAACATGACCTAGTTCATGGGTTGCCACTGAACCACACTGGCCAGGCTATTTATGATTTTTGGCCACCTTTGAATTTATTGAAACATGTTCATTCGTATGAAGGGTACGTTTCAGTCAACACTAATGGGTTCCAAACCTGATGTTTTTCTTTTTAGTCGTTCCCCATCAGGAAGTCCAAGAAGAAGTGCAAGTCCTGAAAGAGCGGACTGAAGTTCTCAAGTTCACCTTTTAGGGAAAAGTTATTTTGTTTACATTATTATAAGGGATTTGTGATGTTTATAAAATGTAACCTAGGCAGGTTATTTCAACCATCTAATCAAAATGGATCTGGATTATTACTCCGTAAATTCACAGCAGTAAGATAATATAAATTTTTGTTGAATGTATTAACATCTTATGGTTTGCAAATGTGAGTTTTTATTTGGCACATTTAAATAAAATGTTTCTAACTAGATTTTTGATCTGTGTTCAATATTAATACTTGGTAAGCTTCAGTAGTCAACCTTGATATCAACCATATAAGTACAGACCTACATTCAAAGTTTAATGCTGTGAAGTCTACAACATCATTAACTGTAGCTATTTATACACTTGGAAAATTCCCTATAGAGGTTTGGTTAAGATAAGAACTCAAATCCTCCTTAATAGCATGAATGCATCATGACAAGTCCCTGAATTAATTGGAGTTATATATATTATCAAACTAATGATACCGATCTGTTAAACTAGAGAAACCACTGATTTGCCTATAAATAAGTGTTTCAGCTAAACCAGAGCTTATTAAAGTAACTGGGCCCTGATCGGTTTGGCTCTGCAGACTGAGAGTCCCGGGTTCCATTCCGGTCAAGGGCATGTACTTTGGTTATGGGCACATCCCCAGTAGGGGGTGTGCAGGAGGCAGCTGATAGATGTTTCTCTCTTATCGATGTTTCTGACTATCCCTCTTCCTTCCTCTTTGTAAAAGATCAAACTATATTTTAAAAAAAAGTAATTGGTCTCAATGCTCGAGGAATGATTATTTTTTGAAAGCTATTTTAAGTACAGTGACAGGTTTTTTCAGACTATTTGGTGGGATGATGTTATTAACTGGATTTTAGGAAGTTCTCAGTGTTGCTTGAGACAATTTTATAACATTTTTGCATGTTTGAGGAATTGTCTTAATTTGGGACAAAACATCTTCATGTAAACCAGCTTTGCAAAATTTTCCAGACACTTCTCTATCCCTTCAAATGAATTGCCTTATTTTGACCAGAGATCTGTTAATTCTAAGCTAGATTTTTTTCAGTTCTCAATCACCGACATTACTATCTTATTTTGCCAGGCTGGTGCAAAGTGATTAAGGATGTCAAGCAGAAATGTTCATGAGACAATTTTGTAAATCTCACCTATATTTAGCAATACCTTTATGTAGTTTTTGGTAGCATCAGGTAGACCTGAGACTATTATAGCCAGTAGATTATTTAGACTAAATGTCTTTTGTAGGGCAGTAACAATTATTTGAGTTTCCTGGTCAAACTTTTCCCAGGTATTCTCTAGCTTTGGTGCAAAAAAAAAAAAAAGTGCAAAAACAAAATGCTAGTGGCACAGGTTATCTGCCCTTGTCCTTTTCTTTATGTTTAACAAAGCTATTGGATAGCATTGCAATGTGGGAAGACTGCTCTGCTTCAAATTATTTGGTCTAAATGATCACTAGTATGTTGGGTGTTTTTGGTTGTGTTGTTTTTGGAATTTTGAAATTGGCTGAATTATGGTTGGTATAAAACTGTAATTGGCAGGCTTATTTGTTGCACTTGGTTGGCTTTAATTGTTCTGTATTATATAAAGATAAGTTTACTCAAAAATAAATGTGCAGAAAACAAATAATTATACTCAATTTTTGGAAGTGGGAGTTCTGAGCCAAGAGTAGGAATCATTTCTGTAGCTTTGGGATGGATTGTTAGCAGTGTCCAAGATACTAGTATGAGGGTAAAAAATAGTGTAGGAGGGGTAAGGACAAAAGTGGTTTTAAGAAACAAGCACAGAGAGTTCCATTCTTAGGGGAAAGGGAAACTTGGCTGTTACCTAGATGAACACCTTTCATACCATTGACTACAACTATACATTTGCCTGGATGTTAGAGAATTTATCCAGGGGTACAACTCAGTACCCGTGTTTAGAAGAATACATCTTCAAGTGTTGCACTTCGGTGTAGTGCACTTCCTACCTTTAGAGCAGTGCTCAGCCTTTCTAGTGCCCTGACAACCCTTTAGTGCATACAGTTCTCCACATTGTGACCTACAACCATAAAATATTTTCGTTGCTACTTCATAACTAGTCTTGATACTGTCGTGAATTGTAATGTAAATATCTGTTTTACGAATGTCTTAGGCAACTTTGCCAGCAGTTATCTTAAGACCCACAGGTTGAGAACCGCTGCTGTAGAGCCCAAGACCATTGGAAAACAGATATTTACATTACGATTCACAGTAGTATCAAGATTACAGTTATGAAGTAGCAGCAAAAACAACTTTATGGTTGGGGGTCACCACAACATGAGGAACTGTATTAAAGGGTCACGGCATTAGAAAGGCTGAGAACCACTGTTTTAGAAGTTAGGACTGCTATATGGATAATGTGACTGACTTGAAAAGTCTCATACAGACTAAGTCGCTCTAAATTTAAAATCTGGTTCTGATTATTAGGTAATAACACGTCAGACATGCTTTGGACAAAGTTCCTTATCTGATCTGCTCACCCATGTGTAGAAAGGTAAGTAATGCACTCCACAGTGGTAGTTCCCCTGTGGGCTTTGTGCTAGGCCAGTGGTCGGCAACCTGACTTGCGAGCCACATGCAGCTCTCGAGCCGAGGTCTGCCGCTCTGCTGGCTAATGAGTTTGCTGACCACTGGGATAGAGGCTTAATCACAAGGAACAACAGCAGCCTGTAATTATTGGAATCGAGCGTCTAGGTCAGTGGCAAACAGTGGAGCAGCAAACCGCAGTTTGCCGGCCACTGATGGGCCAAGTGAAAGTGTGGTCCTACATCTGGCAGTGTACCCCATCTGAGAACAAATCTGAGGGTTTTGAAATGCCATCAATTTGAGACTTGGTTAAGTAGTGGTGTAGGATTGTGAATGTCATCTCTGTGTAGCACGTCTTGAAGTCTAAAGGAGCACTAATCTCCAAGATACATTAAACTAGGAATAGGGAACTAAAACTGATAAATTAGCAGTTATATGAATGATAAATACTAGCAAAGAATTCATTAGATCTGGCTTAGTGAGCATCTTCTGCTTAGAAACCTTTGGAAGGCGTGCTATGTTACCTGGAAGTTGTATACATAATTGGAAGGACATGAAACAAGAAAGTTACAAAAGATAGTAGGGGCCTGGCTGGTCTTGGAGTGTGTTGAGAACTGATGACAAGAAAAGATGACTAGGTATTAAAGCTGTTATGTCCAGAATTATCTATACTAATAAAAGCCTTGGGGGTGATCAGGCCAGCAGGGGAGGGCAGTTGGGGGCAATCAGGCCGGCAGGGGAGCAGTTAGGCGGCCATCAGGCCACCAGGCAGAAGCGGTTAGGGGCAATCATTGGCAGGCAGGCAGGTGAGCAGTTAGGAGCCAGTGGTCCAGATTGTGAAGCATGTGCGACTGCAGTTTAGACCCTGTGGGATTGGGCCTAAACCAGCAGTCGAACATCTGCCGAGAGGTCCCAGAGGGTGCAGACCAGGCTGAGGGGACCCCACCACCGCCATGCATGAATTTCATGCACCAGGTCTTCAATAGAGGGAAAAAAGTACTGATAGTCTCAAAGCCTGATAGTTCTTTTTCCCACATCTTAATAGGTTTATTGTTACCATTCCAATAAATATTAAAGAACATTGTTACTTAATCCTTACAACAAAATAGTACTGTTAGCCCCATCTCACAGAAGAGGAGATTGGTAACTTGGCTGGCATGTGTGATTGATAACAATACTTTTAATCTGCTAGAAGGTAGGAAAAGTTTGAATCTACCTATGGTTTTATAGTCCTGGCTCCTTAATTAATAAAACACTACTGCTCCTTTAAAACAAAATCTCATTATAGAAAAAACAAGGAAATACACAACAAATGCTCCTTCCTACTCATTGTATATTATACCATTGTTAATAACTTGGTTAATAACTTTCCATACCTAATGGGGAAAAGATGATGAATAGAAGGATAATTCTGGAGCACTTGAAATGTAGTCAGTTAATGTAAGGCCACGTCTCACACTTGTTCTTTTTTCCTTTTCCTACAGACCATTGGCTTAACCCAGTGGTCGGCAAACTGCGGCTCGTCAGCCGTGGTTTGCCACTCTGTTGACTAATGCCGACCACTAGCTTAACCTATTGTCATTTTGTTTTTAGACTTGGTAATATGTTCAAGGTGTGCGCAGTGAGAAGGCTCCCCGTGCCCAACTCAGCCAGGCCCTTATCTCCCCAAAGGCAACCACTGCTAACCAATCATGTAACCCGATCACCCACTACACATGTTTTTTCTTTTTTTCTCTTAACACAGAATGTACGTAAAATGGCACTCTTGTCTTTTTTTTTTTTTTTTAATGTTTTATACCATTTATTTGGCTGAATGTTACAGAATTTATGCAGTAAAATTTTATGCCCCTTCCATGTGCCACTAGCCTTGGAATACAGAAGTGAACAAAGTATCCTTATGGAGTGGAGCCTAAATTCTGGAGAGACAAATGTCACCTCTAGATTCCCTGACTAAAGGGAATCCTAGTGGCTAAAGCTTGAAGGTGGCTGGATGTGATCCTATACAAAAAAACAGTTTTTATTTTGGGTTTTAACGTATCTTCAGGAAATCTGGATCCCAGAAAATGAATCCTTTCATTGCCAAGGACAAAAGGATCTGGCTGTAGGGGAAATATATATGGCAGAGGTCAAGGCAGATGGCCCAGTTTTTCTCAGTCATGGTCAGGATGGCAATCACCATAGTTCCTGGATTCCTGTAACAGGAATGTACTGCTTCCCTTGCTATGCTTTAATACTGTTTTTTGTTTGTTTGTTTTTTTCCCAGAGTCCCGGCTTATTTGTTAGACCAGGATTCAGGAAATTAGGACCCATAGGCTAGATCTGTCTTACACTGTTTTCATATAGCTAAGGAGCTAAGATGGTCTTGACATTTTTATGTGGTTGAAAAAAAAATACTAATATTTTAGGACATAAGAATTAAGGGAAATTCAAATGGCAGCATCCACAAAGTTTTATAGGAACAGTCATGCTCATTCATTTACCTATTGTCTATAATTCTGCAATGCCAAGAGTAATTACAATAGACTAAGTCTCACAAAGCTTAAAATACTTTCTGGCCCTTTATATAAAACTAGTGGCCTGGTGCAGGAAATTTTTTTTCTCTTTATTTTTATTTACAATGAAACTTATATTTAATAGTAGTACATATGTTTTCCTTTTCCCCCCCAGCCTTCCTTACCCTCCAGCACATGTCCCCACCTGCCCCCCCTCCCCACCCCAGTGTCTTTCATTCATTGGTTATGCTCATATGCATGCATACAAGTCCTTCGGTTGATCTCCCCCAGCATCTGCCTCCCATCCACCCCAGCCGGTGCAAGAAATTTGTGCATAGAGGAGGAGGGGTGTCCCTCAGCCCAGTCTGTACCCTCTTCAATCTGGGACTCCTCACAGTCCAACTGCTCGCCTGCCTGCCTTCCTGATTGCCCCTAACTGCTTTTGCCTGCCAGCCTGATCACCCCCTAACCACTCCCCTGCCAGCCTGATTGATGTCTTAACTGCTCCCCTGCCAGCCTGTTTGCCTCTAACTGCCCTCCCCTGCAGACCTGGTACCCCCCCAACTGCTCTCCCTGCAGGTTTGGTCCCCCCCCACACACACCAACAACTGCCCTTCCCTGTAGTCCTGGTCACCCCCAACTTCCCTCCTCTGCTGGCTGGTCACCCCTAACTGCCTTCTCCTGCAGGCTTGATCGCCCCAACTGTTCTCCCTTGCAGGCCTGGTTCCTCCCAACAGCCCTCCCCTGCTGGCCATCTTGTGGTGGCCATCTTGTGTCCACATGGCAGGTTCTTTGACCACATGAGGGCAGCCCTCTTGTGTGTTGAAGTGATGGTCAATCTGCATATTACTCTTTTATTAGATAGGTTAGAGGCCTGGTGCATGGGTGGAGCCAGTTGGTTTGCCCTGAAGGGTGTCCCAGATCAGGGTGAGGGTTCCCTTGGGGCGTGGGGCAGCCTGGGCGAGAGGCCTGTGGTGGTTTGCAGGCTGGGTGTGACCCAAGTGGAGGCTCTGGTATCTGGGGTTTATTTATCTTCTACAATTGAAACTTTGTAGCCTGGAGCGGACCCAAGCCTCCTGCTCGCTCTGTGGCGACAGCCATTTCTATTGCAATTTATTTACCTTCTATAATTGAAACTTTGTAGCCTGGAGTGGAGGCCTAGGCCAGCCAGGCTGCAGAAGCTTGGCTTTCTCCATTGCTGGGGCAACCCTAGCCTCTGCTCTCTCCAGCAACGAGGCTGCCGCCATTTCTGTTAGGATTATGTATCTTCTATAATTGAAACTTCTATAATTGGCAAGGGCAAGTGGAAAGCTTGGCTTTCTTCATTGCCAGGGAAACCCAAGCCTCCCTCCTGCTCTCTGTGGCTGCAGCCATCTTGGTTGGGTTTATTTGCATATTCACTCTTGATTGGCTGGTGGGCATGGCTGACAGGCATGGCTTGTGAGTGTAGCGGAGGCACAGTCGATTTGCATATTACTCTTTTATTAGATAGGACTAGGGGCCCCGTGCACGAAATTTGTGCATTGGGGGTGGGTGATACCTCAGCCCAACCTGCCCCCTCAATAGGGCTGATGGCTGGCTCTGCCCCGGCTGCCTCGGTCCTGCCCCCCCCCAGCCCTGACCTTAGCCCTGGCCACTGGTGATCGCCCGGCGACTGCCTGGCCCCGGGGCCCCCCCACTTGCCAGACACCTTGGCCCCGCTCCCCCAGCCCAGGCCTTAGCCCTAGCGGCAACCGCCCAGCCCCTGGGGCACCCTGTGCCAGCGCCACAGCTCACGCCACAGCTGCCCTGCCCAGTGTGCCTCACGTGCACCCCCTCGGCCCCCCCACCACTCCTGATTGGCTGTTGGGTGTGGCTGTTGGGCGTGGCTTGTGGGTGTAGTGAAGGTATGGTCAAATTTGCATATTACTCTCTATTAGATAGGACTAGAGTCCTGGTGCATGAAATTCATGGTGGGGGGGGGTTCCCCTCAACCCAGCCTATACCCTCTCCAATCCAGGGCTCCTGGCTCCTAATCACTTGCCTGCCTGCCTGGTTGCCCCTAACTGCCCCCTCCTGCTGGCCTGATTACCCCTCACTTCCCCCCTGCCATCCTGATCGCCCCTAACGCCGCCCCCCCCCCCCCCCCCCGCTGGTCAGTTTGCCTTCAATTGCCTCCTCCTTGCTATCCCCTTCCCCGCTGGCCTGGTTGCCCTATCACTCTCCTGTCCCTATTGGCCTAATCACCCCCAACTGTCCCTCCTGCTGGCTTGGTTGCCCCTAAATACTACCCCCCAGTCTGGTCACCCCCTACTGCTCACCTCTGCTGGCCTGGTCGCCCCACACAACCTGTTTGTTCAGTTGTTTGGTTGTCCCTCACTAATCCCCCTGCCAGCCTGGTCATAGGCAGCCATCTTGTGAGGATCAATTTGCATACTACCCTTTTATTATATAGGATGTTTGCCAACCCCTGTTTTAGACATGTATCTTCACCTATTTACAATCTTCAAAATAATTTCTGGAGACTTTGGTGCCAGGATTATTGATAGGGTTTGCAGGGCCTTACCAAGACATACTTTTGTTAGTCTGGAAAGATTGTTTCTCTGTGACTCATTCTTAAGGAAGCGCTTCATGAAGCCAGGAAGCAAATTCTAGCTGAACACATTTGTGCACTTGAATATTGGTGAATGTTATGAGACAGCAATGGGGAAAGCTTTTACTCTAGTGCACTGGTTCTCATTCCTAGTTTTATTAGGAACCAAGGAGCTTTAAAACCTAATGAAACCACAATTGCTGAGGGTGAAGCCTAGGCATTGAGCCAAACACCTCCCCTGGTGACTATAATAAAGTTAGCAGCACTCACAGGGGATTCGTAGCTGGGTTTTATGACTGTCCTCCAGGTTTCTCAGATCCTTTCTCTAACCAAATAATCCTAGCCCGGAATGGAACCCTCCTCTGAAAAAAGGCGGAATCTGCAATGCAGTTTATATTGGTACCAGTAGAGGTCACTGTGCTCAGAGAAATAGTCTTCTGGGGAAAAAAAGTTCTTGTTCTATTCAAGATATTTGGAGCAGCATTTACCAGAACTATTGGGTTCTGCCCAACACCAATGCTACTCCAGTCATGGCCTCTGATCATAATTATTGCTTCTATTAGGTGCATATCTAACAACGGTGAAATCTGATGTGTTGATGCTTTTATCATTATAAAATATCTGACTAGTCATATTTCTTGTTTTAAAAGTCTATTGAGTCTGATATTAAAATAGCCACACCAACTCTACGATGATTACTGTTTGTATGGTATATCTTTTCCATCCGTTTCAGCCTATTGGTGAATATAGGTGCATATAGTTAGTTACTAGATCTTGCTTTTTAATTCAGTCTAGCAAAATGTTTTGGGGGGTCTTTAATATGGTTGGATTTATAGCTGCCATTTCGTTGTTTTCTGTTTTTTTGTTTCACTTCCTTGAACTGCCTTCTTTTATAATAAATATCTTTTAGTGCATCACTTTAGCTCTTTGATTTTTTTACTTCATTTTTATGTTCTTACTAGCTGCATCCTAATATCACAGTCTATTTTTTAAAAAAATACATTTTATTGATTTTTACAGACAGGAGGGAGAGGGATAGAGTTAGAAACATTGATGAGAGAGAAAAATCAATTAGCTGCCTCCTGCACACCTCTCACTGGGGATGTGCCTGCAACCAAGGTACATGTCCTTGACCAGAATCGAACCCAGGACCTTTCAGTCCGCAGGCCAACACTCCATCCCCTGAGCCAAATTGGACCCAACTATAACAGTCTATTTTGGATTAATATTTCAATAAAACACAGAAATTTTGCTCCAATGTATTTTCTTTTTCTGAACTTTCCTCCCTTGTGCTGTCTCTATTTTTAAAAATACATTTTATAGTTTTCAGAGAGGAAGGCAGAGAGTGAGATAGAAACATTAATGATAAGAGAGCCGAAATTGGTTTGGCTCAGTGGATAGAGCGTCAGCCTGCGGACTGAAAGGTCCCGGGTTTGAAGCCAGTCAAGGGCATGTACCTTGGCTGCGGGCACATCCCCAGTAGGAGGTGTGCAGGAGGCAGCTGATCGATGTTTCTCTCTCATCGATGATTCTGACTTTCTATTGCTCTTCCTTCCTCTCTGTAAAAAATCAATAAAAAACATATTAAAAAAAATTAATAAGAGAGAATCATTGATCAGCTGCCTCCCACACGCCCCCTACTGGGGACCGAGACTGCAACCTGGGCATGTGCCCTAGACAGGAATCAAACCTGGAACCCTTTAGTCTGCAGGCTGATGCTCCATCCACTGAGCCAAACCAGCCATGGCTGCTCTGTATTTTGTATTATAAACTCAGTAATACCACGTTGTAATTATACCTTTATTCAATCTTATGTCTTTTAAAGAAATAAGAAAATATACTTCTCAATTCATATTTATCACTTCTGATATTATTTATTTCCATGGATTCAAGTTACCATCTTAATTTCCTTTCACATATAGGACTTCCTCTAGTATTTGCTGTAAGACAGGTCTGCTAGCAATGAATTCTCTCATTCTTTGTTTATTTGGAAATGTATGGGTTTTTTTCTACTTTCACTCTTGAGGGGCATTTCTGGAATCCCTAGTTTTTAAGCACATTGATTATGTCCTTCTGTTGCCTCCTGGACTCCATTGCTTGAGATGAGCAGTCACATGTTAATTGTATTGATGGTCCTTGTACTGATGAGCTTTTATTTATTTATTTATTTATTTATTTCAGAGAGGAAGGGAGGAGGAGAGATGGAAACATCAATGATGTGAGAGAATCATTGATTGGCTGCCTCTCACACCCCCGTGGGGTCGAGCCCACACCTGGGCATGTGCTTTTGACCCAAATCAAACCTAGAACCCTTCAGCCTGCAGGCCAGCGCTCTCTACTGAGCAAAACTAGCTAGGGCCAGATGAGTTATTTTTCTGTTGCTTTCAGATTTTCTCTGGAGGTTGTTGAGCATCTTGGATATATAGATTGATGGTTTTCGTCAAATTTGGGGAGGTTTCCCCCCCAATTTATTTTTTGAAATATTTTCTGTCCCTTTCTCTCCTCTCCTCCTTGGACTCCCATTCCATATATGCTGATGCACTTGATGTAGTTCCACATGTGCCTGAGGTTCTTTTCTATTTCCTTCAATCTCTTCTTACCTTTTCAAATTAAAACAATTTCTATTAATCTGTTATCGAGTTCTTATTTTTTTTCTGCCTTCTTAAATCTGCTTCTGAGCCTCTCTAGTGAACTTTTTATTTGTTGTATGTTTCAACCTCAGGATTTCACTTGATTCTTTTTATAATCTCTATTTAGTATTTTGGTCGTTTTTAAAAGATATTGTGTTTATTTTTAAGCCCAGCTCTCAAGGGGGTTTCCCTGTGTCTACATAGGTTAGTGGCCAGCCTATTACACCGGACAGAAACACCTAAACCAGTCAGGTTCTCCCACTCTCCTGAATGGATCTGTGTGTAGACAGAGTGAATTTGGTGTCCAGGCTGTGTTCAAGTCCCTCCCTGCTTTTACTTTTTGCTCAGTCCCTCTTAATTTTCTTTTTAAAAAATTTTTAAAAATATATATTTTATTGATTTTTTTACAGAGAGGAAGGGAGAGGGACAGAAAGTCAGAAACATCGATGAGAGAGAAACATCGATCAGCTGCCTCTTGCACACCCTCTACTGGGAATGTGCCCGCAGCCAAGGTACATGCCCTTGACCGGAATCGAACCTGGGATCCTTCAATCCGCAGGCCGACACTCTATCCACTGAGCCAAACTGGTTTCGGCGCCCCTCTTAATTTTCTCTGCACCTGCATGCAGCCCGTGAGTTGGCCAGGAGTGTGTGAATAGCTTGGACCCTCTCTGGTCTCTTCCGTGCACTGCGCAGCCCGATTAGGCAGACTGTGCTTGCTGCAGCGGTGACTGCCACGCCAGGCTAACAGCCATCGGTCCTCTGCACTGCCGTGGCACAGAGGTCATTGCTTCCCTTGTACCGATGAAGTGTTTGGACCTGGGCATAACCCACAGCTCCAAGTGAGGGAGCTCCTCATGGACCACAGCACCTGCTGGCTCTCATGTTGTGTTTTGTCTTGACAGAACCTCCACAGGACTGAGCTGGGGAATTAAGGGGGATGGAAGCAGCCCCAGCCCAGAGCACCAGTTTCCCATGACTCCTACCCAAAGTTCAGTTTTTCAAACGTAAACACATCTCAGATTGTTGTGTTTTTGGTCAGTTTCCAGAGAAGCAAAATTGTTTTGTCAGTTGGATTTGCTGAGCATCTTACTTGGCTACAGCTCAAGTGCTACCCAGCCCCAGATGGTTTGGCTCAGTGGACAGAGCATCTGCCTGGGGACTGAATGGTCCTGGGTTTGATTCCGGTCAGGGGGGCATGTCCATGTTGTAGGCTGGATCCCCAGTGGGGAGCATGCAGGAAGTAGCCAATGAATGATTCTAATAATTGATGATTCTATCTCTCCCTCTTACTTCCTCTCCGAAGTCAATAAAAATCTATTTTAAAGTGCTACTCAAAGCATCTGAGACTTATGGAGTAATTGGATTGGAGAAGTTGGAACTTAGAGGGAGAAGATAAATACCTTGATTGGAAAAGGTTTGCATTCCTGTCAAAACTGTTCAAATAGCCCCTTGCAAACTGGTGATCCAATTGTTTAAAATGGTTATGATTGAATAATCTGGGTATATGCTGTGCTTCCTGTCTTCTGATAGTATTTTTTCATGTTCTACTTTTTACATACTAGCCATTTATTTATTCATTGACACTAACTTTCTTTACTTAGCTGAGGTTTGACTGACATGGGTCACTGAACAGTTACAACAGTTCAACCTCTACATCATGCCATCTTAGTTTAGTCTTTACAGCAGTGTTTGCACAATTATTTAATACTAGAGGCCCAATGCATGAAATTTGTGCACTGGGAGTGGGTGGTCCCTCAGCCCAACCTGCCCCCTCTCACTTCCTGGGAGCCTTCAGGGGATGTCCGACTGACGGCTCACTTTCTGCTTTGAGCAGTGGACCTCAGCCAGGGGACCCCCAAGCGCCCTGCGACCGGCTGATCTCTGGCTCCGCCCCTGCCCCCTCAGCTCTGATGGCTTACCTCAGTGACCCGGGTGCCAGGATGTTCCTGGGACATAGGCACTAGGTGCCTATGTATGCAAATTAACCTCCATCTTTGTTGGGTTAATTTGCATACTCACTGTCTATTGGCAAAGCAGAGGTATGGTCAATTTACATGTTTGTCTCCTATTAGGTAAGATTATATCTTTCTTGTTAGACAAAATGAGTAGAAATTGGAATAATCAAAATCCCACAGCTGATGATAAGAACTTACTGTCCTATGAATTTGAAACAGGATTCCACAGATCATTGAGCTGACTCAGTGATTCCCTCACCTGGGAAGGGTTAGAACTCAGAACAATAAAGCACGAATGGGTTATAGGTAGGGGTGTGTGGTAAGGAAGGCTTGGACTCCTAGGGCCCTGGAGGGTCGTGTATGTGGCAGTTTAGTGGATATTTGCAACATTTTCAATAAGGCTTTCATGCTGTAGTTACTTGATGTTTTTCATGTCAAATACCATGTTAGTTCTCACCACTCCATATGAACTAAGTGTCATAGACTGTAAAATTGTTTCTTGCTGACACCTTCAGTGATTTCATCATAAAACACAATTATGCTCCCATGCCATACTTAAAATGTCTCATACCTATGTCCTGTCCTTTCTCAGGCACATTAACATTCTCTTTAACGTGTGTTTCACGAAAAAGAATAGACTGGTTGCCGCCACAAAAGATTAATTTCTCTAAAATTTTACTTTCATCAGACTTATAGCTTGACAATCAAACTTTGCCTCTTTATTGTCTTTCCTAAATACAATTAATTAAAATACCAGTAATTTCTTTCAGCTGCTCTAAAGTTGAATATCCTTGTTTGGGCTACTGAAGGCTAGGCTTCTGGTAAAAAAACAATTCTCTTTTCAGAACAGAGGAAAACAAAGTGCTTTGCCTTGCAAGTGAGAAAACAGAGGCTGAGTGGAATTGGATTGTTTGTCCTTGTAGTAAATGTCGGAAGCAAAGTTGGTATTAGCTCAGAGATGGTGCTATCCCTCTGAGGGAACATACTACGTTTCAGACATCACCTCTTGCTTCCCTTAAAAGACCCAGTAGAGAACTGTGTGCAAAACAGGCACTCAGAAAAATCTATGCCAAAGTGAATTAAAAAATAAACACTCTCTTTGGTTTATCGTGTGGCTAAGAAAGGGGAAGTATGGGGAGCTCAGCAGGCTGCCAGTTAGGTAGCTTTCCTCTAGGAAGACGCTGGAGCTCCTATTGGAGAGCATAGCAGAACCCCGAACACACCATATCCTTGGTCTATGTATGATTTGAAGTGAAGAAACTGTAGTCTTTGAAGGTACAAGGCTTTTTATTTTTATCTATTATTTAAATTGTTTTATTGATTTCAGAGGAAGGGAGAGGGGAGAGATAGAAACATCAGTAATGATAGAGAATTATTGATTGGCTGCCTCCTGCATGCCCCACACCAAGGATCAAACTCACAACCCAGGCACATGCCCTGACTGGGAACCAGACGTTGACCTGGTTCATAGGACGACACTCAACCACTGAGCCATACTGGCTGGGCAGTGTGGAGCTTTTTCAAAATTTCAAGTGAGCCCTAGCCAGTCTGGCTCAGTGGGTAGAGCATCGGCCTGTGGACTGACGGGTCCGGGTCTGGTTCTGGCCAGGGGCACGTGCCGAGGTTGCAGGCTCAATCCCTAGTAGGAGGTGAGCAGGAGGCAGCCAATCAATGATTCTCCCTCATCACTGATGTTTCTCTTTCCCTCTCCCTTCCTCTCTAAAATCAAGAAAAATATATTTGGGGAATAAATTTCAATTGACTGCTAGTATATAAAAGGTACATTTCTTTAAAAACCATCAACCCAAACCCATCACAGATGATTCAGCTCTTCAGGAAAAGAGGGAGCCCCAGCCTCATCTACATCACACACCATCTGTCAGGTGCACGTGCAGCCCTCAGGTAAGGCCCCCCTCACTCTGTGCTGTGCTTTCTCCGTTCACTTGAAAGGCAGAGAATCAACATTACAGGTTCTTTAAGTCCCACCACTTCTAAGGCTCAGAGACAGGTAATCACTCAGAATAATGCATTTTATAAAAGTGAATCTGGGAAGAAAGGCTGGCTCTAAGAGATAAGGGTCAGACCCCGCCTTGCCCATGTGCAGTGGAATGCTCTGGCAGATAGAAGAGGAGCAAAGAAGGGGACTTCGAATGACTGACCTCAAGTCCTGGCTAAAACTGTTCCTGGCTGTGGGCCTCTAGGGGGTTCATTCAGCTTCTTTAAGCCTCTGCTCCCTCACTTGTCAATCATCTACTCAGGGCAGAGAGGTCCCCCGGCCAGCATGCTGAATGAACAAATGTGACCTCTGAGACTCCAGAGAGATGCTCAAGGCCAAGGTGGTTGGAGGTAGAGGAGGAAGAAAAAGAAAAGAAATGAGTGTCGGCTCAAAGAAAGGAGGGCTGAACGCAGAAGAGAAAGGCAGGGGGGAGAGATGGAGCCCACAGCGTGGGGCCGGGGCTAGGGCTAGGGCTTGGGTGGTGTCTGGTTGTGGGTGCTCTTAACTGCAGAGAACAGAGTGACTATCAGAGCCAGTCTGGGGAAGGAGCTCAGTCTTCAGTGTGGCTGTCGTGAGCGCTTCCATCGGTGTGACTTTAATTCACAGGACCGCTTCTCAAGCCTCTGATGGTCATCTCATCTCCGAATAGGAGGCGGGCCGCTGCAGGGCTCCCAGCCGGCCCGGAGCGGGGCGGGTCGGGTCTGCACACTGCCTTACGCCACAGAAAACTCGAACCAAGTGGTGTGGTCGTACTCCTCACCAGGCCTCAGCAGCACAGGCGGGAAGTGGGGCTGTGAAGGGGAAAAACCACAGGTCACACCTTGCCAGTCCGGACTGTACCCTGACCCAGTCCATCGGCAACGTGAGGACTGTTTACTATTGTCCGGCCGGCGTGGCTCGGTGGGTGAG